>CM037777.1:50918354-50968354 GCA_021229015.1 Solen grandis
CGCCTTGTATTTTGCATGTACATGTATTTGAGCTAGAAAATTCAAAGGAATAAGATGAATGTTTATATGTCAGTAAGCAGAACTTGGGGGACTAACACTTGTTAGAAACAACTTGGTTCTACGTTGAGAGTTTTAGAAAGTAGTAAATTACTGACAGCAGTAATGTGTTGATTATTTTCTCTCTGTCAGTGCTTTTTGCACCAAGTTAATTTCAGGAAAGTGGGATATGGAAAACAGTCCAAAAATGGTTTATATAACTAACTATCCAACTAATATGATTAGATATGAGGTCTTCATCAGGAAAACAAAAGAATTTATGGTCGTAGAAAATGCAAATTTTAATTGGTGAACGGAAATTGCAATCTGCAAAGGCTCTGCAATCCAGCCCCAAGACTTGATGCATATGTTTTGTTGTTTATATATCAGTTTCCTTGTTCTAATCTAGATGTGATAACTGCACACGTAACTAGGACTGTGTGGACATACTGAGTGTGAGGTACTGTGTTTCAGCAGAAGCTGCGAGACATGACGTCCCCTGCCCAGCCCAGCCCCTCCCTGACCAGTCTGAAGACCCCCACCAGCCTGGGATCCAGTCTGGACACTCTGGAGGAGGCCAGTCCCCAGCCCAGTGGCCACACCCAGCTGTTGGCCAGCTCCACTCCCCAGGGCACCAGTCCCAAGGCCTTGCAATCCAGTCCTAAGGCAGTCACTAGACAGGTAGGGCAGTGACTGGTATCAGATATACATATACCACTCAAAATTTGCTAAGGAACACTTATTGTTCATTGCATATCAGAACACTTGAATTATTTAATATAATGATTGGAAAGGCAACTTGTGATTATTTTTATTATTGCCTCAAATAATAATAATAATAAATGCATTTTTAAGTCTAAGTTTCATGCTCAGTTGCACGTTCACCGACTTTACAGCGTTTACCCCTGGTCATCGGGCTACTTGTATCTAACTATCGATCTCCCTGGGGAGTCTTTCACTCCGCCTAAGGCAGTCTACACCATGGCGCCACGGAATTATACTGCCCTCTCAGGTACCCATTTACACCTGGGTGTAGTGAAACAATGCGGATTAAATTTCTTGTTCAAGGAAATAAGCAGCACCCAGTAGGACTCGAACCCTGGACCCTTCGATCCCGAAGCGCGTGTCCTTCCACTGGACCACTGCTCTTATGTAAAGCCTCTGTAACACGGCAATCTTGTAAAGCCTCTGTAACACGGCAATCTTGTAAAGCCTCTGTAACCAACAATCTTGTAAAGCCTCTGTAACACGACAATCAAAAAGTAAAGCCTCTGTAACACGACAATCTTGTAAAGCCTCTGTAACACGGCAATCTTATAAAGCCTCTGTAACATGACAATCTTGTAAAGCCTCTGTAACACGGCAATCTTGTAAAGCCTCTGTAACATGACAATCTTGTAAAGCCTCTGTAACACAACAATCTTGTAAAGCCTCTGTAACATGACAATCTTGTAAAGCCTCTGTAACACGACAATCAAAAAGTAAAGCCTTGTAACATGACAATCTTGTAAAGCCTCTGTAAACATGGCAGTTTGTAAAGCCTCTATAACATGCATCTTGTAAAGCCTCTGTAACATGACAATCTTGTAAAGCCTCTGTAACACCACAATCTTGTAAAGCCTCTGTAACACGACAATCTTGTAAAGCCTCTGTAACACAACAATCTTGTAAAGCCTCTGTAACACGACAATCTTGTAAAGCCTCTGTAACACGACAATCTTGTAAAGCCTCTGTAACACGACAATCTTGTAAAGCCTCTGTAACACACAATCTTGTAAAGCCTCTGTAACACGACAATCTTGCCGCTTATGATGAATGATCTCAAGGTATTTCCTCCATCACTATGACATAAAGCAGTTCATGAGTAGAGTGGAACTATGTTAGAGAAAATAGCAAAGTATTAAAACAAACCTGTTTTCTTACCCTCATAATCTGAAGACTAGGTTGTTTTATTTCTTGAAATTTAGAATTGAAAGATACCTGGTATGTGTGATTTTAGAACAATAACCATATGTTTTGATTGTTCCTCATTCTTTTCAAACACTTTAAATTGATTTATTTTAATTATATTGTCAGCAAAGTACTTGGAATCTTTAATATATATAAATATATATATATGTGTTAATCTAAAAGGCAGTAAAATTCGATATGTATAGACAGGAATTCTATGATTGAAAGGTAAAAATGCTCAGAAAACATCTGGGGTTGGGGAATAAACTTTTTGCTCCTGAGAGGTAACTTGCCCAGAGGTGCCGTTTCAGGAGGTTGTACTGTAAATCATTTTTCAGGTATTTACTTAACATTATGATCTCCTGTCTAGCTAGAGAAAACTTTATTTCTCCAAGACATGGAATTTATTAAGCATGGATTATTTGTGATGGGTAAGTTATTGTTGGACAGTTAACACTGTGAAACCTGCATATTACCCGTCTGTTGATCTGATTGTGTTCTGATTTCTTGCTCATCAGCGTTACCGCCCCATAGTAAACTTGTTTTTCCTCACCCACCTATGCATATTCTGTGTATTACAGCCAAGTTCGGGTTCCAGCAAGTCTGCGGGCATAACCCAGTCCCTGACCCCTGCCCAGCTTCATCTCTTGCAGCAGGCGGCTGCTGCTCAGGCCGCCCATGTCAAGGCACAGGCTGAGGCACAGGCTGCCAAGGCTCAGGCACAGGCTCAGGCATCCCTGGCCAAGACACAGATAGGGAAACCAGCAGCAAGTAAGTGATCTTAACAGACTTTCAGTATTTCATGTGTTTCAGGAAATGTTAAATGTGTTAGAGAAAGTATTCCATGTGTTTCAGGAAATGTTTTATGTGTTAGAGAAAGTATTCCATGTGTTTCAGGAAATGTTTTATGTGTTAGAGAAAGTATTTCATGTGTTTCAGGAAATGTTACATGTGTTAGAGAAAGTATTCCATGTGTTTCAGGAAATGTTACATGTGTTAGAGAAAGTATTCCATGTGTTTCAGGAAATGTTACATGTGTTAGAGAAAGTATTCCATGTGTTTCAGGAAATGTTTTATGTGTTATAGTTAAGACTTACAATAGTCATGATATTAATTCAATACTGTTCATTACTGTCAGAGTTAATAGTATGAATAGCGGTCATCTTGCAAATTATCACATTCTGACAGCATAGCTCATTTAATGTTACTGTTGATAGTGAAAAACTGATATAAATTTATTTCCACAGCCTCCTCACCCACTCGTGCAGAAATTGCATCAGCTTTGCAGAAGAACATAACGCTATCTCAAGGTCAGCTTAAGGTCATTCCCCAGGCCCAGGTTGTCAAGACAACCGTGCCCCCACCCAACGTCACCATCCAGACCAAGCCAGAGATCCAGCTACATCGACAGGCCTCGGGTCAAAGTTCACCCAGCATCCAGATTGTCACCACTGCCACATCGGTGACAAAAACTGTTACTGTGGCAACCAGTAATAGTGGGAATCCAGCAACTGTTGTGTCTTCCACCCAGGTTACGGCAAACAACCCTCTTGTTGCAAGGCTGATGCAGCAAATGTCAAGTAGGTTACATAGCATACTTTGCTGAGAAATGGTTCCATATGTGTAAACTTTTTAACTTCAAGAATCAGAGTATCAGTGCCTTGTTTACAAAATGTTTAACATGACAAACTATCAGGATGACCCCAACATGTGATATCCCATAGCTCTGTATATAGGGAGTTTGTTTCCATAAGTTTTATGAAATAAGTATTGAACTAGGATAGTTTACACGCTGGCAATCCACCACAATTCTGGTTAGGTCTGATGTTATTATCGTTGGATACCCCCCTGCTGACTTATTCTGTTTCACTACATGACAGCATGCCGTGAGGCAATAGGCAAGCAAACTGTCGTAATACAGTAGTTATTGATTAAATCATTGACCAATGAAAACGTGTCTTATAAATGAAATACACTTCATCGTGGAGGCATGAAAGTCATTTTAGCAGTAAAAAATGGCTGCGTCCTGCAGCTATATAAAACACCCTCTATGATTGGTTTTAAAAAGGAATGCGACCAATGAAAGGGCATTATATAACCCCCCTAAAATAACAAAATCTGTCCATAAAAACCCACGGTCTATCAATCGGCCTTGGGCACTCAACAGTGGACGTTATATGTAAAATGTAGGTCACCAGTTCAGACATTTCTCAGGGTCCTTGATTTCCAGTGACATCAAGTACAACTTGAATGCTATTATCTATGTCAGTGAGAAGAATTTCATAATATCCTTTCTGTTATATCATTTTTATATAAGGTTTGAACCCTTTACTATATATAGACTTAATTTGATGCATTGACAAACAGAGCAGACCCAGATCAGACAGCTCCTGGAAGGGTCTCCTTTGTTTGCTCATGCAATATTAAAATTCATATTCTTCCCAGTCTGGATGGTAAAGAAAAATTTATTATTTCATATACTATTCAAAGATCAATATATTAATATTCATCAAATTATAAATTTGTATATGAATATTCATGAGGTAAAGGTTAAATTCTATCAGTGTTAGATTTGCCAGAGGCTTTACAGTCATGACTGTTTTAGCAGTTACTTCTGAAAATTAGTCAACTTGTGACTAAAGGTCAATGACTTGATTCCTTGCACTGAATTCATAGAAAAGAAAATTTAACCCAAATAGCAAGCAAGATAAAGACAGTGTTAAGCTTCCTTTGTGTGACCTTTAATCACAGTTTTGTTGTATATATGTGTGTATAACTTTTTCAGGTGGCCAGATGGTGTCGGTAAACAATCTGCTGGCCCAGAGGTCTCTTCAGCAGGGGAATCAACCCAGGGCTGCCACTGCCTTCAAAATACAAGGTATATAATCCATTTCAGGGGTAGACAACTTTTGGTTGATTTTTTTTTAATTGATATGACCATATTGTTGATGCTAAACTATAAACTTCTTAATCATTACATTAAACTAAATCTGTCAGAGTGATATTGGGTTAAAGCTGAAAATAATGGAGTCGTCTGTCTTCTCACTGTTGTCTGATTTGCAGGTGGAAATGTGGTACACCAGGTGGCGGGGGGTAAACCCATACAGTTGACAGGGAAAGGTCAGCTCGTGCAGATTGGTGGCAAAGGTCAGCAAGCTCTGGGTCTGATTCAGACTCCCCAGGGAACCATAAACATCATCCCCCAGGGTGGGGGTGGAGGAGGTGTGGTCACTCTCTCACAACCAAAACAGACAGGTAAGCAGATTTTTTTTTTTCAGGAAGGAAATAAAATATTAATTGACATGAAGGCTTATTTTTGGCCTTGATCCTTAGGTGCTATCCTAAAAAATATGGGACTCCAAACTCAGAACATTAAGATCCTTGGGTGATCTTTTAAACTTATATCAAAAAATGTATTCAGGGAGACATGTTTTTGGAGAGGATGACCATCTAGTCACCATCCTGTTTTGATATGTATATATTATGATGGAAGCTAAGTAACATTGCATTGTATTGTCCAGTTCATAGACCATAGCTTCATAGAAGCGGTGAAAATGCAGGAAAAACTTTTGTGTCATCTTGGAGAGGATCATATATAAATTCCATTAGAGCAGTGGTATTGAGTATTCGTTGGAAGAATATTGTAGAAAGAAAAAAAAAACCTATAAAGAGATAACAACAGTGTTACATATACATATAACTATATAATTATAGATTTGCAACATAGATATTCAACTTAAGTTAATTAGAAATTAGTATACATGTAGTTTTTAATTCTTGACATATGAGAATATTTATGATAAATTGGAAATGAATATTTAACAATATTAAAACTAGGTAAACTTACTAAACAAATGCTGTCTGATACATCATAAACTACAAGCTTGTTGCAAAAAAATAAATAAAACACATTTAAAAGATCTGCTCCTTATACAAAAAATACAATTTATGCTCAGTTGTAAGAGCAAGCTTGTAACTTGAAAATTTGTCATATTTATCTGCTCAGGAGCCACAGCAGTGACCAGCCAGGGTAAGGTGTTGACCACAGGACAGGTACCAGCACAGTTCCTCCTACAACAGGGAACCAACTCTGTGAAAACTACCTCCCAGCCAGGTGAGTGACTGTATCCAATGCATTCCAATTTGATGCTATTTCCCCATGTTTAACTTCCAGTTACTGAATTAGCTTTTAAATATAACCCTAGCTAATTATCAACATAAGCTTATGCCAAGAAGTATCTGCGATTAGCGTATAGATTATTTATTAATTTGAAAAAAGTAATCAACAAGATAATTTACTAATTATAAAAAGTCATCAACAAGGTTATTCAAAATATATTAGCATATAAATGTGTTTATATATAGTTTGGTTTATGAGAGATTAGACACAAACAATTCATGTTCTCTGTAGTATGTTAAACATTTATACATCCCACCAACAGTATTTCAGTCATTTGAGGACTTTTAAGCTCTTCCTACACACAGGAAGAGCTATTAGGATCGATGAATGTCCGGCATCCAGCTGTTGTTCACAGTTAGTTTGCACTCAGCATCTTCAATTTTCATTAGCACTCTAGCATCTTCATTTTTTTTATGGAGTCATCTTCAAACTCTATAACAATGTTTATTGCCATAATTGCTTGTCCAAGTTCAATTATGGCTGATATTGGCCAATTTGATCAGGTGTTATGACCCTTTAATATTAAAAAATATCAGATTTCATTTTGTTTGCACTCTAGCAACTTCATATCCTAAGTTAGGCAATCATTTTGAAGTTTCATGACAATGTTAATGGCCATAATCTCTCAACCAAGTTCAACTCCAAATTTTGATCACAGGTACTGTTTGGTTTTTGGAATTGAAAAGATCTCATGGATCTATTAAGTACAACAAGCTATAATATAGTAACATGTGCAGGCAATGAAGGCACTTTTTTTCAAGTGAGCATCTTCAGGGCCATCTTGGCCCTCCTGTTCTTACTGCCTCACTGCTATGATACACTCACTAACAGACTGGTCAACACAAGGCCAGGGAGTCCTGGAATAACTGTAATACCCTCAGAACCGAGCAAGGAGATATACTTGTAGTACTATTTAACTGACTTTAAAACAGTGTGACTTGGGATTGAACAATTGACCTGGGGACCTTCATTGTTACAGGGTGGATGCCCTGACTTGGAATGTTTCTAGTCAACATTATATTTTTGTTCCAGGCTCTCCATCTATACTTGTATCAAGCAATGCTGGGAGCCAGAATCAGAATTTGCAGATGGTGAGGTTGTCCCAGCAGGCTGGGTTCAAGCCAGGTCAGGCCACTATCCTCATATCACAGCAGGGGTTGCAGGCCGGGGGCACGGTTCTGCCCACTGGCGCCCAGGTCATACAACAGCCCCGAGCCCAGGGGAAGTCAACCCAGCAGGCCAAACCGCCTATGTATGCTAGGATTATTACACCTCCCTCGGGCATGAACGTCAAGCTGGCGGGTGGGGTACAAGGACTGTCGGCAGGACCCAGGGCTGTCATACAAACAGTTGGGCCTGGGGGGCAAACTTTAGCTGTGCAGAATGAAGCGTCAATTAGACAGACTTTAAATAAAATCATTACAGTATCTGGTTCAAGTGGTAACCCCAACACTGTTCTCATGACGACTGTAGCATCCTCCTCATCACCCATAGCAACCAGTCAGCAGATTCTGGCTGCTGCGGCAGCCGGCAAGGCTGCTGTACAGAAGCTCGAGATAGATCAAGAGAAGAAATGAGAAGCTCTTGCTCAGGATGGTCAAATGGGATCTCAAAAAACTGCTCACCTTCAGCCTGGTTTCTGGCAATACAGACAGTCATTACCTGGTTGGCTGATGTTGTGAAGTCTTCAGTGATTCACTTATGCTGATTTTTTGCAAGTAAATCATATTTCTGTGAGACTGTTAGTATTCAGGAATGTGATAATACTACGTGTAATGATCTGAAATTGGGATCTCGCGCAGGATCATCGGATTTCTTCAGTGATCTGACACTATAAAGTTTGAGCCAAGTGTAAAGCCTGATTGTAAGAGAAAATAAAGAAACACTGCAGCTATTTCATGTTTTTCTCATGCACTGATATAAATTACATTTAGGTCTTATGTTCTGTGATTGGTTATTGTTCTTAAGTATGTTTCATAGGATATGAATGGACTGATTATAATTATTAAAAGAATAGTGATAAGCTAAGTGTTGTGAATCTTTTATATTACAGTAAAACCTCGATAATGAGACCACTGTTGGGTCCATCTAAAAGTGGTCTTATTATTGAGTTGGTCTCATTATTGAGTTATGGTCTTTTCATAAATATTTCATTTCAATGCTGATCAATTTCAGTACTTTTTTTGAATTTGATAGATGAAAATAACATCTCTTGAATCAATTTAATGTTTTTAAAAAGTTTTGTTATGAAATGTTATCCTGATTATTTTTATAAAACTTTTTTTTCACATTTAAAATTAGAATCTATGGTCATATCATGCCAATTTAAAGTCCAACCATTTAAAATTTCTCTAATTTTCCTTTAATTATCAAGCTGATTGCTTATTCAATTGTTGTAGTAATAAGTTTTTTTCAATCATCCAGTTGCTTCTGACTTTTCCCCGTGCTGTTTTGATTCAAGACAATTTCTTTTGAATTTAAAGATCTTAACGTTTAATTTCAGTTTTAAATCAAAGTCTTTGGAAAGTAGTTATGAAAGTGATTGACTAATATGACGGGATATCTAATCCTATTTTAGTCAAGTTTTCGTGGGAAGTCTTCGTGCCAATTAACGACTGTCAAAACTTCGAAACTCGTCACGGTGATTGTTGCTGCTAATCAGGGGCAGCTCATCTGGACATATAACAAATACTCATTAGCTTGACAGGAAATAAATCCGTAGATCCCAAGATTGCTCTCTTTTACGTAAAATTACCCATCTCACCCATTGTTTTCACTCTCCATCGAATCTTATCTACCGTGTTATCAAAACATTCGAATTACGGCACGTGCAACCTTCACCTGTACCAGAAACCAGGTGTCGTAAAATGACAACTTGAATCAACTTTTTCACAGGACCATCGATCACTTTATTGAGGTCAAAAGATGACTAATTTTACAATTTGGTCCGATTTTAGAGGTCTTTTTATGCAATTTTGAGTTGCCCGCTTAAATGAGGTGAGCGACCATTGAAATATATAGAGAAAAATTAGGGTCCGACAAAATGTGCTCGTAATATTGAGTTGGTCATGAAAATGAGTTGGTCGCAGAGTGAGGTTTTACTGTATCTTGTATATTATATTTAATATTAAGTGTATACAGAGAAGCTCAATTATAACACTTAATTTTGGGTCCTAGTCTTGATGCTGGACTATAGTAGACCACACTATACAGAGAAGCTCCATTATAACACTTAATTTAGGGTCCTAGTCTAGATGCTGGCTATAGGAGACCACACAATATAGAGAAGCTCCATTATAACCCTTAATTTAGGGTCCTAGTCTAGATGCTGGCTAAAGGAGACCACACAATATAGAGAAGCTCCATTATAACACTTAATTTAGGGTCCTAGTCTAGATGCTGGCTATAGGAGACCACACTATACAGAGAAGCTCCATTATAACCCTTAATTTAGGGTCCTAGTCTAGATGCTGGCTATAGGAGACCACACAAAATATAGAGAAGCTCCATTATAACCCTTAATTTAGGGTCCTAGTCTAGATGCTGGCTATAGGAGACCACACTATACAGAGAAGCTCCATTATAACCCTTAATTTAGGGTCCTAGTCTAGATGCTGGCTATAGGAGACCACACAATACAGAGAAGCTCCATTATAACCCTTAATTTAGGGTCCTAGTCTAGATGCTGGCTATAGTAGACGACACAACATAGAGAAGCTCCATTATAACCCTTAATTTAGGGTCCTAGTCTAGATGCTGGCTATAGGAGACCACACAATACAGAGAAGCTCCATTATAACACTTAATTTAGGGTCCTAGTCTAGATGCTGGCTATAGGAGACCACACAATATAGAGAAGCTCCATTATAACCCTTAATTTAGGGTCCTAGTCTAGATGCTGGCTATAGTAGACCACACTATACAGAGAAGCTCCATTATAACCCATTTTGGGTCCTAGTCTAGATGCTGGCTATAGGAGAACACACTATACAGAGAAGCTCCATTATAACACTTAATTTTGGGTCCTAGTCTAGATGCTGGCTATAGGAGACCACACAATACAGAGAAGCTCCATTATAACACTTAATTTTGGGTCCTAGTCTAGATGCTGGCTATAGGAGAAATTTGGGTCCTAGTCTAGATGCTGGCTATAGGAGAACACACAATATAGAGAAGCTCCATTATAATGCTTAATTTTGGGTCCTATTCTAGATATTGGGTATAGTAGACCACACTATACAGAGAAGCTCCATTATAACACTTAACTTAATTGCAGGCCCTAGCCTAGATGTTGCGCTGTAATGGACCACACTATATAAAGCATTTACTTAGATATTGAATATATAAACATTGTTTTCTTCAACTCGAAATACTTAGTCATTTAATACTTAAACTTTTTAATTATTGTTTAAGAGACCCATGGGTAATGTTTAACTGTCCTAGACTCCTAAACAATGTATTAATACACACAGACACATGGGTAATGTTAAACTGTCCTAAACTCCTAAACAATGTATAACCACACACAGACCCATGGGCAATGTTTAAGCTGTCCTAGACTCCTAAACAATGTATAACCACACACGGACCCATAGGCAATGTTAAACTGTAGCAGACTCCTAAAATATGTATAACCACACACAGACCCATGGACAAAATAGAATCACTAGCAGACCCCTGAACAATGTAGAAGCACTCCCAGTCTCCTGAACAATTTAGAACTACTCACAGAATCTCTCACAGACTCTTGAAAAATGTATATTGCTCACGCACTCCTAAACAATGTAGAACAGCTCACAGACTCTTTAACAAACCTCTCATAGACTCTTGAACAACGATGGACCGTGGAATTATTGTCCATGTTTTGTGCCTCGTTATGAGGGTGTGTCGATTCTTTATCAGTCGCATACAGCAACTAATATTTCACCTCCTACAAACTTTAACTTGTGAATTTGGGTAGATGATGTGTTAAGGGACAAGTCAATGACAAGTGTTCGGTATTTATGATGGCATTAAGGTGTTGCTGTCAACCCAAAGCGGTTGGAGGTAGTCAAAAACATTTTTTTCCCCCAGTAAATCATGCTTTTTTTTTTCTTCAAATAATTGTTAATTGGACAACGGACTATGTAAAGAGTGTTTGTTTTCATCCAAGACAGCAAAAAGTGTGACTTGAGTGCATGCAAGATGAAGATGCAACAAGTATTTTTTTAATGTGAAGCCAAATCTGTAAGCCTTTTGCAAACTGTATTCTCTTATATAAAATGAATTTGTATACTCAATATTATTTGGGAAAAACATGATTTACTAGGAAAGAAAGGTTTTCACTACCCCCAACAACTTTGAGTTGACAGCGATGGAAGGTATCCTTTTTATCACGTGCGCACTGGATAAAATACTGCGCGTAACTATCGTATGCGCATGTGAGTACCTCTGCGCGTGATAGGTATTGCATGCGATTGCGGTATCGTGGCCTCTATCAATCTAATAATCCTCAAGATGCATAGATGTTATTAAAGAGTGATGCTGTGGCATAAGAAATTGACAACTAAACAGTGTGTCTAATCATTTTATTTATGTTACTTATCCATTTCAATGCAATCTTCAACGCAGGAGATCTCATTGGCGTAGCGTTTTACCCATGATCCTTTGAGCGCATTCACTCAGGTCATTCAGACCGATGTTTTCATATTGGTACTTGACCTTATTTATTAGCTGGACGTCGCTAATGACTGAAATACTGTCGAAGCGACGGTAAACTCAAATAGTTAAGTCTTGGTACTTGACCAGAATATTTCATTTAGATTATATGTTAAAACCTAGGTAAAAGTAGCTCTACCTACTTACGTGTAATGGTTGTTATTTATAGGACAACAGTTTCTGAAAGAAAGTCCGTCACTCAATTTTAACAGCTATCTTTGACAAACGGAACTGTAATACTTTCTGTTTATTCCATTTCTATGTTGTACACCAGTATGGTACCTGGATGAAACTGAAAAATGATAAACTTTTAATATTTTCACGAGAGCGTAGCGCGTGTATCTTGTATCACTATGAGATGATATTATATTCCATATTCAGACAAAGAGCAAATTTTCTTTTTATTTCATGCTAACTGCTGCTACAAACCCATATAAATACCCTTTAAAAGTAAATAAGTAGTTCCGGCAGATCTATTTCACTCACCGTGACTGTTGGAAATGATTACACAGTATTTCATCAGTTAGCATAGAATAATGTTTTGTTCTAAATTTTACATCTACATCGGGGTAAAATGTATCACCATTAAACATACCTGCTTACAGATAACCTTCAGAAAAATATAATAAGTTGGTAAAGTTTGAGAAGGGACAATTAAACCTTTTTAGCTAGTGTGTTAGTGTCTATATAAATACCCGATGCACCGGAAACGAAATTGTGGCTGAACCGGGGTTTAAAAAGAGATATGGATCCGACTTTTTTAAAATAAACATGAAATTGTAAACCACGCCGATGTTTGCTATCGCATTAAACTCTTCCTGCAAGAGAGCGGAGCGCAAGTGGAGACAAAGTGGTCACAGTTGCCGGCCACAAACACAACCTGCCAGCTGTCGAATCTTGGAGTAGAAATGGCGAACTGTCTACGACTTGCAGCATTTTTGTTAACCGCGGTAAAAGCGGCACAGTCTCTGCTTGCTGTTAGTAATATGCCCATGACTACTATTGCAAGGTCGGGGTCGGCAGCCAGATTTCTGTCCTTGAAGACAAGGTCGAAGATAGAGTGTGCCGCCGTCTGTGCGCAAAATAAGGATTGCTATGTGGCGCAGCACGACTCAACCAGTGGCTCGTGTAGCCTACACCGGTGGGAGAACTTGGACCTATATTATCCACTAGCTGCCGTCGACCCCAGCAAAACTCTTATTTTCGCAGGCAAGGATTTTAAAGGTAAGGTGTAGGGTCCATTAGTCCACTCCGTTTTTGGCGACGCTAGTGACGATTGTCGTAATGATGATGATGATGATGATTGCCGTGATCATTATCATTATGAATATCATCATACACATATTTTCATCATTATCATCATCAGCATTGTAATTATAGTTGTTATCACTGAGGCTAGGAGAAGCATCAGTTGGAAAAAAAGTAATCTATTGTTAAAATGATAATAAACCAAAATACGTCTCAGTTAGTTGTCATTATTTTTATTTTTCAGATTATATATTTGTGTCTCTTTGACAAAATCAATGTAATAAATTTATAGATAGATTCAGACTTGAGCACTATCGAGACTGAAAATATAGGCTAATATGGTCACGATTGAAAATGAATTTGGTATCACGTATTAAAATGAAAAATATTTCTTATATGCCTACAAAATATCAAGGACGTTCCAGAGGGATATTAAATTTGGTATTTTTTAATACCGGCACATTATTTATTTTTAGGATGTGAAAGGATACCCCAAATTTTAAGATACATTTGTTATTTATTTTGAGGGTCCAAGTCAGTCGTATTTTTTCAAGTTTGGCCAAAATTTCAATAAAAACAGTTTGAATTGAAAGAAAAACATGATGAGATTTACCTTTTTGTTTTATATCAGTGGATTGTCTGAAAAAGAAAATAAACGAAATATCTCAGTTAATTTTTATTAATAAAAATATTTTAGCTCACCTTAGAACAAAGTGTTTAAGGTGATCTACTTTGGTCAGTCGATGTCCGGCGTCCGTACGCCCAGACGAATGTTCGTTCGCCCTTCAACATTTTCTTGTGTACGCGCTAGCATCTTCATTTCTTTAGCAATCTTCTTCTAAATTTATGACAATGTTTATAGCCATAATCTCTAGGCGAAGTTTGATTGTAGCTGATATCCGCCAATTAGGACTGGAGTTATGGCCCTTGAATGAAGAAAAAAGCCAGGTGTGATTTGGTGTACACCGTAGCATTTTCATTTCTTTAACAATATTCTTCTAAATTTATGACAATGTTTATAGACATAATCTCTTGGCCAAGTTCGAATAAGACTGATATCTTCCTATTCCGTCTTGTGTTATCGACCTTGAATGATAAAACAAGACCAGATTTCATTTTGCGTACACTCTAGCATCTTTATTTCTCAATCAATTTTCTTCAAACTTTATTACAATGTTCATGGCCATAATCTCCTGGCTAGGCATTATTGCTTATGTGTAGACATAAACTGAAAAAACAACAACACTTAGACCGTTTTTGTCAGAAACCACAAGGTAAAATAATCGGTGTGCAACAAAGCCTAGTGGACCTCTTCCAAGTTTGTACAAATTATGGCCCTGATCTCAAAATTGGCATGCTATAGTGGTTACTAAGTTTTATATAGACTTACATAGGACCATTTTCAAATCTTCTCGCCGGAACCCACAAGACGTGAAATTTAGATATTTGGTTTTTAACAAATACTAGTGAACCTCCATCAATTTATTCAAATCATGGCTCCTGGGTCAAAATTGGCCCCGCCCACGGACTCACTTGATTTTATATAAACTTATATGGGAAAAAAATATTGAAACAACAAGGCCAAGAACATAGATATTTGTTGTGTGTAATTGTCTGGTGGTCCTTTATCAAATTTGTTTAAATAATATGACCCTGGTGACAAAATTGGCCACACCGATACCCTTTTTAACAAGGACTCATGAAGGGAGCAATAATAATGATAATAATTTTGAGCACAGGTACAATTTTGTTTGTGAAATCCAACTCTGACATTGGATGACCTTGATCATGACCCAGTTACCTATTTTTGTTATTTTAAGTTATGGCCTTCAAAATTTGAGCATTGGTATAGTTTTTTGTGTGGCATTAAACTTTGATCTTGAATGACCTTTATTCAATTTTGGCCCAAAGGTACTGTTTGATGTGAGGAATTGAAATGGTCTTGTTTTATTTCTTTATGGATAATGTATTCAGTATGAATATGCTGCAATATAGCAACTTGTAATGGCAATAATAGCAATGTTTCTCGGGTGAGCGACTTCAGGGCCACCACGACCCTCTTATTTTGTATACATTTTGCTCCAGGCACAGTGGAGGGTTTATGCTTGTTTTATATTCTCCATGGACATTCGACAGTATTTTCACGGTAACCTATAGAATACACTGTAAGTTACACAAAATGTGATAAAATACTGATGTTTTATTTTCGTATATTTCTAAGATATTAGAAATGAAATATTAATACATGTGCATGTAATTTTAATGCATTAAATTATATAAATGTACATAGATTTTCGGATTATAGTATACATAATTTCCTATAGTATGAATATATAAAAACATGAAATAGGAAAAAAAAAACGAATGCTAGCTTATACAACTACAGAGCTTTTCCTTTACATTTAAAATGACTTTTGAATTAATCCCAGTAGGGTATAAAGTCTTAGGTTTATTTATCCAGTAGGTTTCTTTACACACACGATTCATGCTATCTTTTACAACATCAATTGGCATAAACGAAAACTCATTCCCACTATGGAAATCGTCATTAAAACTTGAAGCAACTAACGTGGAAAACGCAGAGTCAGTAAAGATTGTAATGTCATACCTTTGGCTGTTCATGCGTTTCGACACATGTTGTTTAGTTGAACCAATATACTGTTTATGGCACTTTTTACACGTAATCAGGTAAGTTACATCTTTAGATGAAAAGTTTGTATTTTCGTGTAAAGGAAAGCGTTCCCCCGTTACATTTTTTGTAGCTTTAATGTGGCATTGCTCAGATCCTTATTAACTATCACTATTTATTAAAACATGATCTGTTTGGAGATTTTCTTTAGATAAACAAGAATGATGAACTCCCTATATGTGTAAATACATGCCTTATTTAGCTTAAGTAGGATTAGTGGAATTCAAACCCGTTCTTATCGATAAGAGAACAGTTGGGTCGCCAAAAAATAGGAAGAAATCCTTAGTTATAAGCATATATATTCCAATGATATGCGGTCATACACAACCACTGCCTGTGGGTCCATTGCCAGTTTTCAAATGGTAAGAAATGAAGTCTGTTACACATTTCAGTTGCCCATGTAGCAGCGGAGACCTGGCGGTACCAATATGACTTGGCCGAGGCCGCTTACGCCTGCTCGCAGATCGGGGGCTATCTATCTTCATATTCAGAGATCGCAGACGCGTACTACCACCACGGCCTTCATAAGATGAATTGCGCATGGGTAAATAGTGGCGACTCGTACTATGCCCTCCAGCACGAGATTTCCGGTCAAGGATTCCAAGGCATCAACCCTTGCACATCATGGCAGCCGGAGGCCAATGCATGGTGTAGTTTCAGTTTCGTATAGTGACTCACATTCTATGTATCACTCGTAAGTACTCGGCCATCTCCGGCATGCTCGGAATCAGAGACCTAGGTCTTTGCATGAATGATAGTGCATTAAATGAGTCAAATGAGTGTCAACCGATTTAAGTCTAATTTTAGACTGCTCAGTGCCCCCCCCCCCCCAATGTATTCAGTTAGTAATATGTTATTTAACACCCTGATAATAAATAAATGATTGTTGTCGGTAAAATTCTCTTTTGTTTAATGTATCCAGAAACAAAAACTATCACTGAAGGTGACCAATATCTCCGCTATCCTGTCTTGCTTGAACTATATGAAAAGACATTGGGTATTTTGAAGTATTCCACGACGCGACTGGATGGGTTCTATTTAACCACAATTCACTTTGTAAAGAGGGTGTAATAATAAGAAATAAATAGATAAGTATGAATAAATGAGTTACAGGTAGATCTGTGAGTTGGATAATGACAGAACATTTTCATAATTTTCAGTAGCAATATTTTTCTGATAAATATCAGTAACTGACACGAATAAAACACGAAAAAAAAAAAAAAAAGAAAAAAAAAAAAAAAAAAAAAAGAAAAAAAGAAAAAAAGAAAAAAAAAAGAAAAGAAAGATAAGACATGCATGGATTTTGAATATGGAAATATGCAATATCATTTGATTACTTAAAAAGAATGAAGAATGAATGGTAAAGATTAAAATTTATTCAAATTAAATAAGGTCTTGAAAAAAAGCAAAATTTAAATTCAAGGAGTCTGTCTTTCCCCAGGGCGTGTGTTCTAGATAGGACATAAACTGCTTTTAAAAATCTCCCGTTAAGGTTTGAATGTCATGTAAACTTCCCCGAGCGTCACGCAATTTTTCTATTCTTTTTTAATATAAATTGAATTGTTTGAACAACTGTCGATGTTTGTTCTTTCATACTTTAACCGCATTTTCTTTGGAATTAAGATATTTTCTTAATGTTCTGATCCCTTCGTCCTGATTCACAGACGAATATGTGTATGCGCACTAGTTTAGGTCCATGAGTGTGGAAGTCCCGAATACCTGATTCCCTTTTTGGTTCATTATTGATATACAGTTTGCTAACAGCCATATTTACCGGTATATTGTAAAGGGGTGTGCCATTAGAATAATTATGATGATAAAGAAAGCAAATAAAGATACGTGGCCATGAATTGAAAGTAATAGTGTAATGAAAGGGACCACATTAATGGATGTTGACTTACAGTAAATAACTAGGCATCACCTAACCGCCAGTTTTGGAGATAGACTATTAATTCCATGCATACGTGACAGATGTATATGAATCGATGGTTAGAAAACAAATATTCGAATTTGAAACTCGTTTATTTGGCATGAATATTCTACATAAGAAGCAATATTAACCGTATGGTATCTCCATATAATCGAATCACTGACACAACCAATGTGGTGTCATAATACTTAACAAGAGAGAGAGAGAGAGAGAGAGAGAGAGAGAGAGACTGTTTGTATGTTTTATTTTGCTTAAGATTTACATTACACTTATATTGTGATAATTATGGGATATATTTCCTAATTATTTCCTTGAAATATCATGGTTACGAATTTTTCATTAGTTAACACACAATAAATCTGTAATTAACATGCAAATACACGTGTGTTCAATACAAAAGCAGAGAGAGAGAGAGAGAGAGAGAGAGAGAGATCTGGTGTCTTTGAATGTTTTTAAAGAACAATAGCTATATCTGCAGGATAAATATCATATAGATACAATTGAAATATATAATCATTATATAGATGGTCTGAACAACATTCACTTGGTCACTCTGACAAAGCAAGCACTCAAAATCATTTGGTTTATACTCTCATCTAAGAACATACTATGGAGCAAAGGGTTAACCAGTATATAAACATTTTAGTAAGAATAAACTTGCGTATTGTTTAGAACAACCCCAAATTTCACTGTAAACCCACATTTTTAGTAAGAATAAACTTGCGTATTGTTTAGGACAACCCCAAATTTCACTGTAAACCCACATTTTTAGTAAGAATAAACTTGCGTATTGTTAGGACAACCCCAAATTTCACTGTAAACCCACATTTTTAGTAAGAATAAACTTGCGTATTGTTTAGGACAACCCCAAATTTCACTGTAAACCCACATTTTTAGTAAGAATAAACTTGCGTATTGTTAGGACAACCCCAAATTTCACTGTAAACCCACATTTTTAGTAAGAATAAACTTGCGTATTGTTTAGGACAACCCCAAATTTTACTGTAAACCCACATTTTTAGTAAGAATAAACTTGCGTATTGTTAGGACAACCCCAAATTTCACTGTAAACCCACATTTTTAGTAAGAATAAACTTGCGTATTGTTAGGACAACCCCAAATTTCACTGTAAACCCACATTTTTAGTAAGAATAAACTTGCGTATTGTTTAGGACAACCCCAAATTTCACTGTAAACCCACATTTTTAGTAAGAATAAACTTGCGTATTGTTAGGACAACCCCAAATTTTACTGTAAACCCACATTTTTAGTAAGAATAAACTTGCATATTGTTAGGACAACCCCAAATTTCACTGTAAACCCACATTTTTAGTAAGAATAAACTTGCGTATTGTTAGGACAACCCCAAATTTTACTGTAAACCCACATTTTTAGTAAGAATAAACTTGCATATTGTTTAGGACAACCCCAAATTTCACTGTAAACCCACATTTTTAAGGCAACGGGTGTAGCGCTGCAATTCTGATGTATATTGGAGAGATTATATTTTGATATCTGTAACAGAATGTTCATATTGATTTAAACTTTGATGTGTTAAATAGAAAATGAAACATCCAAAGACGTCTTTGCAAGGCCCTCTAAGAATTTGGTTTAAATTCCTTGCAGGACATGATGATACGGTATCAAAAATGATTTCAACGTCAAGCAATGTCTGGCTTTTAAATGAGTCACAAAATTTCAAAACATTGACTGTTATTTCAATCGGAAAAGAAAAAGTAACAATGATCATTGATGTATGGGTTATTATCTTCAATATTTGACAGCAACGCCAGCACTCACCTTAGAATTACTTTTTACAAACAGATTTAATTTTTACCACAACTGTCATTGTAAGTGAGAAGTGGTTTTATGTCACCACTACTTGTTTTATTTGCGTTGATTGTTGATACGAATGAGTTATTATTTCTGTCAATTTCTCAAAATATAAAGTAACGTATGTAGTATATTTAGATTTAATCTTTTCTCTTCCCAATTAAAAAAAACTAACCAGTTAATACATAAATGTGTACTTCGCAATAATTGGCAGTTTACATGAAATAACTGTGTTTATTGTGTTTCTTTTTGCATACGTATTTTTCGCTTTCTTTGAAACTTTTTTTTTCAGTGGCAAATCATTTCTATTCTAGGTTTGTTACTCTTCCATACCCTTAAGAGAATTTGGGTTAATTAACCTTGTTTATAATAAAAAGGCATTTCTTCTTCAAATTGCTCTAAATATGTGGATATGCAGTGCTTGATTTTTTCCCGACCAAATGATGATATCACTTTATAACAACAAAACAATAACAACAGTGCACTTAAAAATAACAAAATAACAGCAGAAATAACAACACCAAAACTATCAATAACGAATAACCAGAAAGTAACGCTCAAAACATGTCTCAAATACATCAGAATTAAAAAAAAAAAAAAAACAAAACAAAAAAAACAACATTTTTTTCACCATAAAGACTTTGCATGGGTTCCCTTGCAAAAGGTGGGCAACTAAGCATGTAGATACGCCTACTTAAACTCATACGATAATATTAAAACCTCTTGATTCGCAGCATTAGAAAACTATCTAGATTTTGTTCATTCCATCCTTGTTCAGATCAGTTTTAATTATCATTCGTAACCTTTTAGGAATTAAGTTTATTGCATTGCGGTCTATTTCACTATCACGATCTTTTACAGATGGAAATACATTAACCGCGACAAGGTGCCAGTACATACTAGTACTACAAAATCCAAATAATTTTCGAGGTATTATTTTGTAAAGTATGTTATATTTGCAATAAATTACTTTTGTTGAATTGTATACATATAATGTAAATTATATATAATTAAAACTTAAAAGTATATTCAATACACAGTAAACCTTGTATTACGTATTGAAGTAAGAAACCCGGAGTATTAAGAATGATTCAATAATGCAAGCACTTAACATAATGAAGCAAGTTACTGAGACTGTAAAACAAAACACATATAACAATGGAATTGTTATTTAACTTCCTGATGCAATGTACAAACATGTTGCAGTAAAAACTGACACATTTCGATTTTTCAACGAATCGATTTGCAATTAAGCAAAGAAAGTGACCTTCTGGTATTCTTGAAATTAACTTTGAAACTTTGAATAAAACACTGATAAATTTAATGTTTACACAACATTTGCTGGATATTTTGGGGTGATTGTATTCTATAAAAAAAAATTACTCAGTCGTATCATAAAAGGAAAACACACCTCCGCAACATGTACGACTTGACTGACTATTTCAGTTTACCGACAGTATTCAGTCATATAGCGACGTCCAGCTAATTACAGGTGGAGGAAGACCCCGAATGCACTGAAGCATCCGTGTAGAACCACCGACCTTCTGCAAGCCAGCTGGAAGGCTTCCTTACATGAAAATCCGAATGATCCTGCCGGGATTCGAACCCACGCGGTGAGGGGCTGAGTGAGTGTTAAAGTCAGCGACTTTACCCTCTCGGCCACAGAGGCCCCGCAACATGTACGCGTGAATCTGGGTAAAAAATACACGAAGCTAGGGATCGAACGAAGGTGCAGAGTACTGATACGACCCACCGAGAAGGATTGGTTTAAGTTGTGAAGCTTTTCATCCTAGTCGAATAAAAAATGTTTAAAAATATCTCTAGCTTCCGGTATATTCACTGTGTTTAAAAAAAATCCGTTATTTGAATTGTTATTTTGATGCATTAAATATACACAGAGTACTTGGTTGGTTTGCCTCTGTTGTCCCAGCTACAGTTTTTAAGTCATCTGGGGGACTTTTGCCGATACATAAGTCACTCGTATAAAGTAGAGTCTCATATCAAGACCGTTAAGCCGCCTCAGTACTATTTTCAGGATGAATAGCTTTAAGTATTCCCGACAATACGGCCATTATAATAAACTCGACTTACGTTCCACTAATGTATCAACGGAACACACGTGTATGCAAATATTTGAGTGATACAGTCGATATTTGTAATTTAATGGCTTTCAGCATTTCTGTCATTTGGAGACTATAAGTGTCTACTTGAGACAGATATAGTGCTGCCACACACTGCTGTATCACGCCGTAGACATGTGGCATGATACCACACTCAATCACATTATCCTGACACCTAGCCAACCTGTCCTGGAACCACCCTTATATGCTGAGCGCTAAGCAAGTACTTTTTTACGACTCTAGTATATCTAGTATATCGTGGCCAGAGATCGAACCCACGAATTCCCAATTCCGGGGCGGATACTCTAACCAAGTCGGGACTGGTAAGTGCGACCTGGCCTAGTGGTAGCAGATACATATATATGACGGGATTCGAGGATTGTGGTTTCGAACTTTGGGCAAAACTTTTCCCAGCCGCAAACTACTGGTCTAACCAAGGATCCGTCGAGAAAGATTGGCATGTCCTTATTGGCGTTAAAAAGGAAATGTATTGCCACTTTCCAATATTGGTATTGTATGTTTTGATTTGTGTCTGGAGTAGTTACATTTGCTAGATCGATAACATTCAGACTGATGCAATATTTTTGAATAAATAATAACATGAAAATGAGATCTGACAAATTTCTTACATTTAACATTTTTTTAGATATTGGTTATATAACTCACACGCGAACAGATCAACACCAGGGTTCTAATCAGACGAGTTCTGTGACGAATGAAAATGAACATTTCCACGGATGTGTTTAATCAAGGTATACTGTATATAAAGACTCCCTAGATTTATGTAGTTGATGTATAAAATAGCACTTGCACTATCTTGCCATAGAGCTAGGTTTTGTGGCGTCGTGAATGAGTGTCCGATTTGCAAACCGAGCGCCTCGAGTTCGATTCCAGCTCGGGGAAGTAGCATTTTACTTGTTAACATTAATAAACAATCTTCCGATAAAATTCAGCTCCAGACGGCCAGATTATGCAGTTTTAGTTCCATTCAACAATGGCTGCAAAAATGCACATGACGCGACTTTTGAATTCTTCTCTAAATGGGTCAGTCGACTGTCGAGATGTGCAGCCCGGTCGGTTTTTTTTTTGGTGAAGCTGTACAAATTTTGACCTACTTCTTCAACCAATCAAATGTTAGTATCCAAATGAAGCCAGAGTAAATTCAATGCTATCATTTGCTTGAATATTTTGTTTTGGATTTTTTGAATATTCCAATTTAAAATGGGAGTTTCGGTTTGTATATATCTTTCTACTTGATATAGCAGGTTTCTTTTTCAGTTTAAACATGAAAAGTAACACAGTAATGAAAAATTAACACTTCCATATCAATTTAGGAATGCTGCTTTGGCAATATGACTTAGAACAACTAAATAAGAAGCAGGCGTATGTCTATTTTTGACCGAATTTTCCCTAATTTGTAAAAGTGGGCTCGGCCTTCAGGGGAGGTAACTACTCCGGAAAAGTTGTGCAGTTTATTGTGCGGATCTGGAAACAATAATCGGTTATACACGATTTATGATCTTTCGGTTTCACTCGGTTACATATGAATTGTCTTCATATTAAAAAAATCAGAAAATGCAAAATATTTAATGGAAGTTGGAAGACTAGCTTTACTTTAATTTGTCAATTAAATCCGTTTTGTTATATAATCTTCACAATACGTCCCATAATCTTGGTATCTATATACATTTTTTCTAACGCTTCCAACTTTATAATATTTTAATCTGTTTTACATGTTACAACTGACAATTATATAGCTACGCCGAATGTCTTTTTTAAAGATATTTCTTGTTTCTCATTCAAAATGGCAGCGATATGAATATCCCCGATTTGGTCAATTCATATGAAAATCATCTTTTGCATGGTGAAACTTGTTCGCTTCTGATCAATTGCAAATTGGTTACTAATAATAGCAAATTGACCGTGTTTTAAACCCGGATGTGTCAAGCACGGTTCACTTCATCGCCAACCCGTAGCTGAAGGCGAAATGAAACAATGTCAGTAAACAACTTGCTCACAGGGGCACCAAGCCTATGTCATTTTATCTTCAGCAGATTGGGATGTGTCATGAAATATTTACTAAGTTATGAAAATTAGGTATATCTCTGACGTTGTTGTTGTATTGGGGTTTACCGTCGCTGCGATAGTATTTCAATCATATAGCGACGTCCAGCTAATTGCAGGTGGAGGAACACAGAAGTACCCGGGTAGAACCACCGACCTACCGAAAGCCAGCTGGAAGGCTTCCTCACATAAAAAATCCGAAGTACCTACCGGTATTCGAACCCACAACGGTGAGGGGCTGAGTGATTTGTAGTCCACGACTGTAACCGCTCGGCCACGGTCTGAAATGATCTCTTAAAGTATCGCTGTTCATCTTTCATTTACATGTAAATTGATTTGTTGCACTTGCTTTTTAATCTTTTGTACCGTTATTGGAGACACATCTACAAGAGAGTCATAAGGTGTAAATTTGGTCTTCAGCTCGAAATAAGCGATGTGCTATTGGTAATCTGAACTATACTGTTTAAACTTGTAGGTTATTCATTAACCATGTTAACATTGTGCCATGGTGAAATAGGTAGACACATTTTCTGCAGTTTCACATCGCAGTAGAATTGCTTTATTTCCCACATTAGTCATATAAGCACCTGGGTTCCGTTTCACTTAACTTCGTACGAATAAAAAATCTTGGAAGCGTAAATTCATTAATCAAATAGTATTAGCACATGGCATTTTCCTCTCGTCCATTCAGGTGCTAGTATTTGTTTTTAATAATACTTTTGTAAAAATCAAAAAGTGTGGACTATGCAACCACATAACTCACACTTTTGTGAAGTTTTGTCGCTTGTAGAGGAAAATGCTATGTGCTAAATAGCTTCTATGAATTAACCTACACCTGTTCGTGTGATTTTTTCATCATAAAAAGTGCTGAATTTATATAATGCTAGAAATTGATCATATTTTTTTTACTTTTTTGTGAATAAGAAATCGGTTGACGCTATAAATGTCTTCATTCTTACGATTAAGATCAAATTTGATCGTTTGAAGTTTAGTGAAACGGGACCCTGCTGAGGACATCGTTTACACCTCTTGTTGGTGAAGCTTTGGCCAAACCCAGTTCGCATTTAGTGGAAATGTACCCAAATTGACATCACCAACCAATAGCCAATCATCTCGAGCAATTATTTCGCCTATGACGTCAATGCAAAGCAGATCCGTATCTTCCTTAATCGGGTATTCGTTTAACCGCGACCTGGTGATTCAGGCTAGATAAGGGTCGCTTTTTGCAGTGGTTACTTGTACGTCCTAAATACATGAATCATACATTGTACATGTACAGAATAATACTAAAATAAAAACAATATGCCAACACTGATGTTTGTGAATGTTCTTTTTCTTTCGTCTGAATTCATATTTTCACGATTCATTAAGTAATAATTTTGAGTCACAGAAAAGAAATAGCCAAGCAATATTTGCAATTATATCTCAAATTAAAGTCGAAATATCATAGCTTATACTTAAAATATTGGTATTATTTCATGAAGTGAACTCAATATATTCTGTATTTCTTCCTTGAATGAAGATAAATACAGCCAACATGTCACATAATATCTTAATAAAGTTAAGAACCAAATTAAAGCGAAACAAAAGCGTTTCGTTATGGTCGCGAACAATATCAGAAAGCTATAAGTATACAAACGTAATGGTGCGAGCGTGTGTGTACACGCGTAAATTCGTAATCTGCACTGTCCAGAATCTGATTCATGTTATGAGTGGAGTGAGTGCGACCCGACCTGATCAGTGTATCTATGTACTATGGTCTACCCTAAGCCGAACAAAAATCTCGTTACAGTGAACATTTGTACGACTCAGTAAGCACAACCGCACGATCCTATTTACTAGGTATATAATTAATACGTATAAAGTAAATAAAAATATTTAAGCAAAACTTGACAGCATGTCGTCTCCTTATCATTTCAAAGTCCTATCTGCTGATTAGAGTTATGCAATCTCCTGCAGTAATTCTTTTTGTTGTGTATGATTCTCGTGAGGGGTTATTTGTTGCAATAAAAAGTCATATTTCCAAATCTTTAGCTGAATTTTTTTTGTGGTTCTATGTCCATAGTCCAATTAAAGTGAATGAACATGGCCAAGCGACAGTGTACTAAAATTAACAACAACAACAACAACAACAACAACAACAACAACAACAACAACAACAACAACAACAACAACTTAAAAATGCTGTGTTTAAATAGGCCAAAACCTTACCCTAACTGTTGTTTTTCTCAGAAAGAACTGATTGGCAGACAGGACTCTGTGATATAAGGGCCACGATGTCTTTAATGTGTATGAGTAAATAAATTATCATCATATTATATCTACCATTAAAATGGCCGCATTGAACCCTCTGTTATAACTCTCACCACACCTTCTCAGTATAAAAAAGATAACCAATACAAATGTAACCAGGTGAAACCCTACTGACCCGAGCTGAAATCGAAGTCGGGATTTGATAATCAGACACTCTACCATGTCGCCACAAAAGCTAGCTCTATGTCGAAACAGTTCAAGTGCCATTTTATACCCCTTCTACATAAATATAAAACGTAAAACAAAATTCGTCATATTTGGGGACGGCTTTCAACATTATAAGAAAAGCTATGATAATAAAACGGAATAGCAGATGTCTTATTTTCACTGTAAATGGGTACATACATTGGGTTCATTGAAAATATAAAAACGCCTGAAAAAAAAAAAAAAAAAGCAATTATTACAGGTTCACTACAATGCAATCGAATTTGTACACATATTTCCATTTTCAGTTCTAGTCTTGCATTTTTCTTTTTAATTTTATCAACTTCTGATTTTTTTCTATTCATTTTCGTTCTTCTGTCTAATTCATAAAATACAGACATTAATTTTATTGGCATTAGCTACTCTCTTTATCTATATTTATCTAACAGCAAGGAAGAAGAAGATAGAGATGCTGTTGTTGATGATGATAATGATGATGATGATGATAAATCTAAAGAAGAAAATAAAACTGGTGAATTAAACAAAATCGACGTGAGATTTATATGACCGATATTTAGCCCGAAACAATAACAGCCCTGCGTTCAGTTACCGTTTAAAGTCCCCAACGTTAGCGTTTGCATCATTGTTGTATCGCAGCGTATAGAGGTGTCATGCTTAACTGAACACCGGTCTGGTAGATAAATTCGTGGTTCACTGAGCCTTACTTGCTAAAGCGGGGTTCACAGTAGCCACATGATGTCAACATTCGGGAAGGTACACGGATGTAGTGCTCGTATTTCATTGGTCAGTATAAAAGTACACTAACTCACTTTTTGAAGAAAAGGAAGTTTGTCCGATATATAAATGACCCGATAATCTCATTTGTCAGGTAATTTTTCTCACTGTCGTTCGAACACGAAGGCTAAATAAAATGGTAAGTAGATCATTTTGTTTTCATAGTTATATTTATGGCGAAATATCGATAATGATGATGTAAATTTTACTACTACTTTAACTATTACTATTACCACAGCAATTATCATAATTAAGCCAGAATGAACAAAAAAAAAAATATATATAAATAAATAAATTTGCTTTTTCATTAAAGAAATTCTTGCTGCACTCATGTGCGTCAGTAGTTTTTTTTTATTATTTGTACCAGCGGTCTGCTTATAAGAAAATCGAAAAAAAAAATGTTGGTATTCTCGTGATGACCTTATAAATAAATTGCCAAATTACATATACGAATAAAACACTTCTCGTTCAAAAGGGAAACGAAATCAACGTTCAACAAACAAAAGACAATCATATATGTACTTACAAATAATTGGTGATAATTCACCTTATCTAATTTATTGGTTTCAATATCACCAGTTACTTTTTTTTTTAACAGAAATATATAAAAAAGTATTTTTGAAAGAGACAGAAAATTTAATTTTACTTCATTTTCAAACATTTTTTTATTACAGAAACTTCTCCAGTAGATTTCTATTTCATTTCTCATGAAAAGGTTGCTTTATGAAAACAATAAAAAAATGTATAAGTTAACTAAGGAGTTAAACAAAGTTAGAAAATTAGATAAATATTTATTTAATTTCAATTCAATCAAATATTTGTAAACACAAACACCGAATCACGACGTGATTACACGATTGTTTTAGCTTTATTGCAATTTCCATGACAACCGTATGCATCTTTCATCAAAAAGAGGATCGAAATTAGAAAAAAAAATATGAAAACACAAATACACCAAGATACAGTTCAATGTAACTCATGAAATGGTTTCATTATTTTACAACCATCGGGAAAAATGCTTTCATTTTAAAACTATTTATTCTAAAACGTTAACAGAAAATATTTCGAAATACTTTCATTTGAATTAAAAACATGTCTTCGAATGAAGCTTTTAAAAAAGGCAAACTGTAATATAAAAGTGTATAAATCATATAAAAACCTTTTAGCTAAGAAGCTGTTTCTGTGGAGAATCTTCGTGACTAGCATCCTCTCCTTCTCGACGAACTGAACGATATTCATTTATTTGTGATTTATTTTCGTTTTCCACAACGATATGAACCATGTTTAGCATTTACCGTAACAAACCTTTAGCATCTGTTCTATGTACATGTACTTCCCTTCCATGTCCGAAACATTGCTGTGGCAAACAGATAAATTTTCATTAGTCGTATGGTAATGAAAAAAAAAATCAAATATTTATTCTTATGAATTTGTGATTAATCTCTTATCCGCATTTTAATTGGTATTTCCTGTGTGTTTAAAGAGGATTTCATTCTCTAAACATCAAATATTCAATACACTATCTTCTGTTTATTGCAAAAAAAAAAAAAAAAAAAAAAAAAAAAAAAAAAAAAAAAAAATAATAATACTTAGTTGACATGAAGTATTCAAACTTCCTAAACTTAAGTAGTTTCTACATATTCATATAAAAATATTTAACATTAAAATAATTAGGTATGTGAGCTTAAATCACAAATATAAATAAAAACATTTTATCATTAGTGCGTTTACAGTTAACTTTGCTGTGTGATACACATGTTTTTTTTTCATTTGTTTTGTTCACTATATTTGATCTCCACAGAACAAACTGACAGGTCTGCTGGTAGTCGTGGTGACGCTCACGGTCGGGGTCACTGCTAACACACTCAGACGAAAGCCCGTGTCTGCTCAGGTAAGCCTACAAGGCGTGACCAACTTGCGGTTCGTCAGCTTCATAAAAAATATTTTGACACTTGTAGAGAGTATATAGTCAATGCTAATTCTTCACCAGCTGATATATGCTAGTACATAACGATGAACAAGTTTATGTTTTTTTTTTATTTATTAATGAGTATAACTCCTATTTTAATTTATTACATGTAAGGGCAATTCACAAAATATCTTATCAATTCTTACAATTATTACTAACAATTTATTCAATTTCCGAATAGAATTGCTGGGTATAAAGTTTCGAGTTCATCATATATAAGGACAGATCCTGGACCGGTTGGCAGGTGTCAGGATAATGTGACAGGGCGTGGTGTACAGTCGCATTGTGATGGCACCATGTCTATGTCAAGTAGACCCCCAAATGACTGATAAGGCCCTTATGGGACGTTAAACCCAAACAAGAGAGCAAACAAACGAACATTATTTTCCCTCCAAATTATAAACATAACTTAAATGATAATGAGTGAAGTGGATACTGTTCGTTTTTTATTCCTAATCTTGAGACCTGTGACCAGGCTCCGTTTTTTTTAAAAATACTAAAGTACGACCTCAGGCTCCAAATATGAGTACCATACTCAAATCCCCATTGAAACTAATATGCACAGTTTGAGTCTGAGTATAAAAATCATACTTAAGTACTATTCTTTATTTTCGAGAACACGGGACCATATCACAACGTATCCTCTGACTTTTCATGTCTATGTTTATTGGAACCTAATTAGTGTGTGCGATTTTCTCTGTTAAGTTTATTTTCATTTAAACTTGCACCATTCTCCTTTTATTTAATAGCCGACCTAGCCAACGAAACTACCTTAAATATATACTAATGAACCTCTATCTTTGCTCCAGGAATATTTCACCAGATACATCACATCGAATGCAAGGATGTCCCTGTCTCAGACATGGATGGTTCAGGATCAGGAAGTCCGACTCATGACCAAGTCCGGGGTCAGCATCACACTGGATTACCGCCAGGTAAACACACACAACACGACACACCATATATAAACACTTTGATGAACAACACGAAGCTCTTCAACTAAATGGCGTACAAACACTCTATGAAGTACCAAATATGGTTTCTAAGCTTTGTACATAACGTAACGCGCAAGGATGTCTAAACTCTATAGCGCACCACACAGGGTTTGTAAATTCTTTGACGTACCATACAGGGTTTGTAAATTCTTTGACGTACCATACAGGGTTTGTAAATTCTTTGACGTACCATACGGGGTTTGTAAATTCTTTGACGTACGACACAGGGTTTGTCAATTCTTTGACGTACCACACAGGGTTTTTGAATTCTACGACGTACCATAAAGGGTTTCTAAACTATATGATACTTTGTTAGTGAGGTAGGGCATTCAAGCTCCATCCAACCATCACTGAAGATGGATACTTTTTGCTGTCAGCATTATACATTCTCACTACTATTATTCTTGGTTTTCCGTAGTAGCGGATAGCGTAGTGGTTTCACCAATATGATCCTGATTCGATACTTAATCGGTCCTACCCTGTATGTGAAAGAGTGATTTTCGCCCTTTCAGACATTTATGTTTTCTGTGGTTTATCTGGTTTACTCCCTCGCCGAGGACCACACGGGGGAAACCATCAGAGCCACGAGAAGATTTTTTTTATAAAGGAGATCGCTTTCTGTTCAATTTTTGTAATTTGTTAAAAAGAACTTTTATTAATCTCACATTCCAGAAACGAATGGTCTTTGCAAAATTGTCAGAAAAGGGCTACTGTTTCGTTGCACCGTTAAAGGACAGTCTCCCAACCCTCGAAAAAATCACGGAGCGCCTAGAACGTAGAAAGGTAGGTGTACAATTAAATATGTTAGCGACAACCTTCCATAACAACCAACCTTTTATAGTCATGTGTTAGAGTGAAGAAAATTGTATAATTAAATATATGTAAGCTGAACATGGTACTATAGAGAAGGCCTTGAGGTTCAGGCAAACCTAGGCACTAAACTCACTGAATTGTCTAACCAAATATTTGCAAACTGGTATTAATTGCTTAATTAATGTTTTACTGTTTGTCCATAGCTGTGATATGTAGTTAGTAAGGCGCTTTAAACATGTATTACAAATGAAAAGAGCGATATAAAAACTGGTATATGGTAATAATAATAATAATAATAGTAATACTTTTCAATGCTAGGTTTATTTCTTACAAAATACAACTGTTAATGTACACTTGAGATATCATATACCGCTAGACATAACAAGTTGTAATTGTGGCATATTGCATTGTTTAGCCGATCCCTTACCCCAAGGCTGAGAAAAAAGTACAATACCAGAGAAGTGGAGAGCTGTCCGACCCAGGGTTCGGTCCCTTGGCCAAGGAAATGTGCCTCAACAGGAAAGTTGAACAGCTCGTGGAGAAGACGGGTAAGTTAAGACACTGTATACTGAATTTCCTGTTATTTGATTGGGTATAACTTAAGAAATAGTGATTAGGTCCAGATCATGGAATAATATAGTTTTGTTATTAGTATGTATGCTATTATCATATCACAATCGGCTGAAATGAAGATTTCAAATAGGGGGAATTGGGTTTCATTAGATGCAGTAAATCAAAGTATTCAATAAATAGTTCATGATAATAAATAACTTACAACAAACCCATGTAATGTGACCACAAGATGTTAACAATATTTGAATTGACGCATTTAGCTCTGTTTTTATATTCATTTACAAAGTCAATGTCAATATTCGGTATTTTAGTAATACGTAAGGAATATTATGTTGCAATAGCTTTTCGTGGCTTTGTATTTTGCTACGAGCAGCATGGGAAAAATGATATTTCGGGAGACCAAAGGTCGAGCGAGATACGCTGCGAGTACCAAAATACATAGCCACGAAAAACTACTGCAACATAATTTTCCTTTATAATATACCTATAAATATTCAAGACACAAGAAGTCAATTTACACAGGTTTTAATAAGTTTATAAAGATTTCTCAAGAAATCAAATGTTTATCAGCCGCGGATGAAATTTTACTACGGACTTAAAACCGCGCCATGACGTCGAAAATGACGTCACACCACCACCGTAATTTTGTCACTGACATAATACGGATTTCTAATCTGTTGAGTTGTTTTTGCGCCTCGTGTTTTGCATGTATTTGAGCCAGAAAATTTTTAGTTATATAATACAATAAATATCTTTTTATTTTAACGGCAAAAAAAATAAATCTTTATCATATTGAATAGTAAATGTAAACATATCTCTATCACTCGAATCTCCTTAAAAGTCACTTCAAATAGTATTCTGCTTTGATTTTACTCGATCATTACAGATTATCAATTCTACGTCGAGATAATTGGTCTGAGTCTCCGAGATATGATTTTATCTGAAAATTATTTAAATATATAAAAGCTAAATACAAGTGTAATCAAGCTGTATATTGTATACTCTTCCCTTTGTCTTACAAAGAGAAATTGGAAGACGAAAAATTATATAATAAAAAAATGAAGAAATTCATTTTAATAAAATAATGTATTTTAACATGGGCTATTTTCACGAATACACTGGTCTGATGTCTGATGTTTGTAGGATCATTTGTGATTATGACGGCAACATGTTGTCCATTCAAAGACAGGAGGGTTAATTCATATATCGACGACATGAAACTCACCTGTACATGTATATGACTGCATTATTTCACACAATGTTTCTTCATTTGTCTTACAATTACCTAGATATGTGAAGAAATCGGTCAAAATTGAAGGTACACCCTAGCTGTGAGTAACTGACCATAAGTCTTTTTTTATTGCAGATACAGATACCACGGCCCTGGCTACTAAGTCTGACCACGTGAGGGGCAAACGCGAGGTTGGCTGGGGAGAGGTCGTGGTCATCATCATCGTCATCATCATCCTGCTTTAAAGAGGGGCCTCATTCGGACATCGTCGGAACCTAGGTTATATATTCCGATATCACTACCGTATATCGATTAAGATGCAAAGCATATTGAGCGAACGTGGGTTTCGGCGATGTCATTTGGCACATTTCGGCGAGAATAACGGAGAAGGTCCAATGAATGCCGAGTAGTTACGACTTGTGGTCTACTTAACCTCAATTCTGTGCCCACCATACGATTTGCATCTGACTTTGTCTGAAGTGTAGTCAGTTAACGTTACCCTCAGGAGCATGAAATCTATAAACAGATTGTTTGAGTATAGTCATCGACATCCTTTTCTAAACTTATTTTGTTTCTGTAATTGGCAATAAATGTTTTTATTATATGATATGCTTCTGTCATTAATTTGATCATAATTAATCAGAATCTTACACATAAAATGAATAAAACATTAACCCAGTCTTGATGTCGTCTAGCATGAAAATGTCACAAAGACATGGTATATGTACATATATATATATACATAATGATATATCACACCCTAAAAAAGGTGCTTTATATATTTTCATTTTCATGTTTAATGCACGAGACTGAATCACAGGCAAATTATCTACTATGATGAAAAATAAACTACGGCACTGTGACCTGGGCATCTAGAATTGTAGAATTAGTATTCAATTTCGTGTATACAATAATGATTACATTGTCATGTTTGTGATAAAAAAGGACACAGCCGAACAATGGTTATATGAAATGATGAGAATAATATAAAATAAAAAAACAAGAACTGTCATTGAAGATGGTGAATACCCCCAGGTACCGCTTTGTCACTGTTACTGTAACTATGTCAGAGACAGTCTTGATGAAGTTGAAGGATAAAAATAAAAACACACCAAAAGCAGGTAGAGCTTTGATTCACTAAAACATGTATCGCAGACAGAAAAGATCAATGAATATAGAAAAGGGCAATAACTCAATTAAAATTAAGCTGATCATAACATGCCAAGGATATGTAGAAAAGGGCAATAACTCAATTAAAATTAAGCTGATCATAACATGCCAAGGATATGTAGAAAAGGGCAATAACTCAATTAAAATTAAGCTGATCATAACATGCCAAGGATATGTAGAAAAGGGCAATAACTCAATTAAAATTAAGCTGATCATAACATGCCAATGATATGTGCAACTAGCATTAGTACCTATAGATGATGTGAAGATAAATAAAAAAATCCGACCAACAGTACTTTACAAATAGAGTAGATAAAATATATTCAAGAAATATGACAAGGGGGGGGGGGGGGTTAAACTCAATTAAAAATGAGGCAAGCATGACATGCCTATGAAACGAGTAAGTAGGCTTGGTATCTGTAATTGTTGTGAAATTAAATGAAAATCTGACGAACGGTAGGTGAGGAATAGTGTGGACAAAATATCTTCAATTAATATAGCAAAGTGCCGCAACTCATACAAAATGAAGCCGGCCATGACGTGCCAACGACATGCGCATCTAGGCAAGGCACTCGTTAATATTGTGAAGTTAAATCAAAGCCAGATAAATGGTAGCTGGGAAACATTGTGAACAAAATTTCTATAGCAAAGGGCCATCATTCATTTAAAATCAAGCCAGTCATGACATGCAAATAATATACGCAACTAGACTTAGTACTTATCAGTGCTGTGAAGTTAAATTAAAATCAGACTTGGATATAACAATTTAAAATAACATGACGTGCCAACTATATGCGCAACCAGGCTTGGTACTTATCAATGCTGTGAAGTTTAATCAAAATCCAAGATCGAGAATAAGCGCAGACAAAATATATTTGAGAAATACAACAAAGGACCATAACTCATTTAAAATCAAGCTGATCAGTGATCATGACGTACCGACGATCTGCGCACCTAGGCTTGGTACTCAACAGTCTTGTAAAGTTTTATCCAAATCCGACTAAAGGTAGCCGAGAAATAGGACAGACAAATCTCGTCTATAGACGGACGGACCGACAGACCGACCGACGTGACTCTAATATAGCCCCCATATACTTTGTATCTGGGGTTAAAATAATATCAGCTATTCATTATGCTGAGAAATAATATGCACACACAGGCGTCTAGCACATTAAAAAAAATCGTGTGTCACGTGATTCTATAAGAGGTTGAGTTTCCAGCAACATGATTATATTTCAGTTACAGTGCTGGACATTATCTTTCTTCTGTATTACCGTACATATAATAACCATATCGCACAGATGGATTAGAAATATAAACGGGCCCCCGTGGCCGAGAGGGTAAAGTCGCTGACTTTAACACTCACTCAGCCCCTCACCGCGTGGGTTCGAATCCCGGCAGGGTCATTCGGATTTTCATTTGAGGAAGCCTTCCAGCTGGCTTGCGGTAGGTCGGTGGTTCTACCCGGATGCCTCCGTACATTCGTGGTCTTCCTCCACCTGTAATTAGCTGGACGTCGCTATATGACTGAAATACTGACTAAGCGACGGTAAACTCAAATAGTCGTTAGTCGAAATATAAACATATATTTTACATTCTCCTTTTCTATGTATTACACATGCATTATTGCTTCCTTTTCATATTCTGAGTGTCACCTATTTTTACCAAGTATAACTGTAACTGAGAAACGATGTGTTAATGGAAAAAAGGACAAATACGAGAAAAGTAAGGGTAGTAAAATTGTAAATTAGGAATTTGTATCGTCGTCTCCGGGGGGGGGGGGGGGGGGGGGGGGGAGCGACCGCTTTGGAATCGAAAGATCGTAGGTTTCTTTGATTTTTATTGCAAGATTGGTTGGCTGGTGTCAGGATTACATGTCTATGGTGTGATACTGCAATGTGGCAGAACTATATCTGGCTCAAGTAGTCATTGGCAAATACTGTCAGTGGGCCATTCAACAAAACAAGCAAAAACAATTTTGTGCACATGGATAGTCCGGCTGTAAGCCGAACATACTTTTGGCAAATTTGTAAAAAAGAAGAGAATCGGTAGAACCGATGGATGCTCCCCGAATAAATGCTGGTTCCAAAAGGGCTTTTTTAAGAAAAATGAAAAAATATTTCTTTCAAATATGTGTTTTCAACTAAATATCATATTACAGTTTTACAAATGAAAAAATATATATGACAAAGGGCAGCAAGAAGGCGTCAGAGAAAAAGGTTTTTTTTTTGTATCAAGAATTGCACTTTTGTGTACTGCACATCAACTCAAATTATGCTCCGGACAAAATTTAAGTATGAAAAATAACAAAGGGCAATAACTCAAAATTATGCAAAACAGAGTTGCGGTTCTTGTACACTGCACTTCTCCTCATTTAGATCAATCTATCTGAAGTTTCATCTTGATCCGGACATTATTATGACGGACGGACTGACGGACAAAGCGGCAACTATATGCTCTCCCTTCAGTGAGCATAAAAGGTGAGTAAATATAACGTACATACATGTGCACGATTCGTCGGCAGATATTACATGTCCTAGTGTATAAACAATAATTAAAACAATTACATGAGTTTTGATGTCATACTATATGAATATAGAATATCCTATATTTATGGCATCTCTGTCATTACATGATGAGTTCCAGTGCGTGTCATCTTAACCTTTTAGATCACTATTTTTAAAAAATTAAAAAATTAAAAGTCATATAGCTATTGATAAAATTACCTAACATATTCATGGAGTTTTCATTAGATGTACATTACACATTCTTTGAGCGATTTATCAAATATACGTTATATATTCATTGCTGTGCCATTTATCAAATATGAAATACATATTCATTTAGCATAAATAACGTTCAATGAGAACACGCAAGTCCGTAAAGATCATATCTATATTTAGATATTCATTACTTTTATACATATATATTTTGTGTTTGATTACATATACATTTTGTGTTTTGATTACATATATATTTTGTGTTTTGATTACATATACATTTTGTGTTTTGACAACATATACATTTTGTGTTTTGATTACATATATATTTTGTGTTGTGATTACATATATATTTTGTGTTTTGACTACATATACATTTTGTGTTACTACATATACATTTTGTGTTTTGATTACATATACATTTTGTGTTTTGATTACATATATATTTTGTGTTTTGATTACATATACATTTTGTGTTTTGACTACATATACATTTTGTGTTTTGACTACATATACAATTTGTGTTTTGATTACATATATATTTTGTGTTTTGACTACATATACATTTTGTGTTTTGATTACATATATATTTTGTGTTTTGACTACATATATAATTTGTGTTTTGATTACATATATATTTTGTGTTTTGACTACATATACATTTTGTGTTTTGACTACATATACATTTTGTGTTTTGATTACATATACATTTTGTGTTTTGATTACATATATATTTTGTGTTTTGATTACATATACATTTTGTGTTTTGATTACATATATATTTTGTGTTTTGATTACATATACATTTTGTGTTTTGATACATATAATTTGTGTTTTGACTACATATACATTTTGTGTTTTGATGGGGGTGAACATTTATTTGGAGCAGTTTACAGTCTTGAGTTTATTGGTATTTGTTGTAATTAGAATTTGTGGAAATATCGCTAATGTAACAAGGTTTGTTTATAATGAGAAATGAAATCAACATACCTGTAATCAAGTTAACTTGTGTTTATTTCACCTACCAGAAGTTGCACTGACAATGCCGAGGTCACGTGATATAGATTTTAAGCAGAGAACAATTATTGTTGCTAACGATCAATGCTTCAAATTAGCTCTTAATAAATGAGACTTACTCGTAAAAGATTTCTGTGTATAAATTTGTGTAAAATATACGGTATTAGTCTAGAAAACGACGTTTTTTTTAAGGGAAAGAACAGAGCTGTTTCAGAGTAAGATAATAGTCATTCCGGCGCATGCGCACCATCTAAAAGACATGACAATAAAGTTACTTCGAAAATTGGTTTAATATATCCCGCAAAACGCCATTTTCTAAATCCTGTAAAACACATAAAAACCGCCCAGTCTCACAGCAAACTCCGCCGCAGTAGTTACCTCCCCTTACAGTTGCCGATAACCACTGCCACCACAAGTACATTCGGCTGATATGGGACGGATTTAATTTTATCACATTTTCCTTTAGTTTTGAGTATATCATATAAGTTTCGTTATATTTTTCGAAAATAACATTCAATATTACATGTATGAGAAAAATAAAAAAAACACATTAATATATATAATTATGAGTGTTGGTCACATGGTTTCAAATATCATCACGTGGCTTGTGTGGTGGCAGTGGTTAAAGTAGCATAGCGTGACGTAACCGGTGCGCGGAGTTAAGGTCTCACAGTAGTTAATGTGTCGCCCACAGGAGATGCATGCTGTAGGTTCGACCCCGGTCGCAACATAAAACACGTAGTGGTACTACATATTGTTCCTTTATTTGTCGCTGGTTTGCCTCGTATAAATGATGTTACAACTTAATTTGATATCATGCTAATTGTTTACGACAGTATACCACATACTGTACTACATGTATATTTGTTTCATGTAAATCTAATCACTGAAAACAAAAACAGCAATAACCATGATTAGACTAAAACTATTTACACGTATATTGAAGATATCAAAAGTTGTTAATGTTTAAATATATGTACGTGCTGTATAGAGAATCGATTTCGATATTTATGCATACACATGGATAAAATCTAGAACCGCTACAATAATGATGTTGATGTATGCTTAGACATCCCAATTAACCTGCTGAGAATAAAAACTCACGTCAGTATTATGTATATACGCATGTAGCAGTTACATCAGTTGATATGTGTGAGGTGTTCTATATCGCAGTCCAGCATTCCAACAACATTAAATGAAGAATGGACGCTTTTGAAGGCGTGTTAGAAGAAAAGTATCCCTTGATCAAAGATCATAGGGATACAGGTAAACCCGCAGATATACGTGTGTATAGACGAAGATGGTGGGTGATGTTTTTATTCTGTTTCACAGCATTCACACAGGCCAGCACTTGGAACACTTGGCCGCCAGTAGCCGCCGCTACTCAGGTCACCCTGGGCTGGACTGACGGTGAGATTGCGCTCAGCAACGTGCTGGCCGATGTAGTCTTCATTTTCTTCGCAATACCGACATGTATGCTGACAGACACTAAAGGTTTGCGATTTTCAGTGATAATGTGTACTGTTTTACTAACAATAGGAGCCGGAATACGATGCATTTCTACTGATTCCACCATTCTTATGGCGACGTCTTACGTGTGCGCCAGCATCGATGGAGTGGCATCAGTGTTACCGTTCGCTGGGCCACCTCTTGTTTCGGCTGTTTGGTTTCCATTGGAGGAAAGACCTTTGGCCACGGCCGTGGGAACTTTCTTTAATAATTTCGGAATTGCAATGTCTTTTATCATCGGACCTCAGTTCGTTCCAGAACCATTGTTTGTTATGCAAAGTCTAAACAATACGCAGGAATTACTGGTACTCACCGCACCAAATGCCTCAATAGATAAAAAGTCTTCGATTTCACCGACTAAAGAGAAAAACATTCTGGTGAACAATGACGCCATAACTACAGGTATTGCGAATTTAATGTACACTTATGCTAGCTTGTCAGTGTTCATTTGCTTAGTAGTTATTTTATCCTTTCCAAATAAACCGCCAAAACCTCCAAGTGCGTCGGCTGCAATTGCAAGAATAAATTACAAGGATGCACTTTCAAAGCTGGTTCGGAACAAACCGCTTTGGCTCATAACAACCGCAGGGGCTGCCCCCATCATTTCGAACATAATGTTGGCGTCAGTCATTGACGTTGTTTTAAAGCCATTGGGCATTTCTCAGATTGATGCGGGGTGGATGGGCTTCTATAATACAATTACCGGTAGTTTTGCAGGAATACTTGCTGCAAAATTCTCTTATCTGTTTGAAGGTAAAAGAAAAGTATTCGTTATGATCTCATTCGCATTGACCGGCATTGCAGAACTTTGGTTTTCACTTATGTGCAGTGAAGTAATAGTGCCAGATGTGATATCATTCTATATTTCGTGCATTTTATCGGGCTTGTTTGTCAATGCGACATTTCCTCTCCTTTTTGAAATGTGTGCGGAGTGTTCCTATCCTGTGGCTGAGGGAGTGACCGGCGGATTGCTGACCGTGATGATGTGTATCATTGGATCGATTATACTGGCTCTACTTAACGTGCCAAACATTGACACAGCCTGGGTCAGCTGGGCCTCGCTTGGGTGTGCAGTGTTTGCCATGCCACTACTGCTGATGTTCCCGGAAACTTATAACAGGACAAATATTGATAAAACCATGGACACAAAATAGTCTACGACATTCTTCCTGAAAACTTTCAAAGAAGAATCAGACACATACATTTAATTATGGGTGAAATTTGTCTGATCTCGCTTCCGAGTTATAATGACATAGAATTGTATATATTGTTTGTGTAAATATATTATTTTTCGATTGATGTCGTATGTCAACTTATATTGGTACGTTATCTGTTTTAAATCTAATACTAATCTGGTTATAACATAAACATATATTTGGGCAAAACTTAATATCTCATTTATGTGACGTCAAAATAAAAATATGTAATGCTAAATTTGTAGAACTAAATTTCATGCAGAATACAATTAATTTAATGTTTTAGCATAATGTATGTTTATGCTTTCTTCATGAATTAATTACATATATACTTTAAATTATATATGAAGACTTATATCAACGTCTTAGATAAAGGTATATTAGATAGAGGTAATATATTTCTTCTTTGATATTTAATGCAGTTTATATTTGCACAACTCTGTGCTGGTACCTTCTAAGAAGAGTAATTTAAGGTTGTTTCAAAAATATATAAAACTATTCACAATGAAGCTTGATTATGAAGAGCACGCTCTCAATGATTAACTGTACAATTTTCCTGTTTTCGTGTAATAGAAATGTAAAATTTGGGGCTGTGTGAAGTTGGCTCGACGTACGACATACAACATACGACATTCAACTCTCACTATTCACGACATTGGACATTCAGATATTGAATGTCGCACGCGACATTCACGACATTGGACATTCAGATTTTGAATGTCGCGGCACTTCCACTTGGACATTCAATTTTTTCCGACTTGGACTTTGATTTTGAACGAATTCACGACATTGGACATTCAGATTTTGAATGTCGCACGCGACATTCACGACATTGCACATTCAGATTTTGAATGTCGCGGCACGACCTTCACGACATTGGACATTCAGATTTTGAATGTCGCACGCGACATTCACGACATTGCACATTCAGATTTTGAATGTCGCGGCACGACATTCACGACATTGGACATTCAGATTTTGGATGTCCGCACCGACATTCACGACATTAGACATTCAGATTTTGAATGTCGCACGCGACATTCACGACATTGTACATTCATATTTTGAATGTCGCAGCACGACATTCACGACATTGGACATTCAGATTTTGAATGTCGCGGCAGACATTCACGACATTGGACATTCAGATTTTGAATGTCGCCGCACGACATTCACGACATTGGACATTCAGATCCACATTCAAAATCTGAATGTCCAATGTCGTGAATGTCGTGCTGCGACATTCAAAATCTGAATGTACAATGTCGTGAATGTCGCGTGCGACATTCAAAATCTGAATGCCCAATGTCGTGAATGTCGTGCCGCGACATTCAAAATCTGAATGTCCAATGTCATGAATGTCGCGTGCGACATTCAAAATCTGAATTTCCAATGTCGTGAATGGTGAGAGTTGAATGTCGTATGTTGTATGTCGTATGTCGAGCCAACTTCACACAGCCAAATTTGGCCATTCGCAGCGATGATCTCATTGGTCGGACTAAAACGTTTTTCACTTTTTTTTTGTCCACCAACATACCTGTCTCAGTCATACATTTGTTTGAGTATATAAAATTTGTGCTGGATAGAGGAAACCCACATCGTGGACCCCAAAACAGAACCACCCGCATTACACAACAGCCAGAGTCCTGTTTTAATGACCTGTTACACATTACCGATGTACCTCATCGGGACTAAATCAGAGATCGTAATTAACAACTGCGGGAAAATCGTCGGAGCTCCGACGAGAAATCACTTCAATGCCGATGTAACATCAGTCGTGTATATAGGATATGGTGTTAAATGTATTAAAGTTTATATTGATTGTTGGATGAAAGCCCATGAACGGAGCCTTGAATGTCAGGAAATACAGAAAACAATGAGGTATTGGTATCAAAAAATTAGTATCGAATTATGAACTGGATTGCTAAATTTAAACACTATTTACATGTTGCAAGCTTATAACAATCACTCTTGTTTGTTTTACCATAAAACGAATGGGGTACTAGTGTTTGACCACCAATCCTCTAAAAATATTGCTATTACTGATGTAGCATTTATTCGTTTTTAAATTCATAGGTAGATCAAATTATAATTTACAAAAAATTCTGACTAAATTATAAGAATCTGGCCCGTGGTCCACGCCCAATCCTCCCTCTCTATACATTAATTTATGCATCTTAATTTCCCCTTACTTGTTACATTTTATTTGTTCCTCTTTTTCTATTCTTGATATGTTGACCAATCTTGAATGATTTATAATATTATAGAATTAACCGAATTTCACAATTATGTCATCCATTGGAGAAAATCTCAATAAGCTTTTAGTTTTCGATTTAATCCTATTTTATATTACATATATATTAATTGTTTTTCGGACATATATGATCAATTTAATATACCCAAGGACTTTAAAGCCGCCATACCTAAATGTCGACTATTTTATTCGTGTTTTTTTAAACGACGCTAGACTTTTAAGAAATTAAATGAACCAAGTTTCTACAAACGATTAGTCACGTTTAACCTTTATTTTATCGCTATGGATAATACGAGTTTAAAGGACAACCCGTGAAAAGATATGACGTGAAATATCGAAGTTTAAAAGTCCGTATATGTTTTAAGTCCTTTTTGTACAGTTTGCTACATCTTCTATATAGACAAAGAAGGAAAATTTAAACTGTTCCATAGATTTTTTTAAACTTGCATGATTATAGAGAATTATAAAAGAGACATTTTTATGGAAAATGGGGATCACCGTCCTACTTTTTGAGTTATCTGTCCTTGAATGTGATATTTTAGCACCTTTAGGCTTATTCAAGGGCAGATAACTCAAAATTTAATTTTACTGATACCTTATACTAGATCTTATTAATGTTTTATTTCATTTTAAGTTAATATTCAAACTTTGAAACCAGTTGATTTCATAAAAGTTATGTTTAAAACTGTTAATACAATGCATTTTTTTCTTGAAAAAGGGGAAATAATTTGAGGAAGATTTATATATATTTGCATGAGTGATTATAGCATAAAATCTGTCGCATAGAATTTCTACAAATTTTGTACAGAAACATGGAATAAAGTACTGAACATTGATTTTGAAACCTAATGAGGTGTTATTTGCCATTATTTGAATTATCTGCCCTTGGATATGGCATCAAAGTACTAAAATATATATAAAATATATAAAGGAAATCCATACCCCCCCCCCCCCCCCCCAAAAAAAGAGCTCCGTTTCGGGTCTCCCGACCGACCCTCTTTTTTAATGGCCGGGCCCTTTTTTTCCCTTTCAGCCTTTCCTTCACTTTTTTTACTTTTCGCATCAGTCGCGACGAACTACGCGATTTTAATTGGATGACATTATTCAAGATGGCAGCCTCCTTGATGTACGCCGCGTTCGTCTAGTGTTAAGATTAAAAACCGTGATCGGCAAGGAACATTATGAAGACAGTGCCACAAGACAATTGGTCACTAGTTTTGTCTAGCCATCCCCAATAACTTAACAGGGTCTCTTTACTGTTAAAATAGAGAGAGATCATTAATAAACTGATACTGGTGAGCAACTGAATATTATGTGCAAACAGGGGATATTCTATAAGTATAAAGTTCTTGGCGTAAAATTTCCTCAAGTATTCGGTATCACAATTTTTGTAACGTTATTATCGAGCCACGTATATTAGTTTAACGCCATATTTGTCCACGAGCGTGACAAAATGGACAGGAAAAACATCAAATTGATTGTTCATTGTTTCCAAACTGTTATTTGCCTTTTTTACCCCTTAAATGCTAGGGAAAAAGATAAAAAAACATTCATTTATTAAAGAAGTACCGAATTTTTACCATTTTCAGTAATGCTTCTTTTTACTTTTTTTTTTCAAACTACCTGTTAAATCTGCCAATAACTCTCAGCTAGCAGTCAATGACAGATTTATGTTTTCAGTTTTATTTCAAAGAGCCAGAAGGTCGTTCGACCCATGCGGCAAACATAAAATTACATAATATGAACATGACGGTAATGTACAAATGTATATAAACGCATGTAGGACATAAACATAGTACAAAAAACATAAATATAGACTTTCACATCAAATGCAACACAATACATGTACATATCGATACAAACGTATATAGATCACATAACATAACATAACATAACATACTTGATTGATTAAAGAATTAATTAAATGAATTAATCCGGGACCGGATTCCCTTATCGAAACGAAATATAAGGGAAAGTGCCGGAATATAAAACAAAGTAATACTATATATAGCAATACGAAAAATCAGTATTATAATACAACAATAACACTGTTTAAACATGAATATATTAAACCAGTTTCCCTATGTAAGCCAACATCTGCCGGGCGCTCAGTGAAGGCGACAATTAGCAATTGAGATTTGGTACCCTGCTTACATTCTTTACACTGCGATAAAACAAGGATGCATCATCCGCTCACGTTAGCGACTGTTCACCATAGTTCTTAAAATAGTGCATGTTTGATTATCAGTACACTTCTCAACAATCCTCGTACGGAAGTCATTTAAAGCCATAGTTATTATCTGAAAGCAAAATTCACATTTGATAATTATTGTAATACAGCATGTCCATTTATCCCTTGTCGATTTTTTTTACCCACAGATCTCACACATTTTTAAGGCTCTCTGTATAAAGAGGTACAAAGCTTAGGAAAAACAACAACTGTACCCCCAGTTACAAAACTCAGCAGGCACCCTGTAATAAAATGAACACTGTAAGTATGATAATGTTTCTTGTTCTCATTTGGATCATCTTAAAGTTTGCACACCAATCTGTGCTGTTAGGAAGAATACAGAATTTCAGCAACATTTGGATCAGACGAATGCCTGAAAATGGACTGGGTCCAGTACAATTAGACGTTTTTATCGACTTTGAAGAACAAGTTTTAAGTTTATGAACAAAATGGCGCTGCTCATACGATAAACGGCAGAGACGAAAAAAAAATCCATAGTGCTCTGAAATATTGATCCAAATAGGAGTCTACAAAATACCGTAGGTATGTAGATTCTAAACAAATAAATAAAGACATGTACACCCTAAAACTTTCTTAAATAAAATTTGGACCATTTGGATAACATTTTTTCCATTAAAGACCCCCCACTAGGCAAACACCTTGCACGGCTCAAATTTAATATTTTTCCCACTCGCAAAAAAATGCGGGTGGTTTAAAACAAAACTGGCAAAGTTTTTTTCTACTCGCATTTTGCCGAAAATGCAAGTGTTTATTTTGAGCCCAGACTCTATTTTAAGTTTGTCAACCAACTCTTTCTCCCATTTCTTCACTGTCTTCATCTCCTGTGCGTTAGATCTATGTGCTTTCTTCGGTTTGTCGATTTCAGATTCTGTGCAAAGTTAATTGACATCACAAGAAGTAATAAAAAACTGGATGTCTTTCATTTTATACATTGTTCAATTAATGATCGAAATCAGCATCATACGCGTTTCCATTGGAAACCGGGACAAGTGTTAAAAAGGCTTCCATGGTCATTACGAGGGTGTGGATAACTTTTATTGATTTAACGTTAAATTAATATTGTAATTTTAAACTTTAATAATAAGAATCATAATTAGAAAATAGCGGTATCAAGTATTAATATTCATTTGGGGAAATATTAATTGAAAACAGCAGATGTTTTAACATGTATGTGTTCGTGTGTTGTGTAGTCGATAGACCGGACCCGTGTTTGATACTAGTCATACAACAGTTTACTGGTGTAAATTTTGCATTGATATTAAAAACAAGCTAGGGTTGTTTAATTTTGATGATGTTATTGATTATCTTATTGAAATTATCTCATTTAGACATGTTTAAAAAAATGTTTAAGCCAAAACTTTCACTCGCCAAAAAAATGCTAGTGGTTTAAAACATAACTCGCACACTTCATTTGCCGAAATGCGAGTGTTAATTTTGAGCCCTGCCTTGAATGTTTTGTGCTGTCTGACAGATATAGTAGTATAAAAAGTTGGAAGCTTTCTCAGTTAGATTATCTTTAGTTGGTGCCATCGGGAGCTAGATGTTTCGTCGACCTGTCGTTTTGTCAAACTTAATATAAGAGATGAGAAGATGATTTTTTGACTGGCGAATTCTTCAACCTATTAACATTTAATGGGTTTTTAAAGACACATTTAAAACTAAATTCAACACATCAGTTTATATATGATAATTATTCTCTATTCTTTACTTATTTATATGGTTCCTGATTTGAAAATATGCCACTGTAAACATTAATCATAATTGCTCAGTGCATGAATCAAAATTGTGTACCGTCAGTCTTAGGCCAAAAACCACTTTTGATATAAGTCCTGCTCCAGATTTATGAACAACACAAACAATTGGGGATATATATGCATACATATAAACTAGAAAAAGTCCAGCGAAATCACGGGAATGATTTTTACTGTTTAGATTCGTCTGAACAGCTAAGAATTATATCATGTCCAAGTGCCCAACTACAAGATAGAAACCATGGGTTCCACATAAATAAACCAGCGCTTGACTGAAGCTGAGGGTTGTTGGTTCGATCCCCACTGCGGTCTCCGTGATGAATAACTTACAATTTCTTTCTCATGGCCATTCGTCTTCCACCACTGTACTTAGTTAACTATAGATGTGTTTGTTTGTTTGTTGGATTTAACGTCCCACCGACAGTATTTCAGTCATTTGGAGACAGTGTCTACTTGAGACAGATATATTGCTGCCACACTGCAGTATCACGCCGTAGACATGTGGCATGATGCAACACTCAGTCACATCCTGACACCGGGCCAACCAGTCTTGGAACTACCCTATATGCTAAGCGTCAAGCAAGGGAGCTATACCAGTACCATTTTTACGACTTTGGTATGTCGCGGCCGGGGATTGAACCCAAAACCCCCCGCTCCTGAGGCGGACGCTCTAACCACTCGGTCATCGGGAACGGAAAAATTGGTTGCCGCAAAAACAGTTTATATTGTAGGATTTGTGATATAATTTGCTTTGATTTCCAAGTTGAATTTCAACTTTATGCTGGCTTTGATGCAGGATGATGTCCCGTTTATCAGCCGCATAAGGAGACGAACCATGTCACTCATATCATGAATTATATAGAGTCCGTGGGGCCCATGTATAGTCTTTCTTTAAAAAAAATGAACATATTTGCCTAATTGCTGAACAATTTAATGTAGTAGTTCATGTTGGTTCTAAACTACAAGTGTAACATGTTTCGGATACTATCGCCCGCTTTACCTTGCTCACGGGGCAGAGTAAGAAAAGTTAACCCGGGAAACATCACCTGTCTTACCTGGGTTTTGACAAGTTATCACCTGGGTTATCCCGAGTTGACCCGAGTGTTATTTCCGAACGCACTCTATATATGCTATATGAATACGTGAACATCGTGGTTTATACGTACGCCAGACTACAGTGTCTTCCTTAAACGCAACACAACATAAACTCGAAAGATAAATTGAATAACTTTAAAATATAATTAATAAGACCCGTGTGGTTAAAATGGGGACACAAAACTGAGCTTCCCCCTGAAGAGTAGACGTGTTTTTGAACAATACGAAGAACCAACCATACCTTGTTACCCAGAAATGTAACCTTTTTTAAGATTTTTCCAATTTCAATTGATTCATCATACATTCTCCCAAACAGTGCAATTTTATTTATTTTTTAAACACAAAACAACCACTGAATGGTTACTGGAAAACCACGATACTCTGTATACATAGTGTTTTATCGTTTCGGCGCCAAATCCGACATAAAAATCAGCTCATTCTTTTAGTAATACATACACTCGAAAGAATTTCTAAACTTCCACCCAGATTTGTTGGCGCACAATTTACAACCACGGTGTGTGACTTATTTTTAGGGTGTTTCTTTTACTGCTGACATTTCAACATTTAAACAAATGTGTATGTACACCTAAAATATTGTACCACATTATAACTTATACATTGTTAAAATAAATAGTTTTACTTGAATTAAATGCATAACCATAATTCTGTAAAATTATGAAAAAAATCTAAAAGAAGAAGTTTAGAAATTCCTTTGAGTGTATATCGGAGAAGAAATGCCTAAGTATTTATTACATGTATATTGATCTTTGTTTATGTAAATAGTTGTTGTTGATATTAGGAAATAATCTGCATTCTTAACATGATATACTCAATGATGTGTCATTTGTCTTTCTGTTCCTTACGGTCTTGCGCTTTGCATTATTTAGATAAAATGTTAAGTAAATTGGACATATTGCTATTCATTACCAAATATAGATTACGGCAATAATGATAAGTAGTGGCATATGGTATCTGAAATTAGGAAGTTATCTATAGGAGTTATTATTTAGATTCTAACATTATCACACAGCTGTTACCTATTGACACTTTGTCACTAAACCGATTTTGATAATTAACCAGTTTAACCATATTTTGTAGAAACATTTTCCAAGCGACATATTGGACCAGGTTTTGTATATATAAACTTACACTGAAATGTATGCATGTCATGAAAATACTTAACATTCCGAAAAGGTAAGTAACATTTGCATTAACTTTAGAAATATGTAACGTGAATTCTCTTTTCGTAATATACGAGTTGTCGTTCTTGCGGGATAGTATATGAACTTAACAAGGGAAGAGACTATCAACTAGTTTGTTTGTTTGTTGGGTTTAACGTCTCACCGACATTATTTCAGTCATTTGGAGGCGATGTCTACTTGAGATAGATATAAAGCTGCCAAACTGCAGTATCACGCCGTAGACATGTGGCATGATACCACACCCAGTAACATTATCCTGACACCGGGCCAACCAGTCCTGCAACTACCCTTATATGCTTAGCACCAAGCAATGGAGCTATAACAGTACCATTTTTACGACTTTGGTATGTCGCGGCCGGGGATAGAACCAACGACCTCCCGCTCCCGAGGCGGACGCTCTAACAACTCGGCCACCGGGGACGGTACTATCAACTAGTAACAGACTATCATGTATAGGTGTAAAATGCGATAACAGACTATTGTGGGTTGATGTTAAATGCATATACCGTCCCATAATAACGACAACCCGACGACATTGCCATATATATATATATATATATATATATATATATATATATATATATTTTAAACAAACCCGCAACATGTATAATACACATCGTAGGATAATTATTAGTAAAAGACACAGAACACCATATAAGCTCAAAGGGAAAGAAATTCACAGAACTGGGATGATGATATAACAAATAGAAACAATAATCTAGGAGCAGTACATACTATTTTATTGCTTTATACCACGTGCACCGTGTACACCATCAAAACATGCATATTTGTATTACACAAATTGAATATTGTGTCAAACATATTCACCAAATACAACTCCATAATATAATATTTACTTTTCGACATGTGATAGAACTGGAGCTCTCTCATGATCACACACACGCACACACACACACCAACACAACAGGATAAGTTTCTAGAACTTGTTTTCCAAATAAGATTTACAGTTATTTGGTAGGTATTAACGATAGTTTGGTAACTTAATATAATAACCGTCTAATGCTCGTTTTAATGTCTCAAATTGCAGAATACAAGCAATAAAAGCACGGGGAAAAAACACTAGCTTAGCCATTAGATATATTTCAGTGAATATCCTTGGAATACCCCAAATATTTCATTATATTTACCCACAGTATCAATCCCAACAAATGTATTTATGTACAATTTCAGAAAAGATATATTGGTATTGCAGGGAAATATATATTGTCATCGTATTTGTACATGTTATTCCATA
>CM037777.1:50968454-51018454 GCA_021229015.1 Solen grandis
GGATCGGGAGACAGCCTGAACTTCATAGGTGACAAGGATCTAACCCGTTGTCATTTGCATCTCCTTGCAGGATGGATGAAGAGATATGTCATGGGATGGGACTGTACAACGTGTGGTATGGACCACAATTAATAAGAAACAAAACGGCCCTTTTCAGGGCCAACCCAAATGTCTCGAAAGGACATTTTACAATTGTCAATCCCCCTTTAACTTACATAACGTTAAGAAGTGGTCCTCCTTTAACTAAGAAATAAAACATGACGTCAACATGACAATATTGCGTCATTCGAATGTTTGGTATGCATACTCTATCCGATCTTAAGTCATCCTAGTTAGATCTAACAGGTAGGACATGTTTATTTTATTACATACGGTGCCATAAATCTTTTTTTCGATAAAACACAAGGTGCCATAAATTTCGTCGGTGCCATACATTTTTTTTTGAAAAAAATCAGGGTGCCATAGTGCCACCCTTCACTACTGTCGTCACAGGTATAAATAATATCTCTGACAACTGCGTCAGGGAGTCTTTGGCTCAGTGGTTAGAGAATTGGACTCGCACGCCGCCGGATCGGGTTAATCCTGGGCCGGGTCGAGTTTGTTACATTGGTGGCAGCAGTGGGATAATGTCAACTGCCAGACCGGATTTGCCTTACCCACATGTTTCCCAGGCCAAGTCTCGGGTCGAGACTTCTCGGAGGGGAAAGTAATGTGACGATTCGTCGTCACTGGTATAAATACAACCTCTGACAACTGCGTCAGTGAGTCGACTCTTTGGCTCATTGGTTAGAACATTGGACTCGCACGCTAGCGGACCAGGTTCGTTCCTGGGCCGGGTCGAGTTTGTTACATTGGTGGCAGCGGTGTTACAATATATTGCATAACTGCATAATGGAATGTCAATTTCACTTAAAAATAAAATCAATACGTCTTCATTATAATAATGACAATCAAATAATATCGTTATCATCATAAGTTTAACGTTGCCATAATATCATAATATAAATTTTAGGGAACTAATTCAGCACAGGTGTTAATACCCTTTTCGCCTCTACTAAATTATCCTGTTGGCGTGTATGCCGGTTAATACTAATTACCACGCACTTGAAACCCACCACTGACGTATGGTAACAGTGAATATGCTGCTGCCACAAAATGACTTTTTGTACACAACAACAACAACAATTACAACAACAACAGATATATATACTGTTGCCGTTTTCTATAAATATATATATGGCGCTCTTAAGGTATGCTCTTTTTTGTATCGTAGTTTCCAATGCATCAATACCTACCATATACAATTATTTATCAAATATCTACTTTGTTTAGAGTAAGGAAATAAAGAAATATAATAAACCCGTCGTAATTGATGTATATATTAACAGCAGAGGTTCGCTTAATAACATTTTTATGAATTCGTTCAGTAAATTTGAATGAAATAATAGTTCATATCAGATCCTATATATACGATATGACTCGCCTCGTTCAACTTCGAGACCCTGTGACTACAGTGTGTTTGGGGTCAGTCTCGATTGCCTCGGGATCTTCCTCCATCTTGACGTCATTTTATTATCGAATTACTGTCGCAGCAACAGTAAACTTCGAACAACAACACTTGCAAAATCGTTATGAGTATTTTCCCAATTTTTAAATAACCAACTGTTAGTGTTATACAACTTATGACAGTTCATTGATTCATATAAGTCTAGAGGCCACTTGAGAAAGAATGTGCATGGACAAAACAGAAACATGCATATATCATAACGCTTGCAAATGAAATTTAAACATCAGACGTAAACATATGCAGGAACATACCCTCTTTATCATCATTTTATAGTCGGACAGACAAGATAGCGCAGGGGACATCAGATAACCGACATCAAACGGGACAAGCCAGAGTCCTACCGCAGTTATATCGTGAAATCATTAACTGAGTTAGGAGTAAGTTCGGATTTGTAAAAAGTTGGGGAAGAAGTTACGGTTTGGAAAAATGTTTTGATTAGAGAAACGTTCACTTAGTGTAAAATTTATATCATTCCTTATATTAATGCTCTTTTCCATTCTGTAATATAGATTATACTAGACTTTATATCTTAGCCAACTTTGCTGATTCTCATTTAGGGCATATGTGACAGTTTTCTACATTTTCTATAAAGAGAAAGAGAGAAAATTTAAACTGTTCTATAGATTTCTTTTAAAACTTTGCATGATTATAGAGAATCATAAAAGAAACATTTTTTATGGGAAAAAATGAGGGTCACCGCCCTACTTTTTAAGTTATCTGCCCCTAAATGTGATAAGGGCAGATAACTCAAAATAAATTTTACTGATTCTTATTAATGTTTTTGATTTCATTTCAAGTCCTTATGCAAAATTTGAAACCAATTGATCTTATTAAAGTTCTGTTCTATTATATTTAAAACTGTAAATACATTGCATTTATTTAAAAAAGGAGATAGTTTGAGGAAAATTGATATATATTTGCATGAGAGGTAAAAGTATAAAGTCTGTCGCATAGGATTTATACAAATTTTGTACAGAGATAGGGAATAATGTACTAAACATTGATTTTGAAATGTTATGAGGTGTTGTTTGCCATTATTTGAGTTATCTACTCTTGAATATGGCACAAAAGTGCTAAAATATCACATTCAGGGGCAGATAACTCAAAACGGTAGGACGGTGACCCCCATTTTTTTTCATAAAAATCCGGGGCGGATGCTCTAACCACTCAACAATCGGGACCGATAATGATAATCAGTCATTAGACCACTTCATAGACGAATGTTTAAGCGTTTTATTTCTCAGCTAGTAAGAATTTATGTTGTTGTTTTTATTCACAGATACCATCTGCTCACTAAAATGGTTGAAGGTATGACTTTCACACAAACTTTTATCATTCTCAGCATCTATGAGGTTTAAATAAAAGTACAATGTATCGTTTTAACTGAAGCTATCAAGTTTATAGCGATTTGTCACTTTATATAAACATGCAACTCTCTCCAGTAGTAGGGTGCATGCCTGTAAATCTGAAGTTGTGAGTTCAAACCTTTTTTAACCTTCCCAGGTGCAAAGTACTTGTGCGTTCCCGGACACGTCGAGAGAGATTAGTAAAAGCTGTAAAAATTTGTTTCCCAATTAGACGTAATATATATAAATAAGTTTCAAACAAACGTATGTGACAGATTCATGTATATTTTACCGCTGTAAAGCTCATGTCTTTTCTTTTTTTTTATTTAAACAAGAATGCACTGTTAAAGTAAGATACCTGTAATGGTTTCACTACATTTCGGACCTCATGGCCTTTCACGGAGATAACCAAGGTCTCCTAATATTTCATTTGGTTACCTTGGTTATTTTGTTAGAGGTGAAGTGGTCCAAGACAAAGCAGAACCATTACAGGGACTTTACTTTAAGATGTTTCTGAGGTTACATCGAAGCCGTTCTGTCTGGTAGTGTTGGACTGATAAATCAGTTCGTCCAGCACAGATTTACCGTCAACGACGATTTTCAAATCGTTAACAACGGATTAGATGGTTTATGATTTTAGTGAGAGAAGCGGTTTTTTGTTGGTAACAACTCAACTTAAAACCTGTATCTGATTCGAAAATTGGACGCCGTCTGTCACAAATCTATTTCGATCACATTGCTACAGAAATATTTTAACTTGTAAACTGTGATCAAATAGTACAAATGATAAGAAAGACACCCGATTTGCATTAGTTTGATTCAATATTCATCAAGAGTTATACAAGATTTGACTTTATAGTACAGCTTATATGTGGAATTATATTTTGAAGGTATTAATACAAAGGTCATTGATTAATCATAAATTAGCCACAAAGACGGGCTGATTATTGGGACAGATTACTAAGACTGTTGTCTGGACTTACACTACCTGAAGATAACACCGACTTGCACACCGCCTTTATCTGTCGGAAAACTTGATTTTCTGAACATCAAGGCTGCATATATTATCTTTATCATATGTTAGACAGCAGATATCTAGAAACATGGTCACTTTAAGATATATCAATATAAAGTTTTTACTATATTAAGCATCGACATATTGTCTTTCTCTGAGGATTACCGACGCCTCTCCCCTTTGCTCTTCTCCTTGTGATACTTCCATTTCAATCAATCAATCAATCAATCAATCAATCAATCAATCAATCAATCACATAGATCTATACATTACAGCATTCACGTACGAAGGTGAGTTCAAGCTCACGGACGAAATGAAGAAGAAATACGACGAGGACGGGTTCATAGTGGTCAGGTATGCAAATGCGTTCACATGGAAACCGTTTGTTCTATTGTGTCAAACGCAGAATCTTTATCAGTATACTTTATTTTTATTGTTCAACTACATATTCCTGATGCTAGTCAGCTATGATGGCTTTCAAACCTAATTATGACCTTCACTTTAACCAGTGTTTATCTACTTGAACTAATCATTTCGATAACCTCATATCATTGTTTTAAAGTTGATCAGTAAATCATTATCAATTGTATTTAAAAAATAACAAAGCCTGTTTTCGTCGATATATGAGTAATTTTTGTTGATTTTGTTGACTGTGATGAAGATGATATTCATGATGATAATTAGTATTTGTGTGTTTTATGTCAATCATTTTGCACTGCAGTACGCCATGTTATTCTATAGAAGATCTAGATCACACTGAAAATCAATGTACTCTGAACACATTTACAGTGTCTCCTCTTCATCTCCCTGATAAAGCATATCAGCTAAACGGTTCCTCAACAATACTTAGCGTAAAGTAACACATGTACTTGAATTCTTGAATCATTTTTTATTTTAAATACTTAAAAAAAAAATGATTATAGAATAAGTATCACTTAGCGCCAAGTAGGGATGGGCGAATTCGAGCCTGATCGCATATGTCGTTCCTAAATTCTATCGTGTGATCAACGTTGTGAGGGTTGGCAGTAGAGTAACGTTCAGCAAATAATCCCGAGTGGATAAAACCAAATCAAGTGGCTAGACCGGAACTCGAACCGACAGCTATGAGGGGCTTATTTGTATATATATTAGACAGCGACTGTAACCACTCAGTCCGGAGGCCCCTGTGGTATGAGAAAGTAATGAAATGGTTCATCATTGTTCTGCAGAAATTTTCTCGACCAAGAAGAACTCGATCAGGTATGGAAGACCATGAATGGACCGGATGGTCTTCTGAAACACAGCTACACGGTATGTCGAGATTTGTGAGATTTCTCTAACGGTTGTAGATTTCATTGATACACATGGGATATGCATGTAAATGGTTATTATATATAGTTTGTAATAGTCATTACATATAACTGATATTTTGGTATGAAAGACCATTATGACAGGAAACGTGTAGGAAATTCAGAAATTATTTCTGCATGCCTATTTGTAATGGCTCTAATGACAATAATCATGTCAATTAAAGAGGGAAATACGATTATATGCTGCTGGCGTATTTATCAGAAGGGGTTTTGTTTTGGCCTATTACATAGATATTCGCTACATTCTTTTATTCAGTGTCATGATTGGAAAATCCTCGAGATATCAATGTTACATTAATGTCGAAACAAATATGAAAATTATCGAAGTGTCTGGATGGCCTCGATTCTCCGTTCTAGTCCGTATGTCAATCGGGCATGCTCAAATTATTTTGTCTACAAAAACGATGGTTCCAAAATTTTTTTATCAAAGACATTTACGAAACGTACTGTAAATTAACATTCGAGCGTCCATTGGCTCCCTGAAACACAGCAACCGCATCTCATTAATACATTCCTACAGCATGTCAAGAAAGCATCACCGCTTTCACTTTGGGTAGAATTAAAAATCGCAAGACACGCCACACAATGAAATGTATTTTTTTACTTATTAGTTGTTGTTGTTTTTTTCGTTTATTTCTTTCAGACAACAGAAAATGATGGCAAGAAAATAATGCGTATCATGTATATGCATCCCGGAAATGACGTCACAGGTATTCTGTCCCGTTCTGCAAAGATGGTTGACAGCTGTGAAAATGTAAGGAACTTTGCAAATGAATTAAAAAACATTTAAACCAGTATTTATTATTTAATAATACATATATTATGAAAAAAATCAATATCGTATTATTATTATTTCAGTAAATTATTATAACTACGAACATTTTAGAAAGAAACATTTACGCCAATCATACTTTTTTTGAGAGAAATAACACACTAACATGAAGACAAGCCTTAAATCGCCTGAGAAACATTGCCTTAATGCTTGCGTGAAGAAGAAGAACATGAAGAAGAGTGTAAACACGGCAAATATGTGTGGTGTTCTGATATATCAAGGGCTTAAATGTAGCTCCATCAGTCAAGTCAAATATTAGCCATAATCGAACTCATCTGAGATATTGTTGCCATTATTGTTGTGTATAAGTAAAATAATGATTGTTTAATAATTGCAGATGCCAGTGTAAAAGTAAAAAACTGCCATTTTTTTTGTAATTCAAGGCCCTTCTCACCTAATCAGTCAATATCTTTCATAATCGTGATAATGGGGGAGATTGTGGTCATAAACAGTGTTGTATCGTAACATCAACACAGTAACGTTTGAAGATGATTGCTTAAGAAATGAAGATGCTGGAGTGTAAACAATGTGAAATCTGGCATTTTGGTTTTACATTAAAAGGGGTATTGTTTGTTCCAAGTCGATAACTGATGGTGTTTCTCAATGTTGTTTTTTTTTTTGTCTATTTACATGCACCGCCCTCAAGATATGTTGGATTTCTCATAGGACCTTTTGTCTTTCCTTATCAATTATAGTAATGGTATTTATCTAATGTCCTGTTTCGTATCTAGGTATACGCACATGTAACAATGTTTCAATCCTTCAGAATACAATCACAGACATACCCCACCCGAATTATAAGGAAAGTGCATTATGAAAATTACATATAAAACTGCCACATGAACATGTAAAATCTAGTTTTAAGAGGGCATCGTTTGCTCCCTGTATAAGAAATCCCTTCTAGATGCATCCTTCTAGGAGCATGGCTGATCACATTTGGCAACCTAGGTACACGCTATTGTGTGGTGGTCAACATTGACTCATCATTCTACAGAGACTTTGCTCAAAGAAAACATAAATACTTTTAAAAAGTTTATTTGAAATAACTGAGACCTCGTTCTGATTTTCAGCTTTTAAGCAATCGAAATACATTCCAAAGCAATACTGTGATTTTCCGACATACGATATTTTTTTTAATATTTCGAACAACATCACTTATATTTATATAAACATGTACAATCTATTGTTTTGACAATAACCGACAGCTTCTGGGCGGAGAGGTGTATCATTACCACAGCAAGTTTATTCTGAAGAACCCGCGGGAAGGTGGAGCCCATGTCTGGCATCAGGACTACGGGTAAGTTACGGTAATTTTAAAACTTAATCTTAAGTGAATAGCTTTACATTTAACATTAACAGTCCGAAATGTAATTTATGTGTGAAAATTGCATTTAGCATTTTACATCTCAATATCAGAGAATCAGAGAATCTTATTTTATTTTTCCACATCTGTTTGCGGGATATAGTTTTAGGTGAACACAACAACAACAAAGAACAAGATTTCAGTCAACGCTCGATTCTATATATTGTATTGTGAACAAAAATCATCCGAGAACATGATAAAGCTTCGGAATCACCGGCTTCTTTATCAAATATGTTAAGGCTCAGTTCCACTGGACACTGTGCCGATGGAAATTGATGAGCCTCTGGAAGTGTCGGGTAGAGGTTCCCCAGCGTCCCGAGGAAGCTTCGGGAGCGTCTCGCTCTATATGGAGACATCGGGAGGACACGGGAGAACTGCGTTATCCTTTATTTTTTTATCTCCATTTCTTCCCGAGTTTTCCAGAGCCATGGGGAAGATCCGGGCAAGCAGCCAGAAATATTTTGTTACCCACAGGGACCCTAGCAGATGTTTAAATCTTTGGCAAATGTTCAGCGACCTTTCTGTGGCACAGTCCCGATTTTGTGGTTGTATTCCCGATTTTTTCGGACGAATTTAGTATCATTTCTTCTGGGACTGCTCTCTGAATTTTGCTCAAACATTGGGAGAATAATGGTCTATTTCAACATCGCCGATGATTTTTCCTAAGTGGAATCCAGGCATAGAAATCCATGCGGGGATCCAGTCATTGATATCGGGGGAGGGGGATTAATGCAGAAATTGTAAAGAAACTTCTAGAAGTCAGTACGTTCATTATTTCAGTATTAAGACTTCCCTCTGGATCTTGGATTAAAAAGGAAAACCCTGTTTTAAAATACCATGGGTGTGGGGTAGCGGGTTATTAGTGGAGGGGGTGGGTTTAATCCACCCTAGAACACCACAGAATTGAGATCTACCCCTGACAAGGCGATTGTATGTCATTCCTCTACAACAATCAGTTCCAACCGCATGATAATTTCATGTAAAACAACAGCCTGTACCGAGCGCCCCTCATTCCAAGTTCCATCCGGAAACTTAAACACGTTTTCAACTATGTCCCTCCCCATCCAACGATTTAACTTTTCGTCCCCGAGAATTTGAAAACTTTCAAATGCGCCCACCCCCCTCTTATTAAAAAGAAATAATGTTTTCAAACCCCCAAGGGAAACATGAACACGTTACGGAATAGGGCATTGGATATGGAGGGGTGGGGGAGATCTCAAAATATTTCATATTTATCCGGGAATGAAAACACGATTTCAAAACACGGAGCGAGGAGAAGGCTGAAAACGTTTACAAGTGTTTACGTTTCACTAATTTCCTAAAATTCAACCGAAGCACGTCTATGTTCAAGCTCTGTCAATAAGTTATATATTGATATTATTTATTGGCTTGTAAATTGTAAATCGAAGACTGATTTTGTTTCTTCAAGCAATAAAATCTACTTGATCAAAACATTTTTTATCGTTGACAGTTTTTAAAATGTAACCAAATACCAAAAGAAACAAAACAACATCACACTCTTTAGTCTTTAGGTTTCTGTTATAGATACTGGTACAAACACAACCTGTTTCCGGACATGATCACAGTTTGGATACCTCTGGACAAGGCAACCCGTCAAAACAGCTGTTTACAGGTCAGTACACCTTCACAATAGCTCTCAGGTGGGTACACTGTTACAACAGATGTTTTTAGGTTAGAACAAAGCCACAACAGCTTTCAGCAGGTGAGTACACTGTTACAGCAGCAGTTTTCAGATAAGTACACTATCACAAGAGTTTTAAACAGGTCAATGCACCTCCACAACAGCTTCTTTAAAAGCCAGTACACCGTAACAACAACTTTCAACTGTTACACTAGCTGTCTGCAGGATAAAACACCATCATAACTACTTTCAACAAGTCAATACACCGTCGCAAACAACTTTGTTAGTTCCCTGCTTCTGCTCAGCATATATACAGGATAAGTTCAGGACTTTCTATATGTTTGTTCACCGTCACACCAGTTGTGTACGGGTAAGTATGCCACAACAGTAGTTGACATTTGGTTGGTTCAATGCTTCAAAAGCACTCTACATGTCAATGCCGAGTAAAAATTGATGTCTTTAGGTCAGTACATTGTCGCAACACCCGTTTTAATGTTAGTACACAATCGTGACGGCTGTCTTCAGGATAGTACATGTATATCATAACGGCCGTTGTCTACAGGTTATTTCAGCGTGTCAACAGCTGTTTGCAGATTTGTATACCGTGACAACAGCTCTGGACAGGTTAGTACATTAATTTCAGGCCTGTCCACTTTCACAACAACTATCTTTAAGTTACACCTTCTCAACATATATGGACAGGTTAGTACACTATCCAACAACTGTCTTTGGATCCGTATATCATAACAGCAACTATCTACAGATAAGTTTACCGTTACAACAACTTTCTCCACAGGTAAGTATATTGATACGAAAGCTGTCTTGCCTATTTACTGTGGATAAATATGTTACTAGTATGAGAGTCTCAGAAACTAGAAGTTTTGTTTTTAATCCTCGATAGAATAAAACATAAAAATTGGTAACGGTATACTTCATTACTTGGCACCGGCATGACTATTTAAGGAAGTTCTATGACTGGTTAGTCTGGTGTCAGGATAATTTGCCCTAAGAAATATCCACAGGGTGATAATGCTGTATTGCAGGACTACATCTGTCTCTAGAAGTCATAGTCCCAAAATGACATAAATACGATTATAGAAAAGACAATGATTATCTTGAAATAGCAACCATAACTGTAAACAGTATTAACATATGGAGTGATAAAATTGGTCAGGTTTTGAAAGGCAGTCACAAATGCGGACGTATTGACCATCTGCCCGGGGCCGGGATGTTACAGACACAGGCGGATCTGGAACGGATCGAGGCACTGAAGAAAGTTTGCGAGCACATCTACGTGGAACTTGAGCCAGGTACCAAATACACGTATCAATATGAATAACATACATATACGTGATTATTATGCAGAAAAATGTATTGATGTAAAAGTAGTTCTAGTATGTATTTTACAAAACCATTACTTGATTTTTACGTATTCTGCAAACTAGATGTATGCAATATAGCCTCGATATGCCAGTGTTCGATAACTTACAAACGTAAAAAATAGGTTCTTTGAATATGACAAATATATATAAATGAGATACGAGTACACTATCCTGTATGTCCACCGTCACCCAGGAGACGTGCTATTCCAACACTGTAACACTCTACACACCAGCAGTCCGAACGACAGCGATATGAGGAGATGGGCGTTTGTCGCCTGCTACAACAAGAAGAGCAACGACTCTTTTGTGACTCACCATCACGCCAACTACGTCCCCATAGAAAAGGTGAGGAAAATTGGCTAGACTCGGCCGTGGTCGGTGCTTGTTTTGTATAATAAACGTCTGTCAAACATGACGTAATAACAATTTGTCTTGAACATCGATTGGGAAACACTTTTTTAACACACACCTATCGATATTAAAATTTTGTCTGCTCTTGAGTTGACCATATCCTTGCTCTTGAAAAAAGGCCCTCGAAAACTTTTACAGCAAGGATTGATTTCCCAACATTTGAACTCAAAACTGAAAACAATATTACTTGCCAAGGAATCAGCGCAGTGAATTGTTGTTTTCTAAAGGACAGAGGGGGGCAATTTCATGTGATATTAATATTCAGTATAGAACTTTGACAGGGATATTTGATATACACTAGGTGACCATTGTATATTTGGTCACAAGAGTGTTGTTTTATAGTTTCTCTCCATAAAAAGAGCAAAGTTGATGGGTTTAGCCCTGGAAGTTGGCTCATAGCTTCAGCGTTTCTTATCATTTTGTCCAATTAATATTTAAAAGATTCATTGAGAGATTATCCATAGATAATAACACTTACAAACAAGAGATTTGTTTCCGTAGAAAACTGATGTCTCCCCCACCCCCTTCCCCTCACACACACGTATACACTAAGGCTCACTGTGACACATGCAAATAGTTAAAGTAAAAGGGCTGACTATATTGTTAAAGCTCCATACAGAATTATGAACCTTGTGTGTGACACTTCCTCTCATCAATTTCTTTCCATAACTGGAACATAAGTTATCTTGCAGTCTAGATATTGTGAAATGGGGGAATAACTCCAAAACTATTGTGGTCAGAGTTATGAATCTTGTGCATGACACTTTCTCTCATTAAGTTTTTTCTATAAATGAATTTAAATTTCAATACCACGAGTCGAACTACAGTTATCTTAAGAACACGAAATTGTATAAAAGTGGAAAAACTCCACCAAGAAACATTGGAAATGGATAATGCTCTAGTGTACTGCAATTCTTGTCCATAAATCTACCCACCTATGAAGCTTTAAGGTTAAATGTGTCATAGTGCATGAGTTATGCTCCGGACAAACCTTAATTGAAAATGAATTAAACAACGGGCAATAACTCCAAAAATATGATTTACAGAATTAAGGTTCTTGTGCACTGCAATTCTCCTTTGTGAGGTCTATTCACCTATGAAGTTTCAACATTATATGTCTTATAATGAATGAGTAATGCTTTCCAAAACAGACGGACAGACTTCAAAGAAAATGACCTCACAGCTGTTATTTTCAATACGTTCCAGGTGGAAGACAGCGAAATCAAGGCGTGCAGGAACTACACGGACTTCAGTGGCAAGGTGTTCACGAACCCGATCAGTAACGAGGAGGACAGGAAACATTTCCCACAGATAAAGGGCTAGTCACCCACGTGTTTAACATTTTTGCTGCTCAACATTTGTTACACGTGGGATATTTCGTTGTGATTTCTTCTTAACATGAAGTATTATCGAAACAGAATGCTGTTATTTGATTGGTTTCTTGCCTTGAGATGTTGCAATTTATTATATTATCAGAACGCTTGTTTATCGGACGCTTCCCTTATACCTAAACATTTACAATGATAGTGATTCACGTAATAAAAGGTCTTAATTTCATCTATACGTGTAAGTGATATATAGAATCAAATGAACCAAATCCAATGTTGTTACAATCTTCCAATCATTTCCTTGATGGAGATTGTCTTAAAACATTAAAGGACTGCAAATATGGCTATTTCAGAAGTTTTTCTTTCAAAACAATCGTCCACTAATTATACAGATGAGAAAATGATCTTTTGCCAGAGTATTAGAAAGGATTCGTATTAAATTTAAATAACTTAAACTTATCTTCAACGAGAGGCAATTATGTTTATGAAAATAAAGATAGCTTGTATCATTTCATAATTAACATTATTTATTTTTATGTCACAAAAGTAAAATAAATCATTATAAAAGGAGTATTAATTTAAAAGATTATATTTTCTTGTTTTTCCTACGAAAACGATATTACCCGAATATCTTAGACATTTGATAATATATTATTATTGTTTCATTCTGTTACCTGCTTTTAATTAAATTGATATAAATTGTATCTGTAAAATACATTTGTTGTTTTAAGAATGAACTTTTTTTTCTTACCTTTTATTTTGAAAGGCATAGCTCCATGATCAGAAAAGCCACATTTATAAAATCTTAATCAGTTTTTTTCCACGTATTTTAAGATGATCTTAACGTTGAAAAAATTTCCATTTATGTCTTGCTTTTCTCGCTAGGGGGCGTTTTGCATAAACATTTATTAATGGCTACTAACTCAGTTACTCGAGGTCGATTCAAATGCGTTTTTTTGCATTCTGTTCCTTCTTAATAGCCATATAAAATATGATATGTTTCGAAGGTTCCTGTGGCTAAATTTTTTGAGCTACGGAAGGTTGAAATTCGAGCCTCGCAAAAAAAAAATGTGCAAATGAGGGTAGGTCTACGAAAAACCTACCTACTTTCGCTTGAGTTCAGATAGAAGAACTTTCTTTGCTGCATACGGTTTGAAAGACATATACGCACAAAATATATGGGATGGCGAATTTAAGAAATGCATGGGAATTAGAAAAATTAAAATTTCAAAAACATGTTTTTTTGTCGCTTCTGACTTTATTTTTAGTTAATTTTCGTGACATTTTAACAGGTGATTTGGTTTTATGATTCAAAAAGCCTGATGATTTATAAAGTTAAAAAAAATGCAAGGTAATATTTCTATCATTGTTGCTTTCTTCGGCTTAATTTAGCTCCAATACTGAAAGTATTTTATTGAGTGTATTTGGACAAACTTTTAAGTTCCTGAAGAGCTCTTTCCAGTGATGTTTATTTTTGAAGATCGGGCTTCATTTGGTCATTTTACGGCAGTCTAAAGTTTGATCATTTTTTAACATTTGTAAAGCAGTTTTTAAGCTTCAAATTGTAACCTTTAAGAAGCAGAATGTTCCACCAATGCATATTGTATAATTAAATGAACTATTTGCTGCATTTCTAGGTTCCTAATGGTAAAGTTTTAATCAATATTGTTTCTCATTTTACCGCTAGGGGGCGTTTTGCTTAAAATCACTCTTTTGCTTTAAAGTTGAAATCTGATCCAAATGCGGTTTTCAGCATTCTGTTCCTTGTTGAAAGTACAACACAATTTAATGGATTTCAAAGTATCGGGTACGAGAAAATATTAAAGTTAGAAGAGGTTGAATGTTCGAACCTTGCATAAAATGTACAAATGAGAGTAAGTCTACGAAAAACCTGCCCATTTTTGTTAGAGATTAGATAGAAGAATTCTGTTTGCTGTATATGAATTAAAAGACATATACGCACACAATATATGAGTTGGCGAATTTAGGGTAAGTATGGTTTGTCCATATGATGCGATCAAACTTTACTAATATTAAAAACATAATTCTAAAACGTGACTTTTGAGGTTTTTTGAATATATACATTTGTATATGTCTTTGTCTCGTCTTTGCCAATATTAAAATTTTGATAAATATATCTGATTTCTATATGTTTTGTTTTGCTTATTGGTTTTTGATTTAATCAATATATGACTTGAAATGAATTCAACATAGGAATTGAGTAAACAAAACTTTAATTTACATAAAATATTAATGAATTGGAAAAAAGTGTTTAAACAATAAAATCACTGCAATACTTTTAGTGTTTGATAAAACCTATTACAACTAGCAGTCCTCGATAGAAGCATTATGTTAAGACACTATGGTAGAGATTTCAACCCATTAATACATACGGTGAATCAGAGACTTACAGCCTTTGTGATTGGCAATGTCACAGCTTCTTGTAATTTCACGCTACCAGTACGAGATTTCCTGGTCTCGTTTAGAGGAAGTATGATTATGAGAACAACATGAAATGTTCTTTTTAAATTTTTCATTTATTATACATATATATTGGATTGAAGCAGCTCGTTCTGGAATAGTTAAATACAAAAAAAGACTTATAACTATGTGTGTGTGTATTACGTCTTTCAATATCTATCTACAGAAGCATGGTAACCAAATGCAACCATCCGTGATTGTAAAAGAATTGTAAAACCTATTTGATTTTCAATATTTTTATTTGCCGTCATTTGGTTGATCAATTTCACTTTTCTCATATATGCGCTTACTAGTCAGGCTGATACATGGAATCGTTACCCTGAAATGGTGAAGACGCCTTGTTGCGGAACGTAGCACGGGGTACCGCAAGCATCGGCTTCGAAGATACCGTATTCCGATTTTGTCGAAGTTGTGTTTACGAAATTAGCATTTTCACCGTGTAATGTGACCTATGGTCGCCGAATTTATTTGTCAGGAAACAAAGATTTCATCAATATTAAGGTGAGGGAGTAGAATTTTTATTACTATTGATCATCTGTGAACGAGCTATTCTAAACGGATAGGCCATTGATACTTAAATAATGTCGTTTCAATAACTGAGATATAAAGCATGGCAATTGATAAGACCTATCATTTTGGGTTGAAAGACCTGAACACATGTATAAGTGGAGACAATAAAATAAAAACAGATAAAAGGTGAAATAGCTATATGACCAATATTTGCGGGAAAAAATACAAACACGTTTTAAAAACAGCAAATTCTCATTAAATCATTTCGTTCTGGAGAGAAACAATAAAATCATTTGGTGTTGGGAGTTTAGGTATTTACCAGAGTGGATCGAACTAATGTCTGTAACAGTTATTGTAAAATATTAATGTTCGGTAGATCTGTATCTATATCTAATTTTACTTAAGCATAGAATGCATATTGAACTGTAATTATTAAAGCTAAGGTTAAAACCTGCAAGCTTTAAATCTCACAATACCTACCCCGCTTTTAAACAAGTAAATATGATATGGACAGTTTATGCAATTTTAACCTAACACCAGAATGCTTTTGTGAAAGACAATAATATATATGTATTTATCAACTTGTACACAGCTGACTATTTACGTGCTTTATTTTGTTACAAGAGTTACTATTACCAAGGTATACAGTACAAGTTAATAGCATAATGTATAGACTACATGGATTCTATTTTGTTATCCGAGATTGGTAAAGTATTGTGTCCTTTTACCTCAACGAATAGCCAAATAACCATGTGCTGGAGATTACTGTAACAGTTTTTCAATCATATAGCTATATTCAGCTATTTACAAGAGGGAGAGACCTCAAGTATACGGGGCTAACTATAACGACTATACCAGAGAGACTTCACTTGGCCAGGTCTCTTTGAATTGTGAAGGGTACTCTTATTTGGGATGGGGTTGTTTTTCTCTCAGATTTTAATTTCAAATTAAAGAAATACTGCCCCCTGAACTTTAAAAGTACATCATTAGAAAGATAAATATTCGAAATGTATTACAAGTACTTAGTAAAGAACAATTTAAGCATTTATCAGTCCCATTATGTAACGGCAGTGTCCATATAACAGATACTTTGAACATCACCGTAAAAATATATTTTAAAGAATCTTTAAATTGATTGGGTAAACATTTTGAACAACCTATAATGATTCTACTTGATGGTTCAGTTACAGAGATAAAGTCTTGGAAGTGTCTCGCATAAAGATCCAGTTTGGTCCATGAGTTCATTTTCCTTTTTTTGTTTTTTCGTTGTTGTTTTGTTGTCTTTTTACACAGATACGCAGTTCATTTGAAGTATGGCCTGTTGTTACATACGCGAGTGAAATTGTAACAAAATGCAGCATGGTACTTAAGGGAACAACTTAAATAAATTAAGGAATAAATAAATTAAGGCGAAATTGAAATATATCAAATTACGTTCACTCATAAAATAATATGCTATCGTTTTTATTCATTTCTTGCTGTTAAAAATTCAAATGTATCTCAATCATCAGCGAGTTGCTGAACAAAATACCTTTCCTTATTTGCTGGCGTTTTATAACAAATTTTGGTCATCACGAATATGATCAGCAACTCACAAGTGAACGCAAAACATGCAAATAAATGATAAAACCTTATTTTATGACAAACCCCTTTTCTCCAAGTAAGATATAATGATATATTTCCAACTGCGAAAACAATGAATTTAACTTTTAAATCAACTTTATTTAAAATAAAAATTGAATCATCCCCATAACAATGTAAATGCTTTCAGTAAATATATAGCGGCAAATGATTCAAAGGCTTGCTGATATCATTAGATATTATTTTCCTTTTTTTATAATAATTTATAATAATTGCAGTGTGTAAATTTTTCCAAAAGTATGTCCAATAATTATGCTTGCGAGAATATGTCAGTCTTTAATAATACCTTAAAATTGTATTGCAACTTTTATAAGGCTCGTACGATTGGTCAACTACCAAAACATTGTTTTGTTGCGGTTATCAAATGACATTTTCCTCTTGTCCACTCAGGTCCTGGTATTTGTTTAAAATCATCGTGGACTATAAACGCATAGTTCAATACTTGTGAAAAAATAAATAAGTGTTGACTATACAACCAAATAACTCACACTTTAAGAAGTTTTATGCTAGTGGAAGGAAAGAGCCATGATCCGTCCTAGTGATATCACTATATCGTGATGTTAAAGGCAACTATGAACTAACCTATACTTAATTGTATCACAGAGCAGTTACCTGAAGAAAAGCTGACATTTGCGTGTAATGAGGCAATGAGTACAATCTAGACGAGCTGAGTGACGTCACATCCACATCCTGGAATGGTATAAATAAAAGTAGTAAGGGCGTCGTTTGCATCCAAACAAACGGACAACATTTAGTCCAAAGCGTGAGAACGTACTCTGTGTTCATGGGAACCCACTGAGAAATATCATTCGCTGTTCCCCATCACCTGATCTTCGGTATGAACATGAAGTGGCATCCAGCTGTGAAAGTCATTAAATACATGGATCTGAAGAATCATGTCTGAACATGTACTCTGTGATCACGGGAACCCTGCTGGGAAAAGTCATTAAATGCAGAATCATGTCTGATCATAAACATGCCGCCATAGACTTCTAATGAAACGAGTGTTCCATTTCTTAAAATAACTTATTTCTAAAAGGAAACAGCCAATCAGAGGATATATCTAAACATAATCAGCCTCGTTTTGAAATTTAGGCTCAGAAGAAAGTATAAAAGGTCGTGCACAGTTTACAGTCGTCATTCTGACTACAGAACTCAAACCGACAACATGGAATATCCTTAGAAATGAAGGTGACTTCTTTCACCGATGTTGACGAACTGTTGGAATTTGCTGTCACGTGAGATATTCAAGAATCTCCTTCCGTTAGATTTCGTTTGTTTCAATTGATGAAGCGACAATATGATGACGATTGCATCATTGAACAATTTGACAATATACTCGAAAACTTAGATGGACCTATGGAGAACGATAGTTATGAAGAAACTATAACCACAGCAGTAGAGTATATCAAAGAACAGAAGGAGATAGAGGAAAGTGTTAAGGCCTTTTTATTTGATGAAGAAATAATGACCTGACACATGCGTGTGAGAAGGATGGAGATTGGGATCCCATGTTACCAATACAGAGAGGGAGTGGAGAATAGCCCCAACAAGGACCACCCCAACAATTAAATTTTACCATGCGGAAAAATCAGAGAGGACTTTCAAGAAGGCAAAAGCCATACTTACTTATATAATTCGTGACCCCGGGCGTACATTACTATGGAAAGACAGAGGTGAATCCGTTTATAAAGGGACTACAATACCTGTATCCCATATTGTTGATTAATGAAAGGTACACTATATCAACATAAACATTTCACGTCTGTTGTGTCTAGAGAATTTTATGAGGGTCTTAAAGAGATACATTCACTTATCCGCTTATTCTTAAGCGTGACACACCATTAAGGCCACCTGGTCTGCATGTTGAAAAGAAAACGAAAAGGTGGAAAAAGTGGATCCACATATAATGGACTAGAAAGAGTACTTAGCATCCATTTACTTTGATCCAAAATATCCTGCTAGATTTTCCGGAGTAGAAAAACTTTACAAAGTCGTTAAATCGGAAGGGAAATTCAAAATTGGACGATACAGGGTCCAAAAATGGCTACAAGACCAAGAATCACATTCCCTCACACGTGCAGCTAGAAGACACTTTCCACGGTCTCGAGATGTTGTTCAGGGATTCGACCATTTATGGGACATGGATCTTAGGGATTTAGTTTCTCTGTCTAAGGAGAATGGCAACTACAAGTACGTTCTGGTGGTCATTGATGTATTTTCCACTGGTGTCAACTTCTCAAAACAAAAACGGGATCGGAAGTAATGCAGGCTTTAGAAAAGATATTACAGGGTCACAGAAAACCTAAGATTATACGTTATGATAAAGGAAAAAATTTAAAAACAAAGAGGTGGCCAAATTTTTGAAGGGAATGAACATTTGCCATATTGTGACACAAAATGAAACTAAAGCCAACTATGCGGAACGTGTCATCAAGACGATTAAACACATACTGTTTAGACGTATGCTGAAAACGCGAAGTAAAAAGTATATAGACTGAATCTGTGAATAAAGCCAACGAAGCGAAAGCAGACTACAACAATACTTATTAAGACAGAAAAGTCAAAATAAAGAAGACCGGGGAGCTCTTTAAAGTTAAGCCACGTTATAAAAGAGAACAGTTAAACGTGTATAGACTGGAAGCGTGGGATAGTGAGGTCATAGATGGAACATTTTATAAACCCGAATTACAAGCGTTGAATGTGGATGAATATCATACCGAAAAAAGGCTGAAGAAACGAACGCCTCGCAAACAAAAGGAAGTACTTTTTCGCTGGCCAAAGAAATATGATTCGTGGACTCCTGAAAAAGATGTCACACGTTATAGTTTATAAGGGAAGTTTATAACCTTGAACAATTAACCATGACGAGTCATACTCTTATTCGGAAATGTTTGGAAGAAGATGAACAAGTGAAAGACCGTTTCAGGGTTATGACAAGGAAAGTCGTTGTCATCATGACATTAGTGTGTACCGTACCTGGCATTGTCTTAATCAGTTTATCCGTCAATCATCACCCAGCAGTCTCAAAGATCAAACCGAATCTCAATCATACTGCATGCGTTTATGTCAAACAAAACCCTTTTCAGAGTAATGTCTATGGCACTTTGTGTAATCAAAACGGACACATTTTCCTAGATATACGACGCCTTTTCAATGGGACAGCGACAATTTTTGGCATACAACTGGAATTACATCAGTGGCTGGCTCTGAAACAATTGACCCATCATATTGACGAAGCAATTTCTGAAGCGCGAACCTACAGGAAAACATGGAAAACCTATAAGGGCCAGACCAGTATTCATCTAACTCAACAAGATAGACAATATTTACCTGTTTCTATCCAGCGATGACTCCATGGAAGAGCATCCCGACAATAACTCTACAGACTTAACCATAGAATTACCAAAATCGTATACGTTAGAAGGCCAGTGGGAATGTGCTCTCACTGAATTTGAATCAAACATCAAAATAGATACATTGTATGTGTGTACCTATTTGTGTCAAGAATCTTATGTTAAAAACATGATGGTACCCTGATTACGACGATTATGTATTGAGAAAAGAAAGAAGCATTTTGAATATACTGTGCCTTACTACATACCTGTAAAGAAAACTCACATTGATCGACTTCGAATCGTTATAAGGGGAGGAGAGTTGACGCTATTAGAACCTAATAAAACTATTTTACGTTGCGTACTTCACTTACGGCAATGGATGTAAACAGATGGGCAAATTATTTTCGTCTCATGCCCGAGGATAAACTACGTCCTAATCATAAAGGACACTATGTGGAAGCAAAAATACAGACTGGTGGCACGTCTAAAGAATCTACCATTCAATGTGTTACTCCTGTAGCACATGCTGTCGAACTGGCAAAATCAGAATTGAAGGAAGTTTATAAGTGCAGGTCCTCACCTCGAAAACAGACCAAAAAGAAGATCAAGTCTTCACCTAATCCTAAAAGGAAAGATCAACTATCATAATGGAAAACATACACGGTGACAAGTTGGCTTTGTTTCAACCACCGGAAGTCTATGTAGGGTCACAGTAAACAGAGTGGCTTACATATAGACCAGTCAATCAACTCACTGAGGGCGTGGCAATTGAATTTAACATACCTGGAACTTCCACTTCCACTTATATTGATCTGTCAAATACATTACTTCATGTTAAATTCAAGATTGTCAAGTCAGACGGAACCATCGTAGAAAAAGATGTTCCAGTGGGTGTCCCCAACAACAGCTTACACACCATGTTTTCACAAATCGATCTCAATGTACAACACCCCACCAATGAAGTGGGTAACAATTACGCATATAAAGCTTACTCAGATTTACTGATGAGTAAGCGTACACAACACATTTTGGAGTGTGTGGGGTTTATTCAAGACGATAATGATGCCCCAGATGCTACCAATCCATCGGGTGCGAAAAATGGATTGTATAGTAGATCTAAATGGACGGTCCTAAGTAAAACGTTTGATGTCATTGGACGTCTTCATGTATACATGTGTCAAAAAGACAGGTTACTGTTGAATGGAGTACCTGTCAATATGAAATTGTGGCAAAATAAAGACGTATTTATACTCGCCGCTGATACTGACACGGAAGCCGATATGTTAGTGATCAATGAAGCGAGTATAAAAGTGGCTATGGTAAAAGCCGATCCTGAAGTGATTATTGGCCAGGCCAAAACACTCAATAACTCAGAGGCATTGTATCCCTATACAAAATCGGTGATAAAAAAACTATGCCGTACCCAGCGGACAATATTCATTCATTACCGATGACTTGTCTCAAGGTGACGTTCCGAGGCAGTTGATTGTGGGACTCTTGTCTTCCTCAGCGGTACACGGTAAATACCCCAAGAACCCATTCAACTTTCAACATTTCAATTGTAATTACGCGGGATTCTTTGTGGATAGTCAGTTTACACGCTCGGCACCTTTACAACCAGATTATAAGAGTGACAATTATGTAGAAGCCTACCAGAGAATATATGCGGATAATTTTGAAAGACATCATATGTCTTGAAAAGATCTTAAGAGTGTATCTTGCATATACGTGTTTAGGGCAGAAGGAGACTTGAATGATCGACAGTTAGAGAGAGCGCATACGCGTTTGGATCTCAAATTTTCTGAGGCTCTGCCAGAAACCTATACAGTTATTGTCTATCCCCAGTTTCCAGCGCTCATGAAAGTTTATGCCAGTAGAAACGTGACGTTGGAATCATGAATACAGAACAGTTCGATTGAGACATTTGAGACATTTTGGTGGTGTTGTACTGGCAGACAAGTTACCTCGTGTGATTAAAAGGAAACCTATAGCATATGTGGTGAACACAGATTTAGAAAAAGACCCAGAGAGTCATTGGGTTACCTTTTACTTTCCTTTGAGAGGACCAGCAGAGTTTTTCGATTCCTTGGGCCACCCTCCTGACTATTACCATAGACGGTTTAAAGATGCGTCACTAAACCATGGACGTTATTATATTTATAACAATAAACGAGTACAAATGGATGGAACAGTGACATTTCGACATTTTTGTATCTTTTATGTGGTCCATCGATGCCACGGTTGGAATATGAAACGTATTTTAAAATCTTTTAACACTGTAACTTGATCTATAATGAACGAATTTTGAATCTTTTTGTGTAAATATGAAATAAAATAAGTAGAAATAAGATTTATATGTTTGTTTTTCTTTCTCTACCTTCATAAATAACAACACAAAAGTTCAATTTCACATATTATTGACCCCGCTGAATATAGTATGTTGAGGATTCGGGTGATCACCCAAACACATTTACAATAATGGTATTTCGATAAGTACAGGTAAACATACATCATACAATTGTTTCTCAAATTTGATTCCAGTCATAAGAACACTACCGGAGTTAAAACATGTAAAATGTACAGAGTCTTTAATAAAAATGGCGGCTGGAAATCGTCCCGGTTCGTAGTTTCTTCCTTGGTAGTGTCTCACAATGTCCTATCTGAACGGGCCATCCCATCTTCTGTAATACACGAGCGTTACGTCTCACACGTAATTTTGCTTCCTTCACAGTTTTAGTTTTTCCATTCACCATCATTTTTTCCATTTGAAAACAGCATACAATGACCAACCATCTATTTACTTTTCCATTGAGCACCAGAAAATGTTTTCGGGTTATAGATGATATTAGTACATTTTAATGTCAGTTCTGTTAGGTTGATAGCACAATTTAGGTCTGTATACAAGACGATGTTGTTAATCATTATCCATCTCGGGCGGGTTCAAATTGTTCTAATATTTTAATGAATCTGTCTGACTCAAGCCTTGTTTCTCGTCTAAGTTTTCGTATAGTCAATCACCAGATCATTTCATCTATACACCATATACTACGTACACGAGCCCGAACATACTGACAGTATACAGGAATGTAACATCCATTTATAATGCTCAAGTTCATTTTAATTGGTCGGTGATGTTTATCCAATAAAACCCATGCCTAGTACCCCCACCATTTTTGTAAACTCACAGTCAGGTGACCATTTTTCGTGTTCGATCATGGCGTTATCATGCCTTTCCCAGTCTTTTAAAATAATACCACACCGAAAACAAACCACTTTATCCGCTGTTTCAGTGTAATAGAAACCGGCTTTAGCCAACTCATATTTGTTTGGAACGCTTTGTTTTGGATAGGTGTCAAAGGTCTCTAGTCTTTTATCATAATATACTAGTCCATTAGCCATGACGCGTATTGAGTCGGTAAAGTTCATAGTGTGAAGGAAATGACGATATTCTACTCTTTTTTATTGTGTTTAGTTTTCTATTTTTAGTGCATTCTGTTCATAGATTTAACGTCAATTTACCAGTTATGAAAATCATTAGGGTGACACTCTGAACACTGTAATGAACCTAAAATATTCATATGATCTGCTTCTAAATAACACGGAATGACTATGTCCAGTTCAGGACACACCCATCCCACTTCCGGTATGTGTTCTTTCAAGCGTTGGTATTAATCTGGTCTTAAATAAATTCCTTTTTTTTTGCAAGGTACCACGTCCTCTTTGGGTTTCCAATAATGTCTTATGTCGACGCAAACACTTCCCTCACTCACTGTACAATAAACATTTCCTCCAAGATGGGTATTATAAGCCTGCTTGTCTTTAAGTCGCTGGTCCGCAAACTGTGATGCATCTACCGAGTTTTTCCACCGCATTAATGTTAAACTGATACCCTTTTTTCGTTGGTTTTCCAGTCAGCCATTCTCTCAAGTCAGCCCTGAGCTCCCCTTTCCATTCGCACACTTGAACGTAACGATCATTTCCTAGAGCAAGTTTGCATCTATAGTTGTTTGCCATGGTTGTTTGTCGATTGCCAGAGAAAACATGGCAACAGCCTTCGTTACAATGTCTTTTATATGCTTAAGTCCATTCTGATTGGTCAAGAATACCTAAATCTGATTGGCTGACTGCTTTAACTGGATGCTAATTTTAGTAAACGTCAGCAAACGTTAAACGTGTCCAAACTTGTTTGATGATGAAATCTCAGCATCACTGTCAATACTTAGTAACGAATAAGAGAATATATCATTAAGTAAAGTTGAATTGAAAATGATGAGTATGAAGTCACTATCATATGTTTAGCTATCTAGTTTTAGAATGTCGTTTAGACCTGCATTCATAGGTCTAAATAGAGCTACTATCCCAATATCGCCAACTGAAAATTATGTTCCATGTAGGGATCTTCGAGCCCTATGTCAAAAGATATACAGCCACCATTTCTCTAATCATATATCCAATTCACAACTTTTACATTATATTCCACTCTGTCATGGTAAGGATTTTGATGTTAATACGTTCGTTGTACTTATTTAATATCTCTGTTAATGACTTTTTGAATGTTAGAAATGTTTCTTCTTTGTTTAACCACTGCTTTATAGACATTTTGGGTTTCAAGAGTATCTTTCTACATGCCTCAAATAAAGCCATTTTATACAATTCATAATCGAGAATATATTTCAAAGATATGTATAGTTCTTCCACTATATTTTTATAAATTAAAATACAGAGATTTTCTGATAAAACATTCATAGTATTTAAATCACTCTTTGAAATACCACGAGAATTTCCTTCCTATGATCACAAACAATATCTACATAAAAAGTCGAAATGGCGAGTTTACATTGAATATAAATGTGCAACTAACCAATCAGAAAGTCTAAATCAGTCATGCATGAATCGCCAATCAGAAAGACATCTAGCTTATCTCTATGAGCTTTTCATAGCTATGAAAATGATTCAAATCGGATAACAACTAAGGAAGATAGGGTCATTTTTTACATTTGATGACGTCATTTCCGGTTTTTATTCATCATGGACTTCCGGTTAAGAGAGTTCAAAGTAAAGATCTCACCTTGAGCTTTCCATAGCAATGAAAATGATTCAAATCGGTTAACAAATAAGGGAGATACCACCTTTTAAATTGTACCTCTTAAAAAAAAACGAAAAAAATAATTCATTAAAAAAATAACATTTATTTTTAAGCCTACTTACTATTTGCATGCTCAAATGACTAAATGTTGGTGGAAAGAAAGGAAAAATATTGATTTTGAATTTAAACAAAAATCGAAAATCGATAAATAATCAATATCAGATCAATCATCTATGCGTTAAGACTTAATTCGCACTAAATCAATATCAATAAACTGATTTCTTAATCAAAATAATAAAATGCCTATACTCAAATGACTAAATGTTAGAGAAGAAAAAAGGCCATGCATTTAATAAGTTACACAGCTGGATGCCACTTCATGTTTATACCGAAGATCCGGTGTTGGGGAAAAGTGAAAAACTTTCCCAGCAGGGTTCCCATGATCACAGAGTACATGTTCAGAAGTATTACAATATTCATTCTCTTGGGAGATAGGGAACTTTTCACATCGTAAGTGTTTCTAATTTGAGAGTAATGTATCCTTTTATTTTGACTCATGTATTTATTGAGATTTTCTTATTGTCTATATTACATATTTATACATTTTTTTCTTACTTATTTTAATGTATTTTGTTCCTTTATTAAAGTAATGATTTTACCAATTGTATTTTCTATTTATTGTGCCATTTTTTTTTCTAATACGCTGTTTGAATTGTCCATTGTACACCATGAGTCTCCGCCTAGGGCTAAGGACCTGACCCTCAATGCCAGTGATCAAGCCCTAGGTTGAATGTACAAGTCAGCTCTGTACATCATTGAGACAAACATTAGGTCCTTCTACCGATAAGGTCATTCTAACTATAGATCATGATGTCATTCTAAATATATCTCATGATGTCGTACTATAATCCAAAATGGTCACCAAGCATGACACACATACACACATAAGAAATAAAATGGTCGCCTTCAACATGGCCACTACGTGTCATACCCTAAAATGTTTATATGCAAGTGATATCCTATGAATAGTAACAAAGATGTCGCCTGTTCGTAAAATAGAAACTAGGTCAACAAAATGGCGCCCGTTTGTTTGGATGAAAACCGACGCCCTAACTACTAATAATTGTAATTATTAGTTGGTAACAAGTGGGCAAATCAACGTTGGAAATTAACTTTTGCACAGTGTAGGCGGAATTTTCATATTACATTATTTAAGAAAAGAATTGAAGTGGTGGTATTTGTTGTAAATGTTTAAATGTAAGTGGAAACAAATATTTGTTTACTTAATATTAATAGAGGTAAGCTTTTTTCAATATTATCCGTGTGTTAATTGTTCAGTACTATTAATTTGTTTAAATGAATATATATATTAAAACGACTGAAATATATATTTTATATATATATATATTTATATATATATATATATATATATATATATATATATTTATATATATATATATATATTATATATATATATATGTATGTATATATATTATTGTCTGCTTAACGAAAGAATAATTATTAATTATGCCTCAGTAGACATTTGCAAAATTCGTAGTATGAGCTCTCATTTGTTTTTGTTTGTGGTCACATTAGGTACGAGACTCGTACAATTTCTAAAGCAAGAGATCGCTCAAACGTCATTAGAAAATCATTAAAAAATTCAAGGAGCTCGTGCGGTACATATTGGCAACATTAATGAGGCTCGTACGATTTTTGTTTTATCACTACTATGGTCACACGTGCCTTCAACGACTGGAAAATATCGGACGTTTGTCGTACGATCCCTGATTACCACACGGTACTCTTGGGATTTGTACACGATCTTTCTAAAACATGAAAACTGTAAATCGTATGAGGGTTCGAATCAGAAGCGTTTAACCCTCGCACGGGTACCCAAAATGCCAAAGATTATCGCACGAGTCGCCGATACTTGAACGGAACTCGTATAAAAGTCCTTTTTTTGTATAAAAAAACTCGGCTACTTCGAGTAATGTGACTGGGGATTTGAACATGGAATAAAAACATTCCTCTCGGAATTCCAGTATAAGTCAATCACATCTTTCTTTTATAAATTAGTCTGCTCCGATCATATCCAGTACATTCCTGAGTTGGTATTGATTTCTAAAGAATAAAGGCGTTGCTTTGATGACAGCTTTTAGAAGTTTTTATTCATTACAAGCCAGAAGGATGTCCGACCCATGCGACAAGACATATAACATAAAGTGAACAAAACTTGTATTCTAATATATAATGCAATAGTATAACACATAAATGTCACCGGAATGGCTTTAGCTTAAATTTATAACAAAAGATCCTAACTTATTGCCGGAAATTATGCGTTTTCAATACATTTCATCAACAACAAAAAAGATACGCAGGGGTATATAAATGTGCAAACATTATTCAATGCCTTGGCCTATATTGATGGACATCGGTCATACTATTTTTAAGGTCACTGTGTAATTAGCGTTGTATCTAAATTTGCTCAGCCGCGTGGTGTACCGTGTCCCACTGAGAGAGTAAAAAAGCAAAGACCATGTGCAGTTTATTGAAAACATGTAGCTCAACACATTTTGTAATACTCAATACTAGTTTTTGACCTATAAATTCACCATGCGTTTCTTCTTTTTTGTTTACTATATTTGCCTAAGGAGAAGAACATCTGAAACAAATATATGATGTAATATCCACTTTTGAGCATTTCCATTTCTTTATCGTAGGAGAAAGTAATCAAACCTTAAAATAATATTTGTACGCCTTTTCAAGTAAGCATTTGGCTGAATATTCACCTTATTGTTAAAAGATGTGTAAAGGCATGCTCAATCGTAACTCTAATGAACATTTTGACTATTTGACTTTTGACAGCTCAACTAAGAAGCATAGGCTTTTCGTAAGCAAGAGGCGAATATGGCAAAACCTTGCCAAACATCCTAGAATCGGGTTCTCAAATTCTTGTGACTGTGACGGGGATTCTAGAGCAATGGAGAAAGAGGAAGACCTAAGCAGTTATTTAATCTGAAATTTCATTTGCAAATATGAATAAATGGGAAAACTCAACAAATAACACAGAAGCACAAACAGGTGATTCTGTGAGTGAGCTTAGACTACATCCAATGCTCGGGATAGGCATGCCTTCATTGATATTCATAGGAGGTCTTCTTGGAAATATACTGACCATCATTATAATGAACAGAAAGGGAATTAGGGGATCAACTACGTCAATATTTTTCACAGCACTTGCTTTATCAGATTTGACAATTTTAGTCAGTGGACCATTGTTGATAGTTTTTCATTATCTGCTTGGAGTAAATCTTTACAAGATTCTGGGTTGTGGTCCTGTGATGTTCTGTGTATTTACAAGTGCCTATTGCTCCTCTTGGATTTTGGTTGCTGTAACGATTGAGCGAGTCATATGCGTTATGTATCCACATATAGTCAAATTATTGTGTTTCTCGAAACGTGCTGTGGCCACAGTTGTATTTATGTTTTCTATATTTTGCATCATTAATGTGCAACACCTTTTGTGTTATGACACTCTGTATGATTCTTCATTTATTGTACCTTGTCGTCCATCAAGCAGTTTTTGTAAATGGATTATGTTCGACGTAACAAAGTGGTTCGATATATTTGTCGTATACTTATTACCCTGCATGTTCATTTTTCCTGGAAACATCATCGTGATAAAAATTATAAAGTCTTGTCGAACAATGAGTACTGAGAGCATGTCCATCACAAAATCTTTAGTCATGATTAACATAGTTTTTGTAATAACATTTTCGCCTTTACATATTGCGGAATTAATCACAAAAGAATGGGATGGTGTATCCCTTACTGTCCTAATTATATTGAACAATTTGAAGTATCTGAATGCATCGTTGAACTTTATTTTGTATATATATAATGGCAAGAGATACAGGGCTGAGTTTTTCAAACTGTTCAGCTGCACTAGGATATTCATGTCAGAAATGAAGCTGTAGAATTACCCGAAATCACCAAACCACAATAACCAGACCACAAAAAAGGACATTTGGTGATACCAAAAGAATATCATATATACTTTGAATGAATTTATTTATGTAAAAAAACATTAGGTAAAACATTTCGAAACAGTGTTAACAAATGTAATCAATTTATATGTTCCATTAGATTTTATTATGTTGTTATACATGTACATGAATATAAAGTCTAAAGTATTGTACTTTATATAAATATATGAAAACTAGTTCCAAAACCTAGATCATGGTCAAGGTCAATAAGTGAAATATTTGCATATGTCTGGATAGGCCTTGTCAAGATGAATAGGCATGTGAAAAATAAAAGTTGTATATCAAATAGTAAAGTAGTTATGGCCAACGCTAAAATATTTTGTTAAACATTTAAAAAAAGTTCATTGTCATAGTCAAAAGTCAAAAAGATGAATAAGAATACCAAAAATGAAAGTTGTATATTGAATAGTAGAGAAGTTATGGTTAACGAGGAGATTCCGGACGACGACAACTAACAACGACAACGCGGACGCCAGAGTTACTTTCTCGTATTTTTTTCTTTGAAAAACAAGACGAGATAAAAATATGAAATGTGGTAGACCAGAATCTATAACAATTTACTAGAATACTATATACTTTACAAACTTTCTCGGATGTTTGCCTCGCCTATTGAAATACGATCAAAACAAAGGCAAACAGTACCATAATAGATTTTTTACCTTTTTTTGCGAATAAGATAATTTGAGTCTATGTTAGGATAAACTCGTTGATATATCTAAAATATTTCAATGAATACAAGACCGCATAATAGTATCCCAAGAGATCAGCAGTTATGGGTATTTAATACTTGTTTCACGTTTGGTCTCTGTATAACTTAATCATCTTTGCAAAAATTGCTGAAATTACCCCAGAAAATGTCAATAACAATTACTACAACAATTAGCACGCGGATTTTTACTGCACATTCCATAATAAGTTTTAAGAGTCCTTATGATGGAAGTAGTTACTGTGATTAAATTTACTTAATTACATAAATGAGTGAATAAAAAACATACGTGTTTATTTTATTTATCATATTTCAACACCATTTTGTGACTAGAAAACTTTGATATGTTTTCTATGCAAAATACATAGTACATGTTATCTGCACATTTTTGTTTTATATTTGAACATAGTTATCTATCAATGTATATCAAGTATACATGCATGAATACCCAAGAGTAGGATAATTTACTCCCAAAATGTGCACATCAGTTTTTCATTTTTTTTATCCTTTTTACTGATGTTAACAAATACTGCGTGGTTCCGTCCAGTTTAAGTTTGTTACCTCCGTGGAAGCTGATGTTTAATATAAGAATCTCGATATATACATAATAAGTCGAAGTAAAATAAAATGTATACAAAAAAATCTAACGTGAATACTTATGAAAAATTTAAAAACCTATATTCAGATTTATAGTATAAATTCGTGCTGTTACACAATTGATTTAAACCATGCACCCATGCTTTCATTATAAAATGATCTGATTTATATACAGAATACATTGTATATGTACTATAATCTACCGACCGGGCCCCACTTCCTATTATCCAGGAATGTTAAGCGGCCAACAATTGCACCTTCACAATATGAGAATACTGGAACGTTTAGGCAATGAAATGTTGGTAATTATCTCCCATTTTGTTGCAGAGTAAAATTATTTCATTTTTTTTTGCTGCAGGATATAAATGTCATTTGTTTAAACAACCGTGGCATATATTTGCACCATAATCATGAATATTATGTTTAAATCTTTGTGACTTTATCATGTCTATCATTCAATATTCGTATATTTGTACATTAACAATATCTTTATTAAAGATTCATTTTATAAGGATGACATTCAGTCAAACATTTACGCGATTACACTCATAATAACTTAATTTTTTCATCATCATATAAATTCAACCACCATCATTTATTTATTTAATATATATTTATTCATATATTCTTTTATTTGCTGATGATGTCGTTCCTTTCGCAAAGACGCCCGAATCGCTGAAATCACTATTGAATGATCCATGTATTTTCTATATATTACAGCTATAAGTTTATAACTTTGCAAGCTTGTTTGTTACATTGGAGATGTTTAAGATAAATTTTGAAAACTCGTACTTTGTAATCATTAATATGATTTTTGAAATGTTCATGCTATTCTGTTATCTATGAATTGAGCATGCATATGAATTGGTTTTTCATGCATTGATGTAATGTTTTTGATATAAATATCGATATATTTTACGCCAAAATATTCTGTTCAGTTCTATAAAACTTTATATTTAGGAGACAATAAATTGTTCAGCCTTCAGAAATGAATCTTTCGTACAGCTGAGTACACTGCGTGTCACTTTACAACAATGGAATTTCGATATGTGATATAGTTGCCATAAATTGTGCACACAATATGTCAAGCGTTATGCGTGTGTGAATGTATTGATTAGATAAAAGGCGGTGTTTTTATTGTCTTTTATTTGAATACCACTTTCTACTGGTTTGCCTTTACTATCAACATCTCGGGAAAAAAAACGTAATTTAAACCTAATATCTGCCACTCGCCATTTACTTTTAAATCCGAAAGTTTGTTGTCTGGTAGATATAAGAAACTAATGCATGCCATTTCTAAGTACACATATTTGCAAATAAAAGACGTATTGATTAAATTACATCAATGTGCACATTTGTAACAGCTATGCTGAATTAGAATTTGTATTATTGTAATAACTGATTTTTTTCAAGCGTTTTTTTTTATTGCCCAACATATTTTTTATTTAATTATTCAAGTTCATATTAGCATTAGTACTTTGGACACCGTAATTATGAATACTGGGATTTCAAAAAATTAATAATAATAAGCAGTTATTATCTTCATACCATTATTGTTGTATGCTATAAACATTGTAAGTTTTATTCAAAATAAACATTTATATTATATTCTGTTTTTTAAATATGAGTACCACACATACTGATGAGAGAAGAAATGAAATGAGATTTGTCACACAAATATAAATCATTAAATGTTGGTTTTTCAAGTATCCTCGGTTACGGATAAATGGATATTTGAGTAAATTAATTAATAAAATGTATATCAGTAGCTTGTTCTTTTAGTAAGATATCGACTTTTATCATTTATGTATATGAATGTACAAGACTTTGCCATTAGGTATAACCTCGGTAACCGGAAAGGGAAACTAGATTTAATAAGCCAGAGTTCAGATAGAACAATTTGGTGTATGAAAAACAGAGGTAACTAGCAAAACATATTTAAAAGATATCTTTTTGGGTAAACCCTAATTTTCCTCTAATTTTCTTTCTTTACATTTTTTTCTTATTGAAAATATTTTTCTTACTTTTCAGAAACTGGGTTAAGATAAGTGAAAAAAGAAAGAAGTAAAGCTATTTTTCACCATAGCAAAATGACTTTGAAAGTCTATTAACACCCAGAAGCATAATCATTCAGGGGAGGGCAAGAGAGAGCCAGAAAATAAAATAAAAAAAGAACAACTAAATGAATTATTTATTTATATATGCATAAATTCACACCAGCAAATACAATATAGTGTATTGAACGTCACAAGATCATATATGTAATTACATATTTCAAACATACAGTTATTTATATATACATTGCGATGTGTTAAAGTACATATACACAGTAATAATCAATGCGTTTACATTCTATGAAAATGAAACCTGGTGCAGCTTAAGAATACAAACGAAACTCTGTGATGGACACTTTAGAGAACAAAGAACAGTTTTTACAATATTCATAAATGTGTCATTTCTCACCCAGATCGGACCTTCAATGTCGTTTGTAGAAATCTCAGTATAAAATTTTGACAATTATCAATTGTTCTCTCAACTCAAATTAATTATCCACATTCTTATGACTTATGACGTGACATTTTTTTCATGATAGAATCAGCAAATCTAGAGCATACTGATTACAGAATGTCATAAAATGATAACCTTTATACAAATAAGGATGCAATCATGCTAATAGTGTTGGCCTTAATATATAATTTTATAACTTTTAAATAAAGTATTGAAAACGTATTTTGTATACATATATATAAATAACTATAAAATAGTAGCACATAACTTGATATATTGCTAAATTATTCAGATTTGTACGGACCTAGGACGAAAATCTAGTTACAGTTACATCAAAATATTAAATACAACTTTACGTCATCACCACATAACTCATAAACTTAAGTGTAGTAAATATACTTTAAGCAACCAATGACAATGTTACATATAACAAAGGTCGAAATCGAAAGTCTAGATCATAAGCAATTTAACCTAATTTGTAAATGATATATACACACAGATATATATATATATATATACAAACACGATTCACGCAAAGCAAAAAACATGTGTAAAACAAAGTATGCACATCAACTACAAGTGTCGTGCTATGCAACACATGTAACTTCCAGCTCCCCGACAAACTGAACCGAAATATTATATACATGACTCCAAAACAATACAAATATAAGAAAGCGTATCTAATTGGACACAAACAATTAAATTAAATGTAACTTCATGTACTTAACATGCCTATCAAAGATTACAGAGTCTTACATTTATTTCAGACCAGTTAGGTATTAAAGACACAGTATTTTAAATGGCTATTTATATTGAGAAGGTGGCTGTTTCACAAAATTCCACAAAAGTATTGAAACCATATATTTCAAACAATTACCCCACAAAATTAACCTAAATTAATTGTCATATATTTTTAACTGTACGTACAGTATGTGGATGATATTATATGTAATGTAATTGCCAGACAAATCACAACACTGTTAAAAAATATACAAATGATATTATCAAAAGAACGCAGAGGCCCATGATTACTTATAATTTTGCAATTTTGTTTTTATGACAATTTCCTGGCTTTCTCCTACATACAATAAGCACCGATCTAACCACACACTCTTGACACTAAATCGTTTGACTCACGTCCAAACAAACGGCTATACTGCGACCTCTTATTTTTTTTGCTTTTGTTACAAAATATGTATGATCCTGGATAACCTTTTAATACAGTTCCTAGCCCATATTTATGAAGCATTCTATATCCATCTGGAATAAAAAAACTAAAGTTTGTTGATCTAAATTAAAAGCCTAAGGTTAAATACCTGTTTAGCAGTTACTGTTTGAAAGTCACATTGTAACATGTAATTGACTTATTTATGAACTTCAAATTACTCATTAAATTTTGAAAAAGTAGTACATTGCAAATAATAAAATTCAAATTTAATTAACACTAATCAATCAATAAGCTTTCTTTTACACAAGCAAATTTAAATTAAAAGGTTAAGGAAAATTATCTTTTATCTTGCAAATGAAATATATTTTCATTTTCTTACACTAAATGTCTGATAGGAAATTATATAATATTCAAATATGTTCTTTAAAACACGTGACTGAAGATATGTTAACTCATTCAATAACGTCCCTCACATTTTATCAAGGATGGGTACTTTGTCTTTGACGGCAACAGGCACAACACATTGCTTTCAATTTCTCCTGTTTTATTTACTTCTAAGTATCCTCTATATTTATTCACATTTAGGCACGCAGACATATACATGTAGTTTACATTATGTTCCGATTTGCAATACAGCACAGTTAAGCCTTCAAATCACATTAATGTGTCACATCGATGTCATTCTTGTGATTACATTGTCACACTTCTTAAATGCAAATATAATCTTTATTTTAGTCTACCCGACATTTTAACAGGTGACTCTCTTATTCATTTTCTTATTATTACAAGACAACGTAAAGTGACAAAGTAGCCGTCAAAAGAAGCCGTCGGTTTGGCATATTTTTCCTTTAGGCTAAATACACTGCATCAAAAATATACTACATGAAAGCTGTATGTCAAACATTCCGGATTAAACTTGGATATGTAAATTAAGCACCGTCCAAACACGGTATATCATTTATCAAAGATTTACTCATACACTTTACTAATACCGTATTTGACAATAACAGTTTAATAATTGGCTTCACATATGAAAACCGTCTAAAACTGGTTAACGTGCGTTATTGTTCCACCTGTAAAATGAGAACAAAATAGATACACCAATTTAAATTATATGTGTTTGAATATAATGATTCGAATTGAAAATTATGTAAGATCAAACATTTAAAACCAAAACTAATAGTAATAATATCAGTGAAGCATAGTCCACGCTAATCAGTAGGACCTATGCGTCTTGATATATATATGTTTGTTTAAAACAAGCTACCGTCCCCGGTGGCCGAGGGGTTTAACCGTCCGCCTCGGGAGTGGGAGGTCATGGGTTCGATCCTTGAACGCGACATAACAACGTCGTAAAAAAAGTTGTATAGCTCCTTTGCTAGGCGCTCAGTATATAAGGGTAGTTAAAGGACTGGTTGCTCCAGTGCCAGATAATGTGACGGTTTGGTATCATGCCACATATCTACGGCGTGATACTGCAGTGTGGAAGCAATATATCTGTCTCAAGAAGACATCGTCTCCAAATGACTGAAGTACTGTCTGTGGGACGTTACACCAAACAAACAAACACATAAACACAAATTGAATCAAAACCAGGCACAATACCATTGACCATCCACGTATATGTGAACATTGCGAAATAAGGATGAAACAAGAAACAAAATTTGTCTTGTTCCTTCTTGTCACTTACATTTTATCAAGGATGGGTACTTGTCTATGATGGCAACAAGCACAACACATTGCTTTCAATTTCTCCTGTTTTATTTCCTTCTAAGTATCCTCTATAGTAATTCACCTTTAGGCACGCAGACATATACATGTAGTTTACAATATGTTCTGATTTGCAATACAGCACAGTTAAGCCTTCAAATCACATTAATGTGTCACATCGATGTCATTCTTGTGATTACATTGTCACACTTCTTAAATACAAATATAACCTTTATTTTAGTCTACCCGACATTTTAACAGGTGACTCTCTTGTTCATTTTCTTATTATAAGACAACGTAAAGTGACAAAGTAGCCGTCAAAGAGTCGGTTTAGCATGTTTTTTCTTTAGGCTAAATACACTGCATCAAGGATATACTACATGGAAGCTGTATGTCAAACATTCAGGATCACACTTGGATTTGTAAATTAAGCGTCGTCCAAACACGGTATATCATTAATCAAATATTTACTCACACACTTTACTAGTGCCGTTTATGGCAATAACAGTTTAATAATTGGCTTCACATATGAAAACCGTCTAAAACTGGTTAACGTGCGTTATTGTTCCACCTGTAAAATGAGAACTTGTTCCTTGGAATACATGTGTCACCTGCTGAAGGAAGCGTGATGGAAAGTGTGGGACAAAGTGTGAGAGACAGACAGACAAACGGACAAACGGCAGAGAAGTGATACCTATATGTCATACCTGCTTACAACAGATGACACAAAATGTGTTTTGTTATTTTTTTTGTTTGTTTGTTCTTGTTTTTCAGAATAAACAAGGTTCACGGAAAATAAGGAAAAGGTGATGAACTTAAAAATAGTATTGCTAGAGTAGTTTGGCCTTGTCCTTGACAATTCCTCTTATCAAGCTCTGTCCATCAATGAAATTACATTTTCAGTAGCATGAATAGATCATTTTGTTTTCATAATAAAGAAGCGGGAAGGAAAATCTGTGACAAAGTGTGACAGACAGACAGAGGGACAGACAGACAGGAAGACAAGCGACGGAGGTGTGGCCTCGATATGTCACCTCTGCTTACAGCAGGTGACACAAAACTAGTCAAGCCAGTCATGAAGGAATACTAACCTTGTACAACTGTTTTTATTTTGTTATCCCTAGCCTTTTCAGTCTCTCCGTGACACGCCTAACGTAAGCCATGTATTCGTCGCTACATGTAAACATAACTCAATATTGAGTAATAAGCAATGAGTTATAGTGAACATTTAAGAATTAGTGTGATGTAATTTGGAAGGACCTTGATATAATTCTTTTCAATAAATGTCTAAGTACAAAACGGTTGACAATAAATTCAATTAATTGCTGTTTTTGATGTCTTGATACATTTTTGAAATGATAATTATTGTCCTGATAAGTACATTGCATATTAAATAAAATTAACAAGAACCATCATTGAAGATGATGAATACCCCCTGATACCACATTTTCAGAGTTACTGTTACCGTGTCACAGACAGTCTTGACACAGTTGAGGGATAAGAATAAAAACACACAAAAAACTGGTAGATCTCTAATATACTTGCAGATCTACATGTATACGTATCGCAGACAAAAATCAATGCAAATAACAACAAGCAAGAACACACTGTTTCTACTCAAGAAAATGACATTATGGCGATAATTCTGGTTACTTTATATGTATTCACTTATGGAAATTTTATTTAACCATGAACTTTATCCAAACGATCATGTTTGTAAAATGTCTATTTGTATGATGAGAAGTTATTTTCTCCAGACAATGATACGATTTAAGTATTGCATATTATGTATAATCTGTATAAATAATATGAAAGAAACTAATAGTATTGAATATTTTGTTAATCTCTTTTTCATAGATGGGATGCTTATCTTTACGTTTTAAAGTTTGCAGACTATATCAAATAAGATTTTTATAGAAATATAGAAATAAAATAAAACATACTTACTCAAAGCTGTAAAATGTGAAATTGAAAATATAAAAAAGAACTTTTTTCATAGGTAACTACGTTTTATAGTAGGGATAAAAATTTGGGTAAAAATATAAAGAAGTAATTGTGACAGTCCAAAACATGCTCATTTACGATAACATTGTATCAAATCCTTCAAATATCTAAGAGATTTCAAGTTAAAATATATTTAAGATTTACTAGACAAATTACTAAATCAAAATCAGACGGACCAACAATCTACCGGTCAAATAAGACTCAGACAAAGAAAAACAACAACAAAAAAAACAACATTTGGTTAATTTTATGTTCAATGTCGTCCATAGTTAGGTACTGTATCGAAAAATCTTACATGTCAAATATTTTTATCAAATTGCATCATCTTTCTAGTCGAGATAATGATATAATATTAATGCGACCAAATGACTTTGATTATTCTATAGGTAATCACTATTAGCATTTTAATTTGATCATGACCTTCGTTAAAATGATTTGATTTTGTTTATAAACTGTCTATTTGTAGCATGCTTAGTTATTTTCTCCATGCATGGCGGGCTTTTAGCATTGCATCATACTTATGAATAATCTGTATAAATGATATGAAAGAAAATAATAATATTGAATCATTCGTCAATCTCTTTTTCTTGGATGGAATGCTTATGTGTTACCTCTATGTTTAAAAATTAGCTGAATAAATCAAAAATACTTTTGTTTAGAAATAAATTAAAACATACTTACAGAAAGCTGTAAAAATATAAATAAACTGAGAATAAATATTATGTTTTATCGTAGGTAATTCTGTTTTAGGATAGGGTAACAAATTCAGGTAGAAAATATAAAAAAGTAATTAATTGTGACAAAATTAAAACTATAGCAATAATCAAAACAAACTTACGCAAAAATATAAAAAAAAACATACAATCAAGAATTAAGATACCATACCGAGCCGAACTAGAAACGTTTATCTTATATTTCATGATACAGATAATATATATTTTCCAGATTCAGATTAATGCGCATAAAATGTTGATGTAGTTTAGCCAGTCTGTTGGACTGAGCATTACATACTTCTTGTGAATAGATGTTAAAGCAACATATTTGTGTTGCCGTTATTTTTTAGTATCATTTATAATTATATTAGTCAACACAAACCGCAACAGAAATGTCTCTAAAGGAAATTTATAACCCCAAGTAGCTCTTTGACACGGATTATGAAGCCGTATACTTTGACTAAGGTTTTTTTTATCAAATATTTAGTCGAAAGAGGGGCAATAACCGTGTCAATAATTAACGGATTTGCCCAAAGTCCAAGTTTTTCTTTCAGTTTATTGAGATGAAAAGTTTTCTTATAGTATCTAAATCTCTTAAGCCTATGCAGTTTTATGAATCTTAAAAGGTAGTTTTGGCTAAGTCTAAGTCAAAGTATCAAAACTTAAATTAGTATGCCAAATGTCGTACTCCATTTTACTGTGATAATTTTGTATCAAAATCATATATATAGCGGTCATAACCATTTATTGGTGTATGTAAGGGGGGCGGGGGGGGGGGGCTATCATAAAACAAGAAAACAGTCAAAAAGGTGCATGATGTAAATGCCTCGCCAATTTACAATACCATTTAATGATCACAAGTTAAGATATATTTAAGAATTACAGGAAAACCAAAATGTCCAAAATCATTTTCTTCTGCTCTAACAATGCCATGAGTTGTTCCTATCATAAACATTGAATGGTGTTTTGTTAGGTCTGTAATACTGGCATAATGCAAATTTTAAAGAGCAATTGCGTCTAACCATAATACAGTATCAACTAAATAAATGTATGTGCACATTTCCCATTCTGCACACTATACACTAAGTAGAAAATAAACCTTATATGACAGAAAGTGCGAGTATGCGTATTTAATACGTTTCCATACATACATACACACATACAAACATACATACATACATAAATACATGGGGGCCGCCGTGGCCGAGCGGTTACAGTCGTGGACTACAAATCTTTCAGCCCCTCACCGCTGTGGGTTCGAATCCCGGTAGGGACTTCGGATTTTTCATGTGATGAAGCCTTCCAGCTGGCTTGCGGTAGGTCGGTGGTTCTACCCGGGTACCTCTGTGTGCTCGGAGTTTTCCTCCACCTGTAGTTGGCTGGACGTCGCTATATATTTGAAATACTATCGCAGCGACGGTAAACCCGAATACAACAACATAAATACATATATACATGCATACGTACATACATACATACATACATACATACATACATACAACATGCCTACATATATACCGTTTATCATTGCACGGACTATGTATTGTTTCATATATATGGTTCACTAGTAACTACTCTTCTAAAGGTGCCTTGGGTATATAAATATCTAAATGATGTATTTATCGATAAATACGAATTATGACATTATATAAAGTTATATTTAACGTTTAGTTTTATACAACCCTCTCATATTGTTCTTATCTTTCAACATGTGTCATAAAAACAAATAACACTGAGCCATCACATTATTTAAAATTCTATTTTATACAAAACGCCAGGCTGTTAAAATTCTTTGCTGTTTTTTCTTTTGTTTTTTATTTATTTATTTATTTATTTATTTATTTATTTATTTATTTATTGTTTTATTAATACAATGTATTTTAAATAAACAGCTGATATAAGAACACCTGTAACTCACAGTATAAGGCGGATATTTTGAGGCTATTTAAGATACAGGATGCGTATTAATTTGCTATTAATATCATAAATATCTATAATGATGAAATTGGTCATGATTCATTATATTGGAAAAACATTTTATAGGTCACATTAAGGTGAGGAAGAAGATAGGACTTCGAATTACGTATGCTCAAAACAATTTGAAAAACTATAATAATATAAAATCAACAGAAAAAAATGCTCAAATCATTATTTTATGTAAATAGATAAAAATGATCTTGAATTTAATTAAGATTAATTCCATAAATAACATCCCTTATATATTATCAAAATGGATATGGACTTAACAATAATTCATATTAAATACAAATCATAATTTTGATAAACACAATGCAACGGTATATGACATAAATACTCTGATATTTGACAGTGATAAAACACTCGTGACAACAACTGAAACAACCTTAAAGATCATAGTGCGATATAACATAAATATTCGACCTACTAAACGGAACGGAAATATACTGATGGAATTCACGTGTTTCTCAGTATACATAAAGAATATGATTTAAATCAATATGAAATTGATGGTGATTAGTGATTATTATCAAAAACGCAGATTTTCATATCATTGTGTACTCAAAGTTTTGCTCACATATAATAAGTATGACTAGTTCACAATGCAGACTATAACGGTATCTATACAAATAGTGTAACGGTAGCCACAAGAGAATGTGGCCGCATAACAGAGGTGTCCACTAAATGAAATTTGAATATGAAGCAAAATGCTATAGTTCCGTAATATATTTACTGACCGCTAAATGCAGCTTTGCCGCTTAATACAGGTTGACGGAAATACAGGTTCAACTGTACATAAAACGTCATTATATGCTCAAGAAATGTATTCTGCTTGACTGATAGCTGTCGACTTGCGGGGATATAAGCGTTACAGTAAACCTCGTCGCAAAGATTATAATTCACGTGTACTGCATACCCGTCTACGTTTGCTGGTTCGTACTACAGCTATTTTGATTGATTTTCCCATTCGTTTATCAGCAAATTCAACAAATTATATTTTGCTTTATACATAAACTTGTCTTCGTAATTCAGTTTAACAAAACTTAACCTGAATACTAGTATTAAATATAAAACTGCAAACATTATACTATATTTTTCCAATATATTATAGATCATGATTTAGACACTTACTATCTAATATAGGATTCAATCAATTTAATTCGTCGCCTTTTTATTACTTTTTACCACTGGACACACTTAGACATATAATTCAACTTGTAATATGTAATTCTTCGCCTTAAACGCTGACTTTAGTCATACATGTGAATAATTCAAGCCATTAGTCAAAAAGTGCATATGTGCATATATGTCTTACTGAAATCAACCATTCCGACTGTTTAACGTTTATTTCAATTCGCCAAGTCATGCAATATAAGTAAATTTTGATTGCTTGTTAGGATTTACGTCTCATTGATAGTTTTCAGTAATTTAAAGACGATGTCTACTTGAGACAGATATACTGCTGTCACACTGCAGTATTGCGCCGCAGTGGCATGATACCACTATCCTGACACCGAGCCAACCTGCAACTACCTTTATATGCTGAGCGCCAAGCAAGAAAGCTATAACATTTTTTACGACTTTGGTATGTCGCAGACGGGGATCGAACACAAGACCTCCCATTCCCGAGGCGGAAGTAACCAATATATATTCTTTTGTAGATTAAGGGGCGAAAACGCTGACAAGGATATGCTAACTATATATGATGGGTTGTTGCACGACTTGTTTTCAAACACTACAACCGAGAAAACGGACCCCCACGCCCCGCCTTGCCTGATTTTCTTATAGGTACATGTTTTCAAGAATAACCATTAAAATTTATGATGCATTTCAAATCCATGTAGGAAGACTTAATAATACAAAGCACTTTTCCAAGTAACCCAAAATGCCCTAATTTTATAGAGAGACCCCTATTCCAGTCAAAGGCGGCCTTATGGTCGCGCAAAGCTGTATAACCATTACTTTCTTTCTCGACCTGACCTCAAATCCGCGTAGAACATTTTCTCCTTGGTATCATATATTATTTAAGTATATTTGATTTCAGGCTGGAATAAATCGGCTACTTATCTGACGAAGTAATGCCCAGAAAGAAACGGTAAATAGGTAGAAAACGGTAGAAATATATGTGTACTGTGCGTCTTGTCCAAAGGCGGTTTAAAAAGAAACTTGTTCGTTACTGTCTACAAATGTAGTCCATAATCTCCATTTAGTGTAGTAAGCAATACCAGAGGTTTCTTCGTCGCATTGGTATTGCGCATTGAAATCAGCTGCCAATATCATGTATCCCACCTGTGCGTTAGAGTCAATTATTGATTGAATTTCTCCTCATACATTCTCATCATTATAAACGTTACGTCATGCAGGCAAGTATACACAGAATATATAGAGAGAGGTTTTTAAGTCATCTTATATAATCCCAAACCAAGTAATTTTATAATTGCTTAAAGCTGGTATTTCTCTTATACCAGACAGAACAGTGGGTCAAAAACTTTTTTACACAATAGCTGCTCCAGATATGCCGTATTTTAAAAGGCCATAAATGTCAAAATTTCAATTAACATTCACAGTACTTATACAGTCTTGATGAAAACTTTAGAAAAACAAACAGCTCAAACAGATCTTGGCAAGAGCTTATATTCACTTATTAGAACTATATCAATATTCGGAGGATAAATTAAAAATTTTTAAAGATTCAATATATATTAAACTCCAGATTTAGCCGTGATTAAAAGCATGGCAACTAGAAAGGATTCACACATATATCACAACACATAGCAAAGTAATACTTTTGCTGTATCTATTTATATAAATCAAAGTATTATGCACATGAATGTTATTTTGTTATTTAGGTTTGTAAGCACATTTCCTATTAAAGAAAAAAATGGGGAAAAAAATCAGCAACAGTGTATTTCTTCAGCCGATATAAAAATCAATATGTCGGTTAGCCTTCATCTGTATGATTTACCCATGCCCATGTCACCGCAACCCCAGGTATACTTATTTTTCTTTCCAGTCTAAACCGTAAGGTACGGTTTTACATCGTTCTTACAATTAAGGAACTCTATTTGTAAATTTTATTTAGAACTGATAACCTTTCTCTATTATTTAATGTGTCTTTACAAGAGTTTGGTCTTATATCGGTCATAAATAAATACATGATACTCAAAACAAAAATATAAATCCCTAAAAAGTAATGACTAGATAACACTCCTAATATTGAAACTAAAATGATGAAGTAGCTGATGAGTCACTGTATTGGAAAAGACATTAAGCCACTTATTTCTGTACTACGTCGAGCCCTATTATGTATTCACAATCGTAAGAAAATTTTCCCAGTAAACACTGACTCATACGTTCCGAGTCCAAGTCTGACCTTAAGATTTCTAACAAATAACGAATAATTTCTCTCAACATAACATACTTGACACACATTTCTTCTCCAGATGATTCATCCCTATAGATAGATTACAATATCATCCCCCAATTTCTAATTACAGACAATCTCATCATTATCATTCAAGTTAGACTAGCATCTCGCGCTACACATTCATATTATTAGTCGGGGTCTCTATTTCATATAAAGCTGCTACTATTAAGTTAAATAATATGTTTCCATTTGGTGTTGTTAATCATTCCCTTTATTAGGGTTAAGCACATCATATTACGAGTATTCAACACAGTCAGAAATCATCGTATTAAGCACAGCTGCAAGTACAGATAAGTTTAGGTTATAATCAACGAAATCGACTTTCCTCCTCAGTAGAGTTCATGATGGAATCATACATTGATTTCTCTCGGAAGTATTACATTATATTGCACTATGGAACATAACGTAGCCCTAGCATTCCGCGTTTAGTGTCTAGTCGTGTTGGTTTTTTTAACAGTCGATGGCCGCACATTACCGTGAGCGATATCGTTTAGTTATATCGTTGTTAACTTATTTATACGGTCATTAACAAATACACGATGATCAAGACAAAAATATAAAGTCCATAAACAATAACGAATAGATAACTTCCCTTATTTTAAAATGAAAAATAGCTGATGAGTCACTATATTGGTAAATCATTGCATAGGTCACATTAAGGTGAGGAAGAAGATAGGACTTCGAATTCATCCGAGTGGTTCCGTATGCTCAAAACAATATAAAAACCTAAAAGAATATAAAAAACAGCAGAAAAATGCTCAAATCATTATCATTTGTAAAGATAAAAAAATGGTCTAGAACTTTATAAAGATTAATTCCACAAATAACATCCCTTATGCATTATTAAAATGGATATGGACTGAAAACATTTGCATGACAGACATTGTATTAATTGGACCTTTTGATAAAATCTGAGTTCCTCATTTTGTTTTCTTGATCTTTATTAGCACACGATGACTATGAACAGTTCATTCTATAGATCGTTACAATAAATGGTATGTTTTCTGTGTAAACTTGATAATTAAGTTATATGGATGTTGATTAAAATACATTGAGGCGTGTATACATATCATATTCTTCTTTTGAAGTGATATTAGTGTGGTTTATAAGCATTTCAATATAAGCAGTATATAGTGAGAAACAAAATTAGTTTAACTGAAATATGTACATGGATCTCCGTTATTTTAATGCCTCAGAAATAAGGAAGTGTCATTCCAAAATGTAGATATAAGATATAAATAACATCCTACTTACCGACTGCCAATGAAAAAGAAAACAATAACGAATATTAAAATGAAAAATATACCGTTGCATTTTGCAGTTTTAATGCGTTTACACTTTAACATTGAAGATAATGCTATTAATGTTTTATGTTTTTAATATTAACATGCCATGCTCTTTTTCATTGTAATAAATTAAGAGATTCTCAAAACGATGTATTCATTTGACTGAAAAACACATCGGTTAGTCATTATATCAAAAACAAAATAAATTTTCGTGAAATACACGTTTTACACATCTATAAAGATAAGAGATTTCTTTGAAACGCATGTGTCACCTGCTGAAGCATGACGGAAAAATTGTCACGGATAGAAAGACGGATAGACAGACGGACAGTCATACGACGGAAAAGTGATAACTATGTGGCAACTCTGTTACAACAGGGGTCACAATAACTAAATGTATTTGATATTTAGAGTCTGATTAAATAACAAAATGGTTTATTTTCTTTTTTCCTTACTATTTATTACATTATCATGATTTATAATAATAATAATTCATATTAAATACATGTCAAAATTTTGATAAACACAATGCAACGGTATATGACATAGATGCACTGATACTTGACAGTGAGAAAACACTCATGACAACCACTGAAACAACCTTAAAGATCATAGTGCGATATCATATAAATATTCGACCTACTATACGGAAATATACTGATCGAATTCGCATGTAACAATTCCCAGCATACATAAAGAATATGATTTAAAATTTTAAAATTTTAATAATCTCACATATAATAAGTATGAATAGTTCACAATGTAGACAATAACGGTATCTATACAAATAGTGTAACGGTAGCCACAAGAGAATGTGGCCGCATAACAGATGTGACCACTAAATGAAGTTTGAATATACATGTGTATAGCAAAATGCTATAGTTCGTTAATACATTTACTGACCGCTAAATGCAGGTTTGCCGCTTAATACAGGTTGACGCAAATACAGGTTCAACTGTACATAAAACGTCATTATATGCTCAAGAAATGTATTCTGCTTGACTGATAGCTGTCGACTTGCGGTAATATAAGCGTTACAGTAAACCTCGTCGCAAAGATTATAATTCACGTGTACTTCATACCCGTCTACGTTTGCTGGTTCGTACTACAGCTATTTTGATTGATTTTCCCATTCGTTTATCAGCAAATTCAAAAAAATTATAGTTTGCTTTATACATAAACTTGTCTTCGTAAATCAGTTTAACAAAACTTAACCAATAGTATTTTAAAAATTAATTGATTTTGACATTAGTATCTAATTTAGGACTCAATCATTTAACGTCGTCACCTATTTATCATTTTTTACCACTTGACGCACTTAGACATATAATTTAATTTGTAAAATGTAATTCTTCGCCTTAAACGCTGACTTTAGTCATAAATAAGTCAAGCCATTAGTCAAAAAGTGCATATATGTCTTACTGAAATCAACCATTCCGACTCTTTAACGTTCTTTTCCATTCGCCAAGTCATTATTGTTTGTTTTTGGATTAACGTCTCACGGATAGTTTTCAGTAATTTGGAGACGATGTCTACTTGAAACAGATATACTGCTCTCATACTGCAGTATCGCGCCGCAGACATGTGGCATGATAGCACTATCCTGACACCGAGCCAACCGGTCCTGCAACTACCTTTATATGATGAGCGCCAAGCAAGGAAGCTATAACAGTTTTTACGACTTTGGTATGTTGCAGACGGGGATCGAACCCAAGACCTCCCGCTCCGAGGCGGAAGTAACCAATATATTTTCTTTTGCTGATTAAGGGGCGAAAACGCTGACAAGGATTTGTTAACTATATATGATGGGTTGCACGACTTGTTTTCAAACACTACAAACGAGAAAACGCCTCCCCCCCCACCCTTGCCTGATTTTCTTATAGGTACAGGCTTTCAAGAATAACCATTAAAATTAATGATGCATTTCAGATCCATGTAGGAAGACTTAAAAATACAAAGAACTTTTCCAAGTAACCCAAAACGTCCTAATTTTATGAAGAGATCCCTAAACAAGACCATATCAAAGGCGGCCTTATGGTCACACAAAGCTGTATAAACATTACTTTATTTCTCGACCTGACCTCAAATCCGGGTGGAACGTTTTCTCCATATCGTATATTATTAAAATATATTTGGTTTCAGGCTGGAATAAATCGACTACTTATCTGACGAAATAATACCCAGAAAGAAACGGTAATCTAGGAATATATGTGTACATTGCGTTTTGTCCAAAGGCAGTTTAAAAAGAATCTTGTTCCTTATTGTCTACAAATGTACTCCATAATATCCATTTAGCGTAAGCATTATTAGCTTAGAAGATTCTTCGTTATTGATATTGCGCATTGCAATCGGCTGCCAATATCATATATCCCACCTGTGCGTTACAGTCAATTATTGACTGAATTTCTCCTAATATATTCTCATAATTATAAATGTTACTACATGCAGGCAAGTATATACATAATATATAGAGAGAGGTTTTTAGGTCATCTAATATAATCTCAAACCCAGTAATTTTATAATTGCTAAAAGCAGGTATTTCTCTTACTAGTATACAAGTGGGAAAATGATTTCTTAAACACAATAGCTTCTCCGGATATGCCGCATTTTAAAAGGCTATAATTGTCAACATTTCAATTAACATTCACAGTACTTATACAGTCTTGATGAAAACTATAGAAAAACAAACAGCTCAAACAGATCTTGGCAAGAGCTTATATTCATTTATTAGAACTATATCATTATTCGGAGGATATAATGACTGCAGTTAAAGCAACACAGATTGAATATTATGAAAAGATGAAAATGAAGTAAATTATTAACAAATATTCAATATATATTATGACCAGATTTAGTCGTAATTTAAAGGATGGCAACTAGAAAGGATTCACTCATATAACACAACACATAACAAAGTTATATTTTGGCTATATCACTTGTAATAAATCAATGTATTATGCACATAAATGTTATTTTGTTAGGGTTTTTTATGCATGTTTCCTATTAAAGAAAACGATGGAAAAACTGAACAACAGTGCATTTCTTCAGCCGATATAAAACAATATGTCGGTTAGCCTTCATCAGTATGATTTACCCATGCGCATGTCACCGCAACCTCAGGTATAATTATTTTTCGCTCCAGTCTAAACGGTAAGGTACGGATTTACATCGTTCTTACAATTAAGGAACTCTATTTATATATTTTATTTAGAACTGACTTGACTTGACTTGACTATTTGAGTTCACCGTCGCTTCGACAATATTTCAGTCATATAGCGACGTCCAGCTAATTACAGGTGCACGGAGGCATCCGGGTAGAACCAACGACCTACCGCAAGCCAGCTGGAAGGCTTCCTCACATGAAAATCCGAATGACCCTGTCGGGATTCGAACCCACGCGGTGAGGCGCTGAGTGAGTGCTAAAGTCAGCGACTTTACCCTCTCGGCCACGGAGGCCCCCTATTAAGAACTGATAAACTTTCTTTATTATTTAATATATCTTTACAAGAGTTTGGTCTTATATCGGTTATAAATAAATACACAATAATCAAAACAACAAAAATATAAAGCCCCTAAAAAGTAAAAACTAGATAAAATCCCTAATTTTAAAACTAAAATGATGAAATAGCTGATGAGTCACTGTATTAAAAAAGACACTATGCCACTTATATCTGTATAACGTCGATCCCCGTTATTTATTCAAACTCGTAAGAACATTTTCCCTGTAAAAAACAAGACTCATAAGTTCGAATCCCAGTCTGATCTTAAGCTTTCTAAGAAATAACGAATAATTTCTCTCTAATTAACATGCTTGGCACACAATTCGTCTCCAGATGATTCATCCCTATAGATAGATTACAATATCATCCCTCAATATCTAATTACAGACAATCACATCATTATCATTCAAGTTAGATTAGCATCTCGCGCTACACATTCATATTATTAGTCGAGGTCTCAGTTTCATATAATGCTGCTGCTATTAAGTTAAAATATGTGTTTTCATCCGGTGTTTTTAAATCATTCCCTTTATTAGGGTTAACCACATCATTCAACACAGTCAGAAATCATCGTATTAAGTACAGCTACTAGTGTGGTTAATTGTCCAATCAAAACCATGTTATAACTATCCATCAAACATGAGTCAGATATAAGTTACATTTTATTTCTCAATGTAAACTCTCGTAGTATTCGCACTGTATGATTTTACTCCCAGATTAGTTAAGGTTACAATCAACGAAATCACCTTTTCCTCCTCAGAAGAGTATATGATGGAATCATACATTGATGTCTGCCGGAAGAATTACATTAAGTGCACTATGGAACATAAAGTAGCCCTAGCATTCCTTATTTAGTGTCTAGTCGTGTTGGTTTTTTAAAGTCGCTGACTTGTGTCGCAAATTACTGCGGGCGATATCGTTTAGTTACATCATTGTTAACTTATTTATACGGTAATTAATAAATACACCATGATCAAGACAAAAAATATAAAGTCCATAAAAATATTGACTAGATAACATCCCTAATTTTAAAACTAAAATGATGAAATAGCTGATGAGTCACT
>CM037777.1:51018554-51060935 GCA_021229015.1 Solen grandis
GGGTTCCTTTCCCACTCATTCGTTTCGTTCAAATAAACCCAAACAATTCGGGACAAATTCACTCAGTTGCTAAATTTTGTTCCATGGTGTGCAGCGAGAATATGACCGAATGCTTGATGCGGGGGCGCTTTATACCCTTGAGGTGGATTCACCTACTTTCTACTTTAGCGTACACCATTCAGAGAACTTATTCAATTCAATTTAACCATGCCCTAAAGTTGGATAGCATTGCTTGGCCTGACTTTGGGGGTTGGATTGACCTATTTTTGTATTGACATAATCAGAATTGCTGTAAAATTAAAAAAATTTCAAGCCGAATTTGTATAGTGATGACTTTTTTTTGTAACATTTTGTAACATTTTGTAAATTTTTTTATAAAACATTGGATCATATTTTTAATGAAAGAAAATTTGAATGGAATTTGAAAAAAAGGTGACATTGAGGTATATTCTCTTTCGAGACATTTGGGTTGGCCCTGATAAGGGCCGTTGTTTTTTTCACAGAGTAGTGGTTTACTCTATTTGTCTATGAGTTTCCTTCAGCAGGTATTTCAACATGTTCTAGGGTGATGAAATGGCTTCATATTTTTAAGATATCATCGTAGTATATTTTCATGAAAGTAACATGCACTCAATTTGTCTAATGATTCCTGAGTGTTGTTGTTTTTTTAAAAGCGTACGTTGGTATCGGGCTGTAGTTTTAGCGAACGTGGGTCGGGCTCATTTTGCCATGCAGATATGCAGTCGTAGTTATATGTGACTTATCCATAGCACAGTCTGAAAACGAATGGCATGAATTCATTTCGTTGATACTTTTATTTACTTGGTTTGACAATTGTAAAAAAAAGTCCTTTCGAGACTTCGGGGTTTTGGCCCGGGAAAAGGGCCGTTTTTTTTTTTTCCTACTTCTTACTCTTTTTGCTATTTTGATGTCTTTACAATGGGCCCAAGTCCATTCTTAGAGGGGATCCCATCAAGGGCCCTTTTTTGGGATGCTTCACATTTCCGGATGAAAGTGATAGGCACCACCAGCTTGTCTTTTTCAATTTGATACGGCATTCCACTTCTTTACCATTCTCTTTTGCAATTTGATGAGGTTGTTGTTCACCTCTTTGAGTTCCCTCAGAATAGATGTCCAACATTATTTACTGGCTGCACTGGGGTTGGTGTTGCTTGGTTGTTGCACTGGTGTTGTTGCTGTACTGGTTGCTGCTGTGTGGTGGAGGCTGAGGTTATACTTGTTGGTAGCTGGGTTGGTAAAACCGGAGTCGGAGTGTACGACACTGATGCCTGGTTAGCAGCTGTGTCAGCTCATACAAATCAGCAGCCTGTATGGCTTTGTTAACGAATCAGAATTTACGTAGCTTTCCATGGTTGGTAGTAGGATTATGATACGATGCAGTGTGCTTTTATAGTCTTGAGGCGGATTGACCTACTTTCTACTGTTAGCGTACACCAATCAGAGATGAATTCCATCCAATGAATCAAGTTCGACCTTGACCTAAGTTGATAGCATTGTCTTCGGCTTGACATGGGGATGGATTGACCTACTGACCTACTTTTTTTCAAAACTATATAAGTGTTTTTTTTTAAAAAAGAAGGATGAAATCACAATGTCCGAACAAAAACTCTGGTTCGAAAAGTGTGGTGTGTGTTTAGAGGAAGGGAGGAGGATATAATCACATAAACCAGTGTCAATGTCGGGACATTGTAGCTCAGATGTTTCGCAGGGCTTCAAAGTGCCGTTTTGTAGGGCACCCTATCAAGTGTATGCCTGGCCTGCCTGTGTTTTCGCTAAACATGGGCCTACAGTGCGCTCAGCAATTATGGCATATGGTTTGACCCTGATTATTCAGAGTTAGTAGGGTGACTCCGAGTAATTCAGGATCAAAAAAACCAAAACGGCCCTTTTCAGGGCCATCAAACTATATTCGAGGGGAAAAATATCACAATTGTTAATGTGAAGATAAACAACAAGAAATCAAATCAGTTTTAGCCTTTTTTATTGAACTCTATGAACATTGCAAACAAAATATGAACAAACAATATGAACAAACAATATGAACAATGCAAAACTATGAACAACAAGTACATACACTTTAATGAAAGTAGAAGGGGTCCCAAACTATTCGTCAGTAATTCAAAACACGCACGACCATCTCCAAACTTTGGTAATGTTTAGCTGGCATGTTTGTTGGTGCTGATTACACACTTGCTTCTTGCACTTTTGTACATTCTGAAAGTTCTGGTAAAACCAACATCCCACATTGGAATCGTCAAATTGAAGTGAGGTTGATCCTCTGCCCGGGAATTTAGCTCTAAACACCCGTGTTAAATCACATCCTCGAACAAGAAAATGCAAAGCAAACAAACAATATGCTCCACACACAAACGTTTTTGTATCCTTGAAGTCTCATGAGATTCCATGTATGGGGGCCATGTCTTTCCAAGAAACGTTGAATGTCACAATGGAGTGGTTTTGTCCAACGAATCAAAGAAAGTAAGTCGATTTATCGTTGAAAAACACAACCACCCAATGTTCACCAGGTTGATCGAATTGTGGTATTCACTATGTAAGCTTTTACATTCTCTGGTCTACGTTGTGGTAGTTGATCTTTAGCACATCCCAGGGCATTCAAGGGAGCTAGAATTGGTGAATGATCCAAAATATACTGCAACTCAATCGTTTCCATTTCCCAACTTTTTTAAATTTGCTCCTGCCCATTCGCACTCAAAGTTCCAATGGTGTGATCTTGTTCGTATCTACACTAGCCTTTATATTTGCCCACATCTGATAACATCAGCTTTCTCAGCCGGTGAGATCCATGTTTTGTAGTTCAGCGTACCATCTTTTTCCCTCACTTGATACATGTCCATTTTTTTTAATGCCTGTTCAGAAACATCTCGACCCACTCACTTTTGCTCTAAACAAACATAGGGATGTTGGGTCTGACTGGGGTGATCAACAATGCAACCATAACAATTTTCTTTCCGATATCAAAGAGTGTTCTGCAGTTCATGCACCACATGCTGGTTCAAACTCTTTACCATATCGTTTCGCCTATTCAAGTTGTAGATTTCTTCGTACAGTTGTTTGGGGCCCCTGTTTTCCTAAATTTGCTCAAAGGTTAATAGTCTGTGATGACTTCTCTGAACCCGTTAATCTCTATCTGACTGTCATATTCGGCATACACAATCACATTGATGGGTCACCCAAAACTGCACGAAACTGAACCTCGATTCGCAAGTTCCCGTTTTTAGGATGCAGCTTCCCTCTTCTGATCCTTGATCTGGCGTTAAGTCAATGCCCCACAGTGTTACCCCGCATTAATCGTTCCCTTGTCAGACCATGGAGCGGGTTTAAACCGAGTATCCCGTGGCTTAAAGCAGACATGTATGATCTCAAAATTTTTTCCTGTGGGAAAGTTAGGCTGGGAAAGGCAAGTTGTGTGTCCCTCTTTCCGTCTACACTGACTTCTAACTTAGACCAAATTGAAATGTTGAAAATCAAATGGTTGGTTGCCAGATCACCGTTCATGTCTGTATTCTTTACCAGGCCTAGAATGATACGTTGGGTAACTGTCCTTGAAATAAATGATCTTCGATCTTTGATCGTTGGCCTGCAGGAATGGTGAAAATTTTTACCTCAGCTCGGCGAATTGGGGTCTTCATGCCCTGTTGAGCGATGGTCTGGTTTAAGTTGTTGGGCCCCTACGGGTAACAGGTCAAAAGTCCGAACATTGAATCCACTTGAATAACGGATTTTTGCCCCTGCTCCAAACAGGCAAAAACTGACTGGGTTCTGTTTAGTCGCAGTCGTATCTCTACACCATTGGGAAGGTACTTGTCTTGCAACACAGGTCTAAATGCAGACGTCCGCACATTTCCAGAACACGACTCTGGTGGATACTGTTCTTCTTTTTAATCCTTTATTACTCCCCCAACTGTATGCCTTTGCATATGACCCGCCGTGTCAGGACTCCACATTCCGTAGCGTAGACTGTGTTGATTTATGTCCGTAGAATAAGACAGCAAATTCTCAATGTAGCCCGGGAAACCATACGTGTCACATTATTGGGGATCATTGTTGTTCAGGTACACATCAATACTGCTAAACAAGCTTGGAAGAAATTATTTACTGTGAAGTTTCTCCATCCACCCAATTAGTGCCCTCAGGTTTGACTACTTTAAATTTCAGGTACAAGTAGCTCTGGTTGATATCATCCACTTTTCTGATTGAGCGAATTACAAATTCAATGGGGGATGAATTGCTCAGTGCTGACACAGGATAAGTTCTGTCCACTGTGCATCTGCATTGCTGTCATGGTAGGGGGAACAGTGACACATCAAGGTTTAGTTTTGCTAACTCACAAGACCCTGTTGCATCAAGTTGTTCAATCAAAAATATCTGACGGGCGCGATGAATTTTTTTTTTTTTTGCGTCTCCTTGCCGGTGAAAGCAGAAAAGATGTCGACCGTTTGAAATCTCGAAGCTTTATACCTCTCAGAGTTTTCCAGACCCCCATCTTTCAACAATGTTTTTCCCCGTTTTCTTGATCACTGTCTTTACATTTTGGCCAGACAGAATATCTTTTACGGCTCCATAAAACCTTGTTTAAAGCCCCTCTTTTCAGAGTCTTTAGTCCTGAGGTTCACGATGGGGTTTTATCATGGGTAAGATGTTGCTGGCCATTTTCCCTTTAACATGGGAAACCCAAACCATATCCGACTTGTCGAGCTTGACCACGGTAAACTGGAATCATCGTGTCTTTCTTTAAAATGAAGCTTCACCATCGACTTCCCGTGAGTGAAATGAACTGATTCCCCTGTGTTCCCCCGGTTATATTGAACTGATCTCCTGAAATATGATCTGCTGACAGGTATGTATGTAAAATTTAAAATTCAAAGTGCATGTGTGGATTAGCCCTGCTTTTGTTTTTTGTGCAAATGGCACAACGCGTAAAAAAGGGTGCTTCGACATCCCCTATCAAAGTGTGTCTGCCAAGATCGGGATATACAAACAAATGGTTTCATCTTCGTGAAGAGGTCCACACCGTACTTTAATCTGTTGTTGTCTCTGTCCGGAAACACCCAGTACTTCCCTCTCCTCCAAGTTTCGTAAGGAGGGTTGGTGAAGTTCCAAGCCGATCTTTGATCCAGTATTACCGGTAAACTTGACACGTTTTTGACAAGCCGGAAAAATCAAGTCCAAATGTGAGGTTTCCCTTTGAGTTAAAATTGTTTTTAGTGGCTTGTTTAATAGCCTTTTTCCATTTCGTCATGAGATGTTGTGGTGACGCATAGATGCCTGCAGGAATCAAAGGGGAAATGCCCAATTTTTGCCTTCTAATTCACACCCGTTTTTTCACTTGTGAAAAGGCTGCCGCCAGTTCTGGATCTTTAGTCACGATGTAAAATTTTTCCTTCCTCCTCTTCAATGTTTTGACTTGTGTGGGAACGATCATTTCCCCACGAGAGCCATTTCCCCAATTTTGTTTGTCGAAAATCAATGGTTTTTGTCAGCTTGGTTCTAAAACACATTGGGGTGTTTTTTGGGGTACAATGCCATCGAACTATCACTGATGAGAGTGATGTAGAAAGATTTTCATGTTTCTTAAATTTAAACTTGGGTTTTGGGAAGAATGAAATCCGATAGAAGTACCATCAGCAGCAACCAAGTTCACGATCTGACTGTTGAGACACAGGTTCACTAATGACACGATGAAAAATGATAAAGATGATCACAATCTGTGTCAAGAAAGTGATCCTGTTGTTTGGTAACCCCTTTTTCCTGTCTTTTATACTGTTTGTCTACCTGAACACTGCTGGTATGGGACTGAGACATGGTGTTCACGACGTTTATAACTTTATACTAAATGGATTTTGGAATCCAACTTTTAAAACTTTTTAGGATTCCAAGCCACTTGACTTTCATTTCTTGAAAAGTTTACCGCCAACACGCCTTGTACGCCGATCAAGAACGATTCCACTTCGTATAGCTCATCATTTTTTATATGTTGAATTTCATCCCTGTAGAAAAATCCGGCGATAGTTTCTCCAGCCAAGCTTCCATTTTTACGGTCAAGGGAGGGTTTTCTGTTGATGCGAACCATTTTGAACAATTCCACCCGTCCATTTGGGTAGATAGCCTTTGGCAAATGTTGCTTGGTTTTATGATGCGCACTATATCACCCACTTTCAAATCAGTTGATTTCTTTTTTTTCTTTTGATGGTTGCCATACAATGTCTTGGTGACTTCATGCTCATTTTCTCAGACACAGATGCAGGGTACGTCCGATGCTTTGATGAAAACGATGATTGTAGCCATGTACCAATAGTTGCAGTACATCCACATAATGACGGGTCTTGGAAGAGAAAATATTTCCACATTCTTGATTAAGCGTACGTTGAAAACGTTTAACAATACTCGCTTTAGTTTCTGGTTTCAGACGTGAAGAATGAATGTCATGCTGTCTAGAAACTTCTGAAAGTCTTTGTTCAAAAAAATTCTCGGCCTTTGTCTGTTTGCAAAGAGAGTGGTTTTCGGCCTTCTTTTAGAATAGACTGAAAGGCTTGGATGAGCGTCTTTCCATTTTGTCAATGATGGTATTACCCAAGCATATTTTGAAAACACATCAATGACACATAGTAATAGCATATGGTAATTCTCTTTGTACATACGTTGCATATCTGCGAGATCAGCTTGCCTTTGGGATGATCGATACCTCCTACCACAGTCTGTCGACGTCGAAAAATTTTCGTCGTATTGTTTTATGCAACGTGTAGGTTCTTTGACTTCTCAACCATCCTCGTACATCCTCTAAAGTATAGATTTCATGTTTTTTTTCGCTGCCCCTTTTAAGTCCCTGAATTCCTCCAAAACTCGAGGATTATCAGTATCATAGTACAGGTGACGAAGTAACGTGTCCTTCTTTTGTAGGCGTCCCATGACGAATGGGCTAATATCTCCTCGGTTCTTCCTTTTTAATAGGTCTTGTTTCTTTGATGTAGGTGCGTAGCAAAACTATCATAAATTCATCCTCCTCCTCTTCTTCTTCATCATCATCTGGTGTTTTATGAAATTCCATCGACGTTTATTTTCCCACACATCTTTGGGATGTTGACCTCTTTCAGTCCCCCTAGAAAATTGTTCCCATCCTCGTGGATTGGGCCCTTTCCGCTGTCGAAGTACATCATTGACCAGACAATAATATTTTTAACCTTCAACGGGTTTTCCATCATATTCTAACAGGCCATGTTCATCCCCAAATTAAGTGAGGATGGTCTTTCACATGTTAACAAAAGAGTAACCTTTCGCCCCATGGTCGTAGGAACACTGTCTAGAATTTGATCTTTCAAGGTCATCGGGTTTTTCCCCCTTTCTTTTCAGTCACTGTACTTGTTGTTTTCTCAGCCAAGTGTGGTCTGAAGGTTTGAGTGCTTTTTTATGTGACACTTGAAAGCGATGTAATACTTCTCCAAATTGTTGTGCTTTTCTGACTTCAGACAATTTTATTGTCGTCAAAAACTTGATTCATTTTTTTCTTAATGATGAAGTCTACTCACTTGGGGGGATGGGGGTAACCGAGGTCGTTTTTTCCTTTTTCCCAAAACGTTTCATCTCTTCCAAAAACCGAACGGGAACTGGGCCATCTTCTTCATTTTTCCGAATATTTAAACCACAAGGGTATTTTTTTTTTGGGCTAAGAGGGTGCAAGTGCCACAGGGGTAGAAAACCACCTTTCTGATTGAAATGATTTTCTTTTTTCGAACTGATCTTTCTTGGTCGCAAACTGTCGGAGCTTTTGTCTTTTAGAATGCAATCGACGCTTCTGACCCTGACAGTGGACATTGCCTTTTAAAAAGTTTGACAACATTCACAAAAAAATCACCAATTCTTTTGGTCTTCTTGAATAAACTCTTTCGAAATTTGGGGAGGCTTCTGTCAAAGCAAGCAACATTTTGCCATGTTTCGAACGAGTGTTGTTTGCGCTTATGATGACAAATGATGAGAAATGTTTGTCTCTTTTATTTAACCCCTGTTGAAGGGGTTTTAAAGCGATATTGCCACACTACCATGGCCTGAATTTCTCATCGAGTAAAGGGATAAAGGGAATGGGGGAAAGGAGACTTGGATTGGGGAAAACTTGATGTAAGATGAGAGGGAACGCCCCCTTGAAAATTGGAAAGGTCAAAAAAATTGTCGTCGAACTGTAGGTTTTTGAAACCGCTTGATCCTTGTGGGGAGCCAACCCAGACCTCATCGAACTTTTATTAAACGGGGGTGATGAGGTCATGGAGAGAATGGGGGACAATGGTGAGCTTTTTGGGTATGTCCCTGATTTAACAAACACGTCGAATCATAGGGGGACACTTTTTTTTTTCCAGTTGTACAGAGCGTTTTTTTTCTTTCAGTGACAAAACGAAAGAGGGAATGTCTCTTCTTCTTGTTTGTTCCTTACGGGACTTGCGTTTGTTGGCTGTTTTCGTGGTGTTGTCGGACCGTTTCCTGGCTGGTGACTTTCGTTTGGTGGGTTTTTTTCTTGCTCTGGACCAAATTTTCTCACAGCTTTGGTCCCTTTTCCATCAAGCATGTAAAGAATGAGGGCCCCCCCGGAAACCTCCACCACCCGGGTTTTAAAATAAGTTTTTTCGTTTTGGCCCAAACCACAGTTTTCCGCAATGCTTAAAAAGTCTTTTTTGCGGGTTTCCCAAAAATTTATCGCTTTTGCCCCGGTTACTTTTTTTTTCTAAATGGGCGTGCAGCAAGGTGAACCTTTTACCATCTCTGTTTAACCCCGATTTTACCCCTCTTGTCTTTCGTTTGGGTTTTTTTCCCGACTCAACGATTTTAGAGCTTTGATCACTGTTGGGTGTTTTTCCATGGGAGGTGTACCTTTAAAGAAGATCGGGGGTCATTTCCTTCATTTTTTACTGAGTGTAGACGGTCGTCCTCGATCTTTACCTGTTTCCCCCCGATGGAACACATCTTTCTTAAACGATTTTGGGGCGGGTGTTCTTGGGTGAAAATCAATGAAAATACCATGAGGGGTAGAGGTTGCATCTTGAACCCTCACCAAATGGGGTAGTTTTTTTGGTTTGCAAGTGTTTTTGATCTGGCCTTTACCTTGTGTTTTTAAAAAATACCATTATGTCATTTAAGCTGAGGGACGACAGCCTTGATTGTTTGGGAAAAGTTTTGTGTATGAAATGACGGGGGATTTTTATGGGGTCCCTTCGCGTGAACCATAATTTTTTTTCTCCCACTTTTTCCCTAAAATATCATCAAATATACGATTGGTAAGGTTTTATCGTCTACTATCTCTTCCAACCTAGGATACCCTTTAATAATTGAAGCTTCACGTTCTTGTAAAATGTGCGTGGGCACTTTGCCATCTTTGTAACACCAGACGAGCTTGTGGTACCCATGAAATAATTGGGTTTTGTACCATAAGTTTTTACAAATTGGTTTTTTCCTGAACCATTTTGGCCCTGAAATGAAAAGTACGGGATTTAAAAAAGTAAACTATTTTCCCCATGAGGCCCAAGAAATAATAACAGCATTGACATGACAACATTTTATTTTTTATACATCATAGAAAATAAAACACTTAAACAAACACAGTAAAAAAAGTAAACTATGACCACACATGAATCATCTTTCTTTATACATATCCATTCCGGCAATATCATGGGATATCCCATAGCATTTAAAGCCATCACACTTCGTCAAACAGTTCCTCCGATTGCTTAACGCCTGCGTTGAATTCCAAGTACAAAGCACACCAACAACACAGCCTACGCCATGGATTCCCAATTGGAGTTATGTTTTTTTTTTGTAGTGAAGTATTTTCCCCTGTTTTTACTTCTCATTCGTTTGCAATACTCTCCTATATCTTTTTTTTGTAGTGTCCCAGAGGGATTCGTCTCCCAACTCAACCTTTTAAAATTTTTTGAAAAAGGGGTCTTTAAAGAACTGTTCACAGGGTTTGGCCTCGTTTGTTTGAAATTGCGTCATTTTTACCAAAAAAGTTAAACCTTTTCCCCAAATGATAGGTTTTTGATCAGTAAAATGGCACGTAACCTCTGGTTGTCGTTCCGGGGGGTTAAACGCAAAACTGAGATCCCTACGCCATCAAAAACGTTCTTTCTCCAGAAACAAAGTTTAGGGTTCAATGTATAGTACCAACGTCAAGATCAGGTTTTCGTAGCAGGGGTTTTAAATGGAAAAAAACCGTTGAAAGACCACACTTTTTTTACTGATGGAAGATTATCCCTCGTACACATAAACATACATAAACTTTGGTTTAAAAAAAAGAGGAAACCTTATCGTCTGGGGAAATTTTTCTGTTTTCCAACGCGCTGTGCCCAAGTAAAAAAAAACTCGTTTCAAAAGCAGCAGGGTTTTTTTTACTTCAACGAATGTCTGTAGATCATCGTTGATTTCTACTGGGAAGTGTCATCGGAAAACTCCGTATGTTTCCACCACCGTTCAGGGTTGCAAAACACACACCCCAACTGGTATGACGGTGGTAACCGTACGGCACTGTCCTTATATTTGTCCACGACCAGCGTTTTGTATCACTGAGCGGAACGCTTGGTCTGGTCCACTGATCACTTTGCGATTTCTATGTCTCTTATTCGGGATTCTATTCGATGACTGCTTGTAAGTTTGCGATCTTGTACACAGTTTACCATAGCTTAAAATTGCTTTTTTTACTACATTGTAAAACCAAAGATCCTTTTACTTTGCATTTCCCCAGTCTTTCCTTTTTTTATCGATATATTTATACCCCAAATTTTTTGGCCCTAATGCCACGAAATTGACAATGCTCCATGTGGTACTTCACTGTCCACTTTCCCCCTGGCTCTCTTCTTGGAAAGTTGTACTGGGCCCGGTCATAGATGTACAACAACTTTGTGTCAAATACGTACCCGACTCCAAATTTTTCCAAAGGGGGTAAAATTCAAGTCACATAGGGCTAACAAGGCAGCTACCACTGATTTAAGATGAATGGGGCTGTGTTCGTCTGTTTTTATCCGATAATTCCCCCCAACTGAAGTTTTTCAGATCGAAAATCCGGGAAACTGCACATGACATACGGTCGGAGAGTAGGTCATCAAACCGGGTTTACCTATCCCCATACTCGGGTTTTTGGTTTTAACATTGTTTTGTGCATTCTTACCCCACAAACATTCAACATGGTTTGGCAAACGCTCTTTTTTTCCTTTTTTCTTTTTTTACGTTTTTCGAGCCAGATACCCCCTATCTGAAAGTAAATTTTGTTTAAAGGGCTTCATCATCTTCTGTTTTTTTAAACCCCAATTTGGGAACCACTTCTTCTTTTTAATTTCAAGTATTGTTAAATACTGTTTAAACACATCTTTTCCCTGCGTCCCCATGCCAGATGGGAAGACGCTACCAATTGGATCCTACCTCAAGAGTTTTGCTATTCCACATGGGCCCAGGTACCTGTCAACATGCTTTTGTACGGTGTTTTTGCTTTTTTCACATCTTCTCAGCACAGGTAGGGCCCAGTGTAAAGACTTTTTCTTGTTACAGTGAATAGGTAGGACTGGTAGCCACAGGTTTTGGGTGGCAATAACGACTTTGATGAGTCCCTTTACATTCCAATTTGTTTTATCAATCACTCTTGATTTAAGATTTTGGGATGTCCCACGGGGTATTTTTTTGTATTTGTTCACGAATGGATACATGAGCAAATTCAGCATACTAATTTCTTCCTTGGTGGTTGTACCCCTTTTCAGGAAAATTGAAGGCAGGTTCGTCCACCAAACAAAGCCCCCCCGAGGTAAAATAGGTTCTTGGAAGGGGAAAAAAACGGTTTCCCGAACTCTGTATTCTGGTTCAATTGCATTTCGACAAAGTCCATTCCCACATTTCAACTGTGTTGTAACCTTTTGAACAAGTCTTTTAAACCCAAAAGTTGTGGCATTGTTAACGCTCCATAGTTGAAATGGGTAACCGTTCACACTGTCTCTCCTTGGGAAACATTTTGGACTCCGGTTCCAGCACCCCTAATTCGTATACGGTTTCGCTCTTTGTGGGAAACCGTCAACGTAATAGGTCCAATTTGTACTCACCTCCCTTTAATGCTGGCGAATGGTTTTTCTCAAAAGGAAGCATTGTTTCATCCAACAAACCCCTTTTATTTATAAACGAGTTTTTTTTGGTACCCGGCATCAGAATTACAGCCAAGGGGTTTTTGGGGGCATTGAATTTTTCGCCAAGCTTTTTTCACACTGAGCAGGTGGTCGCTTCCAGGAACGGATCAATTTTGGTCACTGACCAAAAGTTCTTTTTCCAAACTCTCCCCAACCCGTCCAAGATGTCCACATCTGTTTGCAGTACTTTTGCATTTTTAACTGAAAGTGAAACACAAAACCTTTTGTGCCACTTTTGCATTGTACCATTTCAGAAACGCTTCTCTCTGTCAGGTTTCATGCTGTCGGGTCGTAAAAATGTACGGGAGAAGTCCCCAATTAGTCTTGGTTTCACCGTTTGGCATAAAATAAAAAACCATCCTTTTGCCACCAAACCCAAAACGGTCGGGGAAAATCGACAAAGGCATGTTGAAAAACTCTGAGTCGATAAATCTCACTTTTGGGGCTTCACTTTAAATTTTTGCTTCCATTCATGATCAATTTTGGTTTGGTGTATCATGGCCAGTAAGTCCTCAAAATAAAATGTGCATCTATCCTTGTGAGTTGGCAATCACTGTGGACCTTTTGGGCGGGGTTTAAACACCATGACAAATTCGACAAAGTGTTTTTACCACGAAATATTTTTTTTCTAGGTCACCACAGCTTTGCAAAATTTTGACACGGGTTTTCATGGATTGACACATACAGTCTCCACAACACGTTTAGCAACACAAAGTTTTTTATATTTCCCCAAAACAAATCGACACTCAAAGTCAAAGAAGATGAAAGGACGCGGTGCTTCCTTTTTTTCTGGTTTTTTGTACTGGGATATAACACTATGTCTGCATCCACAATTTCTTGCAATACTTGCATTTTTTTAAATGCCAGGCAAGATGGGTTTTTCTTTTACCCACAACCCTTTTACCACAGGTCTTGCATGCCATACACTTTTACAATTTTTTTTGTAGATTTTCCCGGTTTTGTTTGGGCTGATCAAAACTTTCTGACTATGAAAAGCTCCCACAGGACCACATGGAAAAATCCTTCTTTTTGGGCATAGTGTCAATCGAACACGACAAATATTCTTTCACCCGTGAGCTTCCTGTTGTTATAACCCTAGTTACATGTTCACAGAATAGCGCATCCCCGGAAACCAGTGATTGAGAATGCAACATAATTTTAACAGATAAAATTGAATCACTTTCTTTTGTTGTCAAGGTGGGTGATTGAACAACACGCCCTTTTTTCTCAAATTGGGCCACACTTGATCACAAGTCTGGAAAAAGGGGGGCTTGAATCTTCTTTATTCTTCATACCACAAGGCTTTTTTGGACAATCCCCCACACTATCTAACAAGTTTTGGCTTCTTGGTTTTAAAGAAATTTTGCAGTTGCCCCTCATAAAATTTCCATCGCTTTTCCAGGCTGTATCGTCCTTTTTATTGAGTTTACATATCCCTACCACAATTGATCGTCCAAACCATACGTCGTGAACATTGTCTATCTTTATCAACTTCTTTTTGACTTTGGACATTTCTAAATCTTAGGTGCGATCCAAACGTTCTTTTTTTTTTTCCCACCCCCCGGGGATAATACATTGGGCATTTTTAACTGGAATCCCCGCATGAATCCAAACTTGTGGTTGCTTTTTTGAACTTTCTCTATTTCGTTAACGCGATCTCCTGAAATGTTGTTTTCATTCCCCAATGGGAAAGTGGATACCAAATCTAGGTCGGATATTATGGAGATCAATTTTATGTTTCATTGAAACCCCTGCTTTTCTGTAAACTTTTACCCTGTCATTGAAAAGTTGATGTGTAAATTCAAACGGTTTTTTTATATCTTTCAAAAAGTAACATCGACACGTGGGGCCCCCCGTTTTTTAAAATTTCTTTAAGTTCTCTGTGACCGTGGCTGTATGGAAAAAAATTCCCCCATATCACTCTTTGGGCTTTTTGCAGGTGGCCTCATCATCGCGTTTTTTTCACTACCGAAAACGTGTGATTATAAGTAAATGACAAAGCTTTTTATACAACAAGCTCCCCCACCGACCAGGGCCATAAAGTGCGGGTGACCCGTCCCTTCATCACTCTCAAACCTGTTTCAGACGCTCGTTCAAATGACCTGAATACATTTGAGTTCGGGTAAAGGACAACTAAAACTATCAGGGGGGGACAAGCTGTCAACGAAACAGAAAGAAAATGACATGCACCGCTGTCGGGAAAAGGGCTTTATCATGGGCATTACGAAAAAGTTTAAACACCTCAAACAACGGGGTGTACCTTTTGTCAGAACCGGGGACATTTTTTTTTAAAAGCCCAAAACCAACTGTGCTCAGTTGTCACAAACTCCCTTTGCATCCGCTTTCCTAAAAAAGGGGATGAATAGTATTTACCACAAAAAACGCCAGGGGGACATAAAAGCAGAAAAGGACGTATTGAGACAGTCCCACAGACGACAGTGAGTTTACTACTAGAACTTCTCTGAGTTGGAGAAACCTAAACCCAAAACCCAAGAAACGCAAGAGAACGTCAACACATGCTCGTTGTCCTGACCCCACCCCTCAACAAGCAATACAGAGTGTAACCGACCCCCAAGAAAACGAAAAAGCATTTGAACACTAGACTTGAAAAAAAAAAAAGTTTGTTTTTGTTCATTATTTGCTGTATGACGCACTTTAATTTTTTTGTTACTGACACATGTTTGTTGTTAAACACAATAAAAAAATCATATCAAATTTTATTAGTTATCCTTTCACTCTTTTAAAGGTCCTGAAAAGGCCGTTATTTATTTAGAAGTTTACACCACTCAAAAAAAAAATACCGCCATAATGCCTGTGGCTTTTGGGTATGCCAGGAAAACCCTGAAAATCCGGGGACAATGGCAAGGGGAAAATCGGGTAAAGTTCACCCTCTTTTTCCTTTTTTAAACCCCCTTCCTTGACTTCTACTTTCTTCTCCTTTCGTAACCCTTCCTTTTCACTCGGAATAACTTAGAAGGGAAATTTTGGGGAAAAATGAAACTACACAGCATTTAACAATTTATAGTCAAGAAAAAAGTAGGTTAGTAGGCCCTCCACCCCAAAATTCAAGGCCGAAAACAAGCTATCTAACTCAGGGCAAAGGGCGAACTTGATTTTTGGATGAAAAAATAACGTTCCCCTTTTGGGGTCGCCAACCAAGAAAAGGGCAAAACCGGGCTAAAAACAGTGCACATCTCAAACTTTATTATTCATGATTGAAACAGAACCGACACACGAAATCCACCCCAACTTGCTAAAATTTTTCTCTAAAAAATATCTAATGGCTAAGCTCGTGTTTTTTCCCCGTTGCTTTTTATTGGCTCTTTGATTTCTGCAATTTGAGGGAGAACATTAAAACGAGCAATTAGACGGTATTATATTAAGTTTACCAAACTATCGTTATACTACCACAATAACTGTTATATTAGTTGGAAAACAGTTCTAGAAACTTATCGTGTGTGTGTGTGTGTGTGTTGCGTGTGTGTGATCATGAGAGAGCTGACACAAATCACATGTCGAAAAGTAAAATATTATATTATGGTGTTGTATTTGGTGAATATGTTTGACACAATATTGTGTTATACAAATAAGCAATGTTTGATGGTGTACACGGTGCACGTGGTATAAAGCAATTAAAAATAGTATATATATATATATATATATATATATATATATATATTTTAAACAAACCCGCAACATGTATAATACACATCGTAGGATAATTATTAGTAAAAGACACAGAACACCATATAAGCTCAAAGGGAAAGAAATTCACAGAACTGGGATGATGATATAACAAATAGAAACAATAATCTAGGAGCAGTACATACTATTTTATTGCTTTATACCACGTGCACCGTGTACACCATCAAAACATGCTTATTTGTATAACACAATATTGTGTCAAACATATTCACCAAATACAACTCCATAATATAATATTTACTTTTCGACATGTGATTTGTGTCAGCTCTCTCATGATCACACACACGCACACACACACACACACACACGGATAAGTTTCTAGAACTTGTTTTCCAAATAAGATTTACAGTTATTTGGTAGGTATTAACGATAGTTTGGTAACTTAATATAATTAACCGTCTAATTGCTCGTTTTAATGTTCTCAAATTGCAGAAATCAAAGCCAATAAAAGCAACGGGGGAAAAAACACTAGCTTAGCCATTAGATATATTTCAGTGAATATCCTTGGAATACCCCAAATATTTCATTATATTTACCCACAGTATCAATCCCAACAAATGTATTTATGTACAATTTCATGTTTACCATTTCAGAAAAGATATATTGGTATTGCAGGGAAATATATATTGTCATCGTATTTGTACATGTAATTCCATAAAATACGAAAATATACGTGTATATTAGATTGCAAATGTATTCATACTTGCTATAATAAAATAAAGCAATTAAAACGAGTTTGATTACTTTATTTTTCTTGTTTATTTTTACCTATTTTCATAACAAAATCAATACCAAGATGCGACTCGAAGTTAAAAATTTCAGTTCTTTTTAACCCTTAATAAGGTCAAGCTATATCGGTGTATGAATACAAAGTATCACAATATGATACCGCGGGACATTATACTGGTAATTTGGCATTTTATACATGATAATTTTAATTCAAAATATCAAAACAGAGGGAGTATGACAAAATGATTTATGATGTTATATCACGGATTGTGACTGTATTTATATTAAAAGTGTATGTATAAATACATGTCATGACAGACTATATGTTTGCATGTGTTGAAATTTTGAGTATGGCCGGTAGACCTTATTATAAAAAAAACCTTGACTTTGCACGGATTGAATCGGAAAGCAACATATAGGTTTGACTTTAAGCACTTTTTGTTCTAGAATTGTAAAATGAGTTTTTCCTGACCTGATAATACTAAAACTAACGTCATAATACATAAGAGACCGCCCCTGAACAAGTAAGGTATTGAAAAAATGTATATATTATCATGAATTTGCATTATATGTTCAAAAACGACACACTATATTTACTGACCGAAATGTTTGGTTCTGTCCTCAAGTCCTGAATAATTCAACACTTTTTGTCCTTTCTAGCAAAATAGCAGTTCGAACCAAATTTATCGAACGATCGAGGATCATGTCCAGCTAAAGACTTGAGGAAATAAGGATCTTGGAAAGGGTATAATCCAAAACCTTCAAGAAAGTCGACAATTTTCTGACTGGTTTCCTTTTTTGTGTGAAATACAATTTCCATCGCTATGAAGCAAACATTCACACGTCGAAAGAAATCTCGTCCTCCGAGTAGTGCTTTGTACTCGAAACCTTCGATGTCCATCTTCATATACAGTGATTTATTCTCCAGATTGAACTCATCGACCAGGTCATCTAGGGTAATGGTCCTAACAGTGTAATCAACAGTGCCTTTCTCGTTTTCACTTATTACACGAGTACCCCCTATATTATCTTTAGTTGTTAACAATCGGATGTTTTCATGTCGATCTGAAACGGCATTCCAGAGCAGAGTAACGTTTTCTTCTTGACGTATGAGATGCAACGACTTACTCAGGAGTTGAAGGTTTGATCGAAGTGCATCTATTGCAATCACTTTCGACCCTAATTTGTTCACGTACAAGGTATAAGTTCCGATGTTACTACCAACATCCAGGAACAACATTTGTGGATGGGACAGAAGCGTGCCACCGATTGCATTTAGAGCATATCCTTCCCACTCTCCCGTGAGTTTTAATGACTTTGAGATATATATGTCATCATCCGGTTTGTAAATACATATGAGTGTTGAATTCGCTACGCTAGTGTGGTGAATCTTCATAGTAACACATTCTGATACAACATGTTCAATAGTTTCATTGAACACTTGAATTGGGCTGTGTTTGTTTCGCAGAGATACAATAAGCTGTGCCTTTTCAGAGGAGGCCATGGTGAATCGCCCCATTTTATAATCATCTTTAAGATTTAAATATATGATCACAAAAATAACTGTTGACAAAACCACTAACAATCTACATTTCCTCCCAAATGATATTTCTGATATCAATGTCATTACTCTCCAGGTTTGTTTAATTTCCAAAATTGCTTTTGTCTCTGAAATGGAAACATATACCATGAGCTTCTGCAAACTAACGCAACATAAAATGAATGGTTTATTGTCAAAATGTTATTAGTAAGTAAATAACACACACACACACACACACACACACACACACACACACACGTAACGATGGCAATCATTATATTGTGATAAATTCCTATAACATTGATAATTATAATAATACAATATCATAGAAAAACTCTCAAAAGATTCTACGTATCCATTCCTAAATTATCATAGTAATTACATTAAAACCAAAAAATTGATAATTCATCAAAATTAAGTCAAAATTAAGTCTAAGTCTAAATAAACTTACATTAGCTGTTCATTTTTAGGATAATCCAAATGAATAACACCGGTAGACTAAACTAAATACGAATAAATTCGTTCGTTATTTTCGATGACAGGTGTCACTGAAGCTGTTGGATGTATGAACAGTGTAGTGTTGTCGCTATGCGCATGCGTCCTACGCTTAGAGAGTACCTTGCCTGCAACAATTAAACCAAATAGAGAAATTAGCTTACGTACAATTAGCCAGGTCCCCTATAAGGTAGGAACTTTGTTCTTACCTTGTTTAAATATAATTGAAATTGTATACAGATATAATAATTGAAGCAGCGGTTACTTTGGAGCCTTATTATATGTTCTTAGAGATTCCTACCATCTTGGAAACCATTTGTTTTTGGCTAATAACACTGCATTCTCGTGTCAAAAACTTAGTGGGGGGATTTGATAGGTTAAGTTTCCTTTCCTGTTGGTCTCTTACTCTATTTGTACTCATGGTTTTGCAGGTATTGAATATTACTTAACATACATGGTTTGCGTACACATACTGTTTTCGATGCATGTGGCCTTACAAACTGCACTTATTTCCCATTACTTAAACTGTTGTTTATTTAAGATGGTAGTAGTGACCAAGAGCCATTCCTTGGACTCTAACCCAATCTGAAACAAAGGCCCTGTACTCTGATGGTCATTACGGTTGTGGTTAGAGGCCCAGCCTCTTACCATATGATTGTGGTATGCCAGGTCAGTCTTGAGGATCTGCAGAGGCCACTTGAAGAAGCGTGACTTCTGTTTAGATTTCTTTCAGGTAAATCTCTCTGATAAGTACCAGGTTATTGAAAGGGGGAGTTAGGTAGGTATAGATAATTAGCCCCATAGTTATTGAGGACGGTTACTGTGCTGTGTATATGTCAGTGCAGTTGGTATAGGTGGAGGACAGGAAACAGACGACCTGCATTACAAGGTATGGTCCGCGTAGGATTGGGCTTGTGTGGTGTTTGTTGAGTCATCTTGGGGGATTTATCAGGTAGTTCTCTGGGATAACTGTTCCATGCATTGCCTGTAGGTACAGACAAGACCAGTTAATCTGGGACTCAGAGGGAACTGAACATCTGCAATACTGAAGCGCTTTTTATTGCAGTCCACTGCCTTAGCTCTGTAAACTAGAATGACCCTTTGTTCTGGTTACGGGTGTTTTCGATTTTGCCATTGGTGAGGAATGGCAAGGAGAAGGGGAAGACACTGTTTTGTTGCTAGGAGCTGGTGATAGTGGTGCAGTTTTGGGCACTGCTGTTTCAGGCAGACATGTGCGGTGTACCGTGGCTGCTGTAGCCTCGAGTTGTTGATAAACTTTCGAGAGCCGCAGGGGCAGTTTCTGAGATAACATGAAGAGCTTTCTTAGGTTAAACATGGTAATAAGGCACCATGCATGTCAGCGAGCATTCAAATGCTTTAGCGTTTTCCAGAAATATAGCTGAGGTAGCTTACGATGCAGAGTTCCGACCCGGCCAGTTGCCCAGTGGTTGGTGCAGGGACTGGAGGGACGCCCATGACGAGTGGTAGAGGTATAATGAAGAGGTAGACCTGGCAGTACCATTAGTAACCGGGAATAAGAGGCAGGCCTGTCTCCTGTCGTGCTGGTCAGGACAGTAAGATTAGGCCCGATAGTGGATCAAAGCAAAACAATGAAAAATCCTCTGATATATGAGATCACACAAAAGATATATTCTTATCAATTAATTTTAGGACATTTCAATTATCCAAACATAGACCTGGAAACGTACAACATAAGAGGAGAAACAACAAATTTTCCAGAATACAAATGTGTAAACTGGACAATTACTGATATCAGATTGTGAAGGAACCAATAAGATTTAGAGAAAAAAAACGAATATATTAGATCTAATAATGATAAACAAAGAGAATATGATTGGAGATTTAAAAGCACAAAGTCCGTTAGGTAGAAGTGACCACTGTATACGAGGGTTGATTCAAATATCCGTAGACTTGCTTATTCTTTTAAATATTTGCAGTGTGTATACATGCTGGTGTCAAAATAAATGGTTATCTCTTCTGTATCGCCAATCGTAGTCGTAAAGATTATTTTGTTTGTAAAATATGTGATTGCATTACCATAGTAACGCTTCAACGCCCCCGTCTATTATTTGCTCAGATATTTAAAAGTATATGTCTCTTCAAAATAGGAAAACTGGTCCTAATTTCAATATATTTTCGTCATAATGTACTTATATATTTCGTTATCATCATCAGAAAATCTGACTTAATTTTATTTTATTTTGCGAAATAATAACAATTTAAATACTGACGGTCGTCACGTTCGCTTTGTAATAATGGACATCGAGAACCGGACGGAATTTCACGCAAACATTATTTTTTGCAGATATTTTGGAAAAACACCAACGAAAACGTTTAAACTACTAGAACAAGCTAGCAGAAAGGGGTCAGTTAGCAGGACACTTGTGTTTAAATGACATAGGACATTTTCGGAATGCCGAGAATATCTCGACGGCGATCACAGATGTGACCGTGATCAAACGCTGAGAGCGGCATCCATGACGTCAGTCTGCAGTGCCTTAAAGATTGATAGAGGACTGACCTTGGACTGACCGACGTAGGTTAAGGAACGGTACAAAAACATTTTTGAATATAGTCTGAACATTGGACAGGTATGTAATATTTTAATGCTTTATCTTATTTGTTTTTGACTTTAATTAACATATAATTAGATTATAACAACTGACCACAAATTCGGCTGTGGAGAATGAAAAATATCAAAATGCATTATTTCAGGTTAATATGAGACGCGCAAACCTAAAAGCCATGGAATGCAGATATGGGCAATTGAATCTAAATACTCATATATTATAAAAAAGAAAATGAATTCATCGCCACGAACGCTACATTGACCATGGAGGACGATACTTGTAAAATATTGAAATGTCATCTACCCAGAGAGAACAAAAAGATTTCTGTGATGTCAACGACGTCGTTTTCGGTGCGTTGATGTGGGGCGATAGTGCAAACATGTGTTGTTTGTAACGAACAGTTCTCCTATATACCTGAATCGATTTTTATAAATTTTCTGTTGAGATAAAGGAAGGTTCATAGATTATGGATACGTATATTTGATCAAGTAGTCTACGGTCTTCTGGATCAACCCTCGTATTACAGTGTAATTTCACAGATTATACTGTTGGTAACAAAATGACTAGACCCAAAAAATGCTATGAGAAAGAAGACCTTGAAAAAAAAAATCAAGAAAAGTGAAAACTGGGAAAAGATTCTAAAGGATGTTGTCCATATCGACGAAAATTTGGGAATTTTTAAAGGACAAAATAAAAGAGATTGAAAAAAAATATGTACTGGTAAAACATTCCAAGAAGAAGATAATGGTATTCCTGTGGACAAAGAAACGAGGGAATGATAAAAAATAAACATAGGTTAGCAAGGAAAGCTGTCAAAACTAAAGACAAGTAGGTACAGAGGAGTACTGAAGAGCAACAAATAAGTTGAGGAAAAGAACACGAATTATTAGGAAGGACTTTGAAAAGAAATTAGCAAAAGGGTCCTTAGAAAACCCAAAAGAAATTCGGAAATACATTAAATCGAAATCAAACAAGGAAACTGTTGATGAACTTTACATGGACTAAAAAAAAGACCCATAATCAAGAAAAAACAATTAACGATAAAGAAAAAAGCCGAAGTGCTGTCTTCATTCATTATTAGCGTGTTTTCCAAGGAGCCGGAAGGAATTATACCACCAGGAAAAGTGAACACACACACACAAACACACACATGGACAAAATGAACATATCAGAAAAAGACACAGAAGGAACTTTGATGATATAACCCCAGAATTAGACGAAATGTACCCTTATTTTTTTAAAGAAACAGTTGAAATTATTAAGAAGCCACTACATATTCTATTTAGACAATCAATTAATCGGGGGATAATACAAGACAACTGGAAAAAAGCACAAATTACAGTAATTCACAAAATAAGCCCGCCTTGCAATTTTATTAATTTAAGGGTCATTACTATGAAGTTTCTGGGGCATTATGACTGGTTTTCAAATTCGATTTAGATACTTTGCCAATACACATTGTGACAAAGTTTGGTTAAGATCGGTTCATATTTATCAGAGTTAGAGAGGAGACACTGTTAAGTTTGCAATTATTCATACATTCAAGGGTCATAACTCCGGAGTGTTCTAGACATTTTATCTGGTTATTGATCTTATTTAACATATTGTGCCCATTCACATTGTGACCAAGTTTGGTCAAGATCGGTTCACGTTTCTTTGAGGTAGAGAGCGGACACTGTTAATTTAGCAATTGCAGGGCCATAACTTCGGAATGTCTGAGAAAATCGCACTGGTTATCGAACTTCGCCGAGATATTGTGCCCATACACATTGTGACCAAGTTTTGTAAAAATCGGTTTACCTTTGTTTGAGTTAGAGAAAAATAACTTTTAAATTAGTATTTCTTCATCAGTTAAAGGGCCATAAGTCCGGAGTGCTTGGGACAATTTAGCTGGTTATCGAACTTTATCGCCGAGATATTGTGCCCATATACTTTGTGACTAAGTCTGGTAAATATCGGTTCACGTTTCTGTGAGTTAGAGAGCGGACAACATCAGTGGACGCCGCCCGCCCAGCCGCCGTAGGTGAATCCATAATACGTCCCGTCAATCGATGGGAGTATAGAGAGGGAGATAAGTGCCAATCAGGTAACAACAGACTAGTGAGTTTAACGTCAATAGTCTGCAACATTTTGGAATAAATCGTTAGAAACATATGAACGACTACATGCAACAAAATAAACTATATATATGAAAAAATAATATGGCTTTATCTCTGAAAGATTAACCACCTCACAACTGCTAGCAGTAATGGATGAGTGGACAGAAGGCCAAGGGAAAAAAGTGGACTGTGTTTACATGGACTATCAAACGGCATTTAATACGATCCCGCACAAGCAACTCATTGAAAAGCTTAAAAACTATAAGTTTGATACCCAAATCACTAATGGATTGAAAATTCCCCCAGGGATCATAAGCAAAAGGTAGTTTAAATGGAGGACCCTCAAATTGGAAAAAAATGGAGTCCGGAATACCGCAGGGTCCTGTTCTCGGGCCAACATTGTTCGTCATTTATATTAATGTCTTCCCGAAAGAGTTAAGTAACAGGCGTTCATGTTTGCCGATGACACCAAAATATATAATATTATATCAAGAAGACTGCAAGACGACCTTGACATTCTGTCAGAATGGAGCAATACATGACTCCTTAAGTTCCATCAAGAAACATGAAAACACGTCCTCATAGGGAAAAAGAGACCAGACACTTTATACGAGTTCGTAGGGAAAGAAATAACTAAGGCCAAGAAAGAGAAGGACATACGATAAATTAGAATTTGAAGAGAATATAAGCACAAAAATAAAGAAAGCAAACAGCAAATTTGCAGTCATCCGTAGATCACACAAATTCTTGGACGAAGAAACCTTCAATCCCCTGTTCAAAAGCTTAAAAGCTTGGTTAGAATATACTTAGAATTCCCAAGTTCTGTAAGCATTAGCATTCGGAAAAGTGGTGACAGTGCATAAGATCGAAATATACAAATTTGTACACGGGGTATACGGTATACAGCAAAAATGATTAAACATGTGGGAAGGAAAGACAGAAAGGCAGAGTAAAAGAATCAATTCTATGAAGATATATCCAAATACTTATTAAACAAAGGTTGGCAACTAGTCTAATCTCTAAATCTCACAAAAACATTAAAAAAAGGTTCAATGCTCTTTTCAAATATCTCCTTTTCTATTGAAGATATGTAAAAGTAAATTGTATCTTAAAAAAAAGATCAGTACCATCTAATGATACCTTATGTATTACAATAAGTCAAGATAAAGTCAAGATATAAAAATGTTTCGTGTAAAAATTAAAAAAAGTAGCTGCTGAAAAGAACTATGTAATGTTCGTCATTTTTTCTGCTAGACTGACCGAATTTAAATCACAATTTAAAAGATTTTTTGAAAATAAATCAAATTGAAAATAATTCAATGTATGAAAGAAGTGATAAGTTTATAATATGGTTGAATTTTCCTATTTGATTTTTCAATATTTATGTAAGTTTTCAAAATTAAGTTATCTGAAGTGTGCCTACACAATTTTACAGAAGTTGCCTATATCTGTTTAATAAGTCTTTGATACATCAGACAGGTCTGAGAAAATATTCATTTGTAGTAAAATCGGCAAAATTATGGAACCAACTACCCAAGGAAGTTGTGAATGTAAATTCAATAAATGCATTTCAGAAAAGACAAGATACACTCTGGAAAGACCAGAAACTTTTCTACGATAATTATCGAGCCGATATAGTTACCGGAACTGGCATAAAAATCTTAGAGGAAGAAAATGAGGGGTCTGGTTAAGAGGACCTAAATGGACCTGCAGCAGAAAACTGCGCTAAGTAACGCTAAGTAGTAAGTAATTAGTGCTGTGTTCGGAAGCCATGTGGGCGCTGCGGGGAATGTCTACCTAAAAGACACATGAAAGTAGTGTCAACGCCTGAGGGTGGGTGTATTTGTCACTGCAGCGGTTGTGCAGTGCTTTTGTTGACCAGAAATAAGAGGCCTATCTCCCGTCCCGTTAGAGAGGGGCAGTAAGTGCTGTTTCTGGAAGCCATGAATGTTTACAGGTTAAAGCATTTCAGTGTGTCTCCACCGCTGTGGAGCTTTAGGATGATTTCAATTTCATTCTAGATAATGAACTGGGTAGGCTCTAATTCAGTTCAGCCCAGCAAGAGACGCTGATATTGGTTAAGACCCAAGCCGGTCGCCAATATTTTGGTCGTGCTTCCCTGGGCACGGTTGATTAGGTAATGTCGCCGCTAAGCACATACGCCCTACACACAGAGAGCAAAGCCCGACATTATCGCTGCCTACAGTAATAGAAATAACAGAGAAATTAATGAACAAATGCGACATAGCAAGGTAGGGAAGGGAAAATCCGCCAGTTCACTTATTTAATGTGCTATCTTTTGTTTTTAATGTTCAACATTCGATTTCTTCCTACATTTTTGTTTACTAATACATCATTTGAATTATGTGTGTTCATTTCTAATCAGGTGACATCAAATAGAATTCAGCTTCACTGTTTATTGAACAATTGAATATGCAATTAACAATAAGATCGTATGTTATACTTCAATATTGTATTCGTCATAACTATGAATTAAGTAATTCTAAAACCAGCAAAAATATATTGTGACGATGCGTCGTCAGTAGTGAAGGGTGGCACTATGGCACCCTGATTTTTTTCAAAAAAAAATTTATGGCACCCGGGTTGAAAATGTATGGCACCGACGAAAATTTATGGCACCTTGTGTTTTATCGAAAAAAAGATTTATGACACCGTATGTAATAAAATAAACATGTCCTACCTGTTAGATCTAACTAGGATGACTTAAGATCGGATAGAGTATGCATACCAAACATTCGAATGACGCAATAGTGTCATGTTGACGTCATGTTTTATTTCTTAGTTAAAGGAGGACCACTTCTTAACGTTATGTAAGTTAAAGGGGGGTTGACAATTGTAAAATGTCCTTTCGAGACATTTGGGTTGGCCCTGAAAAGGGCCGTTTTGTTTCTTCTTTAGATTTCGGTGACATTGTCCACATCGTGCTTGGTTTCGGTGACATCGTGTTCATCGTCACTGATTACGATGACATCGTTTTCATCTTGTAACATCTGCTGTTGTTCTATGAGCATATGATCTCCATCTTCATCTTGTTGCTGTTGTCTCAACATCTCCTGATGTTCCATGAGCATATAGGCATCATGTTCGGTTGCTGTTGTCTCCACTCATTGCGTTGTCGTTCGATCAACCCCATCAATTCGTGGACAAATTCAATCAGTTGCTGAATTTCTTCCATGGTTGTGCAGCGAGAATATGACCGAATGCTTGATGCGGTGCGCTTTTATAGCCTTGAGGCGGATTGACCTACTTTCTTGTGTTAGCGTACACCAATCAGAGAACGTAATTTCCATTCAATGATTCAAGTTTAACCTTGACCTGAGTTGGATAGCATTGCCTTTGGCCTTGACCTGAGGTGGATTTTTTAATTGAAAATTAAAAACATTTCAACCGAATTTGTGTTGTTTTAACTTTTTAAACTTTTTATAAAACATTGGATCATATTTTTTAATGAAAAAAAAAATAATTTTGAAGGGAAATTGAAAATAATGGTGACAATTGAGGTATATTCTCTTTCGAGACATTTGGGTTGGCCCTGATAAGGGCCGTTTTTTTTTTTTCACAGAGTAGTGGTTACTCATGATTGTCTATGAGTTTCTTCAGCAGGTATTCAACATGTTCTATGGTGATGAAATGTGCTTCAATGATATTTAAGATATCATCGTAGTATAGTTCATGAAAGTAACATGCACTCAATTTGTCTATGATACTCCTGAGTGTTGTTGTTATTTTAAGCGTACGTTGGTATCGGGCTTGTAGTTTAAGCGAACGTTGGTGTAGGGCTTCTATTTTGTCCATGTCAGATATGCAGTCGTTAGTTATATGTGACTTATCCATAGCACAGTCTGAAAACGAATGGCATGAATTCATTTCGTTTGATACTTTTATTACTTGGTTTGACAATTGTAAAAATGTCCTTTCGAGACATCTGGGTTGGCCCTGAAAAGGGCCGTTTTTTTTCTTCTCTACTTCTTACTCTTTTTGCAATTTTGTATTTCTTTACAATGGGCTCCAAGTCCAGTCTTAGAATGGGATCCACCATCATGCGGACGTTTGTTGGATGATTCCTCTTTTTCTGGAATGAAAGTGATAGGCACCACCAGCTTGTCTGCTTTCAATTTGATACGGTATTCCACTTCTACCATTCTCTGTTGCAATTTGATGAGGTTGTTGTTCACCTCTTTGAGTTCCCTCAGAATAGATTGTCCAACATTATTTACTGGCTGCACTGTCGGTTGCTGCTGCACTGGTTGTTGTTGCTGTACTGGTTGCTGCTGGTGTGGTGGAGGCTGAGGTTGATACGTTGGTTGGTAGCTGGGTTGGTACACCGGAGTCGGAGTGTACGAGACTGATGCCTGGCTAGCAGCTGTCGTCAGCTGAAACAAATCAGCAGCCTGTATGGCGTTGTTAACGAGATCAGAAGTTACGTAGCTTTCCATGGTTGGGTAGTGGGGTTATGATACGATGCAGTGTGCTTTTATAGTCTTGAGGTGGATTGACCTACTTTTTTCTGTTGGCGTACACCAATCAGAGAACGTTATTTTCATTCAATGACAATAACGCGAAGTTTAACCTTGACCTGAGTTGGATAGCATTGCCTTTGGCCTTGACATTGGGGTGGATTGACCTACTGACCTACTTTTTTTCATAACTATATAAGTGTTTTTTAAAGAAGAAGAATGAAATCACAATGTCTGAACAAAACCCCTGGTTCGAAAAGTGTGGTGTGTGTTTAGAGGAGAGGGAGGAGGATATATACCACATAAACCAGTGTCAATGTCAGGACATTGTATGCGTCAGATGCTTCGCACGGCTTCAGAAGTGCCCGTTTTGTAGGGCACCCTATCAAGTGTATGCCTGGCCTGCCTGTGTTTTCGCTAAACATGGGCCTACAGTGCGTTCAGCCTATTATGGTATATGGTTTGACCCTGATTATTCAGAGTTAGTAGGATGACTCCGAGTAATTCAGGATCACAAAAACCAAAAACGGCCCTTTTCAGGGCCATCAATTATATTCGAGAGGGAATATATCACAATTGTTAATGTGTAAGATAAACAACAAGAAATCAAATCAGTTTTTAGCCTTTTATTGAACTCTATGAACATTGCAACAAACAATATGAACAAACAATATGAATAATGCAAACACTATGAACAACAAGTACATAACACTTTAATGAAAGTAGAATGGGTCCAAACTATTCGTCAGTAATTCAAAACACGCACGACCATCTCCAAACTTTGGTGGATGTTTAGCTGTGCATGTTTGTTGGTGTTGATTACACACTTGTCTTCTTGCACGTTTGTACAGTTCTGAATAGTTCTGGTAAAACCAACATCCCACATTGGAATCGTTCAAATTGAAGTGAGGTTGATCCTCTGTCCGGAATTTAGCTCTAAGCACCCGTGTTAAATCACATCCTCGAACAAGAAAATGCAAAGCAAACAAACAATATGCTCCACACACAAACGTGTTGTATCCTTGAAGTCTCATGAGATTCCATGTAAAGGGTCCATGTCTTTCCAAGAAACGTTGAATGTCACGATGGAGTGGTTTTTGTCCATACGAATCAAAGTAGTAAGTCGATTTATCGTTGAAAAACACAACCACCCAATGTTCACCAGGTTGAGTCGAATTGTGGGTATTCACTATGTAAGCTTTTACAGTCTCTGGTCTACGTTGTGGTAGTTGATCTTTAGCACACACCACGGCATTTAAGGGAGCTAGAATTGGTGAATGATCCAAAATATACTGCAACTCAATCGTTTCCATTTTCCCAATCTTGTTTAATTCGTCCTGCCCATTCGCACTCAAAAGCTTCCAATGGTGTGATCTTGTTCGTATCTACACTAGCTTTTATATTTGCCCACATCTGATAAGCATCAGCTTTCTCAGCGCGTGTGAGATCCATGTTTTGTAGTTCAGCGTACCATCTTTCTATCACTTGATACATGTCCAGTTTTTTTAATGCACTGTTCAGAAACATCTCGACCCACTCACTTTTGCTGCTAAACAAACATATGGGATGTTGGGTCTGACTGGGATGATCAACAATGCAACCATAACAGTTTTCTTTCACGATATCAAAGAGGTGTGTCTGCAGTTCATGCACCACATGCTGGTTCAAACTCTTTACAATATCGTTTCGCCTATTCAAGTTGTAGATTTCTTCGTACAGTTGTTTGGCCAGCTGTTCTCCTGATTTGCTCATGGTTAATAGTCTGTGATGACTTCTCTGAACCCGTTAATCTCTATCTGACTGTCGTATTCGGCATACACAATCACGTTGATGGGGTCACCAAGAGCTGCACGAAACTGAAGCTCGATTCGCAAGTTCCCCGTTTTTATAGGATGCAGCTGTCCCTCTTCTGATCCTTGATCTGGCGTTAAGTCAATGCCCCACAGTGTGTACTCCTGCATGTAATCGTCCATTGTCAGACCCATGGAGCGGTTTAAACCGAGTGATCCAGTGGCTTGATGCAGGGACATGTATGATCTCAAAATTTCTCCTGTGGGAAAGTTGGGCTGGAACGGCAAGTTGTGTGTCGTCTTTCCGTCTACACTGACTTCTAACTTAGACAAGTTGAAATGTTGAAAATCAAATGGGTTGGTTGCCAGATCACCGTTCATGTCTGTATTCTTTACCAGGCCTAGAATGATACGTTTGGGCAACTGTCCTTGAAATAAATGATCTTCGATCTTTGATCGCTGGCCAGCAGGAATGGTGAAAGTTTTCACCTCAGCTCGGCGAATTGGGATCTTCATGCCATCGTGAGCGATGGTCTGGTTTAAGTTGTTGGCCACTACGGGTAACAGGTCAACAGTCCGAACATTGAATCCAGCTTGAAGTTACTGGATTTTTGCCTCTTCTCCAAACAGGCAAAAACTGACTTGGGTTCTGTTGAGTCGCAGTCGTATCTCTACACCATTGGGAAGGTACTTGTCTTGCAAACACAGGTCTAAATGCAGACGTCCGCACATTTCCAGAACACGACTCCTGTGGATACGTGTTCTTCTTTTACTATATCCTTCATTAGCTCCCGCAGCTGTATGCTCTTGCATATGACCCGCTGTGTCAGGACTCCACATTTCCGTAGCGTAGAGCTGTGTTGATTTACTGTCCGTAGAATAAGACAGCAAATTCTCAATGTAGGCCCGGTACGCATATGTGTCAGCATTATTGGTGATCAGTTTGTTGTTCAGGTACACATCAATACTGCTAAACAAGCTGTGGAAGAAATTATTTACTGTGGATGTTTCTCCATCAGCAGCCAGATTAGTGTCATCAGGTTGGACTACTTTGACTTTCAGGTACAAGTAGCTCTGGTTGATATCAGTCCACTTTTCTGATTGAGCAGGAATTACAAATTCAATGGGAGATGAATTGCTCAGTGCTGACACAGGATAATGTTCTGTCCACTGTGCATCTTGCATTGCTGTCATGGTAGGTGGAACATGTGTCACATCAAGTTCAGTTTTGCTACACTCACAAGAGCCGTGTTGCATCATGTTGTTCAATCAAAAATATCCAACGGTCGTGATGAGATTTTTCTTTTTTTGTTGTGTCTCCTTGACGTGCTGGAAGCAGAATGATGTCGACGTTTGAATTCTCGAAGCTTTATACCTCTCAGAGTTTTCTGACCCACATCTTTCAACAATGTTTTACCCAGTTTCTTGATCACTGTCTATACATTTTGGCCAGACAGAATATCTTTTACGGCTCCTATACCTTGTTTAAAGCCCTCTTTTTTCAGAGTCTGTAGTCCTGAGTTCACGATGGGTTTCACCATGGGTAAGATGTTGCTGGCCATTTTCTTGAACATGGAGCCCAAACCATATCCGACTTGTCGAGGTTGACCACGGTAAACTGGAATCATCGTGTCTTTCTTTTAAAATGAAGCTTCACCATCGACTTCCCGTGAGTGAAATGAACTGATTCCCCTGTGTCGCCGGTTATATTGATACTGATCTTGTTGAAATATGATCTGCTGACAGGTATGTAGTGTAGATTTAGAAATTCAAAGTGCATGTGTGGATTAGACCCTGCTTTTGTTTTGTGTCAAATGGCACAACGCGTAAAATGGGTGCTTCGACATCCCCTATCAAAGTGTGTTCTGCCAGATCGGTATATACAAACAAATGGTTCATCTACGTGAAGAGGTCCACACCGTACTTGAATCTGCTGTTGTCTCTGTCCGGAAACACCTCAGTACTTCCCTCTCCTCCAAGTTTCGTAAGGAGAGATGGATGAAGTTCCAAGCCGATCTTTGATCCACTATTACCGGTAAACTTGACACGTTTTGACAAGCCGGAAAAATCAAGTCCAAATGTGAGGTTTCTTTGAGTTAAAATTGTTTTAGTGGCTTGTTTAATAGCCTTGTCCATTTCGTCAGTGAGATGTTGTGGTGACGCATAGATGCCTGCAGGAATGCAAAGGGGTATTGCCCATTTTTTGCCTTCTAATTCACACCCGCTTTTCACTTGTGAAAAGGCTGCCGCCAGTTCTGGATCTTTAGTCACGACGTAGAATTTTCCTTCATCCTCTTCAATGTTTCTGACTTGTGTGGGAACGATCATTTCCACGAGAGCCACTTCCCAATTTTGTTTGTCGACATCAATGGTTTTTGTCAGCTTGGTTCTAAAACAACATTGTGTGTTGTTTGGGTACAATGCCATCGAACTATCACTGATGAGAGTGATGTAGAAAGAGTTCATGATTTCTTAAATTTTAAACTTGGGTTTGGAAGAATGTATCCGATAGAAGTACTCATCAGCAGCAACCAAAGTTCACGATCTGGACTGTTGAGACACAGGTTCACTAATGACACGATGACAATGATAAAGATGATCACAATCTGTGTCAAGAAAGTGATTCTGTTGTTTGGTACCTCACTTTTTCCTGTCTGTATACTGTTGTCTACCTGAACACTGCTGGTATCGGACTGAGACATGCTGTTCATGACGTTTATACTTTATACTAAATGCGATTTTGGAATCCAACTGTTAAACTTTTTAGGATATCCAAGCCACTTGACTTTTACTTCTTGAAATGTTTTACCGCCTACACGCCTTGTACGCCGATCAAGAACTGATTCCACTTCGTATAGCTCATCATCTTTTATATGTTGAATTTCATCCCTGTAGAAGGATCCGGCGATAGTTTCTCCAGCCAAGTCTTCAAGTTTTACGGTCAATGGATGTGTTCTGTTGATGCGAACCACTTTGAACAATTCCACTGTCCAGTTGGGTAGATAGCCTTTGGCAAATGTTTGCTTGGTTTTATTGATGCGGACTTTATCACCCACTTTCAAATCAGTTGATTTCTTATTTTTCTTTTGATGGTTGCCATACAATGTCTTGGTGACTTCATGCTCATTTTCTCTAGACACAGATGCAGGGGTACGTCCGATGCTTCGATGAAAACGATGATTGTAGCCATGTACCAATAGTTGCAGTACATCCACATAATGACGGGTCTTGTGATGAGTAAAATATTTCCACATTCTTGATTTAAGCGTACGTTGAAAACGTTCAACAATACTCGCTTTAGCTTCTGGGTTTTCAGACGTGAAGAAATGAATGTCATGTTTGTCTAGAAAATTCTGAAAGTCTTTGTTCAAAAATTCTCGGCCTTTGTCTGTTTGCAAAGAGAGTGGTTTTCGGCCTTCTTTTAGAATAGACTGAAAGGCTTGGATGAGCGTCTTTCCAGTTTTGTCAATGATGGGTATTACCCAAGCATATTTTGAAAACACATCAATGACACACAGTAAGTAGCGATATGGTGAATTCTCTTTGTACATACTTTGTATATCTGCGAGATCAGCTTGCCATTGATGATCGATACCTCCTACCACAGTCTGTCGACGTCGAAATTTTCGTCGTATTGTTTTATGCAACGTGTAGGTTCTTTGACTTCTCAACCAGTCTCGTACATCCTCTAAAGTGATAGATTTCAACTGTTTTTTCGCTGCCTTGTAGAGTCCATGAATTCCTCCAAAACTCGTAGGATTATCAGTATCATAGTACAGGTGACGAAGTAACGTGTCCTTCTTTAGTAGGCGTCCCATGACGAATGGGCTAATATCTCCTCGGGTTCTTCCTTTTTAATAGGTCCTCGTTTCTTTGATGTAGGTGGGTAGGCAAAACTATCATAAAATTCATCCTCCTCCTCTTCTTCTTCATCATCATCATCTGGTGTTTGTATGAAATTCCATCGACGTTTATTGCCCACGACTTCTTGTGGGATGTTGACCTCTCTCAGTCCTCTAGAAAATTGTTCCCATCCTCGTGGATTTGACCCTTTCCGCTGTCGAAGTACATCATTGACCAGATCAATAATATTTGAACCTTCAACGGGTTTTCCATCAAATTCTAAAAGGCCATGTTCATCCCAACTTAAGTGAGGATGGTCTTTCAGCATGTTTAACAAAAGAGTAGCCTTTCGCCGCATGGTCGTTGGAACACTGTCTAGAATTTGATCTTTCAAGGTCATCAGTTTTTCCTCTTTCTTTTCAGTCACTGTACTTGTTGTTTTCTCAGCCATGTGTGGTCTGAAGGGTTTGAGTGCTTTTTTATGTGACACTTGAAAGCGATGTAATACTTCTCCAAATTGTTGTGCTTTTTCTGACTCAGACAATTGATTGTCGTCAAGAACTTGATTCATTTCTTTCTGTAATGATGAAGTCTGACTCACTTGAGGGGATGGGGGTAACCGAGGTCGTTGTTCCTTCTTCCATCGATTCATCTCTTCCAACAACCGAACTGGAACATAGGCCATCTTCTTCATATTTTCCGAATGATTTTACCAGCAAGAGGTATAATTGTTTTGGCTAAGAGTGGTGCAAGTGCCAACAGGGGTAGAAAACCACCTTTCTGATTGAGAATGATTTTCTTTTTTCGAACTGATACTTTCTTGGTCGCTAACTGTCGCTAACGCTAACAGTTGTCTCTTAGAATGCAATCGACGCTTCTGAGCCTCTGACAGTGGTACATTGCCTTTTAAAATGTTGTGACAACATTCAGCAATACAATCCACCAATTCTTTTGGTGCTTCTTGAATAATCTTCTTTCGAAATTTGGGCGAGGCTTCTGTCAAAGCAAGCAACATTTTGCCAAGTTTACGAACGAGTGGTTGTTTGCACTTCATGATGACAAATGATGATGAAATGTTTGGTCTCTTTTATTTATACCACTGTTGAAGGGCTTGTAAAGCGATATTGCCAGCATTACTCAGTGGTCCTGAATTTCTCATCGCAGTAACGGCAGTAGGTAAAGGGGAATGGAGACTTGGGATTGGTGAAAATCTTGATGATGATGATGATGATGATGAACGCCCACTTGAAGAATTGGAAAGGTCAAACATTTTTCGTCGAACTGTAGGGTTTGGAGAAACCGTCATTGATCCTTGTGGTGTAGCCAACCCAGACCTCATCCAACTTCTATTAGAACGGGGAGTAGATGAGGTCAGTGGAGAGAATTGGGCCACAAGTGGTGATGCTTTGGATGTTGTCCCTGATGTAACATCACGTCGAATCAGTATGGGGGACACTTTTGGTGTTCCAGTTGATACAGAGCGTTTTCTTCTTACAGTGACAAATCGATCATGAGGCAATGTCTGCTTCTTCCTTGTTTGTTTCCTTACTGGTGACTTGCGTTTGGTTGGCTCTTTTCGTGGTTGTTGTCGTGACCGTTTCCTGGCTGGTGACTTTCGTTTGGGTGGTTGTTTTCTTGCTACTGGACCAAATTTTCTCACAGCTTTGGTCCCGTTCCATCGAAGCAGGGTACGAATGATGGTGCCCCCAAGGAAACCTCCACCACCAGGTTTTAAAATAAGTTGTCGTTTTGTGGTCAGATCCACATGTTGATCAGCTAACTGTCTTAAAATGTCTTTGTTGCGTTCCATAAAAATCATCGTCTGTTTTGGCACGGTTACTTTTTTCTCTAAGATGAGTCGTGCAGCTAAGGTGAACCATTTCACCATCTCTGTTAATCCTGATTCTACCAGCTCTTGTCCTTTCGTTGGGTTCTTTTCCCGACTCAACGATTCTAGAGCTTTGATCACTGTATGTGGTGTGTTTTCCATGGTAGCTGTATCCTTAATGATGATCGGGTGTCATGTTCCTGTCATTTTATACTGTAGTGTAGACGATCGGTCCTCGATCTTCACCTGTTACCCACCGATGGAACACATCTGTTCTTAAACGATTCAGGTTGGGTGTTTTTGGATGAAAGTCAATGATAAGATATCCATGAGGTGTAGAGGTTGCATCTTGATACGCCATCACCAAATGGGGTAGTTGTTTTTGGTTTGCAAGTGTTTTGATCTGACCTTTATCTCTTGTGTTTTGTAATAATACCATGTAGTGTGCATTCAAGCTGATGGTACGACTAGCCTTGGATTGTTGGAACATGTTTTGTGTGATGTAAATGACAGTGGCATTTCTATGGTGTCCCTTTCGTGTGAACCATAATTTAATTTTCTCCTCATCTTTTTCTCCTAACATATCATCAAATATGACGAGGTGTGGAAGGTTGTATCGTCTATCTCTTCATCATCCTCAGGGATACCCTGAATGAATTTGATAGCTTCACGTTCTTGTAACTGTGCGTAGGCACTTTGCCATTCTTTGTAACACCAGACGATGTGTTGTGGTACCACATGAAATAAATCGGTTTTGTACTCAATAAGTTTTTTTACAAATTGAGTTTTTCCTGAACCACTTGGCCCTGAGATGAAAATGTTACTAGGATGTTGAAAAAGTAAACTACTTTCCATGATGGTCTAAGAAATAATAACAACATTGACATGACAACATTTTATTTTATACATCATAGCAAATAAACACTTGAACAACATAGTCAAAAAAAAATGACACACATCATGAACCCAGCATTTAAAGCCATGCACACTTCGTCAAACAGTTCCTCGGATTGTCTTAACGCCTGTTCTGATTGAATTCCAAGTACACGCACAGCCAACAACACAGCTCTACGCCATGGATTCCGAATTGGAGTTATGTTTTTTTCCTGTAGTGAAGTATTTCCCATTTTTTGGCTTCTCATTCGTCTTGCAAGTACTCTGCGTAGTATCTTATTTTGTAGGTGTCCCAGAGGGATTCGTCTCCCAACTCAAACCTTTCTAAGTTGTTGAAATCGGGATCTTGAAAGAACTGTTCACTAAGATTTGGCCTCGTTTGTTTGAATATTGCGGCGCACTGTTTTACCAAAAATGTGAAACTTGTTCACAAGTGATAGGTTCTGGAGTCAGTAAAATGGCACGTATATCCTCTGGTGTGTCGTTCCGGTAGTAAACGGTTCAGTTTCTCCACTGTATCAATGTTCAGGGTATCAATGTATATGTACCACAGGTCAGAGATCAGGTTGCGTAGCAGGTTGTAAATGGCAAAAATCCGTTGAAAGACCACACTTTTATAGCTGCTTGGAAGATCACGCCCTCGTACATCACTAAAGATATCATAAACTTGGTTTAAACAAGAGGGATCCTCCATCGTCTGGTGAATTATTCTGTTTCCAACGCGCTGTGCCCAAGTAAAAAATAACTCGTTGCAAAATGCAGCAGGTTTCTCATTAGCTTCAACGAGATGTCTGTAGATCATCTGTTGCATTTCTACTGGTAGAGTGTTCATCGTGAATCTCCGTAAGTTTCCACCACCGTTCAGGCTATGCACACGATCACAAGCCAACTGGTTATGACGGTTGGTAACCGTACGGCACTGTCTTATATTTATCCACGACCACGCGTTTTGTATACACTGAGCGGAACGTCTTGGTCTGTGTCTCACTGATCACTTTGCGATTTCTATGTCTCTTGATTCGGGATTCATATTCGATGACTGTCTTATAATGTTTGCGATCTTGTACACAGTCGACCATAGTCTTAAAATTGACTTTCTGACTAGCATTGTAATCCAAAGTGATGCCTTTTACTTTGCATTTCTGATGTCGATTTCCTTTTTCATCGATATAATCATACCCATAGTTTTTTGGCCCTAATGCCACGGATTTGACAATGCGTCCATGTGGTACTTCATCCGTCCACTTTCCCAACTGACTCTCTTCAATTGGAATGTTGTACTGGTCAGGGTCATAGATGTACATACAACTGTCTGTGTCAAAATACAGTACCCGATCTCCAAGTTTTTCCAACTGGGTGTAAAGTTCAAGTCGAGCATAGGACGTAACGAAGGCAGCTACCACTGGATTTGAAGATGAATGGGGCTGTGTTGCGTCTGTTTCATCCGAGTAATTCACCAACATGAAGTTGTCATGATCGAAAATCTCGGCAAACTGCACAGTGACATGACGGTCGGAGAGTAGGTCATACAACCGGTTCACCTTAGTCACATACTCAGTCTTGGTTTGAACATTGTTTTGTGCATTCTTACCCCACAAGCAGTTCAACATGGTTTTGGCAAACGCTCTTTTTCCTTTGTTCTTTTTCAGGTTGTCAAGCCAGATACCCTCTATCTGAAAGTAATTCTGTTTAAAGCGGGCTTCATCATCTTCTATTTTTACCCAATTAGGGTAACCATTTGCTTCTTGTTTCAATTTCAAGTATTTGTTAATATACTGTTTATACACATCTTTACTCCATGTGTCCCAGTGCCAGATGTGGAAGACGTCTACCAATTGGTATCCTACCTCAAGAGCTTTAGCTATTTCCACATGGGTCCAGGTACCTGTCAACATGCGTTTGTACAGAGTGTGATTGCATTTTTCACACTCTTCCTCAGCACAGGTACGGCACAGTGTAAAGATCATTTTCTTGTTACAGTGAATAGGTAGGACTGGTAGCCACAGGTCTTGTGGTGGCAATACACGACATTTGATGAGTCCCTTGTACATGTTCTTTATATCAATCATCTCTTGACTTAAGATGTCGGGATGTCCCACGGGGTATGCTTTGTACTTGTTCACGAATGGATACAGTGAGCAAATGTCAGCATACTTAATTTCTTCCTTGGTGGTTGTATCCACTTCATGGTACAATTGAACGGCATTGGTTCGTCCACCAAACAAAGCATCCCGAGGTATAATAGGTTCTTGGAAGGGAAAGAAACGGTTCACAGTATCTCTGTATTCTGGTTCAATCTTGCATTTCTGATCAAAGTCACATTCCCACATTACAACTGTGTTGTAACCTTGTTGAGACAAGTCTTTCAACCGAAAGGTTGTGGCATTGTATAACTGCTCCATAGTTTGAAGTGTGTAACCGTTCACACTGTCTCTCCTTGGGTAACATTTTGGACATCCGTGTGTCCAGCACCCCATGAATTCGTATACGGTGTTCGTCTCTTTGTGGAATCCGTCAACGTAATAGGGTCCAATTTGTACTTCACCTCCATTTAATGCATGGCGAATGTGCTTATTCTCAATGGAAGCAGTTGTTTCTATCCAACGAATCCCTTTGATTGAGTATCGAGTTTTGTTTGGATACCCGTCATCAGAGATTACAGCCAAGGTCTTTGGAGGCATTGAATTTTTACGCCAAGCTTTGTTGTACACTTGAGCTAGAGTGGTCACTTCCAGGAACGGAGCAATTTGGTCACTGGCCAACAGTTCTTTCCTAAACTCCCCACAACCTCGTCTCAAGATGTCCACATCTGATTTGCAGTACTTTTGCATTTCTAACTGAAAGTGAAACACAGCCTTTTGTGCCACTTTTCAGAAACGCTTCTCTCTTGTCAGGTTTCATGCTGTTGGGTCTGTAAAAATGTACGGGGAGATAGTCTCCAATGTAGTCTTGGTATTCATCCGTGTTGGCATAAAATGGAAACCATCCTTTTGCCATCTCAGTCAATCCAAACGTGTCGGGGAAATCGGACAAAGGCATGTTGAGAAAACTCAGTGAGTCGATGAATCTCACTTGATGGGCTTTCATCAGTAGAATTTTGCTTCCATTCATGATCAATTCTGGTTTGACTGTATCATGTGTCAGTAAGTGCCTCAAAATAAACTGTGCATCGTATCCTTGTGAGTTGTGAGCAATCACTGTGGTACCTTTGTGAATGGGTTGAAACAGCCATGCACAAAATTCTGACAAAGTGTTGTTACCACGAAATATTTTTTCTCTAGGCTCATCCACAGCTTCGCATTTCTGACACGGGCTTTCCATGGATTGACACATACAGTCTCCACAAGCATGCTGAGCAACACAAAAGTTTGGTATATGTTCACCCAAATCAAATCGGCACTCAAAGTCAAAGAAGATGAAAGGTACAGTCGGTGACTTCATGTTCTCTGGTTCTTTGTACGTGGGGATATAACACTGATGTTCTGCATCCACAACTTTCTTGCAATACTTGCATTTTTTACTGCCAGGACAGAGATGGTTCTTCTTTGTGCCCACAACCATTTGACCACAGGTCTTGCAATTCCATACACTTTCACAGATGTTTTTTGTAGATTTTCCTGGTTTCGCTTTGTGCTGATCAAAACATTTCTGACTATGAAATGTTCTACCACAGTGACCACATGGAAAGAATCCTTCTTTTGGGCATAGTGTCGAGGCGTAACACAGACAAATATTCTTGCACAAGTGAGCTTCTCTGTTGTTATAACCGTAGTTACAGTGTTCACAGAAGTAGCTGCATCCCAGGAAACCAGTGATCGATGTAATGCAATCATAATGTTTATCATGATGATAAATGTGAATCACTTTGCTTTTGTCTGTCAGAGGTGGGTGATTGAACAACACGTGCATTTTCTCAAATTGTGGCCACACTTTGATCACATAGTCTGGATAAAGGTGGGCTTGAATCTTCTTGTATTCTTCTATACCACAAGGTTGATTTGGACTAATACCCACACTATCTAACAATGTCTTGGCTTCTTGGCTTTGAAGTAATTTTGCAGATTGTCTCATCAAATGCCATCGCTTCTTCCAGGCTGTATCGTCCGTTTTATTGAGTTTACATATCCCTACCACAATTGATCGTGTCAAGCACATACTGTCGTGAACATTGTCTATCTTTACCATACTTCGTTTGACTTTGGACATGTTCTCAATGCTTAGGTGCGATCCAAACGTTCTTTTTGTTCTTCCACCTCCCTCGGGCATAATGACATGTGTCATTTCTAACTGGAGATGCCCGTCATGAATCTCAAACTTGTGGTTGCTTTGTGATACTTTCTCTATTTCGTTCAACAGCGTATCTCCTGAAATGTGTGTTGCATTCCCAAATGGAATGTGGATACCAAAGGCTAGGTCAGGATGATTTATGGAGATACGAATTTGATCGTTGTCATTGACCCGTGCTTCTCTGTATAACTGTTTCACCATGTCATTGAAAAGTTGATGTGTAAATTCAAACGGTTTTTTATATCTTTCAAAAGTAACATCGTACACGTGGCCATTCGTTTTAAACTTTCTTGAAGTTCTCTGTGACCGTGGCTGTATGGAATAATATTCCCGTATATCACTCTTGGTCTTTTTGGCAGGTGGCTCATCATCGCTGCTTTCTTCACTACTCGACATCGTTGTGATTATAAGTAAGTGAGCAAAGCTTTTTTATACATCTAAGCTCCGCCCACCTGATCTCAGGCCTATAAAGTGCGGTGTGACCCGTCCACTTCATCACTCTCAAACCTGATTCAGACTGCTCTCTTCAGAATGACCTGCAACACATTTGAGTTCTGGGTGAAAGGACAACTACAAGCTATCAGTGACAAGCTGATCAGACTAGAAACAGAAAGACAAGTGACATGCTACCGCTGTCAGGAAAAGGGACATTATGCATCGGCATGTACGAAGAAAGCTTCAACACCTCAAACAGTACGGGTGTGCTACCGTTGTCATGAACCGGGACATTTTGTTTCTAATTGCCCAAAACCTGCAGTGTGCTACAGCTGTCACGAACAATGCCACTTTGCATCCGCTTGTCCTAAGAAAGGAATGAATAGTACTGTACCTACAGTAAACGCACAGGCGGACAGTGAAATGCAGAAAATGGACGTAGCTGAGACAGTGCCACAGACGGACCGTGATGTTGAGTTACTAGAGGCTGTCTCTAGAGGCTTTCTACCGTAGAACCCAAGAAACGCAAGAGAAGCGTCAACACATGCATCATGTGTCCTGAGGCTCACCCATCAACAAGCAGTACAGAGTGTAACCGACCAGCTAAGAAGCGAAAAATGTGACATTTGAACTCTAGACTCGAAAACAAAGTTGTGTTATGTTCATTATTTGCTGTATGACCCACGTTTAATTCATTGTTGGTGTATGACACATGCTTGTTGTTAAACCCAATAAAAAATCATATGACAATTGTATTAGTTATCCTTTCTACATCATTGTAATGGTCCTGAAAAGGACCGTTATTTATTGAGAAGTGTCTAGCACTCACTCAAATACAAATACCGCCAGTAATGCCTGCTGGCTTCTGGATATGCCAGGTAAAACCCTGACAAATCCGGGTACAATGGCAAAGGGGGTAAACTCGGGTACAAGTTGACACCCTCTTCCTTAATACCCTCTTCCTTGATTTCTACTTTCTTCTCCTTTCGTAACGCCTTCCTTGCACGTCGGAATAACTTACGAAGGAACTTCATGGTGAAGAATGAATACATACACAGCATTACACAATTTATAGTCAAGAAAAAGTAGGTTAGTAGGTCAATCCACCCCAAATGTCAAGGCCGAAGACAATGCTATCCAACTCAGGTCAAGGTTAAACTTGAATCATTGAATGGAAATTACGTTCTCTGATTGGTGTGCGCCAACACAAGAAAGTAGGTCAATCCGGTACTATAAAACAGTGCACATACTCTATACTTTATTATTCATGAGTGCAACATGAGACCGTACACACGTATGTCCACCCCAGACTTGCTAAAATTGTTCCTCGACAATCCCAGCTATGAGGAACAAGAGAGCGACCCAGACAGCTATCACGACCGAGTTGAGGTGTGTGATCAATATCTCACTCTTATAAAAAGGGGTGATCTCCCTAATTACCTGTCAGTTACCTTTGAAGATGTACCATCTACCCTACTACAG
>CM037777.1:51061035-51111035 GCA_021229015.1 Solen grandis
CTTTTGGAGAAAAAATATTGATATAACAATAATTCAATTTAGATTTATCATAGAAGATTATAATTTATAGCATGCACTGAGTGTTCAAGTTTTCCAAACTTTTTCTTGCTAAATACACTTCTCTCAAAGTTTTATAATTATCACTTTGAGTTATTTTTACATTAACTTATATTTAATGAAAAGATATACTTTAGAATTTTCTATGCTGCTAATTGTATCATATCTGATATTTCTTTCTTTTACACCTGTATATTTCAGTGAGGAAGTGTTTGACTTCTCTAGTGGTCAGATGACACAGGCTAAAGCCAAGCATTTGAAGGACAGCATGTGTAGTGAGTTCTCACAGATATTTCAGCTGTGTCAGTTTGTGATGGACAATTCTCAGAATGCGCCTCTTGTTGGAGCTACCCTAGAAACCTTGCTGAGATTTCTAAATTGGATTCCACTTGGATATATATTTGAAACCAAGCTCATCACTACATTAATTTACAAAGTAAGTTCAGTCTTTCTTTCTTTGTTGATGTATTTGTATTTGCCAGTAGCAGATATGCGAGTAAATTTTTGAATTGAATATTTAAGTATAGACATGTTTCATATAATTTGAATTATTTCTCTTTTCAGTTTTTAAATGTGCCAATGTTCAGGAATGTCACATTGAAATGTCTCACTGAAATAGGTAAGTCTTTTTCTGTAAACAGTAACATCATACAATGTAGAGCAATTTTTGAGATCAGATCTATGGAGTCCTTTGCTATTTCCCCTAGCTACTCTTAGGAGAACTGCTTAATCAATATTCTGTGTCATGTTGTTTTTTTCATGTGTTTTTAGCTCGACTATTCGAAGAATATGAGAGCTATTGTAGTCGCCCTTGCGTCGGCGTCGGCATTGGCATTGCAGCTTTTGGTTAAAGTTTTGCATGCAAGTTACTACCAACCTTATATCTCAATAACCATTTATGGTATTGACTTGAAAGTTTATAAATATGTTCAGGGGCATCAGACAACCAAGGTAGATAACTCTTGACTTAATTTAATATGAATTATGGCCCCTTATTGATTTAGAAATTATGGTTAAAGTTTTGCATGCAATAAAAAATTTGGTTAAAGTTTTGCATGCAAGCTACTATCCAGTTTGTATCTCAATAACCATTCATGGTATTGACTTGAAAGTTTATGAATATGTTTAGGGGCATCAGACAACCAAGGTAGATAACTCTTGATGGAATATATTACAAATTATGGCCCCTTTTTAGCTTAGAAATTTTGGTTAAAGTTTTGCATGCAAGATACTCTCATGCTTATATCTCAGTATCCAGGCATGCAATTGATTTGAAACATCTTTAATATGTTTAGGGGGTATCATACTTTCATGGTAGATAACTCTTGATAGAATATGTTACAAATTATTGCCCCATTTTAACTTAGAAATTTTGGTTAAAGTTTTGCATGCAAGGTACTTTCAATTTTTGCATTCAAGCTACTACCCAGCTTATATCTCAGAAATTGCTTGTGGAATTGACTAGAAAGTTAAGGAGTGTCTTCAGGGGCATCAGAAAACCAAGGAGGATAACTTTTGGACTGAATTTTATGCAAATTATGGCCCTTTTCTAACTTGGATTTTTGGTTAAAGTTTTGCATGCACAGTGTTATTATGCTTATGCCTCAGTAACTAGGCATGGGATTGATATTAGATTTCATAAAAATATTAAGGGGTATTTTTTTATTTATACAGGGTATGTGAAGGGCAAGAATTGAAATAGATTTCATTTGATTTACCAACAAGCATTTTGAATAGTCGAGCGTGCTGTCCTCTGACAACTCTTGTTAGTCATCATCCTGCTATAACACTCATTGTGTTACACCATATCCAGTTCAGTATCTTCCCATAGTGTGAAGTCAAGGCAGGGTAGATGGGGGATTTTAATATCACTTTTAGTGATCCCTGTTTGAACGGGTGCAATACGATAATTTAAAGAAGGGATTGTCATAACAGAAAGTAGTATTAGTACTTGAGTAATCCAGTTTCCTCACATACTCAATTTGTCAGTGGCTAGCATGTTGGACTATTTCAGAGAGAGAGAAAAAAAGAAAAGATTTCAGTATTACTTTTCTTGTAATGGTTTAATTTGATTTCATAAAAAGCAGATCAGATATTTCTTGCTTGTAAATAATTCAGCTTTCAGCATGAGCATTACTTAAAGAATGAATTTCATAAATTTTTGTCATGATTGTTTAAATTTTGAGTTTGGACAAATATATTCAAGTCTGAAGAGGCTGGTGAGTTAAAATTTTGTCTTTCTTGATATTTCAAGAAATGTTTTTCCATTGGAATCGTTGTTTTGATATTTTCAGCGAGTGTTCAAGTATCACAGTATGATGAACAATTTGTACAACTCTTCAGTTTCACAACCACACAGTTGAAACAGGTGCGTATTTTATAGAGCTGTAACAAATACACCAGGTGGCAAATACAGTGTCCGACAAATTCTCAGAAATTCTGGTAGCCCACTAAGCTACCAGATTTGGAAGCAAGAGTCTATCGTTACACCCCTAGTATTTTACCTTCTTTATTTACTGCAATTCATATATATCAGAAATTATACCATTTAAAAATATTTCTTTTTCAAAAAAGATTCCTCCACCTCCTCCCTTTGAATTAATGAGTAAGATTATTTAACTAAGTATAAAATAATGTTCACATATACTGTTTAGATATCCTGTTGAAAGCAACTGAAGAAAAAAAAATGTTAGAGAAAGAATATCCTTTGCCTCATTTTAGATGTTGCCTGTTTCTACAAACATCCGAGATGCGTATCAGCGAGGTACAGACGACGAGCAGATGTTCATCCAGAACCTTAGTCTCTTCCTGTGCATGTTCCTTAAGGAACACGGACCATTGATTGAGAAAAAGATCGATCTCAATGAGAGTCTGATGGCAGTAAGTAATGATTTACTGTTGTTTTGACATGTCTTTAGACCAAGGTAGGGTGGCTATGAGATTATAAGGTGATTAAAAATAGGGGTATTTGGGACAGTTATTGCAATAAGACTGAACAAGTAGTGTTACATAACAAAATGTTTTATTAGACACTGTTTTCATGGTGTTTATGAAATTCAAGATGGCTGTAATATTATAAAGTGAAGCTTAACTATGTTCATATTTGTCTTATTAAACAATCTCAATTCCAAGGAAATAAAATTATGTAAATCTTCAGTGCAGAAACATCTTGTTATGACAGTTGTCTTTTGATTAGACCAGTTTGATATTCTAAAATGTGTATCATAAACTTGTATATTTTTGGTTGAATCTACATATTTCTCATTACCTTGGTATATATTTAGAGCATACTGAATTTATTGAATATATACATATTGTGGTATATGTTTAAAACTTAATATTTAATACATGATAGCAACATACATGGATGATGATCTTTTTTAAGGTGGTTAATTATGTAATCTTTGATAGAGGATCTGCCATCAGTAAATATCAGTGTAACCACGAAACTGTTTGTTATCAGAAGATTTAGAGTAGGCACTCGCCATAAACTGTCTCAGGGATCAAAAATATTTTTTCTGAGTCACTTCTCCTGCCGGACAAGAAACTTGGAGGTTTTATTAGGATACCTTGGTTATCTTGGTAAAGATTAAGTGGTCAAAGACGTAGCAAAACCATTACGGGGACTTTACCTTAATTCAGAAATGGTGCAGAAATAACCATATTAATTGAAATTATCAATGTATCATGACTTTTCTTTTGACTACTTGTCCTGCATGTTAGACTACACGTCCTGCATCGCATGCCTGATTTTCAAAATTAACTGTGTAGCTTAAATGTATTTATTTTATTAAATGAATAATGAATAATGAATGTACTCATTGATCAATTTGACACAGGTAAGTTAAGACTGCTAGAATGAACATTTAATATGTTTACATTAAACACATTGACTATGATGGTTCTAGCAGTCTTCTACCTCCACGATTTTCCAATTGTCTTGTTGGACGAGCAGGTCATATTTTTCTACTCATCCTGCAGCAAAATCTACTCGTAAATAACGAACTGAGGAGTGGAATTTTCGATCTCTGTGTCTAGTCTCTGTCATAAATTTACCAAGTTTTGCTTAGAATATGATAACAGCATGCTGCTCTATAATTGTATTGTCCTAAGTCTTAACGAACATATGCACAGGGGGTTAAGCAAAATGACATCATCAAGTAGATTTTGAAGTTACAATAATATAAGTTGACTAAAATTGTTAGAAAAGGGTTGCGCTTTACTGTTAATGTGTTATACAAGGCTTGAATTTCACCAACAATACTTTTTTAATGCTAAGAATTTCTTTAACTACTTAGATACACATTCCACCATTACTATTTTATGAAATATTCAAGAACATGATTAAGCTGAAATAAATTATTACCAAAATGATTAATAATAATCGTTATGAAATGAAATATTTAAGGTAGTTTTGTAGGAGAAACAAGATGAATAAAATTTCACCTGTATTTAAGTTTATTTAGCGCTAAGAATTGTATAATGATCACTATTCATAAGTGTGTAAGTATTTGACAGGGGTAAAGGTATGAATAATTCGGAACAACTTTTTGTTTATTTTGTCTCAGAACACTATTGTTTTGAATAAGCCTTTTTCTGCCAGTGGTTTTATAAACTACAAACTTTCATTTTGGTATATATAAAACATTGGTTGTTGCAATTTCTTTCTTGGTTTATCATTTATTTAAGACTGATATGATTTCCATTGCAGTTCGTTTCCTTTTCTCTGAGTAATCAACATAATGTCATGGTGTGTGCTCAGTATCCCGATACATAAATTGCAGGCCCTGAATTACTTGATCCTGATTTCGGAGGTGGAGGAAGTGGAGATATTTAAGATCTGTCTAGAGTACTGGAACTCCCTGGCAGCAGACCTCTACAGGGAAAGCCCTTTCTCAGGCAGTTCCTCACCCCTTCTGCTGGGGAAAGCACATAATGAGATGCCTATCAGACGTCAGCTGTATAATCCAGTTCTGTCCCGAGTAAGTCAACAATACACTCTAATGAGCTGTTTTGTCACCTGACATAAGTATACATTACTCACTGATTGTGATGTTGAGTTAACATTAAAACGCATGCATTTAGAAGTTGATTGTCAAGTGATCATGTATAATTTGATAGATGTGAATCATAGCATGCGATCGGAGATGACTCGTTGGCAAGTGTGTATGTGTCAATTTTCAGATCAGAAGAGTAATGATATCACGCATGGCAAAGCCAGAGGAGGTGTTGGTGGTAGAGAATGACCAGGGGGAGGTGGTCCGGGAGTTCATGAAGGACACAGACTCCATCAATCTGTACAAGAACATGAGGGAAACCCTAGGTTTGTAGCAAGTCACCAAGGCCTATAATTTCAGATAGTGAGGAGATTACTTGTACATGAGAAAATTAATGAAAGTAAAATTAGGTTTGAAATATTTTCAATTGTGACTCCCATCAACTGTGAACATTTTTTTTTGATAACAAAATCCTACAGAGGTGACACACAGGGATCACTTTTCCGTTGTCTGTCTGTCTGTAACACTTTTTCCGTCATGCTTCAGCAGGTAACATGTGTTCCAAAGAACACTCTTGTGTATTCTAATAGCTATTTCTTAAGTACTAAGTGTTTGTTGCAAGTAGTGTTTTTTTGTTTTGTTTTGTCACTGTACTTGCCCCGCTTAGAGGAAGAACTTCATATGCATTACTCTGTTGTGTAATTGTATATAAACTTTCTTAAAAGTTTCTTATTTGACTTGCATAAATTCCTTAATATACTCAATTGTCAACAGTTTAGGTATTTTCCTTTGAAAAAAATATTCCGTGATTTCAGTCCTATATGTGGATGTTGTGTATTACAGTGTATCTCACACATTTGGACTACGCAGACACAGAGGCTATTATGACAGAGAAGTTACACAATCAAGTAAATGGCACAGAATGGTCATGGAAAAACCTGAACACTGTAAGACCATTTTACTACGTTTTGTCTAAACTTTTTTTTTTCATCACCTTTTACCTGTGACAGACATCTTCAGTTACTTAAACTTCTAATTATATTTGAGGCTTTTCAACTTAGAAGTGAAGTGTTGTAAACTGGTATTACTTCTGTTTGACAGCAGTGTGATAAAAAAATGTCAGCATGCTTGAGATGCTATTGAAATAGAGATAATTCAGAGAAGTTTATGTCTTCAACATTTCTCTCAGTTAAATATTTCTTGCATGCTCTAAGGAAGATCTGTATAATAGAGATGTGTATATACAAGGGTGATATCAACCTCTTGAACATAAAAACATAATTAAAGGCTAACAATTTTCACAGTATTATGTTAAATATAGCAAATTGTATCAGTATCTGTTTGCAGTAGGACTGATGTTTCAGTTATGCTGGGCCATCGGATCAATCAGTGGTGCCATGCATGAGGATGATGAGAAGCGGTTCCTAGTCACAGTGATCAAAGATCTACTGGGACTGTGTGAACAGAAGAGAGGCAAGGACAACAAGGCTATAGTGGCGTCCAACATAATGTATGTGGTTGGACAGTACCCACGATTCCTGCGGGCTCACTGGAGGTTCCTGAAGACAGTTGTGAACAAATTGTTTGAGTTTATGCATGGTGAGTCTTCGAGTAAATAATTTCATATCATTATTCCATGAATGTCTTCTGTGTGTTGTGCATATAAGATTCTCTGTACTCTGTACTGTTATGGGGAAGGACAAGTGACTAAGCAGGTCCTATATGACTATATGGGAGGACTATTTTTGGCAACTCTCTGTCAAGGACTCAACTTTTACAAATCCAAGTGTGAACCCTGATACTGTGACATTTATTAAAGGTGCACAATCTTGCTTGTAAATGTTATCCAGTTTATTAAAATTCTAATGTTGACAAAAATGTTTTTAAGTTGATACTTGATATTGGAAAAAAGGTTTTGAAAATGTTAAAAACCATAAGAAAGTCTTGTTTTTAGTGGATCTTAGTTTTTCTTGTTTTGGTTTGTTAACTCATGCGTGTTTTAAACTTGTGCATACAGAGACCCATGACGGTGTACAAGACATGGCCTGTGACACATTTATCAAAATTGCACAGAAATGTCGACGGCACTTCGTGCAGGTTCAGGTGGGAGAAGTGATGCCTTTCATAGAGGAAATCTTAAATGGCATCAATACAATCATCTGTGATCTCCAGCCACAGCAGGTAACTTGAAATCATTGAAACCTTTTGTGAATTTATGATGCTTGGGAAACATTAGATAACTAGGATTATAAAAGATCAGAATAAACCAGTGAAAATGTAGTACTTGGGTCTCTACTTCGGTCATAACTGTAAGTACTATACTAATGTATAGCCTAGAGCAGTAAAGTCTACAACTACTTCCCAGGGATGTAGATTTAAAAACATTTGTATTTTTCTTGATTTTTCTATTTGAAGTATAGGAAGTATTATGAAGGGCAAGTAATAATTGTAGGAATTTACAACCATGCTACTACCACTACTTGTTAGTTGTAATAGGATTGTTAGTAAAATGCAGTTAGTGATCTCTGATTAATTATTTGTCAGTTATATAGTTGGTGTAACAAATTAGGGTTTACACAAAAGGACATTCAGATGGATCTGCTGTGTGACTGTTTATGATCATCTTTTGCAATGAACATGCACTGTTTGTTAAAGGTACACACATTCTATGAGGCAGTAGGGATGATGATCAGCGCCCAGACAGACCAAGTGGCACAGGAGCATCTGATTGAGCGTTACATGCTGCTGCCCAACCAGGTGTGGGACGGCATCATCAACCAGGCCACACAGAATGTTGAGGTCCTTAAGGACTCGGACGCTGTCAAGCAGCTTGGCAACATCCTCAAGACCAATGTGCGGGCCTGTAAGGCCCTTGGACATCCATATGTCGTACAGGTAAGCTTCTTATGGCAGTTTGTTTTGATTACTGCTGATGAGAGGATTGTGTATCAACTTGTAAAAAATATCACCAGTAAGTGTAATCATTGAATCAATATGATCCTTGTAAATAATGATACTTGTTAAATGTATTTGACCAGTCTCAATGGCAGAGTGGCTAGAACATCTTCACTGTAAACATTGGGTGGTGGGATCATTCCATATAGGAAAATATTTGAAAGCTAGTTTTGCATACACTTCTGTGTCAACAGACTCCGTGTTCTGTAGAGGGAAAAGGCAAATGACAAAAGATGTTTTTTTGATGTTTATGTATTTGACACTTCTGCAAAGTGGTGCAACTCTTCAGTAGTCTTCGACTATCTAAAAATAGATACAGTTTCTGACATAATTAAAGATCGCATATAATCATATTAAATACTAACATGTCAGTATATGAAATATATTTAAATATATTGAGTTTGGACATAAAGTACTCAGCAAGGATCATGTTGATGATTACATAATACAATCAAACATTGTAGTTGGATTGAGTTTCTAATATTAACAATTAGTAAATTATACAATTATGGTTACAAATGGTAATAATAAAATATATAAGGAATAACAAAGATGATAAATAATTATAAATTATTTGTGTTCATGAAAGTTTGAATTGGTCCATCAGTCAGTGATTGGTCAATCAGATTGAATCTGAAATCAAAGTACCGAGAGTGCTGAAATAAAACTATAGCTATTGATAACAACTACACTCATTGTCAACCCTATAACATCTGCACTTTTCCTCATATTTTACTACAAATGTATAGAAAAAACAACTACTGGTAGGAAGTGGTGGCAACTTATGTTAACAAAGCATTTGAAAAATAACTTTATTACTGATCAGGTTTGAATGGGTTTGCATAGTAGAAAGCCCTGTTGTTTGGTAAGTATTGATTATTTTCACAAATAATAAACAGAATGGAAACAGGTTTATAGTAGTAGTATTTTGACAAGGTTTTGATTCTTTCCAGCTGGGCCGTATCTACCTAGATATGCTGAATGTGTACAAGGTGATGAGTGAGAATATCAGTAGTGCAATAGCCACCAATGGGGAGAGTGTTACCAAGCAACCCCTCATCCGCAGCATGAGGACTGTGAAGAAAGAGACATTGAAACTGATCTCGGGCTGGGTCAGTCGCTCTAGTGACCCTGCCATGGTGGCTGAGAATTTTGTGCCTCCATTACTGGAGGCAGTGCTATTGGATTATCAGAGGAATGTCCCAGCAGCCCGTGAACCTGAAGTCTTAAGCACCATGGCAACAATTGTAAACAGACTGGAGGTACGTTCTGTTTGATGCTCATGGCTTTTATAAGAAATGATACCTTGGTTGTTTGGAATGGTGGTTCCGAAAAAAAGCCACAGATTATGATATTTTTCACTATCCATATAAACTGTACCTCAGTGACATATTTCCTGATATTTTATGAACTCATTAGTTCAACATGACATTGATTTGTGTTCATCTTTAAAAACGTTTCATTACATTATGAGAATTAACATAGCACAAAATAACTCATCAGGTTTTATTGAAGGCTCAATAACTTTATAGGCTATAGAAAAAACTTCAAGCCTCTGACCTTTGGCAAATTAATTTGCATTGTTGGCAGTAATCCTTATTTATAGATGAAGTAATGCTTGTGTATGAAAAAACATTTGAGGGTGTATTTTAAATTTGAATTGGAAATAAAGGGATGAAAACTGTATGGTTTCATAATTTAACAATACATAATATTTAGCCATATACATGCTAGGTAGAGATCCTGGATAAACAGCTTTATAATAAATTACAATACTTAAAATGGTCCTCAATAGCAATCAATACAGCTTACAGCCTATATGTATACAGAACGGTTTATGGGACTCAATTGTTGACATGTTTGATCCTCATTGGAAAAGTCTCTTATGAAAATGTTAAGGAGACATAATTGGGTCTTCATAGGTAGAATCCGAAACAAACCTTAAATGCATATTTTGCATGTGTTTTAACAATTGATACTCAATTGAAGCCTTGAACGTGAAAACATGGCAATTTTAAGAAAATGACCCGTAGACTTAAGTTCTAATAAATATATGCTGGATGAAACATTTTTTAAAGCTTAAGGCTTACAATCTGTGTTAGGTTTTAAAGCTATATAGGTTCTTGTTAGTAGTAGGAAATTGTGATTGAAACCACTTTGAAGAAGTGATGGTAGAGAAGTAGACCATGTCTAGATAGTGTGATTAGCTGTTGTATGTTTATAAGTACATATGTGCAGTGCTATTGGTTGTTAAACCAGATGACTTTTGTTGGACAGTATGCCACAGCGTGACAGCCACTGGCAGCATGAGGCTTCACTCTGCGTCTGTGACAATCAAGTCTGCTTCTGAACTTTTCACGGATTAGGTGGCTATTATAACACTTTCTTTCTTTAATATTTTTTTTGTACAATGTAGATTTTACCATGCATATAATAACCTTGATATGTACTCTATATTATTTATATAAGTCATTGACAGAATGTTCATGTATGGCGACTCTTTTAAATTTATTGAAAGAAAAATGATTGGTTTTTATTCTGCTTTCAGAATCACATCACAAAGGACATTCCACAGATATTTGATGCAGTATTTGAGTGTACACTCGAGATGATCAATAAAGACTTTGAGGAGTTCCCAGAACATAGAGCTCACTTCTTCCTTCTACTGCAGGCAGTGAACACCCATTGCTTCCAAGGTGAGACCTTTTCCAGTGTGTCAATATAATCTATATGATAGCATAATTGTCTTGTATCATGGCTGAACTCTGCAGAGATATTTATATAATCAAGTTTTTCTTAAAATATTTTCAAATGGGGGACAAATGACCTTTGTTATATAGATAAAGAGACAAATTTTGAAACATTTGTGGGTCTTTTATGCAATTTGAGGGTCAAATTGGGCAATTTTGTGTGCCAGGGAAAAACCCAGTTTATATTGGTTATTGAGCAGCACAAAATTTTCAGTCTCTTTTTTCCTAATTATGAATTTGATAGTTGTGGAATCAAGAAATTCCATTGCACATGATTTAAAGCTCTTACATAAATCAATTTGTATCCTATGGAAAAAAATTATAGCAAACAGCAGAATTTCAAGTAATTTATTCATTTATTGGTTGAAGACATTCTTTTTATAAGAACTTGTTAATTGTTCCTTTTCAATTTGATCTTGCACAGTATTCATGTAGAATATTTCTTTTGGCAGCTTTTCTGAACATCCCAGCGGCTCAGTTCAAACTGGTGTTAGACTCAATCATCTGGGCGTTCAAGCACACCATGAGAAATGTGGCTGACACTGGACTGGACATCTTGTACGTGCTCCTCCAGAATGTTGCCAACGAGGAGAACGCTGCTCAGAGTTTCTACCAGACCTTCTTCACTGACATCCTGCAGCACATCTTCTCCGTGGTGACAGACAGCTCACACACTGCAGGTATACTGATTGACTGACACAGTTGCACTGTTAATGGCAATATTGCCTGACTTAAAATGCTGAAACAGGTCCCAGTGGCCGAATGGTTAAGAGTGTCTGCCTAGGAATCTGGAGGTCGTGTGTTTGCTCCCCTTTCGTGACATATTAAAACATTAAAAATGGTCAGTAGTTCCAGGACTGGTTGTCAGGACAATGTGACTGTCTGTGGTACTGCAGTATGGCAGCCTTATATCTGTCGCTGACATAGTCTTTAGATGACTGAAATACCGTCTGGGTCTTTGAAATAATCTGCAAGGTGGAAGTCAGTTTTCAGCAAAATTATTGAAATTAATTTTACGTACTCAACACAGAAGATTAAAACATTTTGAACCAATTTACTTTATTCAAGTTCCATTGTAAATTTAAAGTGAAACATTGTGGCCATTGTCAAATAGTGTGTGTACATCTGTCTGTATATTTGATATTAGAATTTAGTATTTGATGAAAGGAAACCTGTGAGTATGATACAGGTAATATACATGTAAATTCATCTGTGGATGCTCATCCTTTAGAAATTTGCTTGAAACTATGAGATCTTGTTTTGGCTTCATTTTTATACACCCGGCGAAGACTGGACGTATTTCACCTGCAGTGGTTGGTAGGCATGTCCACTGATGCTGTCCACTCTTAAACACAAACAAATGTGAACTGATCTTTACTAGACTTGGTCTCAGTGTATATATATATATGGGCACAATATCACGGCCAAGTTTGATAACCAGCCAGATTGTCCCGGACACTCGGGAGTTACGGCCTTTGAAATAATGAAAAATGACTCAATTAACAGTGTCTGCTCTCTTACACTAACAGTAACATAAACTGATCTTGTTCAAACATGGTCACACTATGAATGGGCACAGTATCTTAACCAAGTTTGATTACCAGCCAACACTCCAAAGTTATGGCCCTTGAATTGATAAAATTGCAGGATGGGTTTATTTTGCGATAACCAGTGCTCTTGTTTAGTGAAACATGATTTTTATATGCTGATTACTTCCTTGACTGTCTTAGATTTTGAATGCTGTAAAAGTTATTCATAATTTGTGTGCTGCATTATTAATTTTACCCCTGCAAACAAAGTTTGAGAGGGGATATATAGGAGTCAGTCAGTCGGTCTGTTTGTTTGTTGGTCTGTCCGTCCATCCTCAAAACTTGTGACCCAAACTACTATATTTCTTAACCGATTTGTTTTAAATTTGTGTGTGCATTGAAAATCAGGTGAAGAGGTGTGTGACATAAATTTCACTTGAGTAATCCCAAGGATTACAGAGTTATTGCCCCTGTTTCGACTCTAAATATCTTGTGACGCAAACTTCTACATTTCTTTACTGAGTCGGTTCAAATTATGTGTGTGCATTGATAATCAGGTGGAGAGGTGAGGAAAACAGATGGTGACTAGGATAAGTGCAGTGTCCAAGAAGTGTAACTCTACCTGGTCCCATTTTTTAATTATCCCCTTTTGTTAAATTGCCTTTTTTCTTGTCCTGGACATAACTTGAATATTATGCATAGTATTTACTTGAAACTTAAAAATAAACAGATGGAGACTAGAAGTGTAGTGTCCAAGAACTGTAACTCTACACATTTAAACTACGGTGCCAAACAACCTTAATTGACTCTCATCCACTTTAAATAAAAACTTTACTTACCTATTACTTACTATCACAACCAATATGCTATGTATACAGGTTCTTATCTATGCTCCACCTGGAGTCTGGCCTCTCCTGTATCAAAGCATTTTGCGGGGGTATTAATCACCTTCAGTGATAGTTCTAGTTCCTCTTGTGTTGCCTATTTGATGTTTTACAAAGATACTTATTTGTCGTTTGTACTCTGCTAGATTCTGTGTGACTCCTGTCTGATTCTATTTTGTGACTTTCCCACGTGGATAGTAGTTAGAGCATCTACCCTAGGAGCAGGAGGTTGTGTGTTCGATCCATGGCATATCAAAGTCGTTGAAAGTGTTAATGGTAGCTACTTGGTACTCAGCAGATATACAGGGTATTTCCAGGACTGGTTATAATGTGACTGGATGTGGCATCATGCCACATGTCTACAGCGTGCACTAAATCTGTGTGAAGTAGACGTAGTCTCAGTATGACTGAAATACTGCTAGTTGGATTTTAAACTAAGCAAACAATCATAATTCCATTTTGTGTGTCGTGTTGTGTGACTGACCCTGTGTTTGTTATTTGCAGGCCTTACAATGCAGGCTACTATCTTGGCCTATATGTTTAGCCTGGTGGAACGGAACAAGATCACAGTGCCCCTGGGTGGGAACACTGCCCTGGCCGCAGACAACGTCACCTACATTCAGCAGTTCCTCCTAAACCTATTGAAAGCAGCATTCCCTCACCTAAATGAGTAAGTTGTTGATCAATGATTTAATTGTCTCGGTTATTCAAAGTCTTCGGGACCGACGTTGCACTTCAAATAAAGCATCTGTTTGAATAATCAATAATGGTCAAATGTTACACTTTAATGTTTGCATTTAGTGGAATGTTGTGAAGATAGGTGATTGTCTTTCAATTATAACAAATACTGATCATAACTTTAAATGATAAATCATGTGCGCTGCTGTGCTGAAGACATTGTAGTGATCTCCCCTTCACAGTTTGACAGGTAAGGTGTGAAAACAATAGCCGATCAGCTTATGGCAGACTGGTTCAGATAAGAGGTGTGAACAGGTGATTAAACTGTACGCTAGGGGCCCACTTTACTACAGATAAAGGGTTTTGTTTGAATAAATCAAACAAATAAAGGGTTGTATTCATATGAACTTGTATTTATATGGAAAAAATCGGGACCGAAGGTTAGGTTCAGATAAAGGGTAGGCATTGGATAATGCATGTTTTGATAACTGAGATCTGACTGTAAGAGCTTAATGTGGCAATTGTAAAACCACATCAGTCTGGCTAGGAGCTGTACAGGGTTATAAAAACAGTGCTTTGTATGAACAATTGAAAAAGACTTGGGGGGGGGGGGGGGGGGAGTTATTTTCAAGAAGTTTATATTAGTCTATGTTTGTTAGCTTCCTGGTGTACACCTTATGACCTAAATGTCAGTATAAAGTATTCCAATATTTGCTAATCATGTTAACCATTTGTTAACAGGCCACAGATTAGAATATTCATTGAAGGATTGTTCAGCTTTGACCAGGACATAACTGCCTTCAAGGAACACTTGCGAGACTTTTTGGTCCAAATTAGAGTAAGTACATTTATTATAACCCCGCCTGTTGATTTGTCGGTCTGTCCGTCCATCTCATAAGTACATTTATTATAACCCCGCCTGTTGATTTGTTGGTCTGTCCGTCCGTCCTCATAAGTACATTTATTATAACCCCGTCTGTTGATTTGTCAGTCTGTCCGTCCATCTCATAAGTACATTTATTATAACCCCGTCTGTTGATTTGTCAGTCTGTCCGTCCATCTCATAAGTACATTTATTATAACCCCATCTGTTGGTTTGTCGGTCTGTCCGTCCATCTCATAAGTACATTTATTATAACCCAGTCTGTTGATTTGTCGGTCTGTCCTTCCATCCCAAAAACTTGTGGCGCAGAGAACTTCTACATTTCTGAACAGATTTGGTTCAAATTTTGTGTGTGCATTGATAATCAGGTGGAGAGGTGCATGTCATAAATTTCACTTGAGTTGTCTTTAGAATTACAGAGTTATTGCCCCTGATTTGACTCTAAATATCTTGTGACGTAAACTTCTACATTTCTTAACCAATTCAGTTCAACTATGACTCTACCTGGTCCCATTTTTAGCTCACCTGAGCACAAAGTGCTCAAGGTGAGCTTTTGTGATCGCCCTTCGTCCGGCGTCCGTCGTCGTGCGTCGTCCGTCGTCAACAATTTGCTTTAAACGACATCTCCTCTGAAACCGCTGGACAGAATTTAATGAAACTTGGCAGGAATGTTCCTTGGGTGAGGCTCTACAAAAGTTGCTAAAATAAACTTGATCCATGAAGAACTCTGATTGCCATGGCAACAAAAAGAAAAACAATGAAAACTTTAAAATCATCTTCTCAAAACTACTGGCCAGATTTTAAATAAATTGGTACAGATGTTCCTTGGGTCAACCTCTACCAAAGTTGCTAAAATTATTCCGATCCGTAAAAAAACATGGCCGCCAGGGGCGGGGCTTATTTGCCTTATATGTATATAGAGAAACCTTTAAACAACATCTTCTCTGAAACCACTGGACAGAATTTGATTAAACTTGGCAGGGATGATCCTTGGGTCAACCTTCACAAAAGTTGCTAAAATAAACTTGATCCATGTAGAACTCTGGTTGCCATGGCAACAAAAAAAAAAATGAAAACTTTAAAAATCATCTTCTTCAAAACTACTGGCCAGATTTTAAAATAAATTGGTACAGATGTTCCTTGGGTCAACCTCTACCAAAGTTGCTAAAATTATTCTGATCCATAAAAAAACATGGCCGCCAGGGGCGGGGTTTATTTGCCTTATTTGTATATAGGAAAACTTTAAACAACATCTCCTCTGAAACCACTGGACAGAATTTGATTAAACTTGGCAGGGATGATCCTTGGGTCAACCTTCACAAAAGTTGCTAAAATAAACTTGATCCATATAGAACTCTGGTTGCCATGGAAAAAAAAAAAAATGAAAACTTTAAAAATCATCTTCTTCAAAACTACTGGCCAGATTTTAAAATAAATTGGTACAGATGTTCCTTGGGTCAACCTCTACCAAAGTTGCTAAAATTATTCCGATCCATAAAAAAACATGGCCACCAGGGGCGGGGCTTATTTGCCTTATTTGTATATAGGGAAAACTTTAAACAACATCTCCTCTGAAACCACTGGACAGAATTTGATTAAACTTGGCAGGGATGATTCTTGGGTCAACCTCCACAAAAGTTGTTAAAATAAACTTGATCCATGTAGAACTCTTGTTGCCATGGCAATAAAAAAAAAAAAACTTTAAAAATCATCTTCTTCAAAACTACTGGCCAGATTTTAAAATAAATTGGTACAGGTGTTCCTTGGGTCAACCTCTACCAAAGTTGCTAAAATTTTTCCAATCCGTAAAAAACATGGCCGCCAGGGGCGGGGCTTATTTGCCTTATATGTATATAGGGAAAACTTTAATCAACATTTCCTCTGAAACCACGGGAAAGAATTTGATTAAATTTGGCAGGAATGATCCTTGGGTCAACCTTCACAAAAATTCCTAAAATAAACTTGATCCATATAGAACTCTTGTTGCCATGGCAACAAAAAGAAAAAAAAAATATGAAAACTTTAAAAATCATCTTCTTCAAAACTACTGGCCAGATTTTAAAATAAATTGGTACAGATGTTCCTTGGGTCAACCTATTTATCTCATGTGAGCGATTTAGGGCCATCATGGGCCTCTTGTTTAATTATCTCACTTTGTTAAATTGCTTATATTCTTGTCTGGAATATATCTCAAATATTATACATGGTATTGGCTTGAAACTGAAAATGTAAACAGATGGCGACTAGAGGAAGTGCAGTGTCCAAGAACTGTAACTCTACACTTTTAAACTTCCTAGCCAAACAACCCTAACTGACTCTCTGTCCACTTTAGATAAAGACTTGACTTACTTATTACTTACTTTCTATCATAACCAATATACTATGTATACAGGTTCTTATCTGTATTGCGCCTGTGAGGGTATTAATCATCTTCAGTGAAAGCTCTTGTTTCTAGTAAACCTGAGCACAAGGAGCACATCGTGCTTAATTTTAGGAATTGTGATCAGCTTCTGTTTTTGTCTTTGGGTAATCCCTCACCTTGGTATCACACCCAGATTCCCTTGTATCCAACTACAGTCTCTTTCAATGCTGTCTCTTCTCACCTTGGTATCACACCCAGATTCCCTTGTATCCAACTACAGTCTCTTTCGATGCTGTCTCTTCAGGAAAAAACTGAATGTCCTGTTTCCTTTTGCATGAATGGATGAAAGGTAATACTGTTAGATAAAGTCTTACTGTTCTGTCAAATCCGATTTATGTGTAAAAATTGGTAATTGCTTGCAGATACTGAGTTTCCTACAGTGGTTCATCAAGGAAAACTATATGTCAGTATATGACCAAAGAAATTGCAATTTGGTGTTAACTTCTGACAGCTATACAATCAACTGTCTTTTTTTGCAGGAGTTTGCTGGTGAAGATAACAGTGATTTGTTCCTGGAGGAGCGAGAAACAACCATCAAGCAGGCACAGGAGGAGAAGAAGAAGATCCAGATGTCTGTGCCAGGAATCATCGGACCACACGAGATTCAGGACGACATGCAGGACTAGGCGCATGTTACCATGGAGAATTTGCGATCTCTTGTACATTAGTGAAACTGGCGTGGCTCAAGCTTTAGCTTGGATGCTCTCCCTGTCTCTGTGTGGTGGTGACGAGAGGAGATTCAGTTCAGTTGTAGCTTAGGAACACTGGGTCTGGTGTAAGGATCGGGTAGGAGGGGCTGGAACCAGGCAGATAGTCTTGTCCTACATTAGGATTTTGATTTCAGATTTTCTGGTAGGTTTGCATGAGATCAGTGCTCTTTTTGTGAAAGTAAAACAAATATGGAATGTGCATATGCATCTGTGAGGAATTTCCAGGACTTGGTGCCATGGTAACAGTTTAGAAGTGTTGTAGCTTTTGTGTTCTACTACACATGGTATTACAAAGGCAGTTGTTGGGATGAAATTGTAAACAACACACATCATATTAAGTTCTTTTTTTTATTATAATCTTTATTTTTCCTCATTAATTACAATAGGACCATGTTGACCAATGTAATTCCATGAAGCTGTCATATTACAATGTTGGATAACCAGGACTTCTTGCTACGTTTCCATACAGTCAGCTGTGGTATAGTAGACTAGCACTTCATTGTTTTAAAGACATTGATTAAAACAAAACTATAGCAAATGCTACTTACATAATTGAATACTCTTCAGTCTTGAATTGGTATAATCTTGAAGATAAGTACACTGGTTTGCTGACCGTTCATAGTAATCACCATATGGAAAAGTTACTGTCAAAATGACAGTCCCCACTACATTATGGGACAACTAATGGGAGAGCTGCTTTTCAAATGATTGGTAATTAGCAGATGTTAACTAATAATGGCCTTGGGTGATATTTGGAGAGTAACGGAATGAGATGCTTAATGGGTTCCAGATGATGTCACACTAGGAAGATTAGCTCTATTTTACAAACATTGTTTACAAACAGTAGTTCAAATTTAGAATTTTCTTTTCATCTAGAATACAACTCAAATCAAGGGACTGATTATGTTCTTTTGTAGCACCTTTTATACATAAAATTATATGTGAGAGTACTTTATTTTAAATACAGTTGAAAGGATTTTAACGCAATATATGTAATTTTTTCATCCAGGCTTTTATAATGTAAAGTATTGATGGAATTAGAGCTGAAATAGGGAGTACTTAGTTGCTATGATAAGCTTACGATGAGGCAGCGAATCCTATGTACAATTTAACAGTGTAAACTGACAGAGACTGGGATTTCAGATTGGGGATACCTCCTGTAAAGTTTTGACTGTTAGACATGGAAGATTTGGAGTTATCTGCTATAAAGAGTTTAGTCTTATTTTATGGGTTGATATCCACTGACTGGTGGGTTGATATTAGTTTTGAGACCTGTCAAAACACTTTATTGGGGGATCTTCTTCTGCCACATCTGTATCTGAGTGTAGGTGTGAGTGGATATTTGTACGAAACGCATTTATTAGTAAGGATTATCATGTTAGCACTTGTATTTATCGACTCAGAATTCTTGGTGCTTTTTGTTTTTATTCCTCTGTTGTGGTTTACTTGGCAATTATGAGGAAGCCCATTCATATCTTCACCTACATTTATGTGTTAAACTCATACCTGGACCACATGTTGACTTGCACTGATAATTGATCAAAATTTTCATGTTTCCTGTTAGAGGCTCACTTGTGTCTGGTATCCTGTTCAAGGTGTGTAGTTCAACTCTAGAATATTTATGTCGCATAGATAATCATCAGGTATTTCTCTGTTTTACAGCAAATTAAGTAACCAGCATCACTTTCTTAAATTTTCTCTTTTAGTAAATATATATGACATTGTTATGTAGGTTATTGAGTCCAACTTCAGTAGTATTCTTTGCTGAGAATCTTTCTTCTTACTCGGCATGTTTTCTGTAATGTTTGTGTACAAACTAGTCCATAATGTAGACTTACATGTAAATAAAACGAGCCTTTAAGTGGTGACTTAGTCTTGATGGTACAATCTGCAGGAATCTCGTGTGTCAGCGTTTTGTCTGCTTCCATAATTCACAGCAGATTTTTGATTTTTTACATAGAATTTAATTAATATCAGATAAATATGAGTAATGAAGGAAAGGGGTGGTTCATGAATTCAAGTCAGGGGTTGCGCAAATGGGTGTCCGTGACATCTGAGAATATACTGGAAACCCAGATTTCTACCACCTTTAATATATGTTTAATATTACCATTTATTTTCAACTTTCATACAGAATGCATAATAGGAAATGTTTTTATTGATGGCTAAGTTTGTCAATAAGTTTTTGATTTTGCTTTTTATTATTAGAAAATTGCTTGAACTAAGAAATACATTTGAAAGAGTGACTTATGATGTAAGATAACTGCCAATTTCATTTTCTATCAGGTCATTTTTACCTGGAAATCCTACGTATTTGTTTGTTGAGAGAGATGGTGAAACAATGCTTTGTTTTAAACTTCTGTTGTTACCAGCAGTACAAAAGAAATTATTTACATTGTACTAGCTTGTATACGTAGTTTGTGCTTGTGGTTGTGTCAGGTGAGGAGTATTTTTAATAATATATATGTTAGATTTAAGTAGAAGAAAATATTTGACTGTATCAGCTCGTCATCCCCATGTATAAATTAACTTGAGGTATCAAATAGTGACAATAGGAAACACACACAATCATGACTGTTGAAGGAGCAGTCTTTGTCCAGGAGTGAAAAGGACTGTTTGTCATAGTTCAGTGTGATTATACTGATTGGAGTGGTGGAAGATTGGTGCAACAAAACACATTGTATCATTGTTAGTATGTTCAGTGATTGCATGGTTTTTATTCAGTAGAAGTTAAGTGCTTCACAGAATGTATAGCGCTCTTGCTACTAATTACTGTGTTGTTAGAGCGTTCATGAATAGCACAATCTAGCATAAAACAATTCTAGAAACAGGAACTGTTATTGACATTGCCTTGTTAGGGAAGTTTTTAAAATTGAGGCTTTTAAACCGATACACAGAACATCATAGAACAGATTTTAGTTCACATATTTTGACATTAACAACTTTGTAGTTTACTTTCTCACAGAGATATAATTGCTAGGTGTTTGTCCAGTAGGTCCTTATAAATGAACTCCTGCACAATGCAGATCAAGATTACATTGGTGCAATCAATGCTAGACGGGGCAGTGTTTTGTTGTGAACCCGTTGTAGGGTTTTCACATCTTTCCTTCCATCTTGTCGCTTGTTGGGCACTTGATTATCTCTTTGAATTACCTATCATTATATTGTTACATTACAAACTGAGAGGAAAGTTAATCCCGATTGTGTTGCATACACAATGCACATTAAATGTGAATGTTGTATAGAAGAGTCTGCAATAAAAAACTCACACTTATAGTTACTCTGCATTTTTTGATAAAGGATAATAAGGATTTACTGTGTACTCTTATATTTTCCACCACTTGTAAGGTCGTGATACTAATAAAATCTGTCTAAGAGATTTTGTCATTATTACTATGGGCCTTAAATAAAGTATGTTTGGTTTCTCTCACATTTCAGTATACTACTGAAGAAGGATTTTAGCCTTAGTGCAAAGTTCCATATGATACCTGATGTTTGCATCTGTATGTAAATTATGAAAAAAAAATAAACCTTAAAGTTTATCTTTTACTTGGTATTATTTCTGTATAAACTGAACTAAAAATACTTTTAAATTTTCAGTCAAGAAAAATCTGCTTTCCCACTCTCTCCCAAAAATATTTCATTTTACAAGATGAAAATATTAGCCTTAGTTTTCTTTAAAACTAAATGTGTATATAAGTGTTTTCTAATGCCGCTGTTTAATTATACCATGACTATGTTCTGTGTTTATCAGTTAAACGGGTGTCATTCGGCACCTGGCCTCAAGTTCTTATAAAACTTTGTACTGTAGCCCAAACTCAAAGTATGCCTAATGGAAGCAAGAGATTTGAGTAGGATAATCCTGTTTGAGTCTGAGATCATACTAAAGTATTTTAGAGAAATTGGGGACAGGAAACAGAGTTGCCGTTTCTTGATACTTGCAAACGAGAAAGTACAATAGTGTACATGTCTACCAATGGGTGGATAGTGGATATCAATAATAGATAGGTCACGTTGCTCCAGGAATAGCCCCTGAAGTTTCACATGAAGTGATGTGGGGTAAATATTCTGTGTTTAATTTTGACTTTATCAACTTGATTAAAATACTGACATTGATTATAATACTGACGAAAAGGGCACATAACTGTGATAAGTCTTTCAGCATTTTTCAAACCCAACTTCTCGTAAAGTCTCGCGTTAATGATTTGTCCCATTCATTCATTGTGACACATCTAAGCTGACCTTAAACATGTTGCCGCCTTGCTTCAGGTTGGTTCTCCATGTTACAGGCGGTGCCCATCATTGTTTAAGAGTGGCTAGAAATGTTTAGGCAATAGTTGTACGCACATAACGCAACTCTGACAACAGTATAGGCTTGTTTCCTTGCCATCATAGATCATGTGCTTGATCTTATCTACCATTGGTTGTTAGCTCACAATCAATATATATGCGTGTTTCTGTTACATTTGTTGTACTATTTTATGTAAGATTATTTTGCAGGCTATTCAAGTACGTAACACTTGTTTTCACCAATAAATAACTGTTTTTGAAACAATGATTGTTCATGTGTAATTTGTTCTGGTCAAGTACAATGAGATATGATGAAAAACCAACTAATCACCATATGTTCTTCATTTCCATCAATTCACTTGAAATTATCATTCTCTGGAACAGTTGGATGAAAACTAATGAATTAATCATGGACAAACCTTGAATATAATGAATGTGATCCATGCAGAACTTTGACTACCTCAAGTGAAACGTGTGTGATTACTTCAGTTGCACATTTTTTTTTTGTAAATGGAATCTTATGAAGTTTTGTGTCAGTGATAAAGTTATTTGTTTAATAATTATTCTTAGTTCTCCGTTGGGAACTTTGTCACATGCAGCGCTTTCTTTGGTCACCGACAGTATTTCAGCCAGTTAGGTCTGATATTAAACGCGTATATCACAGCATAGACTGATGACGGGATGCATTATCCTGACACTTGGACAGCCGGTCCTTCAGCCAACCGTAAGCACAAGGGATGTGAACCTGTACAAGTTAAATGACTTTGGTATGTCGCAACCCAGGATCGAACATATTAACTGTTACCACAGCGGGTGAGCCGTTATGGTCACTGTCGCACTTCGTAATGTAGAGCTTCTCTGTTAGCTGCCGAGGCAGCAGAGTTAAGTACCTATTGGTACATATAGGACTTAATTTCATAGTCACCATGATAGTGTTGACAATGCATGTTAGGATGCCGGTACTTGGCAATATGACCTTTTCTCCGACTTTTTTTTAGCTCAGCAGTTTAAAAAAAAACAAAAACAAAAACAAAAAAAACTCAAGGTACTGTTCCTCACTCTGGTGTCGTCGTTGGCGTTATCATGAAAATTAATATTGACTATTAAAACTACTGTCACAAGACAAAGGTCACTATGACGTATCGTATAGTGTTCTGACTTGATGTTCCAACTACCTGACTTATTCCGATTACGTCTGCAAATGGTCATGGACTCTCATATATAGTGACATACGTCCGTACCCTGTGCTACCAGAAGAGCTTCTTCCCAGACACCATTCGGGTCTGGAACCGACTCAACCAGACAGTCATAAGCTGCCCCACGTTAGACAACTTCAAGAGGGAGGTACAGGCAGTCCGGCTACGTTAATACAGATAAGGATGGTTTCTTTTGTTACTTAGCCCAGAGAGAGAGAGAGAGAGAGATGCAGAGAGAATAAAAAACACCAGAATGGTGAGCACATTATTATATAGAAGTCGATCGAAAATAAAATTGGTAAAAAGTGAAAAGATGGATCTATCCAGAGACGCGTCTTAGGAACGGGGGCATGGCAATACACTGCTTTAATCATGATTTATATGAAGTAAAGCTGATTATAAGAAAGCTTAAACTAAGTTTTAAAAGTGCACACTGTATGCACGTTGTACAAAAATGGAATTACGCAAGTATGAAGCTATTAGAATCAATCCTAGACGGTCGTTTATATGAGACAGCCAATGCAGAATGTAGGTTTCTGCCACCTTTGGGGACGTCGATTAGAACACACACACACACACACACACACACACACACACACAGCATTCTATGTCGAAGGATGGATCAGTCCGTTGCGCGTTTGAAGGATATGACCTACCCATAGGGTTCGAACACACAACTTCCGGATCCAAATGTTCTTTAAAACACAGGGTCACTTGTTCTAATCCTGTGACTATACTGGGTTAAGAGTTGGAATGAAGAGTGAGCCAGAGATGTAAGTGTTGCTTACTGGTAGCTCCCTGCTTGGCACTAAGCATACAGGGTAGTTCGAGGACTAGTATGACTAAAATACCGTGAGTGGGACGTTAAACCAACCAATAAACTACTGACAACGTGATTATCTTAAACACAAACACACGCAGGTGTAGCATTCGATATTAACAAGACTGTTTTGTTTTTTCTATTTTCCCTACAGACTGGTTTATTTCTCTCCCTACAGACTGGTTTATTTCTCTCCCTACAGACTGGTTTATTTCTCTCCCTACAGACTGGTTTATTTCTCTCCCTACAGACTGGTTTATTTCTCTTCACTCCACTTTTAATTGTACCCCTTTTACGTCACGCTGGTGTTATCACTTCACACCATGTACAGTTATATTGAGGGACACTAATAAAAAAGTCACTCATTTTCATCGGGAGGTTTCAAGAAAAGTTTAACGTTTTGAATATTTTAAAGAAGTAAATAACCCCCTGCCCCCTCTCTGTAGTCAAATAACAGAAAATAATAAAAAAAATAAAACAAAAAAAAAAAAATAAAAACAACAAAAAACAAATACCAATTAAAAAGAAGTCATAATAATTACGTATATGTATGTATATTACACAGATAATTATAAAATTTCTTATCTCATGAACATGGCAACGATATATGAAAGTACGCCCAAACTCCTTCTTTTGAACTTCTAGACATTTCAAGATGTCTTACATTACTGTGAAGTCTGCACATTGGTAGAATATAGCTGGTGCCTTGGCGTTCTTTGTTACGTACGTCACCTGTAAAACAATTGGATTGTTTATAGCTATGAATATGAAAATGGTCATTTTATGCTAAAAACGATGTTGAATTGAGTTGCTGATTGTCACAATCGTTCTGTAAGTCCCCTCACCCTCGGGTTCGGGAGGTCGTGGGTTCGATCCACGGCCGTGACATACCAAAGTCGTTAAAATAGTATAGCTCTCTTGCTTGGCACTCAGCATATAAGGGTAGTTCCAGGACTGGTTGACTCGGTGTCAGGATAATGTGATTGGGTGTTGTATCATGCCACATGTCTACGGCCTGATGCAAGAAGACATCGTCTCCAAATGACTGAAATACTGTCGATGGGACGTTAAATCCAAACAAACAAATAAATCATTCTGAAATGCATCTGGCAACAATGCTTCATTATTTGTTAGTATATTCAATAGCGGTATATATAAACACGTGTTTATTATAGTATTACATTTACAATGTACACTTTATTTATGACTATTTCTAACTCACTGGTTAACGCCTTGTATTATATTTATTTATATACTTTATATATTTTCTAATTAACATTTATTAACATTTATTCAAGATACAGATATAATAATTATTTCATATATCTGTCTGTCAATCCACCCCTGTGTCATTTTTGATATATTTCTGCGCACCTGCAGGATGTAGTTTCCCCTTGTATTGGACGTGGGCAGGGCAGCATTGGCCGTGTAGAGGGTCAGGCTGGGCTCACCCATGTCTGGTACCCGTGCTATCTCCTTCACGTCATCACCATTTATGATGCTCACGGCAAAGTATCCCTTTGTGAACATAAAAATATTAAGAACGTTCATGATGGTTTTATACCACACACTATGAACCATGACGTTGCACAAAACAATATTCATATGATTTCAATAGCCTTTTTAAATAAATAACATCTATTTACTCACATGCAAGGAATTGCCATACTATTTTCTTTTAATTTGTATTGAATAATTGTTCGGAAAAACCCCCAACAAAAACAAAAAAAAACAACAACAACAAAACACTAAATTTACGTGTCAACTTCGATTCTACATAACTTTAATTTTATTATTTACAGTCCAATACTGACCTTAACAAAAACGTCTTAATCTGATATAAAATTCATGAAACAAAGTACCTTATTCTGCTCTTTGTAAAATCGGCTGACCCTTCTTTGATTTTAAAGAAGCCAACTTGTCCTCAGTAGGGTAAGTACATATGTATACATAATGATGAAATTAACATACATATGATGCTTTCCAATTTCAAACTACTTGTCATTATGTGTGTATGATATCTGAGTTTAAGGTACGTTAGAACTGGGACCAGTGTTTTATATATTGGCCGCGTACAGAGTTCTTTTCACAAGCACAAGAATCGCAGAGCATTGCTGCGTGTGATAAAACATCTTAGAATATGCGTCATATTACTCTATTCCTTTTCTCACCTCTTTCTTATACACATCCTTTCTTATATTAGTGAAAAACAGAATGCAAATCTATATGTGTATAAAACTTTGTGATTCAGACATATTTTAATACTGACAGATTAGGAAGGCATATTTTAAATAGTTTAGACTAAGATGTATTTTGATAAAAAGCATCCGAACACAGCAATTATGATTCTAGTGGCAGATGTCAATAAGTGGACAAGAGAACTTACGGGCGTGGCCTGTACCCAGTGGTCCAGGTTCTTCTGGAATATCACGGTGATGTTACTGCCTGGCCTGCCGACAGACATCGTGAAATCATAAACAAATCTCAGTACGACACACTCACATGTATACGTCTACTCATTTTGAGGCAAACCTCGTATATATATTGGGACGTGTGCCGTTTCTTCACGATCGCTCCCTTTATCGTTTTGTTAACATATATGGTATAAACACCTTTTAAAGGACATGCGCATTATGTAACATTAGCACGTTTTCCGGTTATTAAAGCCTGAAGCAGAAACAAGACTTGTCTTATTTTAATCCGTTGTTTACGCACACTATAGTTTAATCCGTTGTTTACGTACACTATAGTTTAACCCGTTGTTTACGTACACTATAGTTTAATCCGTTGTTTACGTACACTATAGTTTAACCCGTTGTTTACGTACACTATAGTTTAATCCGTTGTTTACGTACACTATAGTTTTCCATTGTTATGGTCAGGTGGTATCGCACAAGACGACGATTCCGAAGATTGTGGGCTCGAACCCCAAGAACAGGTTATGAGGGATGAGTGTAATTTGTAAGAACTTGTTCCTCAATCGAGGTAAATGAAATAAGTTTAAACTAAAACTACAACTATGTTTTAAAAAACGGACCTCTGCAATATTTACATATGCATTCAAACGAAGTTATTCTATTATTCTATGACTACATATACACAAGGGTATCACGTGATCAACATTTCATTAAGAGACTTGTCATATGTTATGTGTGTGTGTATAGCACTATTGTAATTCAAGTGAATTTTTAAATGAACGTTTGGGAAAATTCAGGATCCGGGCATATCCGGCTGGCACGGCGAGCGAGCCTATCATGCTTACCAGTTTACAAAAAGAATACAAGGTACATGTGTATACTTCAGCAAAACACGCTACATATTAAGAAAAAGGCAACAAAAACAAAGTTAACAAACAAACAACCAATACCCCAAACAACAACACTCCCCCAGTAAAGACATAATCATGATGGCCTACTGATAGACAGTGATCGGTTCCTCCATCTTCCTCCCGCCACATGGTCCATCCAGCAAGATACAGTCATTGGACGCTGGTATCGAAATACATAGATAATATCAGTACTAGGTACCTCTAGTCTACATTGATTAATATAGTAACAGCAAGTCACCATTCGGAACACCTCGCCAATTTCTTCTTTTTTCGCTAGTAAAATGGTGAGGCGTTCCGAATGAGCCAGTCACAATCGTCTTGTGAAGAATAAAATGCTGATTATGTGGGTGGACTACATTAAACAAACATCTTTTGTAAAAGATTTAGTTATTATTTGTTTTGGACATATATACATGTATGTTTTATCATATATTAGATACACATGCATGCTAGGTGTATACTGTGCACTCAACGTGGACGAGTTCGAATCCCATCATGATCACTCAGGAAGGACGGGGGTTTTAACTATGTGCCTCTGTGTACTCGAGTCTTAACCATTTTTGTAATTAGCTGTAATGTCGCAATATGACGGAAATATGACAGCGATTGTAATCAGCAAATGCGTGAATAATATTGTTCAAATCTCTTGAATTGTTCGCAATATATAAACATATTGAAAGCAGCATAAAGTACCTGTCTTGTCAAGACCGGAAATGGAACCTCGTTGTTTCGGTTCGACTAGGCACAAGTGGGCGGAGCAGACGGCGACAATGGTCGACAAAACACACAGGGGAAGCTTCATCTTGTTGTCTATGTGTCCGATTTTATGTCTGAGAGTGTGTCAGCACTTTAAACTGTATTTATACTTGTAGACCAACACATCTAAAGGGCAACTACATTCTATTTCGTCTATGTTTAAATTGGGACCAAAGGGAAATGGTAAATGGTCTCCAAGACTTGGTTATAGTTTCTGCTGTATCATCACTTTGTTTCTTATCGCTGAGTACAACACCCTGTCTCATTGTCTTCTAGATGCATAGCGGTAGGTCGGTGGTTCAACCTGGGCGACAGTTGGTAACTCGTGTTTTTTTTTTTAAGTTTAGTAGCTGAACGTCGTCGCTCTTTTGATTAAATGCCAGCGAAATCTGTAAATGACATTCACTGTATCAATGTAGAATTTTTTGTTGAGATTTTTTACCTGGACACCGCACCATAGGAGATTAGCACTTTGCCCATTCTGATTTTACCACAAATCTTACAGAGTTGCGAAGTGAGGTTAGGACATTACTGTTAATACCCGGGGGTTGGTGTGCACCACTTCCCCCACCTGTAATAAGCTGGACGTCGCTACAGTTTAGTTTCAGTTTTCAGTTACAAACCTAGTACCGTATAGTGAGTTATTTCTGTGGGTGTAATATTCTACGGTTTTGTCATGAAAGGGTTATTTTTTTCCACGGATTATTTTTCTGCGATTTCTCAACCCTGGTAGAATTAATTTGTGCGCTTGCTTACCTTGCTGAAGTTCAAGTTATTACTGGACATTTTCTTTTCACTCAAAGTAGATCACTCTATATTAAATGTTAAATACTCTAATGTACACCATATAGTACATAACATAATTTCGTATATATTCGGTGCATTGGGTCTATTTTTATAGACAGACGGCGCGATTTAATATATCCTTTATCATTTTCAACCATTTCCTTTAAATTCCACCAACTTGACGATTTAGTTTGAAACTACATTGACTGGTTGTATTATCTTGCTGTTAGCAGTAAACATACTTTTGTTGATATTTACAGGAAAACAGTCATATCGAATTTAATTGATTTATCGGTAAAGTAATAGTTTTATCATACGAGCATTTTTCTGCAATAAGCTAATATCTTGCTGTTAGCAGTAAACATACTTTTGTTGATATTTACAGGAAAACAGTCATATCGAATTTAATTGATTTATCGGTAAAGTAATAGTTTTATCATACGAGCATTTTTCTGCAATAAGCTAATATCCATGGATTTCATGTCTACGGTTTAGTGTTCATTCGTAGAAAAGCAGAAATAAGTTACCCACAGAAATAAAAAATAAATCTTCAGAAATTCCAAAAACCACCCTGACGCTTACAATCCATGACTTTAAGTCTTAGGAACTTTACGATGTTAAATACAAATTTTATATATTTAACGATATGAACAAAATATTTCGTTCTTTTTTTTTGACACGATTTGGGATTCGTAGGATATTAATATCATATGACCTACATTAAATTTTTTTACCCTACATAGTAGGCTGTGCATGGTTGTATGCCCCTTTAATTAATTCTCAGGTTTAGGTCAGACATATTTTGATATAAGACCAGCAAATGGTCAGGTGTTGGGTCACATGCACCTTGACCTGGACTTTATTATCGTGTTTTTCACAGCCGGTGCATTATCTCTCAACAACCCTGGTCTACGTAGTATCTGTGGCCTAGATCCTAAATAAGTTTCAATTTAAAACAAAAAGCCATCTTTATCCTTCATTTCACTTATTTGATGCATTCAGTGGACAAAGAAAACAATTCCCTGCATATCTAATTACCTTTTCTTGGGAGCAAGATTGAAGATTTTAGGGACATAAATGAATACAGGAATACAGTACAAGTACACTGAAACCCCACGTGACCTAAGGCTAAATCCTAAAACTGAAACAACATATTAAGTGTTATACTAAACACAATAGTTATTATCTGATAAGGGCATTAAATATGTCAGTAGGTTACGTTGTAGATAGACGTAAAGTCGGTGCAATGGTTTTTATATAAGATAAGATGCTCGATGCCAAGACACGTCACAATCTCCTCGTACACACGCTACACTATAAGCAAAATGTTTGTTTGTGTGTGTGGTAATGTTTTGGGTCGAGTTAGTGAGTTAAGCATCAGTAATGTTAAGCACTGATATAAGTCTGTCCCAAGCAACATTTGTACTTTTTTGAAAAGTTGTCGATTTGCGCATAACTAAGATGTTTCGGAAGTACGTACGCGCACGGAAACCGAAACCCTTCAACAAGGTAATATCCGTGGACGGAGTTCATAAATATTCCTGATATATAAACTGGAACGCTTTGTCTATCAGACTTGAGGAATCTTTTGAATACCTGTATAGACGACGCATTTTTCATATCAGTGGAAATAGAGTTCCATTCACGAACTACTGCTGAATGAATTATAAAAGTCAGTTGTTCGAGCGTGTACGCATCTTATATGTTGATTATTTTTAAGTTGATATCAAATATTAGTGTTGAGACTTCCCGGTACTAATGAGGATAGGTAACTTGGTGTGAAGCTGTAAAACATTTTATAGTATAGAACAAGACGATGCTTCTTTTGTCAGTCTGCTAAGGAATCCCATGCAGTTTCATATTGTAGTTTGTAGGTGATACTAATTTTATTGAACCAGTGACAATTCTTGCACATTTATTTTGTATTTTATCGAACTGATAATTGTCATTAGCACAGCAGTTAACCCAAACAACGTAAAAAATTTTAGTTATTTCTATTTAAATTGAATTTCAACTTACGCAGCATGTTGACTCTTTTCCACGTCTTATCTGTAATGTAATCAATATGTGAAAGCCACCCACAGTCATAATAGAGGATAAGACAAAAGTCAAACATGAAAAATGGTGGATGTGGTTTTTTATTTGCTTTCTATCAATTGTGAGTGATTCTGATTTTAAAGGATTGAAATTAACTAAGCAGGTTTCCGCCCATTTAGACTTGACTTGACTATTTGAGTTTACCGTCGATTCGACAGTATTTCAGTTATATAGCGACGTCCAACTAATAAAAGGTGGAGGAAGACCCCGAATGCACGGAGACATCCAGGTAGAACCACCGACCTACCGCAAGCCCATTTAGATATTTATCGATTTCGCTCTGGAGTGTTATAAAGCTGACGCAAGTGGGTTATCAGAAATGGCATATAAACTAGTATCATCAGCAAATAAGTTAATATTAGATCTGATATCATTTACGATATCGTTTATGTATATAAGAAAGAGCAATAGACAGAGGATCCAACCTTGGTTAACACCCACATTAATTTCTAACCAATTTGAAGTTGTGCCTGAAATAACTACATGCTGCCTCCTGTTAGATAAAAGATTAACAAACCATGGAAGCAAATGACGAGTGATTCCAACCGCCTTTGATTTTACAATAAGATCTCTGTGCCAGACTTTATCAAACGTTTTGCTGACATCAAAGAAAACTACTCTAATTTCATCTAAAACCTTACTAAATTTACCAATAAGGAATGTTAGCTGGTTAACTGTAGAATCACCCGGTAGGAAAAAAGATGTAGCTGTTGAAAAGAAACGAGAAATGGGTCATGTAAATGATTAAATACATACTTACACACAAGGCGCTCAAAAACCTTTTCAATATTGTTAAGTAGTGATATGGGAAATCGCTGTATCGTTTGCCACCTTCCAAATGTCAGGCATGTTACAACATTCTAGTGATGTGTTAAACAATTTACACAATGATTCGGAAAGTCATTTAATTTCAACTCGATGTTTGGTACTATATTCCCTGTCACTGTGTAAAACATTTAGAAATTCTATGCAACAGATTTTATACTACATATATATAAATATTTTTATTTTTTCAAGAAAAATGCACTTCATTTGCTGACAATGTAATCTCGCATCTTGCAATATTGTATGCTTAACAGTTTCTTTTTTGAATGTCTGTATAGCTGTGGATAGGTTCTATGTGAAATAATGTATGAACAAGACATTTTTTATACCTTAATATCTTTTCTATGTTAAATTGAAATCCCATAATATAACTTGTGTCCCTTTGTTCAATACTTGCACATTCAGGCAACAGATTTATGAATAAACATTTATATTACTTTGGTCGATTAAAGGTCGATTTGGAACAAATTATTAGCTGACTACTGAGTTGGTATCATTATGCCAAATTAACAAATATGTCATGTTTTGATTTGTTTCAATCTGATTAAAATTAGCTCCTTAATTACGCTACGTAAACTACGCTGTATTAATAAAGCGAAGTGACGTTAGGAGCTGTTTTTAATCAGATTGGATTTGTTTAGCAGGCATTATATGTGAACTAACAATAACCGCATTCTCTTTAATTTCAGCCATCCTGCAGATGTCAACAGATGTTCACACAATGAGAGCAGAGAGCATACATAGGGGGAGACAATCCAAAACTCCGAACCAAAAGAGCGACCCAACTCATCACCGGTGTTGAGTCCAACAATGACACTGCCTGCACAGAGTCAGACCCTTCTACAGAGAGTGGTACGGTGAAGGCATTCAGAACTGTGTACCATGCAGCTACGGAGCAAATTCCCCAATGACTGCCAATGGCCTACTAGAACTTCATAGATTGAATGGAGTAAACATAGCCTCCCGTGATCTGTCTAGTGACACTGTTGCTCAGATTCAGGACAGCTTAATACCTGTTATAAACAATATAATGTCGGATGAACTACGTCAGGTCTCATGCTATGGTATCATAGTGGATGAGAGTTGAGACATCAGTGTTGACAAAACTTGGGATATATGTAACAAAATCTTCAGTACTAACATCACTTACACTATTCTCCTTCTTATTATTATGTTTGATATGCTGTCAAAATTTGCGTGGTGATTTTTATTTAAGTGAAATAGATTATGCCTCTCTTTAATATAAAGTTTACTTTTTGCTTGCCGTTTAATTTTAGAAAAAAAAATACATCTGCATTTCAAAAATAATAATTTATTTTCATCAAAATTATTTAAACCTTTTGCTTAGATTCACGACATTTTTTCATCAAACCAAGGTGATTTGTTTTTCTTTTTCTTACATGTATATGTTTTACCAAAACATTAAAAAGACGTAGATAAGTTTAGAGAATGTGTTTATACATTGATTTATGTCAATATGACCAGTATCAGGTTGGTTCATAATATCATCAAATAACCGTGAGTAATCACTAAGAGAATTTAATAAGACATCTTTGTCCTCTTTATTCCATAACTTTTATCAAAAGATTCGTAATTAATAACATCTGTTAAATTAATATCACAATTATTATATAGGATATTATAGGACAGTAATCCGAAAACTCGGTCATATCTATAATACACATATTAGAGATACATTTAAATTTTTTATAACTAGTTAATAGGTAATAGTTAACTAGGTAATCAACTGTGCTCGCCACTGGTTTATTTCTATGAATTGAATTAAAGGTGCAATGGCCCGGTTCTAGCCGACCATTACAATATGTAGATTATTTTCCCTACAATGAGTTAACAATTTGACCCCAAAGTGTTAACATGCTTAACATGCTTATCATTGTTGTTTTTTTTATTTATTTTTTTAGCATAGGTATACCATATTTGTTACCTATATTTTGCGGAATATCCACATAACGGTCCAAATGTATAATGGATACATGTCAGGTAACTCGCAAATAAACATCTCCTCGCTCACTATACTTTCTTAAAGTTAAAATTAAATGAATTGGAATTAACATTTCTATATACAGCAGAATCTTCAGGGGGGGGGGGGGGGGGGGGGGGGGGGGGGGGGGTATAGCATATACAAAAATACATACCATTTTCAGATTTAACACATTATTTCTTTATTTTAAACCATATAATACCATTAGGATTGATACTAGTCAATTCCAGAAACTTGCTGTATTCTACTTTATAATACACAATAACTCCACCACTGTCACGTTTTGTTCTGCGATTTATTTTGGTCTTGGACACTCCGGACTCATATCCTTAAATTTGAACATTACTTGTTTTCACATTCCAGGTTTCCGTTAATAGAGGTATATCAAAGTCAGAAACACAAGAAATCGCTTGCTTGCTTGTTGGGCTTAACGTCCCACCGATAGTATTTCAGTCATTTGGAGACGATGTCTACTTGAGACAGGTATAGTGCTGCCACACTGCAGTATCACGCCGTAAATATGTGGCATGATACCACACTCAGTCACATTATCCTGACACCGGGCCAACCAGTCCTAAAACTACCCTTATATGCTGAGCACCAAGTAAGGGAGCTATACCAGTACCATTTTTTACGTCTTTGGTATGTCGCGGCCGGGGATCGAACCCACAACCTCCCGTTCCCGAGGCGGACGCTCTAACCACTCGGCCACCGGAGACGGTCAATGAAATCGCCGTCATTCAGTTTAGACTCAATACCTGTATAGTCCATAATAGGAATGATAACTGTTTCTCATTGTCCCTCTAACCAGCACTGCAGCCAGCACTCGACACTGTGTCAACAAAAATGGTTCTGTTATAAGATAAGATAGTCTTTTATTATCGTAACTTGTGTTTTACATCATGAAGTTAAAGAAATACATATAACTGTATTTAATATGAACACCCGGCCCAACGGGCCTTTAAGTCACCTTAACAGATGTTAGTATATTAATTAATCAATCATTTGAAAAGAGATGGATATTAAGTAAAGTTCACAAAACCACATAAAATTACTTAAGTCTGATTATAAATATGTATTTAATTGTATATAATGAAACTGATACGTAGTGAGACTGAAGAGGCTGTATAGAATTAACGTTAAAATAAACATCTACTGCATTGTAGCAAATCATCGTTTCTTGTACCATGACTTGACTTGACTTGACTATTTGAGTTTACCGTGGCTTCGACAGTATTTCAGTCATATAACGACGTCCAGCTTATAACAGGTGGTGGAAGACGGAGGCATCCAGGTAGAACCACCGACCTACCGCAAGCCAGCTCTTTTACCATGAACAAATAGTCAAATGATAATTAATATTATATGCAAGTGAAGTAATAGAAGAAAATTTATGAATTAATATACCACCATGTAAAATTACATAATAATAATATAAGGCTTCAAGACTCTAAAATCTTGTTAGAAATGTCTTAATATACATATAAATAAATCATTATACAAATTTAAGGTGAAAGCTACAGGTAAAATATTAGAAATATTTTATCCGTGTAGCAAGTGGTTTATTGATATTAATATATTTTAACCCTTTGTCACATATATTGTTATGTGCTGAGTTAAAATAAACTTATGTGTGTGCGGGAAGTTCTGGGCGTCAAGCCCTTGTGATTCTCGTGTATAAATAAACCCGTATGATTATAGTCTATTCTAACACGCGTGTACCCATTGGTTAATTTCCGGATACTATTCGAACACCCCTCGTATACTCAAACGATTTACATACGTTTCAAGGACAAATTGTGACGATTGCCCGACTATAGTATCATAATGGCTGACTTTGAGAATACCGGTGAGTAAACAATTATACATCAGTCACAACATATATCTTTCGTTTACCGGTTTAATTAAAGTTAATAATACTAATTATTCTAATTTTTATATTTGTATAATATTTATATTTTACAGAAAGTCGATTTTTTTAAGGTTTTCCTGTTTCTTCCTGTTTTTAATTAACTTCCTGGTTTGGTTTTACGTCATATAAAGAAAGATAGAATAGAAATAGTATTTGATTGTCGACCAAAATGTCTTGTTTTCATGTTTAAAGAAACAAACTTTATTTACGCATATTTAAACTGAATCCTCAGAGGTGATGGCCTCCTTAGTAACAAACAAATAAATTAACAAGGAACTGAAATACCCTTAATGTCATCGAGTAGTTTATTTGAAAATTAAATGCTATAATTAGAACTTATATTGCCAGTTAAAAAAAGTGAAGGATACATGCAAAGTTGTTTTCATTTTTGTTAACACGATAAATAAATGTCTACTTTCGCTTTTAGATAATTAATTAAATGTCCTAGTTTTTGAACTCGCTCTAGTGATTACCGCTAATGCATTCATTTATTTCAAAGAAACAGTTTAAGTTTTAGTCACTTGTATGGAAATGAAACCTCATCGTATGCATTCAGAAAAAGTGATCGACAAATCGTAATAATGCGTACATTAATTTCATATTTTTTTTAATTTAGTTTCATTTTTAATTCGTTTTCTTCCTTGAGTACAATCACTTATAGAAGTTTATTTGATCGACAGCGGTATTTTGGTAGAGGAATCAACGTACCGAAAATACTGACAATTGATAGTTTGATCATTGTATTTTGCGTATCATATTCATGGTCTCATCTTTTGTGGTATGTCTACTTTTGTTAAGTCTTTAACACCTGAACCTACCTTCATATACATCATTCCTATTGCATGTGTGAACAGTTGATGACACGTATTAATATTTTTTAATTTACAGGGTGTTTCTACGAGTACTTCGGATGTTGTATCGCCATTTTTCTGATAGTCCTTGTCGTATTGATAGTGTACACACGTAAAAGGTAAATATCAAATGAGATATGTAAATATGTTTATGTATTTTTGTATTTTCATCTCGTTCAAATTAAAGTGATATCGTATAAATTGTTTATTTTTCCTAGCTATGAATAACTTCATTAAATATCAAGGACATACTGTATACTTCTTTCTCAGTTTTAAATATAACACATAGTTATAACTTTCAACCTATTTTTCTATTTTTCTTCTCCTTCTTTATAAAAGGCGTGGCAGTATAAGGATTGGGCTACCAAGTTTTTCTAGAAATAGGTAAGTTTTTTGGTTTATATTAGTCGTTCTTCCCTATGTAATTTTATGTTATATGATGAAAATAATAATATCTTTCAAATGATATTAATAATAATATACCACCCAGTTTACATTTCAAATGGCATTTAAATGTGTATAATTTAAAATCAATATTTATATACGTCAAAATCGATGAAAATTATATGCTGTTTATTAAAGCAATAACCAGAAACTCTTTAAAAGCCAACCAAGACCTTATTCAACCGTTTCCTTTAGAAAAATAAGTTAGTAATTCTTATGTGTGTGTGTATGTGTGTGTGTATGTATGTATGTTTGTGTATGTGTGTATGTATGTGTGTGTATGTGTGTGTGTGTGTGTGTGTGTGTATTTTAATTGAACGGTTTTATTCCTCATATTTTCAATATTTACTATTTCAGATTTCATTGACAATTTCGTATGTTAAATTGAAAAAGCATATATCCTTTTAAATGTCATTTTGAAAAACACAAATCTTGACAAATGTATTTTAGCATAAGATATTGATCTATAATAAAAAGTTATAGATAAGTTATAAGCCGCTTTGTATCAAAAACACATTCCACCTTGAGGTCTTCCTATCTGATAGCAATCTATTCTATCAAAGCCGTGCATATAATATAACAATACATATTTATATAAGCTTTTGAAGTGTTAAACAATGGTAATCTTAGGGGCAAATAGACATGTTATGACAAGTGACAAAAGTTCTTTTATTACCTCCCCTTGATTATTTAACATAAACTCGTACACGTATCTCAAACGCGGCAGTCTGCAGGGTTTTAGAGAGAGAGAGGGAGAGAGAGCTCGCTCGCGCTTAAGTTTTCAAACAGGAATGCATCCCTAAAATCGTTTATCCTATCGGCCAGAATAGATTTCGGTTTTATCTCGCTGATAGTGTAGGTTACTTGCAAACTACTCTACAATATATTTTCAGAGCTTACCGCCTTTTATTTCAGCTTTGATTCATGTGTGATTCAAAGGCTGAAAAAACCATGCTCCATTTGGGCAAGTTTTCTTTTTCCCAGGTACAAATATTCAATATAGGAACCATCGGGAGTGACTTAATATACATATATTAGTTAGAACACCCCAACCTCTTTGTTTATACTGACTAGTTCATTCTTTAATCAGTTTTGTTTGTATTGTTTCAGAGATTTGCAGGATGCATTGGACAAAAATGATCGCTAGAAAGGTATCAAGCACATAAATTAACAAGACTTAACTAATTATGTCCGTCGTTGTTTTATGTGTTATTATTTTACATTTGCTATGGACAATTTTAGCGTTTTAAATGTTAATGGAATGACACACTCTTGTATTTGGCACTGCGTAAAATGTGTTTTATATTTTGGATAATGTATTAAAGTGTATTTTAGTAAAAAGGCGGAAATTTCATATCGCACTTTTTTTTTGAAGCGGCAATTTCAGTTAAAGTTTTTAAATAGCATGACATTAATTGAAAATATGTTAAAGGATAAGATCAGAAATTCCAGAACATCTCTCTTTCTGTATAGGTCGCTACAGAAGTGCCGGGCTAATCTTGAACTTGTGACAAAGGAAAAGGAGGATTTCCAAAATAGGTATCATTCACATGCATTTTCATAGTTCAACGATGTACATTTATGTACCAAACTCCATGTATATAAAATCATACCTATAAATGGGTAGAAATAGTTTACTGTGTTCTATCAGTGAGATAAATTCCATATCCCACAGTCGGAAAAAAAAATTTGTAACTGATAATGGGTATGTATATTGGTATGTAGCATCAACGGGATACCAGGTAGCCAGTACAATGTAGTTGACCTGATACATACAAAACAACACATGGTTATAGTGATATTGTTTATAAACAGAAGACTAAGCAATGAATCGGGAAGGCGGGACTTAAAGGTTAAGGGTATATACTCACATCAGGTACACTGTCTTTAACAAACACAGCTAAGCGAAGTCATGTCATCTAGACTGAGAGCCAACAATCCACATATCGCGGATCTCAACGACATGAACCGACCCTCCAAACTCGGTGAGAGATGTAGCGAATTGTACGACAACCACTGGACGAACGCCTTTGACCATATCGAAGGCAGGTTGCAAGCTTCTGCTTCACTGGATGGAAGGATCATAATCGATTTCCTGTTAACCATTTTGGAGGTTTGTTGTGAACACTATAAAAGTTCCGATTGTCATATTATAATATTGAACAGTTGTCGAACGATAGTAGTAGTGCTTATTTTTTTTCTTTTCGATATTGTTTATTGGCAAATGACACGATCCAGTGGTTCTAGTTTAAATAGAAGTTACACAATTCTTAAACTACATAAACCACATAAACTACATTAGAGATTAGTCGAGAATCGAAAAATGTTAGCAACAAGCAAATAACACGCTAATACGAAATAGGTCTGGAAATCTCTAAAGTTCTGAATTTTTTTTTGAAACTGGCAGCTTACAAACTATTTAATTGTGAGTATGAAGATTAAAACTTGTGTTTCTGTTGTAACCAGGAAACGTCCAAGTATTGTAAAGGTAGGACATCTGAATGTTTTAAAGGCAATACATGATGACGTCAAGAGAATAACAGATGAGCTAGCTTGTGTAAGTCATTTAGTTGTTATCTTGTGATCCTCTAATACTTAGAAACATACTGTAAAATATTATCTGACTAGCGTTTCAGAAAACATATTAAAGTGCTAATCATCTCATCTAAAAATTTAACACTCCCATATTGATGTAGTGAATGTAAATTTTGACATTATATTTTTATATGCATGCTCTGACAGAAATTGGACTTAATTTCTTAATATACAATTGTTGATCATATTTACAATTTTGAGAAGTTATTCAGTCTTCAAAGAACAGAAACGGATGCTCAGAGTGTAGGCACTATTGTTAGTTTGAATTACGTCACACACAGCTAAAAACTGTGGTTATACAGAATAGGACTTTAACGTCCGACTGACCGTATGCCAAGTACTTAAGCACTTTGGCTACATCACAGGGATATAATACTGTCTTACTGTGGTATTAAACCAACTAAGTCTAAAGTAACTATTCTAAGCTGGGCGCAAAGAAAAGAGTGACACAAGAACAGTTTACTATTTTTAATTCTGAGTCTCATAAGTTATGTAGTCTACAATTTCCCGTGTTCATGTGGACGCTCTAGCCACTCGGCCATCTGGGTTGGTATACTCACCATTATTTGACCAATTTTATTCATGATTTCACACAGACGGACACATTCCTTCATGTCGACATCTACAATCGTGTGGTCTCCGAGCGGAAGCTGGTGGCGATAAGAACAATTCCCGGACTTGGAGAGGTTTCAAATATACTATTTTGATTGCTTACCATATAATATCACACATTAATGTTAATGTACTTATATTTCGAGACATTCATGGAACTTCTCTATATCCCATGCAGGTAAGGCCCAGGGCGTTTAAATAGCTACAAAATTGACCATGGTATTTAGAGACCTGCTATTGACCTTAAAAACATGTCATACAGAACAACTTTTTTTACTTTCAAAAAAATGTATTTTCTAAGTTTCATTAACTTTAACACGAATTAAAGCATGTTTATAGTTATATGTATTAATTAAGTGGCTGTAATGGTTTGGTATGGTGAATGTAGCACATTAATCCATCTTGCTGTACATTAGAAACTGCATCGGCCGCGAGAGCAGCCGATTATGAAAGGCCGTTTCTGATTGGTCAAAAGTCCTCTGCTTAGCAACAATTATTGTTTATTGACTTTACTATATACTAACATGTAACTTACGTCTGATGTAGCTGGTGTTAGAGTTCCAAGTTTTCATCATCAGTTTCTTTGTCAAACTACCAGTTGTTTAAAACAACTTCATGGCTTATGGTCAATATGCCACTAGCTTGTTACTATCGTAGAATGTGTAACGTACAGAAAACTATGTCCTATTATTATTCTTCATTATGATTTGCATAATCCACTTGAATGACTTCCGTTCCAGATGCAGATCATGTTAAAGAAGAAGATAACAGACGGGCTACTGGCACCATTCCTGGACAGTCAGACTGTTGGAGAATACATTAAAGAGTGCACGTTTCTCTGCTGGTTGATGGAGGCGCAGGACCCACCCATGGCGTTTGTGTTTGCCGCAGACGACAATCCAGAACGCTATTTTCGATTGTACACACGCCTAGGAAAACATATAGACTATGTCGTCTGGCCTGCCTTACTTCTGCAGGAAGGGGGTGCCATTGTCAACAAGGGAGTGGCTCAGTTTCATAACTGATCAGTGTTTCGTCTGCGTTATGGCGTAGACTTATGACATTGCATATGGATATGGTATTGTTATCAAAAAGGAATTTTAGGGGACAGCACAGGCCATTTGACCAATAAAACGGCGCAGGATTTTGAATGGTAGCTTCGTTTTACCATGTCACGTTATTTATGAATAAGCTTTAAGTTTAAGCATATTTTAATCGAGATAATAAACACATGTTATAATATACAATCAAGTAAGGATTAGAAGAAAATATGAAATCTCATTGAGTTCTTCTCCATAAGAAGACACGTGACCATGTACTGTATCAACGATTTGAGTGTTTATATCATAGGAAAGATTTTTGTCGCCAAATAGCGAAAACGTCAGAATTATATTTTGCATATATGATAGCTCAGTCTAGAGTTGTTAAATTTAGGACACAAAAAAGAAGTGATCAATAGTTCTTGTTTGATAATAGTTTTCACGAATATAGTATGATTTAAAGAAATGTAATTAGTATTTAATTGGCATGACGAACTTGGTATATTCTTTCCTCGTGGTAGTAATGTTTTGTTATTTCACAAATTTGATAAAGTGACTTAACTTCTCTTTCATAGTCGGCAATCGGCTAAAATGGATCTAGATGCTGTCGTCAAGGACAGCTGTTAGATATACTGTTAATCGCATTTTAAAAGTGTGACAAAGACCTTTAAGTATTCAAGTGTTAGTGGAACTTTCATTTAGCTGTACACCTTGATACTGTCGCCACTATGTATGTTCGAAGAGCAAAGTTGTGTCAGCAGCTATTGTATCGGTAATTATGAACACCATCCCGCACAAAATTGTATATTAATCAATCTTTCTCTGTGAAATTTAAAAATGCAAACGATATAACATATATAATGTAAACACACATAAGAGGAATAGAAATAGAAATACGAGGGCTGTCCCGGAAGTTCGTGGACTTTATTCGCATAGTGTGTGTATGTAGCTTAAAATAACGAATGTAATCACATAAAAGATAATAAAATTAATAGACTATTCGAAGTTAATATACAAATGTCAACTAATCTGAAAATATGGCTATTATATCTTGATGAATATAATTAAGCCAAAATCTTAAATATGTTCCTGAGAAAACAAAGTTTTCTAGACGACGGAAATTATGAACAATGCAAGTGTAGGTCATATTACACGAGAAAATGCTATTTTCGTAAACGCCCATTTCGGGGATTTGGTTGGTGTTTACGGTACCGCGTAACTGCGTCGTCTTCAGCAGTTCCGGATAGCGAATTCGTAAAAGTAGTAAGTGACTTATTAAGAACTTGTTGAGATTATCTCGCACTCTTCCGAACTGACCTCCGGATGACGATGGGAAGAATAAATGCACAGCCTAGGATCATGCTCCCTCCACCTACATAGAAGGTGGTCTCATAATGTCCACTGCTTTTAAGGAGAAGTCCTGAAACACAATGAATCGTATAATGAAAACATATACCCCCGCAAACAAATGATTTGGATTGTATACTGAAATCACCAGTCTGTCCCCCAAAAGGAAATTCTTCAAGGCCAATTATATTTCATAATGATACAATTTTTATGAAAAAGGAATTATAAAATGTGAACTAACGCAAACGGCACCCGTTGTACACATATCTGCTGTAAAATACCAGTTAAACACATTGAACGTGTTGATCAAATTACGCCATTTAACATTTTGTATGGATGCCATAATACTCTCATTGTTAACATTTTGCTTTGGCGTGTATTCCCGAAGACGGTCCGTAATCGGAAATAATTATTTTAATTGGGAAAACCGTTGCCGAATTATCTCCCATATCAGATACTGTACTTGCGATTCGTTTTCGGAGACATACGGCAGATCCATTGAAAACTTTAGAAAACTGACGAAGATATGCGGAATATGCAAATCTGGTATTTTTGTATACAATAATCTTGAGTAAAGAATCTTTCTTATTTAAGCATCAAATTAATGCTGTCGTCAGTTGCATTTTTTAACAAATCTGAAACATACATTTTGCTTTTCTGCCCGAAGAAAATACACAACTAAGGGGAGAATGGGAGAATAATGGGCCTTTAATAACTTTGTTATAAGTTACATACATTGGCTAAATTTGTGACATGTATGTCTTGTGTGAAGGTAAAGCTTGGGTCAAATGGGTGATGGTCAAAGTAACTGTCACTAAATTAAACTTGTAACTGACTGTAAATTACGCCATTGTTACTGCTCTCTACTGCTCTCAACAATTACAGTATATTTCTATACAGTGGCGAAGCAGTGTCAAGGAGTATAAGTAACCTCTGTCACAGTTCTTGTTTAGATCGGGTTAAATATATGCTAAACGCCAAGCATTATAACTTATTAAAATAACCAGGCTCGTTGAATTCCACCAACAATACTTTGTGCTAGGTAATAGTTAAGCTTTGAAAGGATAGAAACGCATGCCGTTATTCTTTTACAAACTATTCAAGTGAATTAATTTGACAAACATCATAACCTTAATAACTAACAATATTTGTATTACCTATATAACTAACACTATTTGTATTACCTTAATAACTAACAATATTTGTAGAGAAATGATATATTTGAGAAGTTAAATTAGAGAGATGAAAATTATGAAAATTCGCCCCTAAGTATGGCATTACTTAGCGGTAAGTATGATTGGTAAAATTCGAACTAGTACTGTTTTTTTTCGACTTTGGACATATCGGGACCGGACATCGAGGCCATAGCCATCTGGTCTCAATAATCAGCCACTAGGACCATTCTTCATTTGAACATGAGTTTGTTATGTCATATAGAAAAAAACATACATCTTAAGTAGTAAGGTTTACGAAGAGGCCCATTTACTACTATCTTATTTATATTTATCTGATACAGTAAATACGAATATAATTTTTTACCCTACATCTAGTCTATAGAATAAAAGAATGTATAACCTGCTACTGGGCCTGATATGATTGTTCCAACGCCCTTGACGAGGTGTCCTAGGCCGATACCACTTGCAAAATCCCTTTCCGATACAAGTTCACGAATAATTGCAACAAACTGACCACTTGCGACGTTGTATGTAAACCCTACACATGCAACAAAGAGTAAGATCCACCAGTCTTTTTTTACTAAAGGGATAATTACTATAGATACCCCGCATATAAACAGCGATATTGTATACACAACAAGTGTATCTAATTTGAGAACATGTCCAAGGCAGCCATAAATCAATTTACCAAGACCGTTTAAGACAGCGTACAATGTTAAAGATAGCAAAGCAATTTCATAGCCCATGTTAAATGATAAAACTAATGATGGAATATGTATGAGCAATAAGGCATTCGCTATATTTGCCATTAAAGCATGACAGCACATTAAAGTAAATGCTTTTTGTCGAAGGAGACTTACGTTGAATAATTTGACATCGTTTCGGGACCTAAGATGGTAATGAAAGGGATACAAAGAACAAGCCAATGCACACAAATTAAATGAAATTCCTCCCAGAATGAGCAACATCCCTCTCCAACTATAGGTGTCGACCAGGTGGGGTAGAAGGAAGGAGAAGACCCCCATCCCGATGGATGAACCAACTCCGACAAGGATCAAGGCTGTTGCTCTGTATTTTTCAAAGTAAAAACCAACAGCTGTCATGAAAGCCACGTAGTTGATACCAAAACCAAGACCTATAAGACAAAAATACATCTCCATATTTAGGTTTTGCTCATCAGGTTTTAGTTAAGATTACTTTTACATGTACCATAACAGCACATGCATATGTAATGCAAGAGACGGAGATTTTAGCAGTGTAATGTTTACTACTACATTATCTATGATTACCTATATAAACATTTGATCTTTTTTATTTTCTTTGACGTAACCTAGACCGAATATAAAGTATATTCAGCTTTCTCCAGGGTAAAAAAGGAAATATCAAACTCTAATAACACACGATAAGTGTTTATTTTTTAAACTTCAGAATGGTACAATATTAATTATATCGCCATTTTATAACATTGATATTGACCATGATGCTGGTCGCTGACAATATTTCAGTCATAGCGGTGTCCGACTAATTACAAGTACATGTAGTGAGAAGACTGAGTGCACAGATTCACATGGAATGAACCACGTACCTACCGCATGGAAACTGGGATCTGACGTCACAAGCTTGATCAATATTTAAGATGGCCTGTTTAAAGCTCTCGTATATAAATCAAGAAAAGACCATAGTTGCATTTAGCTTTTACCTTTCTTAAACCGTCTACAAGAAAAAAAAAAGATCGAAAGATACCTGTGTTTAATGAATTTCTAGACATGAAACATAGCAAAATTATATATTCTCATCAACAAACTCCTTACCTGCTATGATTCCATAGCAAATAAATATGGTGTAAACATTGGTAGCAACATAGCAGACACTGAATCCTAGGAATACGGATACACCTCCAACAAAGCCGCTAATCCTGTAGCCGAATCGATTTGTTATGGCACTTCCAAACACACCTAGTGAGAATCATCAACAAAGTTAGTTACTGATACAATGGTACTCACTGATTCAAAGAATTACCGACACATCAAAAGGCTTTAGCGATGTTGGAAATAAATAAATAAATAAATAAAAAAGCTACAAAACCAAGCCACAGATTACGGGGTCCCTTAAGTGACATATCGCACTTTTTATTTTCTTGTTCGACGTGATTATTTAAAGCTCATTCACAGATGATCGGTAGAAATTAGAAATAGTCTCTACTCTCCCTCGTTAGTTCTGCTAAGTCTTTGTTTCCTGACTAATCACTCGGCAAGTGTCGGTCACATTACACGGAAAAACTTTATTTTCGGCGAAATCGGTTAAATATAGAACACGGTACCCCCGAAGCAGGTGCTTGCGGTATCACGTGACACGTTCCGCAACATGAAGTCTTCACCAGTTCAGGGTAGCGATTTAAAATTTCAGCCTATGAAGTAAGCGCATGCGCAAAGAGTGAATATATTTTATATTCACGGATGGTTGCAAAGGGTGACCACGCGTCAGAAGATGGGTATTGATAGACGAAATACACACATAGTTTAAATTCAAAGTCTTCGTCAATGACCATCTGTGAACGAGCTACTTTAATTTCGTAATTAAAACATGCTATTTCGATATAACGATATGACTAATAACCTAATCCTTATACATTTCGTTTCGACAAACAATAAATTAATATTATGAATACATTTGCATTTCATTATTATGATTTACCACTTCATTTTTTCGAAACAAAAACTTAATCAAATATTTATATCGCATGAGAAAAAAAAGTCAGTTTACAAAATCGAGGATTGCAAGCAAAAGAAAAGCTACTTTATAACGCTGGGACTTGAGGAAACACTAGTTATCAAGCACACAACCTTCAAATACGAACTTTTCAACGTATTCAATGCTTAACAAGAATGTTATAATATGCATTAATCAAACCTTAATATTACGAGCTATACCGTCTCATTTCGGCGAGTAGGAGCCGATATCAGTTTTACAATTACATGTATTCAAATTGCTAATTTATCATCCTAGAAGTCCAATATCAAATACCCGGTAATAAGACCAATGCTTACACCCGATGAAGTAGAGGGCAAGAGGAAGGTTGCACATCCAGCTGATGACGACAGTGTTAGTGTCGGGAAAAACTGACGTAAAAATGGTGTAGAAATATCCGCCCGTGTACGTGAACCCGCCAACCAATACCTGTCAAAGTAAACATTCTCAAGTCAGCACTTTATTATTGGTCTGCACTTCTGTATAAGCATCTTTAAGTCTATATTTATGTTAATACTTGCATATTTATGCGGTTATATAAATATGGCATTCGTTTTTATTATGTTGAGTTGTTTACAATGTAAGATATTTATAACTGATCGTGGGAATATCGGTACCGGATATCCAAATTCGATGCCCTCTGGCGGCCAAGATATACGTGCACCTGTTTGCTCGTATAAACGTTATACAATAGATAATTATGCTCCCATGATGAGCTCCTGTTTAGGGGTATGTCATTTTTTTACATATCTTATATTATGATGCAAAATAATCTTCTTTATTCGATTAATTCACAGTTTTGTTATACAAGTTGCCACAACACACAAAGAACGATGCGTGAGCGGGAAAAATTATCATGGAACATACTATGAATGAAAATGTGTGACGTAAGCCAGTGAAGTGCACCAGTTCACGCACCTCTGGCATGTAACGTGTCCTTTGTTAATCTAATACGAAAATGGCAAATAAAATTATGTCGTTTGGCTCTCACAGCTACAAGATCCATTTAATGAGGGAAATCAATAAAACAGTTCCAAATTATAAGCTGCATTTCCTCCTTTAATGTTCATGTTTATGATAAACGTAACATTAGGACTCTCGGTCCTTTGATTTTGAAAGTTAATAATTAGAGCCTGCTTCATCTACATTTCTTACATTGTTTGACTGTAGATGAAACATTATCTTATATGGGCACATATACATGTATATGACTGTATGTATGATAATATGTGTACAGGTATATATTTATGTTTATGTAGATGTAGGTGTGTGTGTAAATGTATATATGTGTTGATATAATTAATGTATAAATAAACTTTATTTTGAATGATTAAAAATATGTGATAAACTACCAATAACATATTTGTTGATTATGCTGGTATTTACGAAAGCCGAATAGTGTCACAGAGGAATTTTCTCATTAATATGAGATACTCTCTCGAGTGGAAGAACAGTTGCGTTATACGCATAATTCTTAAATAAGATTTGCACAAATATTTTGAGACTTAATATAAAGTTCGAGGTTTGTGTGGTCATTTTCTTGACCATTTCTTTATTTTTACTTCAATTTGTATTTATGCTGCTTTATCCTCAAACATTTATTTCCTAAATCAGAAACAAAAGTTTAAAGATGCAAAGACCTTCGCAAGAAAGTAATAAAATATCATTTTCGAAAGTGCCGATCGATGCCATTTTGAATATACAGAAATCCATAAACCACCATGACACTTCTAATTCATGACTATAAACCACCCTGACACTTCTAATTCATGACTTTAAACAACGATACCTACTCTATAACAGGTATAGATCGTCTGTGATTGTGTCTCTGCGACATTCACGATGGATCATCGTACACCGGATATAGCTAGCCAAATGAGCAGAAATGCAGTCACGTCAATATTTTTACATATTACTTATATCAGCAAGACGTTTTATATTAAGAGGAGTACCAGTTCGTCATCTATTGACATGTCTAGATGTGCTGACATCTTCATTACATGCGATGTTACTTTTAAAAAAGAAAATAAATGGAGGTGAAGCGAGATTGCTCAAGGACGAGGTCCTGTGTTTTGAACGATAACTTGATGATTTCTCTTAAAAATCGCCTATGGAAAAATTCTGGATTGGTGAATATCTTTATTATTTCTCAAGTTTCAATACCCTTACGCTTATTGGGATATTCAATGACACTTGCATGTATTTCCTATTTATATGTCCAGCGGTAGTGTACTGAGTATAGATATGAATTAGAAAGAAAAAAAAAACAACAACTGTAGCTTTAATATGTATAGAAGATAGCTATGTCTAAACGGTGCATGCAATATATATTTAAATTATTGAAAATTATGGTTAACATACTGGGACTTATTTATGACTAAAAGATAAAAAATGTCGTTTGATAAAATCATTTAACGGTTTGTTTCTGGTGTATATAGCCTAGGGAAATAACATCACTAAGCCCAATTTCTCCATGCCTAATAGATTTTACATTTACAAAATTTTTCTCATACGTGCACTAATCTCTGAGAAGCCGTTTATTCGGATTAAGAAATTTTCCAACTGTCTGATAGAAATCGACCACGATCTTCACATCAATCTTTTGCATGACCTTTATGCTCTGGTGTTTGCATAAACATTTTCCTCTAAAAATCTTGTACCCAGAGTTCCAAAACAAGTTACACTCATCTCTGTATTGAAAATGTTTAGTTGATTTTCCTAAAGCAAACCATCTTACAATATCGAGTAATAACAAATATGGTATGTTGTCCAGTGGAGACCTTTCTTTAGAAACGGGCTTTGTAAATTCAACGAAATGTTCCAATTTCCCACATTTAATCCATGCACGGATCCAGAGGGAGGGGTTTTTGGGGTCATTACTGCCCATTCCCCCTCCCCTGGATTTGACTCTTCTTTAAAGAGTAAAGAAGAAAAGACCCCCACCTCCATTGAAAAAACAAACAAACAAACAAACAAAAACTTTGGATCCTCCCAGTAAAACTGATATCCTAGTGCCGACTTAAGCTATAATTAATTTTTCAATACTAAATGTGTTGAACTCCATGATCCCGAGGAAGCAGAAAATAAAATATTGAAATGAATTGACGGGACTTTGTCCATCTCGCAGCGCTTAACACCCGCAAATTCTAAAATGAACACTTAGTAAACAGTAGAAAAGATCTACGTCATATTAAAAGAAATCAATTTGTTGGCATGTTAAACGATCTTTGTTATTTAAGTATTCATTTTTTAGACGCCCGTTTAAAACATCAACGACTACCAGGACTAAACTTTCGTACGACTACCCCCAG
>CM037777.1:51111135-51139846 GCA_021229015.1 Solen grandis
TTCTGTTTGGGTACGTGACTTGTAGGAAAGTATATAAGGCGGGTCCGCTCAGAATTTCAGTCAGTCTGTTGTCAACTGTCATCAGGGTAAGATCTCAGATAGCACAAGTATATCGTTGTTGATTGTTAGGCTTTGGTATCTCGATGCAAGTTCTGTCTCCTGAGTAGTCACCTAGCATTGTTAGGGGCGAAAAGATTCAGAACATTCTTGATGCCATGGGTTCTGATACATCCTGTAATATGGGTTTGGGAGCTCATTTAGCATCAATATCATTTGCTTGTCTGTCGGTACAGAGATTGTTACATGGGTAGGGTTTGATCATCCTAGGATATTTTCATTCATCAGTTTTTAATATTAAGGTGGCCTGAGACATCATTTTAAGGTGGTTTTCATCTCTTCAATTTTGCATAGCCCAGGCAGGGTTAATTGTAGGGTTTCATGACTGGATATTTTAGAGTTTTATATTTATTCTAAACCAATCTTTGTTGATTATATTGTTTGATCCCCGTGATTTTTGTGTCACCATAATCATTTTTACTGAATCATTGGTCTCTAATCATCGGCTAGATAAGCCTAAGAAAAATTAAGTATATGTACATATTTAGAAATAGTTAGCCCCCATACACGTTACAGTACATATGTTCTGAAACAAAATAAAAATTGATGTTTAACAGTTTTATTTTTAACCCTCTAAAATTTGTCACATCAATAATTCAAAATGTCCCATTAGATTTGAAAATGTCCCATTGATTTTAGCAAATGATGGGCCATAGTCTCATTGAAAAAAATTCTTTCCAAGTCACTGAAAGTCATTATTTGGTATTTATACAAATGTATTCAAGGATAAGGATCAATCTGACGATATTTTGAAAGATGAGAGTGCTGTACGTTTCGTTTCCACGCATGATAAGTCAACAAGCATAATTACTCACTGACTGGTGTATTAAAGAAACACAAAATATCGAAGAATACCTGTGAATTTTCAACTTTTTTTTTCTGCCAATTTCCCCCCGATTTGTTTCTGCTTTCTTTTCTTAGAAGAAGGGAGACAACTCTAAATGAATTAAACGCGGATACTGCAATCAAAGCACTGAAAGCACAGAAGTTGTCTGTGTGTCTCAAATGAAAGGAGCTCGTCAAACTGCAGAACTGCTGGGTCACTTAATTTTTTGTCAGATACAAACGTTGAATAAAATAATGATATATTGTTGTTTAGTTAGCCTTTTTTGATAAAGATAATACATATTGATGGAAATCTTATTAACTGCAGGTAAGAGAATTAGGGAGGGAAAGAATTGCAATGAGCTTATTGTTAGGGGTAGCTTGATGTGACTTTCCGATGTTACACGGCTTTGTATCAGACTTAATGCTTTCTATGGGGGTTATTGTAACAACATAAAATTACCAAAACCTGCATATTTACTTTTTATAACTATTTACAATCCATCTTAAAAGGACACGTTTACTATTGTCAATCCCCATACTTATCAAGGTAAGTTGCCATAAAATCTTGGTGCAATATATTCTGGGTGCCATATATTTTCGTCACACACATTCACGGTACCATTTTTTGTTCCTGGTGCTATTTTTCCAACAACAACATCAACAACTAGAACCGCAAGCGGTATCTTGGTTTTCGCTTTTAACCTAATCAACTTGAACACTTTATTTCAACTCAGCCACTATTTTTTATATGAAACAGAACGCAAAGGTTTTTTGAAGACCTACTCTCATTTGCACAGTTTTTTTTTTTTTTTTTTTTTTTTTTTTTTGGAATGTTAGAACATTCAAACTCCTCTAGCGCAAATATTTCCCCATACCCTATCATCACATCACATCACATCACATTCTGTGGTGCTGTCAACAAGGAACAAAATGCTGAAAACCGCATTTCAATTAGACTTTAACGTTTTGAGTTATAGGCAAAAGAGTGATTTTAAGCAAAGCGCCCTCTAGCGGCAAAATGAGAAAAAAAATGATAAAAATTTTACAATTAGGTACCTAGAAATGCAGCAAATAGTTCAAACAAGTATATAAGTCGCACTAATCGAACATTCTTTTTCTTATATATCACAATTTTAAGCATAAAAACTGAATAACAATTATTCCAAAAAAAGATCAAACTTTGGATTGCCGTAAAATGAAAAGATCAAGTCCGATCTTCAAAAACTAAACATTATACGAAAGAACTATTTAAAACTAAAACTTTTGTTCATATACTCTCAATGAAATATTTTTAGATTTGGAGCACTTTGGGGCCAAATAAAAACACAATTATCGTAATATGACCTTGACCTTTTCAATGTTTTTTAACTTTTTAATTGTGAGGCCCTTTCAAACATAACAATACATAACTTGTGAAAATTTCATGAAGAATGAACAGAAAATAAAGTCAGGAGCGACAAAAAAAACATGTTTTTAAAATTTTAATTTTTCCTAAAATTTAGTGAAGTTTGACCTTTTCTAGAGGACAAACCATGCATTTCTTAAATTCGCCACCCCATATATTTTGTGCGTATATGTCTTGCAAATCATTTGCAGCAAACAGAATTCTTCTATCTGATTTCTAACAAAAATGGATAGGTTTTTCGTAGACCTACCCTCATTTGCAGTTTTTTTACGAGATTCAAACTTTCAACCTTCCCTTACTAGCTCAAAAAGTTTCAGCCACTCATACCTAGAAACTATCATATTTTATTAGGCTATCAACAAGGAACATAATTCAATTAACCTCAGTTGGATCAGGCTTCAACTTTTTGAGTTATAATCAAAAGAATGATTTCAAGAAAAGCGCCACCTAGCGGCAAAATGAGATAGAAAATTGATTAAAATTTTACTGTTTGGTACCTAGCAAAGCAGCAAATAGTTCAATCAAGTATACTAGTCGCACAAGTCAAACTTTTTATTCTTGTGTATCAGAATTTGAAGCATAAAACCTGATTTACAATTATTCCAAAAAAGGATCAAACTTTGGACTGCCGTATAATGACCAAATCAAGTCCGATCTTCAAAAACTAACATCACTGGCAAGAGCTCTTTAAGAACTAAAACTTTTGTTCATATACTCTCAATTAAATATTTTTAGTTTTGGAGCTATTTGTGGCCGAATAAAAACACAATAATCGTAATATGACCTTGACCTTTTCAAATTTCTTTTAATTTTTTTATTGTGAGGCCCTTTCAAACATAACAATACATATTGTGTGAAAATATCATGAAGAATGAACAGAAAATAAAGTCAGGAGCGACAAAAACATGTTTTTGAAATTTTAATTTTTCCTAAAATTTAGTGAAGTTTGACCTTTTCTAGAGGACAAACCACGCATTTCCTAAATCTGCCACCCCATATATTTTGTGCGTATATGTCTTGCAAATCGTATGCAGCAAACAGAATTCTTCTATCTGATCTCTAACAAAAGTGGGAAGGTTTTTCGTAGACCTACCCTCATTATTTCACTTTTTCCAAGGTTCGAACATTCAACCTCTCCTAGAACAATTTTTTTCCCGTACTCGATGATGAGATTTCCATCATATTTGATTGGGCTGTCAACAAGGAACATTATGTAAAAAACCGCATCTAAATCAGGTTTCAAATTTTTGAGTTATTAGCAAAATAGTGATTACATGCATTGCGCCCCCTAGTGGCTAAATCAGAAACAAAAGTGAAAAGTTTGACCATTTAGGCACATGTTCAGATAAAGATAACTCCATGCCCAAAATTTCATAGCTGTAGCTTTTTTCATCTGGCCGCTAGGCTGGACACAAAAATGGGTGGAATTGGAAAAATAATAAAAATAAAAAAAAAAACAAATCAACAGAAGAAGAACAATAGGTTTTCGCCCTGCAGAGGCGAAAACCTAATAAAAAAATCAGGGTGCCATACTCTACAGAGTGCACCTTTTGGGCCATATATGCAAACTATACCCTAATGCTACATGTAATAATGATGGAATAACATGCATGAAGTTATTTTATCATTCAATGATTACCTAAGTACATAGGTCATGAAGTTTTTTTTCCAGTGCTGCAAGTAGCAGTCTTTGATTGGTGATACAAAATCAACAAATTTGCTTGCTACAGTTGATTAGGCAGTCATTTTACCTTTGTGTAAAGTCAAGCTTGTTTAAACTTATGTGCTTTCACACTTACCCTAACTTTCATGTGGTAATAGTTAACACAAAAACAAAATATTTCACTCTGTCCAATCGTGATATATAGGTTTGTAGGGATGTTGTATCTGTTTAATTCATCCATCAATAAATTGTGATAGAGGGCCATCAACTGAATATCAAAATTTTATAGTAAATGCAAGCCTTTATCATTGACTTTAGCTATAAAGGCTATAACACCCAAGTCAATGGATGCTTGCATCTGTTTTTTTTTTTTTTTTTTTTTTTGCAACTACCTCGCAATAACATCAATTGTGATCTTGAACTTCAGGTTAGAAACATCACAATAGCCTGTTTTTTGTCCTCATTGGTTGCAGTCGTGTTTAACACTAGGGCACGTTGCTCCATTGATTATGTACTCGATATCCAAAGGTTAAGATTTTAACGCCATAAAACGTAATGATTTTTCAGGACCTTCCCAGACTCAAAGTACTGGTACAACAATGAGAGGAATTAGTATAATCCCAATTCCCAATTGTCGTAAAAAAATAAGTCATAACCTAACAAGCACTAATATTTCATAATCACCTGCACAACATTGCCTCTTGTAGAAGTTGAATTCTAAGCTACACAGGGTCTGTTGAGAAAGGTGGCCTTTTCTCATTTATAAACTTCCATTGAAACATTTTTCCTCAAAATTTGAAAGGCACTTGAATCTTGATTGACTTTAAAGACAAAGGCAGAGCGAAAGTGAACAAGAGTTGTCGAAACAACACATATCCCCCCTACGCTCCCCCAACTCTCATCAAGGTCAATGCGACCTTGACCATACCAAGAGACCCCAAAATCAATAGGGTTCATCTACTAGTCATGAACAATCACCCTATGATGTTTTGGGAATGTGGGCCCATTAGCGATCTCTGGTTATCAATCGAAAACTTTTTTCAGGTTCGAGGTCACTGTTACTTTGACCTTTGACCAAGTGACCCAAAAATCAATTTGGTTCATCTACTAGTCATGACCAATCACCCTACGAAGTTTGAGGAATGTGGATTCAAGCGTTCTGCAGTTATTGATTGGAAACTATTTTCACATTCGAGGTCACTGTGACCCTGACCTTTGACCAAGTGACCCCTTAATCAATATGGGTCATCTACTACTTATGGTCAATCACCTTACGAAGTTTGAGGAATGTGGGCCCTAGCGTCCTTCAGTTATCGATCGTAACGATGTGGTATTTCGACGGACCGACAGACAGAGCAACCATCCAACCTACCAACATTTGCAAAACAATATGACCCCCTCTTCTTTGAAGGAGGGCATAAATATAAATATCAATCACCCATTATTATAACCATAACAGACACACAGTATATTAAAGTCTCACTTTTGTATATATATTTTACAAATGATAAAATATTGTAAAAATAATAGTACAAAACCTCTCAGAATGAGATATGGGAGACTTAAAATATATACATATGTAATACCTAAAAACTAAAATCACAAATTCCATCAAAATATAAAATAATATAAGATATAAAAGTAAAATGTGAGCAACAATAAAATGCATAGGTATCTCAGTCAAGTCAAAGACTGATCTGCCATGAATGTACTCTGTATGTTATATAATGTAGAAAACCCAATCAAGGAAATTTTAACTTATGTCAGCATGATACAACCATATTACTATGCCTCTCTGTGATATAAGGCCATGATACAATGTCAAGTTATATTTTCCTGGTTAATTTTTGCTTTTATCTAGAGCACTAAATACAAGAATCAAATCTAAATAATCGGTACCCAACTTTTAAGGGTAAACTTGCATTTAAGGTAAACCATCCATCATTTAATGGTGATCATAGTCGATGAAGTGATAGTGGGAATTGCATAGTAAATGCAAGCCTTTATACTTTATAGGCATAAAGCAAAATAGCCTTTTATTCCATGCCAGTGGATGCTTGCATTTGAACTGAAGTCGTTTTAAGCATTTGATTGATCATGATTATAATTTAATGATGGATGGATTACCTTAAAGGATAACATGTTTTAATTATCCTACAAATGCAATTACGTGTATATACGTGACAAAAATGTTTATAGGTAGGAAGATGGAAACAATGCAATAGCAAAGATTTTTTCCTAGCAAAAATCCTTGTTTAATCAGTTTAAAAAGACACAACAGTATTTCAGTCATTTTAGGGACAATATATACATATATTGTGCTGCCTCATGCAATATCACACTCAACAGAAAAATGACATTACCTGTTTACCACAACTTATCACATTATCCTGAGTCTCAGACAAAGATGCAATACCAGTTCCATTTTAAAGGACTTTGGTATGTCAATGACATGAATTAAACCTACCGGTACGGTTAGAGGATGAATAATCTAGGAATTTGGCCAACAAGACCGACGGGAGATGAGTGTAGGATTACAGTGAGCAAGAATAATATATTCCAACAGTTAACTCAAGCCCCTTGAGAAACATACTATCAAACAAGTAAGATCTCAAGCCTTTCAGCAGATGCCTTCAATTAATACTTCAAGTAGCCAATGTTGGAAAGATAATGTGCAAGCAGTATGGTAAACATCTCATTTTGGTTGAGCTCCAAATTTGTAAGCGCTGCGTCTCAGGTTCAAATCCTGATCTATGACTGCACATTTTCTACACTTGGTAATGTAATACCCAATTAGTTACCCTTGTCACTGTGAGATTAGTGTAAACAATTTACAATAATAACTGGTGCTGCACACAACACATGAGTCCACTATCTTTGAGATGCATAATATTTGCATTACCATAGCAACCTGAATTTTGGTCCAAGAAGAAAAAGTGGCATGCAGAATCTCCATACTGCCATCTACCAGACGGAGGGCAATTACCTATATTCTAATTACTAATTAAAAAATGTGTGATCGTTACAGTATAGTTCTCTAGTGTATATCACACTTGGGTAAATCAAGAACATAGTTTTCTTTTCATTGACTAATTTTAAATACACATGCATTTATGCTCTCGCATTATATGCCATGGGTCATGTGTTCGAATCCTGGTCCATTTTAACATTATTTTCACCTTGTTACATTGGTGCCAAAAATAGGGTTCATCTGCCCTTTGTTTTGACAAGATTCTATATGAACATAGCAATTTGTTATGTCCTATGAATTCAGGTAGACTTTCCAAATGCAGCATGTGGCCCTAAGTAAGAGGTTTGTGTAAGTGCCATGTTTGACACTAACTCTTTAGCCGCATAACTTGGCAGAATACCTGCTTTGAAATTCAGGAGTCCCTCCTGAAAATTAAAGAGTCCCTGTCGTGTCATTCAGGCATATGATGGCGTTATTTATATAACAATTGGTGGCTAAGTTATGATTCATCAAAGAGGGTTACTAGTACGAAAGTTTTATGAAATGATTACATTGGTTTCCAGCAAATGTGGCTGTTTAATGTACTTTTAATAGGAAAAGTATCCCAACGGAACACCTGACATATCAATTCTGGAATCCCTTCTCTATTTTTGATGTCCTCGGGATTTCGGGACACTGTCAGTGTCGATCCCTCATTCCCTGAAGTGCGCCCACTTAAGTCCTAGTCTGGCTACACATTTCTCTCATCTGATCATTTTGGTATTACCATTTATAAATGTGTTGCCATTGGATTAAAAAAGAAAATATATATTTGTTCTCTGTACTGTGACCCCAGGGCCTTATTAATTCAGAATTTGAGGAGGATGTTTTTGTTTACGGCTGTTCAATAATCCACCAAGTATTTATGAATCATTTCAACAGTGAATTCATTCTCTTGACCACCCTTACTAAAACCATTTGTGGGGTCATGTGTTCAAATCCCTGTCTGGCTTTTTTTTTTTCTTAAATTGTTATATTACATTCACATGTCTCAATTGAACTTGATGATCATTCTGTTGAATGATTCTCAATTATTACATCTATCATTTTTAATAATTATTTTTTTAACCATCTTCGGTGGAACTGAGTAACATATTACTTCATTTATCATTATTTAGTAAAACATATTTAATGCTTATCGAGCTTTAGAAAAAAGCTTAAGCAGTGACAGAAATCTAGAAATCTACATCTATTATTTACTACACAAACAAGTTTATCAAATAGAAGCACATGGTTCAGAAAATATATTAACAATGTCCTAAAAACGAAAACGAAAGTTGAAGCTTTCGTCAAAGCTGAAATAAAATGATTTTATAAAAAATAATAACATAAATAATGCCAACCGTTCAGCATGATTTGGCCCTAGTTCATGCTTTAAACTATCATTCATTGCATTTGTTTCCTCAAGACAAAAAGTATCTACCCCACCCACTACTGAAATTATTGTACGTTATAAAGAGACCCGTGTTACATCTCTAACAATAATAGCAGTTTGATAAATACAGTAGATTAAATAATCAATAGAAATAGAAAGTATGTATGTACCTCTCCCTAATGTGCTGGATTGAAGATTTCTGGGGTTTTCACAGAAGTTTCAATTTCGTTTAATAGGAAACAAGAACGATAACTCTAATTGAGTTTCCCAGGGTTGGCCTAAAACACGCAATTAAAATTATTTGGCGCAATGGATGCAGTGTAACACGCAATGGAAATCATGTTTTCCAGATAGCATTACTGAAGGCTTATATCTAATTTTAAATTAAAAAAATATTGTTTATTTGCCTTTCCAGGACAGGATCCAGATTTTTTTCAAGGGGGGGGGGGGGGCACACAATCTGATTGTGATGTCGGAACTAGGGGGCATGCTCCCCCGGAAAAAAAAGTTCCTAGTGTAATGGAAATGCATTCTGAAGGGTATCTGGAAAGGAAAATTGAGTTCTTTTTAAAGTAGTCACACACATTCATAGATAGGCAAAGTGCCATGAAACTTGTGGTTGTGGGTTCGAATCCTAGTAGCTGTCAAACTTTTTATTTCTATTCTACTTGTGGTCATCATCTGCATGGAGGTTAAAAAAAACACACACAAACATGAACATCTTGATTTTAGTTTGTTTTTATAATAATCAATAATCAAAATAGCAAAATATTTTTCGTAATATATATTGTTCTTCTAAAAATGATACCTTTTGATAAAAAATGAAAAGGGACAGTAAATTTTGTTTAGATTTTGCATAGAGATGTACTGAAAGGCATACAACACAATATTTTTTTTTTCAATTCTTCATAGTGATATTTTTTTTCAGAAATGCTGCCATTGGCGTAAGAGATCGGGATTTGGGTTTTCATAGGAAGGCATCGTATAAAGAATTAATTGAGTAACCTTCTATAAAAAGTTTGTTTTTCATAATTATTTTAAGTTTCGATGGCAAATAATATATATTCCCCTTGATTTTTTTTTTTTTTTTTTTTTTTTTGTATTATGTTGTACATTTGTATTCATACACAAAAAGGTTTATTTTCACTATTTGTACACGTTGTACACCCTGTATAGAACCAGGGCAATGCCAGGTTTGAAATAAATATATATATAAACATAATTTTAGTCATACAGAAACAAAGATATAGAGGCAGGATTATATTTATGGACACCAACAAGAGATACGGAATTATTAGTTTACAATTCCTTGTTTTGAATTAAACAAATTATCATGTTAAAATAAATGGTTAGAATTTCTTGCCCCGTAACGATATTTTTTTTTCTTTATTTTTCATTATTTTTTTCCGAAGCAAGTTGCTGGATTTTTATGGTGATTTATAGAATGTAATATTTTTCTAGTTGTCCGGTTAATTTAGTGGTAAGCGCACCGGCTTCTCACCTATGCTGCCCGGGTTCGATTCCAGCCCAGGGCAGTATGTGGGAAGGCTGGGTAGACACAAGATCAGACGGTTGGGTTTTCCCCGGGTTCTCCGGTCTATGTTTGTTGGTGCAAAAACTCGTATGAGCTTGCTGTTTTTTTTTTTTTTTTTTTTTTTTTTATATATATATATATAGAGAGAGAGAGAGAAAGAAAAGAGAGATGATATCATGGGAGATAACCAATGAAAGTAATGCATGTAGGCTGTATTTGTTATCTCCCTTTGACCATTTCTCTTCAATTCGGATGCTTGTTTGGGTGCTTGTTGAAAAACGGGATGTGAATGCACTGATCGTAAAGGCAGTCGTGCCCACATCAGTTTAAAGTTTAAACAACCAACAAGCGAATGTATTGCTTTAATGTTGATTAGAACTGGAATTTTGCAAAAGAGTTTAGTTTTATTCTCAGGAGGCTAAAGACAAGAAAAGTTGGGGTCGGGATATAACGTAACTAGATCATGAATAATAATAAGAGCTCGGATAGTGTCGTGTTGTTGCATCGGCATTATTTGTTTAAGGGTTATCGTCAAACCGACGGTATTTCAGCCTAGGAACGTACTGTCTACTTGAGACAGATATAGTGCTTCCATATTACAGTTTCACGCCGAAGGTATGTTACACGTTACCACACACAGTCACGTTATCCTAACACCGGGTCAACCAGTCTGTATATAGTACTGTCACTCAGTATCACGCTGAAGGTATGTTACACGTTACCACACACAGTCACGTTATCCTAACACCGGGTCAACCAGTCTGTATATAGTACTGTCACTCAGTATCACGCTGAAGGATGTTACACGTTGGTCAACCAGTCTGTATATAGTACTGTCACTCAGTATCACGCGAAGGATGTTACACGTTACCACACACAGTCACGTTATCCTAACACCGGATCAACCAGTCTGTATATAGTACTGTCACTCAGTATCACGCTGAAGGCATGTTACACGTTACCACACACAGTCACGTTATCCTAACACCGGATCAACCAGTCTGTATATAGTACTGTCACTCAGTATCACGCTGAAGGAATGTTACACGTTACCACACACAGTCACGTTATCCTAACACCGGTCAACCAGTCTGTATATAGTACTGTCACTCAGTATCACGCTGAAGGAATGTTACACGTTACCACACACAGTCACGTTATCCTAACACCGGGTCAATCAGTCTGTATATAGTACTGTCACTCAGTATCACGCTGAAGGTATGTTACACGTTACCACACACAGTCACGTTATCCTAACACCGGGTCAACCAGTCTGTATATAGTACTGTCACTCAGTATCACGCTGAAGGTATGTTACACGTTACCACACACAGTCACGTTACCCTAACACCGGGTCAACCAGTCTGTATATAGTACTGTCACTCAGTATCACGCTGAAGGTATGTTACACGTTACCACACACAGTCACGTTATCCTAACACCGGATCAACCAGTCTGTATATAGTACTGTCACTCAGTATCACGCTGAAGGTATGTTACACGTTACCACACACAGTCACGTTATCCTAACACCGGGTCAACCAGTCTGTATATAGTACTGTCACTCAGTATCACGCTGAAGGTATGTTACACGTTACCACACACAGTCACGTTACCCTAACACCGGGTCAACCAGTCTGTATATAGTACTGTCACTCAGTATCACGCTGAAGGTATGTTACACGTTACCACACACAGTCACGTTATCCTAACACCGGGTCAACCAGTCTGTATATAGTACTGCACTCAGTATCACGCTGAAGTATGTTACACTTACACACACAGTCACGTTATCCTAACACCGGGTCAATCAGTCATGGAACTTTTCTGTATACATGTAAATGCTGAGCGTCAAGCAGGAAGATGCTTGTACCATTTTTGCAACATCGATAAGTCGCGACCTAGGATCAAACCCACGACATCCCGAGGCGGACGCCGTTGATAATAGCGCTCCACTTCAGAACAAGGAGTATGTCTGCAATTCTGCTGGTTCGGCCATTGTTGATCTACTTCGGACCATTATCAGATGATATATGTGAAAATCATATATGTGTATTGGATGGGAGGCAGATAAGTATTAGGATGAATGAATTCTCATTGAAATCGTTCTGACTTCAAGCGCTCCTTGTGTTTAAATATTTTTCACATGTACCTTAAAATGTGTATCCATGTGTATATTTACGATATAATTATCTTTAAATGGAGATTATTGTGTGTATTATATTAAATATATGGTAGCTCATTTCATGAGGCACGAGTGTGTAGATAAATGTCGCAATCAAAAAGTATACATGTACTGTTAAGTTGTCGTTTTTCGGGTTGACTGGTTTTCACACTTGGATACTTTATACTTTTCATCGTCTTTTTCCCGAAATATTTCCTCACAATCTTGCCCCGACGTAAGTCTCAAATTGCACAAACTGGTCGTGACAAACCCCATCACGAAGTTTCGACTTCACAAACATTCAATTCTGGCAGGGTGTTTATGTTGCGTATTTAACATAAAAATCATGGTTTGACGCTCAGATATAAAACTAGTTTGGTTGCAGCCTTTACTTACTATTGGAAATGTAACAGGGTGTGATTTCAACATTAAACAAATGTGAGACAGACTGAATCAAACGCGGAAAAGGGGTACGCAAACAAAAAGTCATTATCGTCATGTTCATTATGAGCTAACGTTTATACACAACACATAACGTGCTACACCTTGGCCAAGACTTGGTACATCGTGGTTTAAGAAGCTGCGACGGAGAAAATAATTCAAATATCATTAAAATAACGCTATATGATGGTACTACGTTCTGTTGCATATGATGTCGCGTTGTAAATGTATTTATTTCGTGTTTGTTGATGTTGTTGTTTCAACGTTTATCAGTAAAAAAAATATTAGGCAACAGAAGAGAAACAAATTCATGTTTGACATGTTCCAGGTTAGGTACAAGCAGTCATGCATACATTTTAACATATGATAATAAATGTTCTACATCCTTCAAGCTATAACAGTTATTTAGAAGTGTCCGAGTGACGGAGTGGTTAGAACCGGATGGCCCTTGGTTCAATCTCCTGCCGCAGTCTAAGTCCCCAACTGACATGCAGCCATGGGACTATCGGCACAAAGACACGCACATAACTCTGTTATATTAATAACCATTTAGTATTCGGGTTTACTTTTATAAAATGCTTGACACATGTGTCTTGATTTTGAAATAAATTTACATAGCTCTTCATGAAGCTGTACAGGTAAAAGGTATAAAGTCAAGCTATATCTAACACCTGCAGTGGGAAAATATCGGGGCAAACGTCGAAATTTCAAATCTCATGTTTTGCTCCCATTGTGCTGTAACACAGTAGAAAATGTGTATATTACAGCACAGGTGAGTACAGGTGTGCCTAGCTGAGAGATATAGAAAATAAATACAAAGAATTATAAGTTGTATATGACAGAAGAGGAAATTAATCTTACAGGAGAATGAGAAAGCGGCATACACCACGTGATATACGTAAATCGTATTTTAAGTAAGGTTTAACATTCCAACGACATTATTTCAGTATATTGAGATTATATCTACTTGTGACATATATATAGTGCTGCCACTCTGCAGTACATTTATCACGCCACACTCAGTCACATTATCCAGACACCGGGCCAACCAGTCCTGGAACTACCCCGAGTATAATGGGCATCAAGCAGGAGATACCATTGCCATTTTATTGAATTTGGTTTGCTGTTGCCGTGCTTAAATCCACAATCGCCCACTCCCGTGCAGGACGCTCTAACACACGGTCTCAACTCTGATTAAGTAAATCAAAGATACCTACCTTGAACAATGGTGATAGCTTTTAGTCTATCTGTATTTCCAATTAACCTTCCACAAAACTTTAAGCGAGTAAAGTGAACTGCACTGTTGGTGGGGCGGATTATCAATATGTCGCAACATACCTGTATAATACCCGACAGGTTTGATATGCATTCAGCCGTGCAATACTTTGCTGACTACATCTGTATGCAACAGTTATTTGTCACGTAAAACATATCTGGGCAGTATTTAAAGACCTTGAACATTTACAAAATAGCAGGTATGTATGAAACATGAAATGAAATCACTGATTCTGATAGACACACGCACGGGTAGTAACGAAATATTAATAACGTTTGTTTAAATATAATCGGCTATTCCGAAAACATGTGTAAAGTGTTTTAGTTTAGCTTTCTATGTTTGCACGATTCGAAATGGCAGGTTGTTCACTCGTCATGATGAGCGGAATGTAAAACGAATTAATTAGTCAAAGTTTATATATATAAACTCCGACAATGAGGGCGCCGTGGTTCAGTGGTAACATACCCGACTGCGGACCCGAAGGTTGTAAGCTCGAATCACATTGTTTTCCATGCCATTACCATGTGCCAAGGATTGGCCTAACCAAGGACTAAGTATACTTACTAATAACTTGTTTCCCAATCGACGTAAAATAACGTTAAATTTTGACCACTGCATTTGTATTAAATAATGATTCAAACTAATGATAAAATATAATCTACCATAGGAACGGTTAAATCCTGTATAAAGTGGATGCAACCTTACACGTTCCAAATAAAATATTCATTGACTTATGATAACACTTATCCCGGTTGCCGAGTGGTTGTAGGGCGTCGTGGATTCGATCCTCGTTCGCGACATACCAAAGTCGTTAAAATGGCGCTTAGCGCTCAGTACTTAAGGATTGTTTCATAACCTTTAAGCCTAAAGTCCGGATAACGTTATGACGTTAAATAGTTACTTGAAACGTTGCTTAGGTCATTATTAAATGTGCGATGTAGTGGTGACTCTTCAAAATGGGTAAGCGCCAGTTTTGTTGATCATTACTTGTCTGTTTGTCTGAGATTAATGTCCCACTGACAGCATTTTTTAACATATTTTTATTAAACAAATAAACCTCGTTTCTCATTATCTGTTGTATTTTCTGTCATTAATTACATGAAAGAAACATCAAATACAAAATAATTCAAGCATGTCAAAGGATTACCAACCATAAATAAAACTAGAACCGACCTAGTCGATGCACGGGAATCCAGTGAAAATGAAAGGAAGCGCCATTATAATTCAACCATGTTTTAACTCAATTGCGCTGTCAAAGGAAGAGATTCACAAGTCAGAATGCTTTCCAACGTCAGTGCCCTTACGTAGATAAGATACCGTAGATATGTATTACTTTTAGCTCATTTAATATATCTACGATATTTTATCTATATAGGTAATGGCACTTTAACCTAAACTTTTTGAACTTTAACCTAAACGAGGCTAATCTTAGCGCAGAGATAAAATCCATATTTTATTAAGAAATAATCTATGTCTACCCGTTCAGGGAACTCCCTCGTGATTATTACAATTATCCTCGCCTGAACACCAAACCTGTGTTTTATTACATAAAAAATCACGGATAGGGGTAGATTATTTCAATTCTAACACGTTTTTTTGTACTCATTTATCGGGATGGCTTTCTTGAGATGATGAAATTCGCCCCCGACTCTTGCAGATCGAATTACCTCCCTTGTATAAACAGATTGACAGATGAGAGTAAAGAAAAACGTACATGATCTGTATATTCTTTATTTACATTTATTTTTCTTCCGTTTATTTCATGTTTTATTCTTGTAATCAGGAAGAACCTCTAATATTTAATGAAACTTGATAAATGTTACAAGGAAGAGAAATGAAATTCACATGAGCGCGCGCTGAGACCTGTGTTTTGTTGCGAATTTACACACATTTACCATTCTTCCTATGTAGAGAGAAAGATGTAAGTCGGGTAAGAATAGAAAATAACTTTATTATAAATCAGCTTACCGTTTGCGTTACCTTTATCACGTAGGCCACAGCAGCGCCTTGAAAGTCGGCGCAACTAGCACGAGGGTCACGTAAACGTTCAAAACAAACTAATGTTTCAATTAACATGGGCAAAACACGAACAAAAAATGATATATAGTTTTAATTTTGACTGAAAAAAAAAAATATTAATTAAAAATATACCACTTCTCCGTCCTGTAATATATACATACATTTTACCACTACTACGTCCTGTAATATATACATACATTTACCACTACTACGTCCTGTAATATATACGATACATTTACCACTACTACGTCCTGTAATATATACGATACATTTTACCACTACTACGTCCTGTAATATATACGATACATTTTACCACTACTACGTCCTGTAATATATACGATACATGTTACCACTTCTCCGTCCTGTAATATATACGATACATGTTACCACTACTACGTCCTGTAATATATACGATACATGTTACCACTACTACGTCCTGTAATATATACAATACATGTTACCACTACTACGTCCAGTAATATATACGATACATTTTACCACTACTACGTCCTGTAATATATAGGATACATTTTACCACTACTACGTCCTGTAATATATACGATACATTTTACCAATACTACGTCCTGTAATATATACAATACATGTTACCACTACTACGTCCTGTAATATATACGATACATTTTACCACTACTACGTCCTGTAATATATACGATACATTTTACCACTACTACGTCCTGTAATATATACGATACATTTTACCACTACTACGTCCTGTAATAAATACGATACATGTTACCACTACTACGTCCTGTAATATATACGATACATGTTACCACTACTACGTCCTGTAATAAATACGATACATGTTACCACTACTACGTCCTGTAATAAATACGATACATTTTACCACTACTACGTCCTGTAATATATACGATACATGTTACCACTACTACGTCCTGTAATAAATACGATACATTTTACCACTACTACGTCCTGTAATATATACGATACATTTTACCACTTCTACGTCCTGTAATAAATACGATAAATGTTACCACTACTACGTCCTGTAATATATACGATACATTTTACCACTACTACGTCCTGTAATAAATACGATACATGTTTCAACCAACAACGTCATGTAATAAATACGATACATGTTACCACTACTACGTCCTATAATAAATACGATACATGTTACCACTACTACGCCCTGTAATAAATACGATACATGTTACTACTACTACGTCCTGTAATAAATACGATACATGTTACACACTACTACCGTCCCTAGTTAATAAATACATACATGTTACCACACTACGTCCTGTAATAAATACGATACATTCTATAGCTTTAATAATACGATACCATGTAATATATACTATATAACGATATGTTACCACTACTACGTCCTGTAATAAATACGATACATGTAACTACACCCTTAATAACGATTGTACCCTGTAATAATATACGATACAGTGTTTACAACTCCACTATCGTCCTGTAATAAATACGATACATGTTACCACTACTACGTCCTGTAATAAATACGATACATGTTACCACTACTACGTCCTGTAATAAACACGATGCATGTTACCACTACTACGTCCTGTAATAAATACGATACATGTTACCACTACTACGTCCTATAATAAATACGATACATGTTACCACTACTACGTCCTGTAATAAATACGATACATGTTCATACAACGTCATGTAATAAACACGATACATGTTACCACTACTACGTCCTGTAATAAATACGATACATGTTTCACACTCACAACGTCATGTAATAAATACGATACATGTTACCACTACTACGTCCTTAATAAATACGATACATGTTACCACTACTACGTCCTGTAATAAATACGATACATGTTACACTACTACGTCTTAATAAATACGATACATGTTACCACTACTACGTCCTGTAATAAATACGATACATGTTACACTACTAACGTCCATGTAATAAACACGATACATGTTACCACTACTACGTCCTGTAATAAATACGATACATGTTTACACAACTCTGTAATAAAACGACATTTACACTACACGTCCTGTAATAAAACGATACATGTTACCACTACTACGTCCTATAATAAATACGATACATGTTACCACTACTACGTCCTGTAATAAATACGATACATGTTACTACTACTACGTCCTATAATAAATACGATACATGTTACACTACTACGTCCTTAATAAATACGATACATGTTACTACTACTACGTCCTGTAATAAATACGATACATGTTTACCACTACTACGTCCTGTAATAAATACGATACATGTTACCACTACTACGTCCTGTAATAAAACGATACATGTTTCACCAACACGTCATGTAATAAAACGATACATGTACCACTACTACGTCCTTAATAAATACGATACATGTTACCACTACTACGTCCTGAAATAAACACGATACATGTTACCACTACTACGTCCTGTAATAAATACGATATATGTTACCACTACTACGTCCTATAATAAATACGATACATGTTACCACTACTACGTCCTGAAATAAACACGATACATGTTACCACTACTACGTACTGTAATAAATACGATACATGTTACTACTACTACATCCTGTAATAAACACGATGCATATTACCACTACTACGTCCTGTAATAAATACGATACATGTTTCAACTACTACGTCCTGTAATAAATACGATACATGTTACCACTACTACGTCCTGTAATATATACGATACATGTCACCACTACTACGTCCTGTAATATATACGGTACATGTTACCACTACTACGTCCTGTAATAATATACGATACATGTTACCACTACTACGTCCTGTAATATATACGATACATGTTACCACTACTACGTACTGTAATATATACGATACATGTTTCAACTACTTATTCCTGTAATAGATTAGATACATAGTTCATCTACTTATTCCTGTAATAGATTAGATACATAGATCTTCCCACTTGGAATCGAACTCAAACCCTTGGTCCAGCAACCTTCTGTAAGAAATCCGCATCCATTTTATCAGCGATTTATTTCAATACAACACCTTTCTTTCATTTACTTAACACGAGTCAGTTTGATTTGCTATTTAAGTGGATATTCTAGTGGCGTGTGTTGCAATTCATAATAAATATTCATGCAATATATATCAATGATTAAACATGACATGTTTGACTGTTTTTCCACCCGCATTGATGTCTGGATTTGTGTGTAGGATATAGTTTATTAAGACATTTCTACAGACAATAAAAGGCCGAAGCTAACGCAATTCTATCTTGAACTGTTTTATACATGGCCAAATAGAAAATAGAAATGTGCTTTTTCAAATAAATGCCAGATAAATTTGAATTTTCAAAGAGTATGATTAGCTTCTCATTTAGGGTGATGTCTATATATATTTTCGGATTTACCAAAACGATCAAACTACCACCGTTGGCTATTTACTAAGTCCACCGAAAGGTTCACACACTTAAAACAGTCTAAGTTTTAATGAATAAATTGAGAGTTCAGAAAACAAATTTGAAACCAAACTTGATAACTCTTGAAGTAATAAATTGTCTTTCAAGCTATGCTATAGTTAATTTTAAAATATGCAGTCTCAACATTGCATGTTTGGGGAGGTAGATGTAACTAGTGATGTGGTTTAGCGGGAGATGAAGCTTTTGAACACGGATAGGATGACAATGCAACACCGTCACAGTTGAGTGGGATTCAATTTCAAAGGTTTGAGGCAATATTTACACATGCAGCAGGTGATGTAAACTCAGGTGCAGCCATATTCCCTTCAGTAACACATGTAGAAATATGTAGAACAGGTAACTGGTGTTGCGCGCAAAACATGAGTCCCCTGGGGTGTTCCCACTTTGCCAACTTTATATATTTTGCTACCAAAAACAGAGTTGGCAAAGTGGGAATTTGACCAGGTAAGGTAAAGGTGTTAATCCCCGATAAATGCTTGCGGTGCAACAATAAAAAAATACCATTGCGTTTTATCTTGGCAAATATGTATAGTACTTCATACTATAACTCACCGATTTTAATGTGACTGTTAAATAAGCATAGTTGAATTACCGATTTTTGGTAAAATATGTATAGTACTTCATACTAAAACTCACCGATTTTAAAAAGTATTACACTAACATAATTACTACTTTTTTTTTTTTTTTCCAACCTTGTCTGTTTTTTTGGTTTAAATTAAAATAAACTTATAATTAAGTATTGTACAAATCATGTAACATGTTATTCACAATTATAACAGTTGTTTGTAAATACTTTAATAATACAATCGCAGGATGACAAAATAAACGATACCGCAATCTTTTTAAGTCGTCGCTATTGCGTTTGATGATCTTTAATTATTTATGATGTTTGAGTTAAAACAATTTTAGTATGTCCACATATGCATATATACTTGGATTGTAGTTTCTAAATCTTATTATTATACGACTGAGCATGGCGAACGCGTTAGTTGCAGTGGAATTCATAGAGAACAAGAGGGGAGGGAGAACCTAGTACACAACCAGTACATGTTCCGACTTAAGACGAAGAAAAATGAAAGGTCCTACTGGTACTGCGTCCAGGCATCATGTCCAGCCCGAATCAATACCTTCAATGACCAACTGACGAAAATGGCCGGCGAACATAACCATGATAGAGATGCTGCAGGAACCACAGCTGTGAAGGTGATGGCAAAGATTCGAGAGAAATGTCGGCAGTCGGCTCATCCCATTCCTGCAATATTTGACGAATCTCTAGCATGTTTGAGAACCGCAGAATGGGACGACTACACGGAAGAAGTGGTCCAAAAACTGCCAACATTCTACGAGGCTAAGTCGTCGCTGTATCGACAACGGGCCAAGCTTCATCCGAAGCTTCCGAAATCTCTCGCAGACGTGGAACTGCAGGGTCAGTGGACAGAGTCTACTACTGGAGACCGCTTCCTACTGGCTGACGATGGAACAGAAGACAGGATCCTTATCTTCGCCACTGACGGAAACTTGAGGATACTGGAAAAAGCAACTGAGTGGTTTATGGATGGAACCTTCTATTCATGCCCCAGCCATTTCTACCAGATATACACAGTGCACTGCATGATCGATGGTACCATGATGCCGCTGGTGTACGGACTGCTCCCCAACAAGACAGAAGCCACGTATTACCGGTTCTTCAGTCTGCTCATGCGAAAGGCCGGAGAGCGAGCTATACATCTGCACCCAAACAGAGTGATGCTGGACTTTGAGGTGGCACCGAGGAATGCGCTGATTTCTCTGTTTCCGCGTGACTGACTTGATGACTGACGTATTGTTTTCATTTATCCATATGAAATTCGTTTATTGACATCATTGTTGTTACTTTGCATTTATGTGACATAATAAAATATGAACAAGAAAACATTGTTTTTATTTAAAAATGAGACAAAAATGCGACAGCGCGCGCAAGATTGAGAGAGACAGAAAACGAGAGACGGAGAAAGTGAGAGGGGATATACATGTATATAGAGGAAATCCTTATTTTAATTACACACATTGCATTAGCTCAACGCAAAACATAAACATTACAAATAATACACATCATACTGCAAAGAGAAGAAATAAAATACACCATTTTAATATATATATTTTAATATATCTATTAACCTAGGCACAGCATAAACCATCTGGGCTTATTGTACATTATCACCGTTATACCTGACTGCGTACAGGTAACCTTTACTCAAGAACTGGAAAGTTGGCATAGTGGGAATACTAAAAGGTGTGAAGTTGGCAAAGTGGGAACAAACCAGTCCCCTACCGGTGCGATGCATATTTTTTCGGTTACCATACCAATAAAAATTTTGGTTCGAGAAATAAACAACAACGAAGTGACGTGTAGAATCTGCATATTGACATCTATTTTATTGTTAGTGTTTATTAAGAGAGAAACTTAAAGTCAAGTCTTAACTGTTAAATTCTCTCCTAACTTAGAGTTTGCCCCACCCTATTACTGCGTCACACTGCTATATTAGGAGATGGCGCCATAAAATTGTTATGTCAGCGTGTTGTTAAAGTATTCACACACGTGCACGTGCTTACCAAATATGGATATAACACATACATTTCGCGCGTTTTTTTTTTTGTTTTTTTGACCGTCGGCTCATTTCTTTTTCAGATTTCAATCATGAGGCACGGAAATTTAATTTGAGTGATGATTGTTTTTATTTATTTTTCTTATTTATTATCTTGTTTTAATTAGTTAAGACATCAGAAAACAGCAACTGATTGACGTTAAGGAAAGAAAGAAATATGTAAATGATAATCGTTTAGAAAAGCCGCTGTCAGCGGAGTATATCAAGGCTAGGAATACCCTGGAAATACCAAGTCAAATGAGTTAATACATGATCTGTAGGTTGTTTATGAACGTTTTATTTCATTTCTTGTATTTACCAAAGTCGTAAACATAGGTTCTGGTATAGCTCCCATGCTTGACGCTCAGCATAATATTTAAGGATAGTTCCAGGACTGATGGCCCGGTGTTCGGATAATGTGTCTGGGTGTGGTACCATGCCAACTGTCTACGACGTGATACTGTGCAGTGTGACGGCACTACATCTGTCTCAAGTAGACATTGTCTCCAAATGACTTAAATACTGTCGGTGGGACGTTAAACCTAATAACCAAACTATACTTGCATTTTAGTATCTAATTTGGAATCTTATTCTTTCCTTTAGGAGTTTGGATCGAGCTGGTATTCATCTCTTAGCAAATATTTTTCCGAAACTCCTCATTCTTATGTTAATGTATATCTATAAACATGTTTACTAAATGTTTACAAATGACGTCAGCACGTCTAGGGATCAGTGTAGTAAACACTGCCATATATGAATATCACGTGAATAGGGCGGAGCATAATTTGAAATAATCACATGCGCAGTTCACTGTAAACCCTTAACAGTTAAATCAAAATTGAGTAGACAAGTCTCGCAAAATCTCGAACACTTAACAAATTAAATCGACTAGGAATTTAAAAATTGGATAGAAATATTGGGCAAATTCTAATTATATGCCGTCTTTCTTAAAATTATCTCACACCGCTTTTTTTTTTTTTTTTTTTTTTTAGTTATCGCGAGATCCAGATTTCCGGACGGACACACGGAGAGACAGACAGACGAAGGACAAACATATACACCCCTTCGATGTTAACAACGGTAGGGTACGAATAAGGTCAAACATGCCACTGTCACAAGCTTGCTGTCGTGCAATAAATTAAACAGTGGCGTGACCACGGTGTATAACCGTATCTCCGTTCTCTCTGCAGAAATCGCTATATCGGTAGTCTCTCTGCGTTCGCACAGGTTATTATCTGTCATAAACAAAATGCGCGATGGACGGAAAATGACAAGTGGTCACTCTAAACAGGTCAGGCGCTCAAAGTAACAACCTGAATATACAGAAGCGACACGCATACATACACACTGACTTGAGAAATAACCCTTTCTTCAACTTAAAGTTTCGAAATGCAGAATCTTACAACTTTAATTTAATTAGAAATTCTTAACATGTCTCATTGTTAAACGGGTGAAACAATTTTCTTTTATAAATAGATTTACATGCAATAAATTTTGGCAGTATCAAGCTTGACTGGAAATGGTTTCAGTTACGGACTCCATACAAGGTCACAATAGCATTTTTTTTTTTTTTTTTTTTTTTTTTTTTTTTTGATTTTTTTTCTTTTTGTTTTAACTCGGAATGATTTTAGAGAATCACACAAGAAAGAAATGTATGGTGGGAAAACGGAGGTCTTCGTGCTATTTTTTAGTTATCTGCCCCTGAATGTGAGTTAATTATTGTCTCTGTGTGTGTATTTTTTTATTGTTCTTTTCTGTCATTTCAAAGGCATATAACTAAAAATCAAGCCTATCGATACCTTACTTTATTTCAAACTATTGTTTGTTGTTTCACTTATAGTCTTTGTAAAGTGTAAAACAATTCCATTCATTTGATTCCTCACAATGTTTTAGCAAACAGACATACTGCGGTTTTTTTTCTTGAAAAATCTGTTGCATAGAATTTCTACAACTTTTACACTGTGACAGGGAATCTTTCTAACAAAACATTAAGTTGAAATTAAATGAGGTGTTGCTAGCCCAAATTATTGAGATATCTGCCCCCGAAAATGACAGAAAAGGCTAAAAACTCACATTCGTGGGCAGATAACACACACAAAAATATTATGGAGACCAGCATTTTTTATCCCATAAATTTGTTTCTAATGCTATATGTTCGCTAGTTTTGATTTTCCTTCTTTTTATTTAGTAAAAAAAAAACCTGATATTGTGAAATACGCCCTTAATCTAGCAGATCTTAAGCTATATTTGTAAATATATATATAGAAACGGATATATTTAAAACACATTAATTTTGATTAAATACATTTTATAAATAGATGTTTGATTTTTGATTTTGTTGTAATGTATGTCCGTAAAGCAACCCTAATAAGTTGATTTTTCTTAAAACAAATAAAAAAATAATGCATTACGGCGTCCTCCTTAAAATATATATTTAAGTAACACATGTTTTAAATGATGATGATCCTTAAATTAAATTTGGGAAGTGTATACATACATACATATACTTATATATATATATATATATATATGTGGACGTATTTGAAAAAAAAACAACATATACTATATAATTAAAACATATTTAAAATCTGAAAAAAAGCATCGTGTTAGTATACAATAATAATAAATGGGCGTTCGATTCAATTAATATGAACTAGATTCACTGGTAATAGGTTTGGGGGAAAAGGTAAGGTTAATGTGAACGTATTGAATATAGATCTGAGGGTTGTAGGTTTGAGCTCTTTTTCGACCTAATTTCATAAATGGTTTTTCTGTCATAGGTCAAATCATTAAACCATGCTTAAGAGTTTTGTTAATGTGATATATTGGCGTAAACGATATAGTAAAAAGAGAACATTTATATATGCATGTTGATAAGTCAATTTCTTTTATACAAAGTGATGAAATATCATTTCTAGAAATAAATTCTGTCAGTTCTGTTCTGATAAATTTCATATCCCACAAAGTGAGTGATAAACATCTGCCGGGATTACTTAAAATTGTACTTATATCTGGTGTAAATATTAGTATGTAGCAGCAATGACTAACTGATCATTAATTGCCTCGTAAAATTATGCAGTCGTTATGCACATCACCATGGAAACCATGACTGCAGGAGACGACATAAGAAGCATGACACGCATTGTGAATCTTATCTTGAGGAATGACCAGAATGCGGAAGATCCCTATGGAGTGACGCAGACGACTGAGAAACATCCTTTTTATGAGCCTGTATTTAGAGTAGTGTTGATAACCGGATACAAAATATCTTGCTCTTCAGTGGGCGTTTAAACTGTGCGATCATTTTCATGATTCATAGTGCATATTATATAACTATCGCATCCCATGAAGAATGACTGTATGTCAACACGAGATTGATTATGCCCTGCAAGTTCTTATATGGGAAATTCCCACAGTAAGGTCATGTAAGTCATAAAATTTTTAAACTAAGCATAAAATAATAACTAGCCCACATAGAAATATGTTGTCGTATGTAACAATAGCCGTTCTAGTAAGTTGAATAATGTTTAATAAGCTTCTCCTGACCCCCCCCCCCCACACACACACACTCCTCTTTACTGAACACTCTCAGATTGGACATGGTTTAATGACACCCCATTAGTATTACCCCTTCGACATTGTGTTTGTTTTTTGTGTGTCAAACTTTTGACCGTCTTTATATTCTAAATGTTCTCTTCACCACGTCGAGATGGACTGAACAATTACCTTTGTAGAGATTGTTTTTCTATTTGTGGAAGTAATTTATTTGATTCATTAAATTTCGAAATTTGTGTTCTCATTGTAAAACACGTATTTTTTCTTACGCCGATTTTTTTAAATATTCCTTGTAAATTTTACCTGTACAGTAATACGAATTTGACAATAATTTTATTGAATAAACACCGACATTTTAATGTTTATAACCATATTAGGCCTCATTGAGTCACGTCCACGAACCATGGTATAGTCCTGAATGGTGGCCCCCTGCCATGCGTTAAGCTTAAGTTTTGCCTTTAATGGGTAGAAGTGAACGGGTATGTATCATAAAGCTGGTACATTATACATGGTACATGTATATACATCTCTATTACTTGAGGCTCGGTATTGTGGTAGTGCCAGGACTGGTTGTCACAGTTTCAGAATAATGTAACTTGTATGGTACACACTTGTCTACAACGTAATATATATGTATATAATGTTCACAAATGAATAAAATACTGTCGGTGGGCCGTTAAACCTGCGGAAAAATGTGAGATTTTTACATCTTTGAACATTGGCTTAAAATCTGATTTAAAATGTTTTGGAGATTTAACAATGATTTTTAAAAATACTCAATATTTTTGCTGGCCTAGCATTACCACACATGAACGTGTTTGTTTCATATTATCATATTTACAAACATATCACAGCGGTGTCGAAAGGTAGTCCCTTACAAATGTTAAATCTCAAGTATGCACGGGCCATGTCAACGTGTCCTATGTGTGTTTTGCACAACATTATAAAAGGAATGTATAATGGAGAATAGTTTGCACGTTTCAGTGATCATCAATACGGAGAAGACATTCAAGGTTATGCGGCAATATAACACAGAACATATTCGTAAACAGGTAAACAGATAACATTTATGGAAATATTACATACACTGACCATCGATGTTTGAATTCAGCTTATAATATTCAATACCTGTATCTGTCAGGATGTGTCTTCATTTTGTATATCAGTCATCTATTGTACATTTTTGTAAAAAAAATACAGTACTGTCGATTTCTAAATAAGAAGGATAAGTTTATGTTAGAGGAAGATAAATGAATCGAAATATATTCCTAACAATATCAGCAGGGCAACTCAATGAAATTGGGTCTGCATTCATCACAAAACTAGGAGGACACTGTACGAAGTTAACTAACAAACAAGAGGGCCAAGATGGCCCTAAAGACGCTCACCTGAGGACATTTGTGCTGACCAAGTTTGAGGAAGATTGAATCAAAATTGTGGCCTCCAGTGTGTAAACAAGGTTTTTCTAAGATTTGACCTACCGACCTACTTTTCAATTGCTTTTTAGGTCTGTTAGATTAATGATCTTCGATAATTCGTTGAAATTTCTGAAGAGAATCGTATACCTACCAAACTGAAACCGGAAATGGAGGACTGAATAGTTTCCTAATTTTTCATTGGTTAATAATATTATAACCTAAAACGACCGAATGTGTTTTTATTACCAACAATACGATTATCTGTACTTTCATATCTTTCTTAAAGAAAACCTTTATTTAATATACAATTGACACAATATATTCTCTTAGTCTTTTTATCATTTTATTTAATCGTAGATACTGATTTTAATATAAAACATATATCAAGTATGTAATTTAAAGTAAAAAGTGATTCAATCAAGGGCCAAATTTTAACCATTATCTAGTCATAATCTCTCAAACTAGTAATATTGCAAAATATTTTTTTTATGATTGGTCTATAACTATGAATTATGTGGTAACGGACCACTAGACAATATTTCACATCAAATCTATAGATTAAGCTCTAGGTCTTTTCCTATGTAACTCTATGTGAAACAAGTGACCACTGGTGCAGGGTCATTTATCACCGTAAGGCTATGATTTGAACAATCTTGGTAATGAACCATAAGATGATGCTACATACCAAATATCTAAGCTCTGGGCCTTATGGATTTACAGAAGAAGATTTTTTAAGATTTTCCTATATAACTCTATGTAAAACAAGTGACCCCTGGTGCGGGGGCATTTATCACCATAGGGCTATGATTTGAACAATCTTGGTAATGAACCATTAGATGATGCTACATACCAAATATCTAAGCTCTAGGCCTTATGGATTTACAGAAGAAGATTTTTTAAGATTTTCCTATATAACTCTATGTAAAACAAGTGACCCTGTGCGGGGGCATTTATCACCATAGGGCTATGATTTGAACAATCTTGGTAATGAACCATTAGATGATGCTACATACCAAATATCTAAGCTCTAGGCCTTGCAGTTTTGCAGAAGAAGATTTTCAAAGTTTGAGTTTTTAAAATCTATTTTTAGCTCCTGTGACCTACTTTTTCAACCAATCTGAATAATTTGTACAACTTTGATAGAAGGCATCATAAGGATGATTCCTGTGAAGTTTGGTCAAAATCCCTTCAGCGGTTCAGGAGGAGATGTTCTTTAAAGTAAATTGTTGACGACGGACGGACGCACGCACGCACGGACGACGGACGACGGACAAAAGGTGATCACAATAGCTCACCTTGAGCACTTCGTGCTCAGGTGAGCTAAAAAGGAAAAACAATCCACTTTAAACTCAGAAAAGACAGGTTACCAACAGCCCAAAATTTTAGTTTCAAAGACTACCAACTCCAAATAAGGCAAATACATGATACAAACTCCAAAGGCATAATTAATATACCTGAAAACAGTAACTTTGAGACAATAAAGGCCACCATACTAAAACACAATGACGTTCAAAAAGTAGGTCAAACAAAAACAGGACAATTGGCTGTCACATTCTCCACCAAGATAGCCCCCCTACAAATAGATAACCTACAGGTAAAACCAGCCATGCGGAAAAACATCAGGTGCAACAAATGCCAAAAACATGGTCATTCCACCTCGATCTGCACAGGTAATACCATATGCCCCACTGTGCAGGCCCACATGATCACAACAACTGCACCAGTAAAAACAAAAAGAAATGTGCAAACTGTAATGGAAACCACGGGCAGCCTACAAGGGCTGTCCTGCCTACATCGACAT
>CM037777.1:51139946-51151933 GCA_021229015.1 Solen grandis
TTTTTTGGGGGGTTTTTTATAAATTTTCAAGTCAAATACCAATAAGGTTTTTGGGAGATATAAGGTGATAGTAACTTGCACGCAAAACTTAAACCAAAAGCTGCAACCTCGACGCCAGGGTGACAACAATAGCTCTCATTTTTTTTCGAATAGTTGAGCTAAAACAAGTTTCATATTTAGGTGAGGGTGGGGCTGATCTTTACCGACTTTTGTGGAGGGTTTTGTCCATGAATTTTTAAACAGGAAATAGGGCATTTAGGGGATCCTGTATTTTTAGCATATTTTTAAATATGGCTATGAAATTTATCTGATATAATGACAACAAAATTTAATGTCAACAAAAAATTAACAATTCAACTGTGTAAAACTGAAGCAGTGTCAAATCAGAAGTAAATTCATACTGGTTGCAGGTTAAATTACCCAATTAGCTTTAAATAGTTTTTAGTGAAAGTACTTGGGTTTAACATCCATTAAGAATTTTAGCCCATTTTGTCTACAGTGCTGTCTCACAGCAACTTTAAATGCAAAAGTGCAGCCAATGACCGGTTACACATCCATCACTTTATCCGGACACGGGACCAGTGTCCGGAAAACTAACCGTATCTACTTAATACCCATAAAGGAATATATTATACCTTTTTAACAACATATGTCTTGGCAGGATGGGAGTCCAGAGTGATGTCCTCTATTGGCCACGGGAGCTAGTCGGTGGGGTACTTATATAACATATACAAATGAGGGCACAGTGACCCATGCTGGTATTCATGACTCCACATCCAAAGGTGAATTCTTGTAGTACTTTTCTTGCACAAGAACTGGTCCAAACGCTGGAACCACTTAAAGGAATTAAAAATAAAAATTTCCCAAATATGTCATTTATCTATTTTTGAAAATTCAACCAAAGGAAAAAAAGTCGCCATATATTTTTTAAATATTTTATTCAATACTTTGCATAGATGGACCTTTATCATATACAAAGCTACAAATTTCAGAAAAAGTAATACTGACAATACAGCTCTGTTCCACATGTGACAAAACATTTGTTGAACTGTATATCATTAACTATACAAGGTGATTAATACCCCTGCTAGAGTTCTTTTTCCCGGTTTACATCACAAACTAAAAATAGTAATAAATTCCTACATCCCCAAACTATATTTTCTGACAAAGAGGAACTGTTCCAAATTAAAATGAGAAAAGATAGTGCAGCATTCAGAGATTAAGGTTTAAAATAAATGAACAATAATATAAACTTGGGCCAAAAATATAGAAATTGGCCAGCAAAATAGCCCCTCTTTATAATGTGTTAACCCCCCTTTTTGTTTTTGCTACTTAATGCTTAGCGTCGGTATCTTAATTCTTTCATTGGATCACTTGTATTTTCAACAGCCCTTGCAACTATTAATTTTTGGCAGATTAAAACAAGACATTGGAAAGTCAATTATTTGCTAAACACATAACTACCTGTATTTGAAACTATGCATGGTATGTTTGGGATAGTAGTATATTTACGAAGTGAAAGGCTAGTACATTCAGACAAAATGATGAATATTCAAAAGTCTTTAGGATTTATTAACCCTTAACCTCATTTGATTACAATGGAAAAACAAGCAACCCAGGTCAGACAGCTCCATCCTTCCAATGCTGTCTGATCAGGTCTCACCTGTTTGTTTTTTAATATTGTAGCTCACATTACAAACTCAAAAAGTAATGAATTCCTACAACCCCAAACTATATTTCTAACACTGAGGAACTGTCCAAAAGGGACAGTATGTAAAGGGAAAAGCCCAAATTACATTCACCATTGTATGTCCATTAAATTTATTAATATTTTTTTATTTTGATATGCATGAAATAAAAGGTGAAAGATATCCACAAATTGATATGTAAACTGTTAAACATACAATCTGGATTAAGGCAAAGCCATCAGGGCCATAGAACACTCAACAGATATCATCAGCTTAATTCAACATTCAGTTTAAACCCTGATTAAAATTCAATCATTCAAAGTTCCTTGACAGACTAAATAAGAAAAACATCCAACCATCTGCAGGACTCATTTTTAGGGGACCACAACCATTATTGTTTAAACAACACTGTGGTTTAGCTATAATTTACATTTTATTCGAAGAAAACTTCTATTATAATAAAATTAAATCAAACACTTTGAAGCAATACCCATGATATTTACAACTAAACAAATACAATTTCAATAAAGGGAGATATTCATTGTTCTATATAAGTTTTAAAATGTAAAGGAAATTAACCATACTAGGGGCTAAATTTAAAGATCTACTTCATTTTAGCAGTAGCAAAAAAAAAGATGATCATTTTTGCCAAATGAAATTAAATTCGACCAATTGGTTTCAGAGAGATATTTTTACAATTTTCTATATAAGTATAAGGAAATTAGAAAACCCCATGGGCCTCATTTTTGAAGGATAAAAATTCATTTTAATAATTTGGTAATACAATGATGATGTAACCTTTTGTGCCCAAAAGGAATGATTTTTTTTTTTTTAAATAAATGGTTTGGTTGCCCTGGCAACAAGTTCTGTAAGATCAAATTTTTTAGGAATTTTTTTTGAAGGTTCACCCAAGATGATTCATGCCAAGTTTATCAAATTTTTACCCAGCAGTTTTAGAGAAAATCTTTTAAAGCAAATTTCTTTTAATGAACAAAACATGCGACGATGATCACAAAGCTAACCTTGAGCAAAGCGTACTCTGATAGCTAAAAATAGTAAATTATTTGTGTATTTAAAAAGAAAGAAATAAAACTAAATAAATATTATATGTAAATCATGCCAATGGCGATGAACATAGCGAAGCTCAGATTACATTAAACAGTTCAGTCCTCAAATTGAAAGTTGGTCTGGATATTCAACTAACTTAGTTTATGTAACTAAATTTACTACATCAACACCTAAGTTTTCTCAAAAAATAAAAAAAGCAACACAGATATACCATCCACTAAATTATCAAAAGTACAAATGAGAAATCTCAGAAAATTAAAAAAAAGATTTAACATTTTCTTAAATGTTTTTCAAAATAAACAATTAAATGGCAGCATATGTGTTCCCCCATTTGTATTACTTGGGAATTATATACTGTAATAAGTTCAATAGTAATAATGCCACTTGTTTCAAACCCCATCAACTACCGACATACCGAAGTTGTGGGATGTTGTGTAACAACAAAAACTGAATTAGCAGTGCACATGAAAAGTTAGGATATAGTTGATTAAGGGCTTGCATATGGGTCACAGAAGAAATGTGCAACCTGCCTAAGACCGAACCTCAGGCCTTTTATTTACATGCAAACTCTTCCACTTGCGCCACTTGAATTATCAATACGGAGTCAAATGCATTTAAGGAGGCATTTTGAAATCGGACTATTCTGTGTGAAGTGACTAATGAGGAATCGTGAAGTTAAAGAATGAAAGCTATCTGTGGCTATTGACTATTCTGCCACTTTTTAGTAAAACTTTGTAAGTCCAAACCATAATTTGTATCAAATATAGTCAAAAGTTATGTTTGTTTATGCCATTTAAGACCACAGTGAAGTATTAAATCATTAAACAAGTGGGATACTAAGATGTATGCATCCTAATTAATTGAAGGCAAAACTAACACAATATACTTGCACGTTAAATCTTAACCAAAATTTCAAAGATCAAATGGGACCATAATTTATAATGAATTCAGTCAAGAGTTCTTAAACTTGATGGTCTGATGCCCCTGAACACCTATATGAAGTTACAAGTCAATTTTAAAACTGATTGCTGTGATAAAGGCATGATAATATGTTTGCATACAAAACCTTAAACAAATTTCTAAGTTCAAAAGGGCCATAATATACAATGGATCAATCAAGAGTTATCTCACTTGATGGTCTGATGCCCTGAATATCAAACTTGTTTTTTTTCATGCCCATAAAACCTTATGATGAATTAAATAAGTAAGCATAGTTTTCTAAATTTTATGCATAAAAAAAACCTTTAAACCCTGGGTTTACGCCAGGTTAACCCTTCCCTCATATAGACTCATTTTGACACATCAATAGGGACCACATAAAGCCTGATCTGCAGAAAGCCACACTTTAAACCTTACCTAATTGTAAAATCCTCATTACCCGACCACTGAGGAGCAGCGAACAGCATAAAACCTATCAGCCTGTGAGTTATCCCCAGGCTGATCTGGTTTATGCTGTTCGCATAGTCTTTTCATGGTATCCCTATGAGGAAAGGGTTTAAGTATAATAGTGATAACACCTGTTTAGTCAAGATAGTCCAGTAAAACAGGCATAATCTATAGGGATCTTTCTTGACAACAATGTACAAGGTACTGCAAATGTATCAGAAGATATAGAGGTGACTATAGAGATCAAATAGGGGAGACAACCATGGCCATTCGTAAGTAATGAATACATCACTAGAAACATGAAATTAATGACACCAGTTTATAGTAAAACAAAAATATAATTACATGTATATATGTAAAGCAAATAATTTGGCACTGTTGTAAAACAAAAAACAAGAACTATCACTGAAGATGATAAATACCCCCAGATTCCACTTTGTCACACTTTCTGTAACCATGTCGAGGACAGGCTTGAGACAGTAGAAGGATAAAATGAAAATACATAACCAAATGAAGGAAGCAAGGATTACATGCCTACAATATGAGCCAGAATGCTTAGTATTATGATTATAGTAAAGTAAAATGAAAATCTTACCAATGGTAGCTGAGAAATAGTGTGAACAAAATATCTTAAATAAATATAACAAAGGGCTGAAACTCATAACATGTTAACGATATGCGCAACTAGACTTGGTACTTGTTAATATTGAGAAGTTAAATCAAAATCAGATCACTGGTAGTGAAGAAAAGTTTGGACAAAATATATTCAATTTATAAACCAAAGAGCCATAACTTATTTAAAATCACACCAATCATGATGTCCGACAATATATGCAATAAGGCATGGTACTTAATAATGCTGTAAAGTTAAATCAAAATCTGATCACTGGTTGCTAAGAAATAGTGTGGTCAAAATATATTCAATAAATTAAAGGTCTATAACTCATTTAAAACACAGCTGATCAAGATGTGCCAATGATATGTGCTCATGTGCTAATGGTACTCATTAATGCTGTGAAGTTAAATCAAAATCTGACCACGGATAGCTGAGAAATATTGTGGACAAAATATATTCAAGTTATATAACAATGGGCTATAAACTCGTTAAATTCAAAAATCTTGACCAAAGGTATCGATAAATAGCCCAGACAAATCTTGTCAATAGACGGGACCGATGGACATGACTCCTATATAGCCCCCATATACTTTGTATCTGGGGGTAAAAAAAGGGTAAAACAAACATTTTACAATACAGGATACAACTCCCAAAAACTAATACACTAAAAGGAACATTTTTTATTAAAATTTCATGATTAGTAAAAAGATCTTAAGAAAAACAACTAGCACCAATTTTGGACTTCAACATTATCCTACAGTTCATAATCATCCCAAGCTTATCCATCAAAAGATAATATGATAGTTTCTGAATGAGTTAATTTTTCCCATAAAGAAAGATAATACCAGTAATCATATCTTATGATGATGAATTCAGAAAAATTGTTTTCACTCAGATATAACAATATAAACATTAAGAGATCATGATACAAAAGTAATACAGTTATGGGAGTTTCATATGAAATATAATTACAAACAGATTTTCATTCAGGATATTCTTAACCCTTTCCCTCATATAGACTCCTTTTGACGCACTCAATGGGCCCACATAAAGCCTGATCTGCAAAAAAACCACACTAAAAACCTTACCAAAATTAAATTGTAAAATCCTTGTTACCAGACCACGAGAGCAGCGAACAGCATAAAACCTGATCAGCCTGCGAGTTACTCGCAGGCTGATCTGGTTTTATGCGTTCGCATAGGTCTTTTCATGGTATCCTCTATGAGGAAAGGTTAAAACACAGTCATTTTATGCTCTCATAATGGTAAGGATCGCATATTGTTCTATGTATAATGGAACACTAACAGGGTTTTACTTGAATTGTATGTGTTAAGGCTACATTTTGGGACACAATGACATCTAAATACATGTAGGTAAATAGAACCATCACTGCATGAGGTAACTAGAACCAAAACTGCATGGGATTTATACCTCTAACCACAACACGCAGCTTGTGTTAAAATGCCCATATAAGGTCAAGGTCAAAGTTTGACAGGTCATAGAGAAGAGTTTGTTCATAGGCATATTATACATGTATTTCATTAGTACCAAATCTACACAGGTATTTTGTATATTTCCTTCCCCCCAAAAAGAACTTGGTGGGGGGTGCTAAAAAGGAAAAAAAACATTTTGGAAATCTCCAAATTCAGATGCACTTGCTCAAAGGGTGTCAATCATGGAGAAGAACATAATTATATTCATCTATCATTCTAATCCTTATTTGATTGTTTGTTAATACACTATGTGCTTAATATTTTGAACATGTTTAAGCTAATAAATGATTCTTACCAAATTAATGAGTGATACAAAAAATATGAATTTGGATTCCTCTTACAACAGACTAAAATCTGTTCTAAACTTTCTCATTACCTCTTCACTTGATTGAGAAAAAATTTTCACAAAGTAAAGACTTTACTATTGAGTTTACCCTCACTTCGACAGTATTTCAGTCATATAGCGACTCCAGCTAATTTACAGGAGGAGGAAGACCCCGATGTACAGAGGCATCCGGGTAGAACCACCGACCTACCGCAAGCCAGCTGGAAGGTTCCTCAATGAAAATCTGATTTACCCTGCCGGTTTTCGAACCCACGTGGTGAGGGGCTGAGTGAGTTTCTAAAAATCAGCGGGCTTACCCTCTCGGCCACAGAGGCCCCCTTCACAGAAGTAAGTGTATACAGGTAACTGGGGTTTTTGACAATTAATCACAAACTCCGAGGCAGGTGCTCAAGACTGTGCATTTATCAGGACTGAGTTTGACCGCTACTTTCATAATGGAACAGTTCATAACTGGTTTTTGGCTGATAATATTTATGCTTCATACAATTTTTGTTAGTCTAATCTACAACAAAGGATTTTGGGATGAACAAAATCTAGATGATTAATACTATATGTGTTATATATATAGAAAGAACTGATTGTTTTTCCTGCCTCTAACACATGAGAGGAGAACAAAACTGTATAGAGCTAAACATTGCAATTAAGGAATCAAAATTGTTATTTCAAAAAGACCTGTCTTCATTCATAAAAACTAAAAAAATTTGTTTTCATAGATAAAGAACTTTGACATATTTTTCAGTGAAAAAATACTCAAGATAAAAAAGTGATAAATCTCTTAAAAGGTTTTAAAGTCAGTTGAAAAAAACTATAAAATAGCACCGTGTACAGAGGCTAATGCTTGTCTGTATTTTTTTTAAAGGGAGATATATTTTGTCAAAATGGACCTAAGAGAAATGGCCCTGTTGAAAATGTAACCTTTGTGATAGTTAACAAGTATGTGAAGTTTGAGACAGAAAGATAAAAGTTTAGAAATTATGAACAAGTTTAAAGTTTTTCACATTTTTTTTTAAAAAAAAGGGGGGAGATAAATTTGGTAAAATGGACTTTAAAAGTTTGTGGCCCTTGTTGAGAATGTAGCCCTTGTGATAGTGAACAATTATATGAAGTTTGATGACAAAAGTTTTTTTTGTTTTAAAGTTAAAGCCCAAAGGGTTTGTTTTCATGACGATGAACGCCAGCTACGACACCGAAAAAAAACACCAGAGTGATGACAATGACTCAATTATTTTTCTTGAAAACAGACAAGCTAATAAGACGATACCCTTTACCATTTGAAGGCTTTATCAAAAAAAACAACAATGAATCTAATGAACCAGGATCCTTATTGTCCAAATTGAGCTTCACAATGTTCCACTATGTGAATGATGGTGTACAATGGTTGCCTAGTAATAATGGGTAAATTTAAAAAAGATGCTGGGCAAACTTGACCGCTGTTACAATTCACCATGGCGATCAAATATTGGTTTTCCCTTTTACCTATCTTATCTACAACTTCTTGATTTTCATGAAATATGTCCTCAACACTTGTCCACGGGCTCCATGCATTGAGGACATGTCCATTTTTATCCACCAAGTATTTCCGAAGTTCCATTTGGGCTGTTCCAAATGAGCTGAAATATATCGAATATTATGTTTACGTATATTTATACAAACTTTTCTAATATATGCTTATATATTTATATATAATTATCCGACAAAAAGCACTTGAATAGTATTTACCCTCTAGTTTACTGTTGTTCAAAATGTTTTCAACTCTTTCTAGACTCCTCCCTTTCCTATGAATTGTCAATTTAACCCTTTCGCACAGGTCTTTCCATGGTGTCCTCCATGAGGAAAAGGATTAAAAGATTTGGGTAAACATGAACAAGCCGTATAATACCACAACCAGCTGGCAGTTCACACTGACATAAAAAACCATGAGTACATGCAAAAGGGATAATTTATTAGTTTTATGCTTGGGTTTTACATCCCATTAACTGTTTAACAATACTTAAGCATTTTGGGAACTTATTTGCAGTAACTTTTTGTGGCTTTGTATTTTGCTACGAGCAGTGTAGAAAAAAATGGTCAACTTTTCCTATGCTGCGAGTATCAAAAATACAAAGCCATGAAAAGCTACTGCAACAAAATGTTACTTCAATATAATAAATATTCAAAAACATAAGAAGTCAACTTACACAGGTTTTAATGATTAATCAAGTTTTCTCAAGAAAGTGACATTATGAAAGTTGAAAGTGACATCCCCATGCAACCACCGTATTTGTCACCGACATAATACGAAATTTTAATCTGTTGAGTTGTATGAGTATTTGTGTCTTATGTTTTGCATGTATTTGAGCCAGAAAATTTATAGGTATATAATAAAAGGATATCTTTGTACCAGCCTGAAAGTTTTACCATTTGACAACGTTCATCAAGCCAACACAGTTTTTTTGCAGCTTTTCTTTTCCCTTTCATATGTTATCCCTGATTTAGCAAACAGAGAAAAGAAAATGTGCACCAAGTACTTACTTTCTTACTGCATATGAAATTTTAACTTCTTAAATATCTCAAAGTCATGGGCATTTAACCTTTCCCTCATATAGACTCATTTTGACCGCCCTCAATGGTACCACATGAAACCTGATCTGCAAAAACCACAGTTAAAAAACCCTTTCCAAATTAAATTACAATCCTTATTTCCAGACCACTGAGGAGCAGCGAACAGCATAAAGCCTGATCAGCCTGCGAGTTACTCGCAGGCTGATCTGTTTTTTTGCTGTTCGCATAGGTCTTTTACGGTTTCCTCTATGAGGGAAAGGGTTAAGGAAACCAAAAAAATCACACAGTATATGAAAAAAAATTAATTATAAATATAAAAGCCCCGGGTCTACAAACAATGATTTTACTTATTCAATATTTAAATTTAAATTACTTCACAAGGTTAAATATCTTCAACATTATTGGTGTTATTTGCACTAATCTGTCCACTGTTTTAAACAGTGGCAGCTAACTTAATTTTTGAAATTCGACCTTCATTTTACAGAAGTTTCAAAATTAAGGAGGGGAGTATTTAACTTTATTTTTTGTCAAAATAAATTTTTATTGAGCAAAATGGTCTGTAAAAAAAAGAAAAGAAAAAATACTGCCTGAAGTAAAAAAGACTTACATATTAGGTACTGCCATGCATATGGTACTCTGTCTCCCAGCACATCTAACCTTGGCAAATACTGGAAGTTGACATATACACATCCTTCACAAAGTCTTGAATCTCTGTATTGCTCTGTGATAAGAATGTTTAAAAGTGTATAACCCTTTTCCTCATATAGACTCATTTTGACGCACTCAAAAGTACCACATAAAGCTGATTTTCAGAAAACCACAGTTAAACCTTACCAAATTTAACTACAAAATCCTCATTTCCAGACCACTGAGGACAGCGAACAACATAAAACCTGATCAGCCCTGCGAGTTAGGCGATCTGGTTTTATGTTGTTCGCATAGGTCTTTTCATGGTTTTCCTCTATGAGGGAAAGGGATAAACGAAATTCATATACAATATTCTTCAATATCCAATTTTCTACACTAATCAATGAAGTTAATTTGTAGCATGTCTGGTAATCCTTTTAATACTCAGACAAATCTGGGGGAAAGCAATCTCAACACCACAGTACCGATGTAAAATAATATCACTGAAAGATGCCACTGAATTGGACACTATTAATAAATAGGTGATAAATTCCATTGCCAACTGCCTTTCCAATATTATGAATGATACTTAACCTTTTTGTATAAAAAGATGGACGCTAGGGGATATGCATGTTTTTCTATACTGCCCCCTTTCATTTGGGTTAAAAATGCAGCCTCTTGAGTGTTTACACTTTTTATAGAATTTGCCATGGTGATAAAACTTTTTGATTTTGCAGACCAAGTTTTAATTTGTCTTGAGATTTAATGAGAAAAACATGCAAGCCTCATTAAGACAGCCTAAAAGGAAGCCTATAGAGTGTTCAGTTTTCCTAAGAATTCACCTGGTGAAAAATTGGTAAGAAATTATATGGCCAATAGGATGACCTAGTTTTGGCCCAATGTGATCCAGTTTCAAACTCATATGAGATTTTATGAAGACTACATTCTGACCAGGTATTATACTGGTTTGTAACATAGATCTTTCATAATTAAACGCTTAAGGGCGTCGTGGTCCATGGTAACATGCCTGACTGTGGATCCAAAGGTAAGGGTTTAAGCCCTGTTAGGGCAAGTTTTTTCATGACCTTTCCGCCAGATACTAATTCAACACAGACCGTTGAGAGAAATAGTATAAGAAATTGTTTCCAAATTGACTTAAAATAATAACTTTATACTAAATTGGTTACTTTATATTGAAATTACACTGCTCTGTGCTCCAATTGGTTACAAGGAATGCTAGACTTCAAACTTCTTACTGAAGATAACACATTTCTCAAACAAAAGCCCATAACCCATCATTTAAACCACATTCTGAGCAACGTTCCAACAAACAACTGAAATTTTAAAATTTATAAAACAGTAACTAAATGTGACTAAAGCAAAATTTGTCATGTAATTTTATTGAGTAAGACAAAGATTAAACATATTAAAAGTTGCATACTTAAATGATATTTATTTTTGAGATTGATTGAACAAAGATTGTGGTAAAACAAAAAACAATTTTGAATTTTTTTTAAACTTAATAATTTTTTAAAATGAACATCAAATTAATTGTTATATAAAACTATTTGACCTATTTATTTGAATTTTTTTTTTAAAACCATTTTTTGTTATTTTTTTTGAGTTAGAGATCACATTTGTAAAATTATAATTTTTCAAGACTTTACAATGCTAGAGAAATAAACTTTAAGGTTATTCTGAATAGACTTTCTCTATTTTTTTCCATTTTAATCTCACTGCAACTTTTAAATAAAAGAAAAATCTCATGTAATTATTAATCCAGTATATACATTGAATTTAAACTCTCACCTTATTCACATAGACATTCTACTTTACTTTGGCTATTGAAATATTCTTGCTTGTATGTGTGTGTGTCTTTTTTTATTTTCAACGAATTATCCTGAGACTTTAAAAAGACTTGCAGAAATTCTTTCTTAATTTAACACCTTGACCACTCTTATTTCATACTCCCAAAATTTTTCAAACAGCTTAAAACATGAACAAATTTTTAATAATACTAAATTGTTTCAAGACTGAATCCATAAATCAAAAAAACGTTTTTTCTGAAACTTATTTAATGATCTCAGTAAGCAATTACAAGGAGTCCATCATGACCCATAAAGTTCCCCATTGGGAAATAGACCAATTTTAACTATGAAATGGAAGGGAAAAGCAAAACTACAAACACCTAAGAACTTCAAAAAAACAATAAGAAAAAATTT
>CM037777.1:51152033-51202033 GCA_021229015.1 Solen grandis
ATATATGATATACTTTGTAGGTTTTGACATAGTGACAAGAGTATATACACAAAAACGTACACACTGACCTCCAGACATTGGTATTGAAAATGGACAAACGCGGACAACAGCAACATTAGAAAAAAGAAGGAAATTAAACCAAATAATCGACGGACATTTTGACATACGGACACAACACACATGTATTTATAATAGTTATTAGAAACCACAATATTCATAATGGTAAACTTAAGGCATAAAATCAGCAAAATACACACATTGTCCAAGTATATTGTCGTATAAGAGGATGAGAGGTTGTTATCTGACGAACCCATGCTACGCATCAATCAAAACCGTGGTTCACTAATCTGAGGTACATGTCCAAAAGCGTTCAATATCGCAATATGTTTATAATCGAACGAGACAAGTTAAAACAATGGAAATTGAAACAAAATGTAAGGAACAAAAAAGCAACACCATCAGAAGAAGAAAACATGTGACACAAATCGACTAGGGCGACATACCCTCATGGCAACATTTGCCGAAGCTGAGGTGGCAATAGGTTCCACTTGGGCAATCATTGGCACCACGGCACATGTATTCCCTGCCGGTAGACGTGTCCACGGCGGCACCGTATCCGTCACACGGCTCTTCTGTCATGTCTGAAATCACAATTAGTATTATAATACATCAGTTGCAAAATAAAGTGTGCACCCAAACTTCAGTTAATTTGTATGGTTAGTTTGTTTCTAAAATAGATTATGTCTTATTTAAAAAATAATATTTTATGACCATTATCATGTTTATGTTTTACGGTAGTGTGCTTTGAGCCAAAAATTATGTATTCTGTATTCCAGAAAGAAATGATATATTTAATTTTTTCACGAAAATCTGAGTGCACACTTTCTTTTGTAAATTAATATAAATCACCATCAGTACAGTATATGCGTATCAACTAAAATTGAGTACATTATCAATTTTTACAATAATTTAGGTATCCACAGCTCAAGCATGAGCACATTTAATACAAACTAATTTGAAGTGCTACAAATTTATTTATAATCTTATTTAAAATTAAAATCATTTTTTAAGGGTCTACGAAAAATCTAAGTTAATAAAGATACATTTAAACTATCTGTTACAGGCAGTATCATTTGCCTTAAAATAATATTTCAGAAAGCATATTCATTTATATATATCACATATATATTTGAGTACAGAAGTTACGTCAAGTTTACGAAACAAATATTTCAACTTGCAGAACGTTTCGTTAATGCCAAGTGCGATGTAGTAAATAATTTACTACTTTGATATAAGAACTCCATCTTCCGAAAAATAAGTTGAATTATGTATGATCAATGAGACGATTTTGACCTTAACGCATTTAAGACAATGCAATAAGAAATGTTTTAAGTAATGCTTGAAAGACTCTCGGGAAATGCCAAAAACCACCACATCTTTTGCAAGACTTGATCTTGTGGGCGCCATACCATCACAACTGTCCATCGACTGCTCGACTATCTGACGCTGCTGTTTGCATGCAGCGGCTTGGAGCTCACATTTATTGCCGTACATCACACCATCGGAGCCGCAAACCGGAGATCTGGTCAACATTAAGTTACAATTAACGAGCATTAAACAGAAGTGAAAATCAAACGTTCTATAAAGAAAGAGTGATATCATCACTTAAGTATTACCATAAATTATGATTTTTTAAATTAAATATGACGGTACTATACGTAGAGGAGATGATAATTAAAATAGTAATACAATGTGCTGCATTATATTAATCCATTTTATCAAATTCGTTGTTTTACTAAACGAAAAGTAAAGAAACTTCAAAGAATTGAACCAGGTCAGCGGGCGGGTGCATTACTTACTGGCAATGTTGATGACTTAGAGTTCAATCCTTTACCTTGTGAATATTCATGTACAAATTTATGATTTGATAAATATTAATTAATTAAACATTTAAGTGGTGTATATAAAATTTTTTTTCTTTGCTCCTATGTAGAATCCGAGATACCTGACCAGATAGGAGCTGTCTAATCAGTGTATGCCCTTTTAATACGATGATGAATTTGAATATGATTATAAAAATAATTCAATTTTACTTATGTCATTGATTTGACCCCAAGGACTAAAGAAGTAGATGGTTGTTAAATACTATGGTTATTAACAAACAATTTTATTATACACAGTCAAACCTGTCATAAGCGGTCAGGCAAGGGAACAAGAGAAAGTGGCCGATAAATGAAGTTTAAATATATTACAAAATGCTACGGTTCGGTAATATTAAAATTAACCGCTACATACAGGCTGACCGCTTAGTACAGGTGGCCGCTAATACGGGTTCGACTGTATTTCACTTGAGAGATGATGCCAATATTTACCTGATGGCGTCGCAGCTGAAGCTGCAAACACACTTGTACATGCCGTCGTCTACCAGCTGGCACGTGCCCCCGTACTGGCACGCGAGGTCGTCACATTCCGTGTAACTTCCTGACCCGTCGTCTATCTCACAAAGTCGTGACAGTGTAACAATGTGACAAGCATACAGACATGCGCCAAGGGGAAAAATGAACAACACCTAGCTTCTCAGTTTATGATTGATAAGTTATATGCATTACAAACATACTTTAGCTTTTAAGTCATGTAAATACCCTTATAAATAGGTTTTTTTTATATACTTTATCTCTACATAAGTAAGTCATATGTGTTCTCACAAATTGTTTTCGAAAGTGATATATCTTATCTCTATATAAGTTTGTTATGTAATATGTTATTTTATCAAATACTGTATGTATATCTTTATAAATAATATATTTTATCTCTATATATATGTAAATAATTATTAAACTTTAAATATAATAAATGTAAATTTATATCAATATAAAAATATATAAAGCTTACATAATTCAGTCATATACGGGCTAAATATATGAGGCTTATATCTATACTCATTATAAATAATTCAATATTTGACTTTTTCCTTAAAATCATCGATTTAAGATTTGATATATATATAACAATTATCACTTTAAATAGGAACGATATTCGTATTATGGCCATGTCATAGCCTGATATACCGAGAGTGCTTCATCATACTCCTTCATTTATTAAATATACTAAATATTTAGTAAAAATGTTACCATGGTATCTTTAACGGTATAATATCTACCAGGTAGATTAACAGAGCATAAGGAAAAAAACACAGAGGTAAAGAAAAAAGTTAATACTGATTTGTTAACGTTTATGAATGCTTTCGATACACTTACACTTCAAACAACTAATGAGCATACACGGCTCAAAAAATGGAGTTTGCAGCAAATGGCACGATTAAAGGAAGGGAAAAAAATATATTTCACTTTCAATATCTATAAGGTTCATTTTATATACTGCTAGAGAAAATAAAATCTTCTTCGTGCTTAGTTTTGTGCGGAAAAAACACGACAACAAAGAAACAGATCTGTGCTATAAACAAAGTCATAGCTCCAAATATGTATGGAACGACGTGTAAAAATAAAGGAAATAACGCTTAGAATAATAGGCCGCTATTGTTTATCACAAAATAGGCACACAAACTGAATATAAATATATGATAATAAAAAAAGGAAAAGTACAATATAAAGTTCCAAAATATGCAAAAAAAAAAAAGCCAGAAACATCATAATTTTATTTTCAATTAATATTTGAACTTATAAAAGAATAATCCCATTACTGTAATAAATCGTTCTGTTTTTATTGTTTTAAAAAATCTTTATTTCAGAAATTATGAAAGTAATCACACAGAAATTCTACAGCTACATCAAGTATCTCTTAAACCTGTTTTTTTTTTTTTTATCTAAAAGGATGAAACATCTGCAGATTTGTAATAATTACTTTTCTAGTTATTTTAGATCATACTTTATTTTTCTGTTCGGATAATTTTCGAAGCGAGACAAAAAATAAATATGAATTTTAAACATATTTTACAAATACCACGTAATAAATATAATTACGAGAGTTATTGAATATATTAAAACTATGGTCGTACTTTACCATAAAAAATCTCTTTTTTTGCATTTGTTATTCATATTACATGATTTTTTAAAAATTAAATGAGGTTACAAATGCCTTCTTAGAATTGTTGTTGTCTTTTAGAACAATGTAACATTTAGAAATAACATTGTTATTCCAAAAGCTGTCGTGACTTATGACCACTCAAATATACCAGCAAATGTTTCATCCAAACAAATAAAACAGACAAAAGGGACATTTTAAAACGTGACTGCGACGTCATATGCATATGACCTCATACTGACGTCATATTACCTCCTGAAGCTGTGATTTCATCACAGTCCCCACTCCGGACTACAACGAGGTCTACCGAGTGGCGACACGCTGCCTTGTCCATGTGGCACTTGGTCGGATAGGTCCTGTCGTCACTGGCGCAAACCGGGCTCTCTATGATTGGACAAACCTCCGGGCACACGCAACGGTTGTTTTCACATCGAGCTCCGAATTTACACTTCTCACCATTGCATTCATCTGTGGAAAGCATATTTGATCGCTTGCTTAGGCTAGTTAAACCTTTACTTCATGAATATTCAAATACAATTTTTTGTAAATCTCGATTTCGCCGATGTATCGAGAATTGCTACCGACACTGGAGGCCAAATTTGCTGTTGATAAGAGATTAATATATCCATCACACATTCTTTTTAATGCTGGAATCCGAGTATGCCATTGTATCGAATGCCGATGTATCGAGGGTTGACTGTATGTGCAAAAAGTGGAGACCCTGATTTGTTTATTAAGGTGTCAAAACAAGTCTGTCTGTACGAGTTCAAGAGTTATAGTATGTTCCTAAAGACGTTGTTTTATTTTGGGTAGTCAGATGGCACCATGAGAGGATCCAAAGGGGGGGGGGGGGGGTCCGAATATATACATATACTGTATATATCATAATGGAACTGCATAATTATATGTATTTTTGACGTGATTGCCATATTTTTTTTTCAATCGAGCAATGTTTGAAAAATATCAACATGTACCTATACCATTGCATGTGATTACAAATTTCTAGTCTTAGAGTCTTCTTTCACTATTTATGGTGCAACAACCTAGTCAGTTGTAGATTCAGTAAAAAATATTGAGGCACTTCAAAATAACTGAAGCTTAGGTTAAATATGACCGTAAGGTTCAATCAATATTGTGACGTTCGAAATGTCTGTTAAAAAATAAGCGATGTCAGTCATATATGCTTGTTTATTGCCGAGCTCGTCTTTTGGGAAATTAAGCCGTCTGAATTTTTCATTAACGTAAAAACCCCCAGAAATAAACAAGAAAAATAGCGTATTTTCATGTTGCCTTAATGACATCATGTCATTTTTTTTACCATTATTTTGCATAGCAAACATTTTGTATTACTTCCGTTGTGTTATAAGTCGTTGATTTCAGTGGAATATCATTTTTAATTCATAGCATGAAAAGGAAAATCAATATTTATTTTCTTCCTCACTAGAATTAAAAATGACATTATACTGAAACGAACATTTTTCTTTTTATTTAATGCTTTTCTGACACACTTTACACATTGTAGGTGGGTTTAAAATAAAATTTACCCGTAGAGAGCCCCATATTCACTGAAGTCGCACTTACGAAATCGTTATTTGGTCTAAAATAATCTAATAAAGGAACACAAAAAGAATTTGTAATCCATTTTTCATTCAGTGATATTTCCACATAATCCACCGAAAAGCATTTTCTTTTGCAATGACCATGAATGCAAAGACTTTTATCCTTGTCTATTGATAACTCTGGAAGTGATCGATGTTGCGTATTTTAAGACAGATGTATCTGATAAACTGAAATAAAACATGTATATATGTTGTATGTAAATGATTTTGAAATAAGATATCCACGATAAAGGATAATGATTTTCTTGTGTGTGTGTATGTGTGTGTTTTGCGTATTTCATAATTTGGATAAACTTTCTTTCCTCTTTGGAGATATAGTTATCTCTACACTGAAGAAAATATAATTTTCTCCCGGGCGTTTTGTTAGTCTTTTTACCAAAAGAATAGATTCAAGCGTGTTCTCCTGTGCAAATGATAAAAAAAACCCAGCGAATTGCGCTGATGAGAGAGTTTCAAACTGTTTTGAAATCGAAGCAAAAAAATACAACAATGCAAAGTCTATATGTTTCATTTAGTTTATGATAACGCATGTCTTAATATCAGTTCAAATGGAGATAAAATACAACCTAGATGGCCCTTATTTTAATACAAACGTATATGAATCTCGTTCGTCAAACTAGCACAATGACATTAGATAAACTATTCTGTGCTTTTGGTGAAAGATTAAAGACTGACCGTGTATATATTACAAGATGAATAGTCTAGATAAGAACATGTTATTTGGTACATATATTTATCACCATTTTCAGAATAATATTCAAAAGAGAAAGAGTTCTTGCCCCTTGTTCTCCATCTATGGCTACAGTATGCAACCTATATTTGAGTGTGACGTTTAAGCATTTTTGAGAACTGTGGGCTTCTTCAACTCGGAATAAAAAAAAACACCCTTGTAACATTGTAAGAATACAAGATGACGTACCACATTCTTTGTAGGAAGTGATCCAGAGTTTCCTCCCCTTCCTGCAGGACGCAGCGCGCAACTCACACTCGCTGTCATACGTGACGCCGTCCGACCCGCAAAGCGTCATCCCGATCTGGAAAACAGGGATGTTTAAGGTAAGCCACCCATCACTATATACTAATCATGGCCCTTCAAATGCTTAAAAGACTTCAATGCAGATACAAGCTTCCAGTGACATGGAGTTATATGCAAAGTCTGCAAAGGCTTGCATTTACAATAAAATTCTAAAGATCACTTTGTGGACTAATATCACAATAATCATTACATGATTGATAAATTACGTTAAGTATAGACCCATGTATCACTATCGTAGTATATGGGACAAACTAATAAAAAAATCATCAAAAGTATAAAAACCGTTTTAATTATATTAGTTTGTGGACATGAAATTACCAAAAAAATGCCGCTTTCAGTTTATCACTGTTATTATAACTCCTATGAAATACAAGTAGACAAACTGTATGATTTATCATTTCTCGTGAACTAATTTGAAAACTGTCATGCATGCGGTATATTGTATATGTTTATCAATCAGTCAAGTTGTTGATATGCCTGAGTTTACCGTCGCTGTGACAGTGGTTCAGTCAGCTGGGGGTAATACAGGAAGAACATCAACCTACAGCAGCCAACTGAAAGGCTTTTGAATTGGCAAGAGCTTGAACAACACTGAAAATCTATTGCTGCAAAAATGCCTTTAAAACCAATTTTGTGTCACCTGCTGTAAGCAGAGGCGACACATAGGGATCACTTTACTGTCGTCTGTCTGTCCATCCATCCGTCCGTCTGTCTGTCCGTCATATTTTTTCCGTCAAACATCAGGTGACACGCATGTTCCAGAGAACACTCTCGTTTTATAATAATAATAATAATAATAATAATAATAATAAAAAATAAATAAACAATACACAATCAACCAAGACATACCTTTTCGCAATCGGATGGACAAACGCAGCGTGAAATGTTGTCTTCCGTTTGGCAAACGGAGTAGAACTGACACACGGTCTTGCTTGCACCATATATTTATAAATCGAAAAACCTTTTTAAAAACTCATCCCAATTGAACAAATATCGAAAAAAAAAATCATCACCAAATGAAATAAAACGCCGAAAAAACTTCACCATATGAACAAGTCATCAGAAAATGCATCATTAGATATACATGTTACCAGAATTCCCGACGTCAGATTAATTAACACCAAAATTAACACAAGTTCAAATACGGAAAATCAGGATAAGTCACCAAAACATTGATCATCAGATAAACAGTTTACCGAAAAACTCATCATAAGATGAACAAATTACCAGAAAACTCATCATTAGAGAAACAAATTACTAGAAAACTCATCATGAGAGAAACAAATTACCGGAAAACTCATCATTAGAGAAACAAATTACCGGAAGAAACAAATTACCGGAAAACTTATCATTAGAGAAACAAATTACTAGAAAACTCATCAATAGAGAAACAAATTACTAGAAAACTCATCATTAGATAAACAAATTACTAGAAAACTCATCATTAGAGAAACAAATTACTAGAAAACAATATCAGATTAACAATGTTCTGGAAAACTCATCACCTGAAGTTAAAAAAAAATCCCGGAAAATTCCATATCATATAAATATATGTATATATTTGGAATATTTTTATGCTGATTATCAAAAACAGTTAAGTTATATCCTACATCTTATCAATAACAGATAACAATAACAATAACAGAACATTGGGTTATAGGGGGAATTTCACCATTATATTACGTAAAAGAATCCCCGAGAAATCCAATATCAGATTAACAAACTACTAGGAAATTCGCCATTACATTAGCATGAAAAATCATGGAAATTGAATTTAAATTAACAAATAATTAGGAAATACATCATCCGCTTAACGAAATACTGGAAATTTCAAAAGCACATTGACAAAATAGTTCCAGATAAAATAGAACCAGATAAAAAAGGAAATGTCGCAGAATTCGATCAATATAATTTTAAAATTTTTTTAATTTCCTTTAAAAAATTTTATAAGCGCTTGAATATTCAATACTGGAACATAATTAATTTTCGTTGTCATTAATTTTCGTTGATTATATACCTAAGGAAATTTTGCTTGTACATTTATTCGTGGATCTTTGTTCTAGAAAACACGAGGTCTATATGAAAGACAAGTTTTCGTGGGGATTAATATTCGTGATAAAACCCTCCACGAAATCGACGAAAATAAGTGTCCCACGAAAAGTAATGATTTCACAGTATCGTAGGTGCGCAAAAGTGTACCTTCACACACACCCTCTCTCTCACAAATACTTCCGTCACTTCATCCATATAATATTTTCATGAAAAATTCATCAATGTAAACAATCAGATAGTTAAATAATATGACCATGTAAATCAATTAAATCGATGTACATGACGACATAACTCATTCAGATCAATAAACATGACAATGTTAATCTCTTTTTCTGTGAACGTTTTAATTAAATGCGAATAGAGTTGTCAGTTAGAGGATTTCAGATCGATTGTATACAATTTCCCACCTAACTTTCGTCAGGGAGACTGAATAGATTGGTCAATTAGAGAACTTATATTTCCTTTCTACGTACATGTGTTTAGACAGGGGCATAAGTCTATAACTCAAAAGCTATTTACTACAGTAAATATAATGTAGAATCATTAATTTTCGTAGGAGACGAATGTTCGTCTATTTCGTGGGTGGCTTTATTCATGAATATTAGTGACCTAGGGCTCAAAATTAATACTCGCATTTCGGCAAAATGCAAGTAGAAAATGAAGTTTGCGAGTTATGTTTTAAACCACTAGCATTTTTTTGCGAGTGAAAATTTTGGCTTAAGCATTTTCTTAAACATATCTGAATGAGGTAATTTCAATAAGATAATCAATAACATAATCAAAACTGAACAATCCTAGAAAATTTTTAATATCAAAAACGAAATTGTTGTATGACTTGTATAAAACGCGGGTCCAGTCGTCGACAACAGTACACAACACACGGACACATATGTTAATTATTATTTCCCCTGATGAATTAATACTTGATGTCGCTTTATTTTCTAATTATGATTCTTATTATTAAAGTTTAAAATTGTAACATTGATTGACAGAAATAGTGGTAACTAAGTACTCCCATGTAGAGTTAGTAATTCCTGAAATATCTAAATCAAATGCATTATCTACCAAGTCAGTGTGAAATTGCATGATTAGAGTTACAAAATTGAACAATAGTCGTACATTATTTTTAAGCAAGCTGTCGTCTAAACACAACAAACACACTACCGTAACATTTCTATCGATTAAAAGTATTCAGAACAATATCTATGACCATATAAATCTAGATTCTTTTTTATATTTTAATTAAATGCGCGTCCGATGCATTAATTATTAAACACAAATGAAAACCTATTATGGCAAATCTATGGCGAAAACTGCATTAATGAATACACAATTAATTTTACAAAAACTGGCATAACCTAACGTGTTTTAATGTGATTGGAACACCAATTAATGCCAACATTTTGATGTTTATGTGGCAATTCTGTTTCTATTATGCATCTGTACTTGTCGGCACAACCTTACTTTAATAATAAATACAGTAACGAGACTTCAATTTGGAATCAACATTTTCGTCCCATTGTGATATATATGGATACTTATTGCCTTCCTTTTTGCGTCAAGTACTGCTTTAACAGAGGAACTTTCGAGTGTGTACATTTTCTATTAAGTAGTATGAACGTATTATAGAAAGTTTGTTGGATTAACGTCCCACAGTGAATATTTCAATCATTTGGAGACTGTCTATATGAGACAGGTATAGTGCTGCCACATTGCAGTATCCCGCCGTAGACATTTGGCATAATACCACACCCAGTCACATTATCCTGACACCGGATCAACCAGTCCTGGAACTACCCTTATATGCTTAAGGCCAAGAAAGAGAGCTATACCAGTACCTTTTTACGACTTTCGCGGCCGGGAGATCGAACCCATGACCTCCCGCTCCCTAGAATTAAAGTAACATTTACACGTTAAAAATAAAACAAAATAAAATGAACCAGTGTGTATTTTCATACAAAAAAATCACAATCATCATTTTTATCTAATAGCAAAACAAAGGATTCAATTATAGCAAGTATATCAGATAGCAACAGTTATTTTACATATATAAATGCAGTACGTCCAATAAACATGTACTTAAGTACTATGTAAAAGCCTGTCGTGATATTTGAATAGAAAGACGACTCATATTTGTATAGATAATGTGCTCACATATACTTTTTTAAGTATGTTTAAATAAACAATATCAATTTAGTCACATTAGGTGGTTTAAATGCATTAAAATTTACATGGTGGTATTTGTTATATTAAACATGCCTTTGTCTTTTTTTTTCAGACAAGACAAAATTTTATGCAGTGCAATAAAATAATTTGTCATCTGTTCACACATTTTTAAATTTAAGAATATACATGTATACATATTCTACCGTGACTTTAAAAGTACTATTCTTGTGGTAAAATGTACTACTGTTAAGGTAATTATTAAAAAAAAAACATATATAGGTAAACATAAGGTTTTTGATAATTAGGTCATTTATTTGATTGTTGATTCAGTTATCAGACGGAGAGGGTACAAAATCAAAATTCACAAAAGACAAGTCACAATTTCAGACTAAAATTTTCAACTCGATATACATGAACAACTCTAGAAAACAAAGAATATTTGTTAAGAGAATCTAATTGTTCGAAAAGTATATGAATATTATTTGCTCTTCTTTATAATAATATTGGGTTTTCATGTTGTATTTGTTATTCTAGTCTCAATTTTTACATTATACTTTTTGCATTAAATTGAAGGTTTCAGTACATGTAGGAAGGTTGTTAAATTTCAATTACAGGAAATATGGCCATTTCAAAACACATTGCAAAGGGACATAACTTTTTTGGTTCAATATATCCCTCGTAAATGTAAAACTCGTGAAATAAAGTCTGTATTTGGCAAGTCGTGAAATAACACCTGATCCTACAGTTAGATATATCATCTATACTTACAACAAAGTCCCCGATGCTCCACCCGGGTATATTTTCGCTCCATGCAGTTTTCGAGTTTCATCTTGCACTCGTTTTCGTATGGAAGTCCGTTGTTTCCACACACCTGTTAAAAACATAAAGATGTCATATTCTTTTTTTTTTTTTTTTTTTTTTTTTTTTTAATTTTTTGGCTTGAAATAATATTAATTCTTTGATATGTTTGTTTGTTTTCCTGAGATTAACATCCCGAAGTATATTATGTTCGTTAAACCAACAGAAAAGAATATAAAGAATAATAACTTTTCGATTGAGTTTGACAAAATACATGATGAGGAACGAAGATAGCATTTAAAAAAAAGTGAAGCGGTCATAAGAGGAAATGTTGCAGTAGTAGATACAGGAGAAGACTATGAAGTAGGAGAAGATAATGACGAAGAAGATGATGAAAAAGAATTGAAGTTCTACAGCTGCTCATGGGGATGATGACGGTAATGGTGATGGTTATGTTTAGTATAAAGAGGAAGACAAAAGGGGATTGAACATAATAGAATACGTATCTTGAGAAAACTTAAAAGAAGTAAGAAGAAGAAGAAGAAGAAGAAGAAGAAGAAGAAAAAGAAGATGATGATGATAATGATGATGATGGTGATGAGAAGAAGAATAAGTATAGTAGAAAAAAATATTATTTATGACAACTAAAACTTCCACATAAGTTGATGAATGCCACTTTTATATACCCCTTCGAGTAAATAGTTAGAAAATATATATCGAACGTTGTGCAAAGCGGGGCAAGCTAGGAAGCAACAGGACAGGTCAACGTACGTGTTTTTTGTAATCCATTTCACATTATAAAGACGTACACTGATTAAGGTATGACCCCCGTAATACCCATATTCTATATCTTGCCATTGGATGGAAATGTTTTTATCACTTTGAATACATCTAAAAATAAAAATGTTTCACCGAGAGTTTTTCCAGGTTTTATTAGATGTAGGGGAGATAATCTGTATTAACATTGAAGTCTATGGGAAATATACAATTTCTGTGAATATGAAAAACTGAATCTGATTTTCGAGGAAAACTCACGGTAGAAAGATGCATTATATGATTCTGATTCAAATTTCATGAACACATATAAACTTTTCCGTAAGAAAATGGAGAAAAAATACTTATTGTAGTTTTCAGGGGATATAACTCATGACAACAAAATTTTAAAGGGACAGTAATAATATAAGTTCTGTCATATGTCATATCATGTCAATTTGCCTTTAAGATTTCCATGGTTTGACATTTTAAAAGCTTATATTTTGAAGTTATATGCACGGCTTCGATGGTTATAATGGGGCATATACCTTCACCAGAAGTGAATTGCAGGGCGTAAACCTTAAGACAACAATGACGTCACTTACCGGGTCATACTGGTCCTTGCAGGTGGGACATTCACACTGGGGCCGTCCGTTCCTGACCACACAGACATTGTCAAACTGGCAAGAGTATCCCTCACAGAGCTGTTGGTTCTCCTTGTTGTTTTCTGGAGATAAACCAGTTGCCAACACTACTGAACATGTGTTTTTTTTTTCATTTTGATGATATTTTTGTGCTTAAAGAGGAAGGTATATCGGGCGTAAGTTCGTTTATCAATAAAACTTGTGTGTTTTTTCTACTTTCATCGTTTTGTTCTGGTAATTACAATATATCGTTATGTTCTGGTAATTAGAATACATCGTTATGTTCTGGTAGTTGATCTTTCGCCGCAGCTACTGCTGTTGATGGTGATTATGATGAAAAAACTGATGAGTTTTGAACATAAAATGTATATGGATCATAAGGAACGATTGGACATTTTAGGCATTGTTTTTTACAACACAACAATCGATTACTGCTTCTACTAGTACAACTACAAACGGGAACGCCACTACTCCTACACTTTCATTTGACAAAACTACACAGTCATGTCCACCATATATCTTTATTACCCTATTCCTGATTTATTTTTACCGTTAGTAAATTCAAGATATGACATACAATTAAGTGTTTGCACAATGACTGCTGAATGATTACAAAACAAAAAAACCACTAATGGTAAGTAAGAAAATTAAAAATATGTTTCAATACTTCAAAGTTAGATAAAACAAAAAATATATATATCAGCCTCCCTGCATCTGTAAAAGAATATTAAACATGGTTAAGGATTACACTGATACTTTAAGGGATGGTATTGCGAATAATATGACAGCTGAAAGTTGGACTGATGCTGACCTGCAAGGTTTAACTCCTGAACCGAGCCGCCTGAAAGGTAATTAATTAAGTTTGAATATAGGTAAAATGAGTGATACAATTCTCAATATACAGATAAATATACTGTGACACATTTATGCAAGAAAGGCAAATCTAGTGACACAAGAAAAATAAATATTGACACAGTTTCAAGTAAGTAGACTGAATGACAATATCAAGACTGACACCGTAACACAGTTATGTAAGAAAGGCAAACACAGCGAAACGATTCGATGTTATTGTGTTCACACAGTTATAATGTACAAATGTACATGTATTTGGAATATTTCATATACTGACAGACTTATATAAATATAAAATCGATAAATTTGCCATGATTTTGTTTTTGTTTTGGCACAGTGATATATGGTCTGACACATTTCTTATACGACATAATTCTACCAACACAGTTGAAATGCAATGACCCGTTGTGTTGTATATGTTTGATGGTATAACACAGTTGTAACAAATAAATGCAACACAAATCAGATCCACTTTTCCGAAGGAGAAACTTATAACAATACATACAGCTATACTTAAAAAATATATACAAACAAGTATGTGATTTTGAGTAATATTTTGTAAATTATTTGCATCATTAATTATATCTTATTTAATAGCATATACGAACGATAATAGCATAATCTGAAAGTAAACTTGATATTCGTTGGTAGTCGAGACAAGACAATATATTGGAAACCATCCATTTATTGAAACAAATTCCATAATTGTGTCATAACTTTCAGTATTTCCTTTAATGATAAATTCTTTGGTGACCATAATTTTATTTGTCATTGTAAACAAGCTACTGCTGTGGACGATGACAACAAAAATGTATATGGGCATTTCGTAATTTATCTTACCATGAACATTGAGTTCAAGTTATGATATGAGATTCTGACTTCTCCTTAGAGATAACATTAATCTTCAAACGTTACAATTTCCTCGTTACCGAACAGCCACGATAGAAAGTTAAAAGATTCTATTGCTCACCAGGACACTGTGGATATACGCGAGTCTTTGATACATATACCCATTACCTCAATAACAGATGAGTGCTTTGATTTTCTGTAGCGTGATGTTAGGCATTTACAGACCGAGCGATGTCTGCCAATAGCTCAAATAGACCATTTATGTCGGAATGCAAATACTCAAGCTGCTATGATTAGGGGTTATCTAGCAAAATTAATGGACATTACTGCGTAAAAGCACCTCGGTATATATTTGCCTCTCAGTTGTGAATAATTACAATGGATAACCATTTGTTGGAAAAAAAATGTTTAACTTAGAAAGACATTGCTTGATATTGACCGCCATTGTCATAGTACTTCAGGCTTACTATTTTTTATGTATCCAATGAGCGTGAGGGAATAACGATGTATTACCATGAGAAAACGTTCATTTGGAATTAACCGTCGCTGCGACAGTTGTTTAGTCATACAGCGACGGTCAGCCAGTTATTGTTACTTGTGAAGATAAATTATATAGATAAAATACCAAGGGCGTTGCGCCTGACATACAATACGCACATGCGCACAAACGATCCCTGACGAAATTTAAATGTGGACCTCTGGGAATATCTTTGAACTCACAATTGCGTTTATAAATGCAAAATCCCAACCCTCAACTGAGTGGCATCAACCCCAGCCTTGTGCGCATCTTTACCAGTATTTCAAGCCTTGCTACACCTATGAATATAACCAATCAACAGTTTCTAACAGTCATATGTAGATGTGCGTTATAATCATATCCATAAAATCATGATGCTTACGGTCATATATTCATCATTTTCTAAAAACTCACAAACAATTTTTCTTCGAATATTGAACGAAATACAAGTAGGACACACTGAAAAGATCAAGATCAACGAAGTTTTTTGCGTTTCATGCAAAATGTTTACAAGTTATAGAATGTCATAGACACTTTACGAGCGTGCAATATGCTGTCAATTCCAAAGAGCACTGTTTCAAAGAAGCTGACTTAAAACATTTGCATGTATTTCTTTGTTGTCATATTTAATAGCTGCTGTATTCTACCAAAGATATAATTGTAAGAGATAATGCAATTAATTTGTCAGAATTTTAAGTCATTTTTACATTGCAAAAAATAATGTAAAAGCTGTCGCAAAAGAACAAGACGTGCGTCATTTGCAACAAACCGTCACCAACATCAATATCATCTGTGCAAACAGGAGACACCCTTGGGACAAATATCAAGTGGCATTATATTTCTGTTCTACGTTAATTTGCAGAGATGTCATGCATACGAAATAAGAAAATTCTCTAAGGCAAACACGCTTGTTATTTTCAATTATTGCTTACCAAAAGCCAATTGTTTCAGACGCAATTTATCCGTTGAAAGACCTATCATCTATACGCGAATGTCACACAAACAAAACAAGTACAAATAAAGAAAGCAAACAACTACTGGGACATTTATTTCATGGCTTTCCGCAACACCATTAACTAAATTCCAGGCTTTAAAAATGTCTTGTGTCATTCCCGCCACGTTAAATTAGTCATAATGTTAAATATCCAACAAATAATTGATGAAGAATATTCACTGGCTGTGTGGTAAATGTATGTGTACGCATTATACTGCATAGGATGACTGTAACATCCAAATTTAAGTGTAGTTGTAATGTGTAGATCAGAGAGAGACAGAGAGAGAGAGAGAGAGAGAAAACTGATTCAGGTATTTGTCTTCAATAAAATATATTTAGCGTTTTGAAAAGTCTATAAGAGGATTAAGCGTTCTAGACTACAGACGAAAGGTAAAATAGTAAAACCATATAATAAGTTCATATGATTTCATTTGAAAGGCGTCGAATCCGTCTTTGTCAGCTATAATCTACTTCTACTGTCTTGGATTTCACCAGAGACAGACTGAAGTTCCAAATAGCTTGGAACAACAACCCAAATCTTGGTTCTCCGATACTCCTTCATCGATTCGTCTGTCATGGCTTGTCATGAAGAGACCAAGAAAGCATCAGTTCGTCAATCATTCTTAGTAATGCAATTTCCGCTTCCTACCAATAAACTTCTGTGTACGACCATCCCATTTGTCAAGTCCCATATAAGACAAGCTCTAAAATACATTTCTACCACCGAAGAAGACTTTTATGTTTGACAAGCTCCACATTTTTCTTCCTGACTGACATACGTATTGCTGCCAGAAACCAAATTAATTCTGCACCAAAATTTCACCAGGGAAATTAGCGTAATAAAACATCTTCTTGAAGCCTAGAAACACATTGTCAATTTCAGTATAGGGCGAAAGATATGAATATTTTGCCGACTGAAACTCAGAACACTGGCGGAATTCAATAAAACATAATAGAGATACCCGTCTCGTGCCGAATGTTAATAAAATCAAATAGAGCGGTGCAAACCGATCTTTCTTAGATACAGGCGAGAGATAATGTAAGAATATCAATGGGAAAGACACTTGTTCAATATATATTACAATATGAATTTGTTCGCTTGTGTATAACGTTCAATCGACGATGTTGCAGTCATTTTTGTACTATTATCTGCTACAGACAAACATAGTGCCGCAAAACTGCAATATTATGCGTAGACAGTTTGCTAATACTACACCAAGTCACATTATCCTGACACAAACCAACCAGTTCTATAGCAATATGAAATTGGTTATTTCATGCGGAATAGGATTGTTTTACAATGAAATCACAACGCAAATAATACCGGTATTTCCAACTAACGGACAATGACAATGGCGTCGATATTCTGACAATCTGAGGTTAAACGTCTTATGTCAAATCATAATGGAATAAGACACAATGAAGATAAGTGAACCTATGGAAATGAGTTCCAAGGAAATTCAAATGGCGAATGTATTCAATGTATACTGTATAATTTTATTTTTAACAAAAACAGTATTCAGTTTCACCGAGCTTAATATATGTAATTACAGCAGGACAATGTCAGAGTTTAACGCACAACGTGTTGAGATTTCGTTTTCATATAAAATGCTGAATATCAGTATTAAGTACAACCTTCTTCTGGAAACGTAGGGTGAATAGTTTATATAACAATAGGCAAAGTAATTGCTGTACATAGAACACAGACACCAGAAACACCAAAAGACGTAAGCGAAAACACCGACTAGAGAATAAAATGGAAACTATCTATTCTGTGACAGGAAATAAAACACACGGTGCCATTTCTGTGAAATTCCCAAGGCATATACTCCGACAATTACATATAATTCGTATTGATTTTCACTTTCCTGTACGGTAGAGATTTTCTCTTTCCCAGACTGCGGAAGACCAATTCAGAAGCTGGCTGCACATAAAATCAATAATAAAATTTCTACAGCGATGTTTTTTTTTCGCAAAGAAGAAAGTCTTTTGCCTAAGTCGCAGACGAAAGTGATAAAATAGACATACATAGAATAATCCTAAATGTTATTTATTGGTTATTTCACATAAAAGCTGGATATGTCCAAAAGTCAAAACATTTTTTCTTAATCACATATATTTATCTGAAGTTCATTGCAACTGTGTATATGGTTTCGGTTCTGCATTTAAATAGGTAATGCAAGCTACGAAGACGAAGGTATTAAAAACAGACGGAAATTCGAATTATAACACAATACACAATCACCATCAAGAATTTTGTGAAGATACTGAGAGTTTGCATATGAAACTTGTCATATGTAAATTGCATTTGAAACGAATACCATATAATTTGCCGCACTACTAGACCACAAATAGATTGATCAAACAGCGAACAAAACAGTAGATAGATAGATATATAGATAGAAAGGGGGTGGGGTTAAATGTTATAGTCTTGTGTACATAGGTTTATAAAGTTAAACATTATTTGCCTTCAGAACCTAATCGGTTTTAATGCCACATGATTTAATATTTTTTTTATGTCATCTCCCAAAGTAATGTTAAATCATCGTTTAAATCATGTTTCAAATGAACGGGAAGAAAAATGGAATGGCAAGAATAATCTAGATATCAAAGAAGACAACAAAGTTTCCATTTCAAGACACGATCAGAGGTCGTTAAGAAAGAGATTGTTACGTTACAATTGTACTCAACAACAAAAAGGCACTAATTATTTTCGAAGAAAACATATACTATTTTAGACGGATCATATACAGCATGCAAATTGCTACAACATATCACAAAACCTAAAAGCTTACAAGACAAATGTCGAACAATACTACTAATGTATTCTATATTTTAAACAAGATTAGTTTTTAAACCTTTTAAGCGAAAAATAATTATGATCTTTGTTATTTAGATTAATTGAATTGATTCTATGTTCGATAGATTTATTTTCCGATGTGTGAAACCAAATTGGTCAGGAAGTATATTACAGTCAATATATAACATGAGAGGCAATTATATTGATAACCTTATTTACATATATTTCAGATTACTTTGCAATTGGAAACTAATGGACTTAGCTCAAATTATTTATGAAATAAATAAAATAATTTAAAAATTTGGTTTTAATTTTCAATTATAAATTAAAATTAAAAAAAAATGACTATTTAACGCAAACAGTGTTTAATAAATTGTGTATATCTTAATAAAAATACTAGTATTTGAAGACATTAAAAAGACTTACAGAAAGAATGAATGAAAAAAAAATTACATTACTTTACTTTATTGACCTTAATATTAAAAAAAGACATATTGGAAACTTTTAATATACTTATCTCTGAACTAAAATTTTTCATTCTAGATTTACTAATAAAAGAGAAACGAAGATGTGCGTTAATAACAGACAACTATATAGATGAAAACAGAACTGACTACATTATACTACATGTAGTAACTACATCACTTTGCATAATCTATCACAAAATCCATAAATCATTACGATTACACGCACAGTCACATTACTTAAGGGTGTAATGGTTAGATAGGAATCACTAAGCGCTACAGAAGACGAGATTCTACTGACGGACAAACCGTTTGATGAACAATATAGATATAGTATTATGTTCAGAAATACTAAAAACGCAATCACCGCAAAGGCTGGTTGCTAAAGGGCATGTGTTAGAACATCGGCCTCATGAGCTTGAAGTCCTTGCTTCTGTGCATGGTAATGGCATAAACAAAGCCATTAAAATTGTATTTTAGTGGCCCTCTGGGATTGGATTCTAAAGTTTGGCTTACTCGACCAAATGGCTAAATCTAGTATCATACAAGTGGTCTATATGATATAGTTGAATACAATGGCTTTGGAGAGTCGGTCTAAAAAAAAGAATGAAATTAATTAAACCAAACAAACCATGTTGACAGATAGTTTAAGCTACAGTAACCAAAATAAAAATATCAGTAATCAAATAATCTCAAATAGATATTTAAGCAATCTTAGTTTGGGTACAGTTTTAAATTACTGTCACTTTAAGGGCACCAGTGGTAACTTTTGTCGACTGCAGATCCGATATTTCGATTTATTTCCTCACTCACAAGATCTTCCATGGCGCAAAGATCTAGTTCGACCCAGGAAACATCGAGGGATTAATGTCCCCCGTAAAATGTTTTTCATAATCGCTGAATAAGAAATAGTTTAAATTCATCTAATATGAATGATTGCTCTGAATTGCTTAATTGAATAAACACGTGTAATAATTTTACATTAACTGTTGTGATAAAATTGAATTAATTACCACTTATTCCACATTATGTAGAACTGCATGATTAAAATAATTAACTATCAAGAGTTAGATACATTACAAAACTAATTTCAGTCAAGTTTTACAGTTTAAAGCTGTCATTAAGTTCTTTGTTGGCAATCTAATTCACCTCGATGAAAATGTTGTAGTTTTAAATCTAAATAACACTGTACCAAGACTATCTTGTTTTTATATGGAAAATCTAATGTTTAAAAAATATATATGATTCTACTTGGGGAAAAAATGTGTTGATCATGATGAAAAAGATGCATTTAAAACATAATACATTAAAACAAAATCTAACATCTAAATTTCAAATTCCTATCTCCAAAGAAATCAATCAGAAATATTTTTTAAACTAAAAAGAAATAAAACTGGAAATACATTCCATTAACTGTTGACAAAATACACTAGTTATATCCTATTTCGTTGACATTTGCAAATGGATGTACTAAAGAATTGAAGCCGGTTTCCCGCACACACTTATATTTAAATTATACATCTGCACGCAATTAAAATTTACAATCCTTTACAATCCTTGAGGGTTTCATACTGATGACATCCCTTTAGAAGAAACCAACGTATGAGGATTTACTCAAAACCATAGCTATTAAACGAGACAAATGCACTATAATTCAACAAGTTGTTAAGAGATGAATGATTTGTTTATCGAGGAGGTAATAAAACATAAAGCAAATTTTTATATGAGCGCTGTATTTTTCAAAATCTCTAACAAATTTACGTGAACAACACATATAACTAGAGATCATTGTGCAAATATTGATATTTGCCAAAAATGGAAAATGCTTAGCAGCATGTGAATTTACATGTAAAACAGAAAATACGGACAATGGTGGAAGCTAAATGCAAATTAGTTTTGAGCTCTTAGATTAATATCAGCCAATAAAAGCACACATTTAGTTTAATGTGTATACGTTTGTTTTTTTGTTTTTTTAAACTTGGATTCAAATTTGTATGATATCATACACACAATTTTAATATTACCAAATAACAGCGTAAATGAACGGAATGTTTGTTGACTAACAAATCATATTTGACTTTTACAATAACAATATTAATAACAAAATACAGACGGAAATGACATTTTCCAAGAGACAAAACATATACCATTACAACATATAAAACAACATCAACGAAGGAAAAGAGTCTGTGTTTGGCTAGTTGGCAATCGTACCGCAAGGTCCTGTGTGCGACACGTCGATGTGAACACTACTGTGACAGGCGTGTCGTTCCATTTCACATTCGCTGTCATACGTGACGCCATCACTCCCACAGACAGGCATGGGAGGAGTCTGGCAAGGGTACGGGCAAACGCATCCAGCATCTCCCATTCGGTTAATTATACAGACTTTATACAACCCGCATTGTATTCCTCGGCAAGGACTGTCCACTGTTGGAAGAAATCTTTTGAAAATGTACACAGAGTGGAAAGATGTGATTTCTGTGAAATGACAATAAAAGCAAACGACAGATGACAGTATGTGCATATTGTATAAAGGGTGATAAGATCTCGATGAAATATGATAATTGGGTTCCGAAATTGATATGTTAACAATGGGTACATGAACATGAGAGAAACAAAGCATAATAGGGGTTTCATCTAGAAGCTATGTTATAAACTAGAATCTTTTACATATATGAAGCGGTCTGAAAACAAAAAAGGGACTAAGTAAGCCAGCTAGACTATAGGATCATAGCTTACATACATATATATAGTATATCAGGAGAAAAAATTGTTTGCCTTATAAATGGAGCGAGACATTAATTAAATGAAAGTATTCGATACTTCTAAATTCAAAATCTATAAAATCCTGTATTTAGAGAGAGAGAAAAAAAACAAAAAAAAAACAAAAAAAAAAACAGTGTCAACATTTCAAATTTATCATCTGAGTACGATTATTTGGTCAAATGAAAAACAAGTTTTAACGACAGTTCCTGGGACGAACCAGTACCTGTTGCGTAGAAATTAAATGAAGTTACATTGCCTAAATGGGGTTCGAATTCACATATTATATAATCTTATATTGGACTAAAACATTTTCACTTGCAATGGCAACAAAGTATGTCAACATGACGATACAACTCCCTGTACGATATAAAATTACATTTTTTTTGTCTCTTTCAGTGACATAAAGCCTAGACTGTAAACTAAAAATGCTACTATTAACGGGAGATGGGTAAAAAAGAACACGTTATATTGATTTCGGAGATGGAACATTTTTAGTTTGGTTAACGCACACCTAACATGTTATGCACTCGTAAAGAAGAGTATAAGAAAACAGTTATAGGTATCTAACTGGGCTTTATAAGAAAATTAATTTGATGTTTGTATGAGGCGAATACAAAACCCTCGGTTAAGACAGTCTTGTCAAAATTGTTTAAGACCTTTTTGGAAAATTATCTTCTGATATGAAAACATGTTTTCATACAAATACTTTGATAAATAAATCATTTTATTATAGACTGTGAAATGTGTTTTAATCAACAATATAATCCTACAATACTTACGTATGTGCTGGTAGTTAACATTTTCTGTGAAAAATCAAGTATCTTAAATCATACCATACCTTCATAGAAAAAATGGCAACAAAGTCCAGACATTATAAAATGATGAAAAAGAAATGAATGCAATTCTTGATGGTAAAATGATCAATATAAAGTTAAAGAGTAAATTCCATGCAAAAAGAAAACATGCAAGAAAATTTCAAGTACTGCAAGAAAATCTAGGAAAGACAGATTGGTAAAGAAGCAAGCTTCATGCTTAAAAAAAGAATCATATGGCTACTCCGTGTAAAATATAAAATTTGTGTAACTATTTGTTTCTTATTTCGTAAATTCAGAACATAGATGGTGTCAATGTATTAATCGGATTTATTTTAGATTTTATTATTTTCGTTAATATTGTCATAACAGTTTAAAACATAATTTATACATGTCATGAATATGAAAAGCAAACTTTACTGGAGTTGTTACAGTTAGATCTACACGCATATAAACGATGAATACGTCTTGTTTTACTCAAATTAGGCCAGAACACCTTCAATTAGGAAAGCTGTAGTAAAAACAAAACGACACCTCTATAAAAACGCATTTCTGTGAAAAATCGAAATGTATTTTAGGAATGGAAGTAACTATATAGAAGAAAACTCAGTAAAGATGTTACAGACACGTCTCGAAAGTAAAGAAATCAAGATTGAATAGCCAGAAAGGAACAGAGGGTATCCCGTGAAAGTTAAAATGATTTCGTATATTGGAGTGCATATATTTTCTGCAGTCGCCCTTTTTCACAATTAAAAATTATCAATTTCTCAAAGCATAGCATAATCACCAAATCGTTAGATGTTCCAATGAATCAATGCAGATACAATATAAAAAAATATTGGATAAAAGAGTATAAATTAACAAATGTAATAGTATAGAAACTTAATTCTAATAATCTTATGACTTAAATGTTTTATCTTTAAAATCTAAAGCAATATCATATTCAGTTAAATACTTGAAATATAACTTCATGTACTGATGCGGTTGTCAAGAGAAGAAACATTCAAAACAGAATCAAAGAAATATAAATGAACTGACAAAACTTTGAAATTATTGAACGATCAAATAAAACTTGGGTCAAAAAGCTACACTCTATCAAAATGCACACAGCTTTCAAGTTTCCATGACAATCTTTCCGCATAATCGATGTAGAAAATAAAACACTGAAAAACCATACTCCAAGATTCCGCATTTCTTTCGCAAGCGTCCAGGTAACTGTCAAACGTCTAGATAACTGTCAAGCGTCTAGACTACTGTCAAGCGTCTATATAATTATCATGGGTCTTCATTAATGTCAGCGTCAAGGATACTTTCAAGCGTTCCAGGTAACTTTCAAGCGAATCTAACAGTAACTTTTGATATTCTAAGTCACGTGTCAGCGTCTTGAGCATGGTCGTTATAATGAAGCGTATTAGTCAAATAATGTACGTCACAATCTTTACTAACTTACGTCACAATCTTTACGTAAATCATTTTTTTGCGTGTTTGGATTATTGTCATTGCCTCATCAAACGTCGAAAGTACTGAAAAAATCGGTCATACTAGCATACTACATTTGTATTAATAAGAGGTATAAAAGGCGTCATATCATGTCCAGGCCAGTCTATTGTCAGAAAGTAGATGTCAATAAAATCATACGTACAGCACACAGTATAAAAAGAATTGCTAGATGCACATCTGGATGGAAACTCATTTTATCTTAACTTAAGATAAAGAGGTTGAGGAAAGCAAGTGTAAAGTTTAAGAAAGAGTCATGTGTGTTTAATGTATACAAAAAAATCATGTAAATTAATTTTCAAATGCTAATTCTTAAATGTATGTGAAATATTATTAATGATCACTTATCGTGTATAAGATTGTATGCTAGTTTATAATTCATATTTCCTAACATAAAATACCATTAATGCTATATATGCATACATATGTCAAACGATTACAATGATTTCAAGTATTACAGACACACTATGTGAAAGACAGTTAAAATAAAAAAAAATACTGAAGGGTTTCCATCCTCATGCGCCCGACATCAATTCTCTAAACCACAAGAAAAATGAAGAAACTCTGTTACCCTCTTCTCTGGTATCGAGATTATTCTTTACTTTAAAACCTGTTGATATATAGCAGCATAATTGTCAACCACATTGTCCCACTTTGTATATAACAAGTATATATTCACCCATAGTTTCTCATACAGTCTTGCAATATAAGATAAACTCTTAATTTGATTTTTTTTTAAAATGATAGCAGAAAGAAACTCATACAAAAACCGTTGTACTTTGCACCTCGGAAGGTTATGAGAGAATTTTTCTCAAAATTGGGTTCGAACCCATAACCTTTTTCAACGCTCTCCAACTGGACCACATAACACTTTATCTCACAAAGAATAAAACAAGAACAAATGAATTACAAAAAAGCTGGTCAAAAAGTCAATGTTTTAAGATAGAATCTTCAAGTGAACTTCATTAATATCTCACAGCAAAGTGTTATTCAACTCTATCAGTAATATTGATATCAACATTATATCCGTTTCTGTTTAATATGACGATGATGATAATGATAATAAGGATTAAAATCATATATGTATAAAATATGTATAAGAAACTTTGATGTCCGGCAACAATTTGGCCGCCTCAACTTTGCTTTTATGAATCCGAGTTGTTTTGTTGTTGTTGTTTTTTAAACATTTTTTTCATTATGTATCTTACAATTTATTATTTGCCTATTCGAAACAAGAAAGGCTTGAACTATCTACACAAAACTGAAACAGTTCGCTATTGCATTCCACAAAGTGGTCATGTAAAGTCATTAATAATCTGGTTAATTTTGATGTCATATATGTCCTTGAAAATAATAGGGTTGTTTCTATATAAGATATACCGTATACTACCTAAACACACACAAATACACACAGGTTAATATATAATAACTGGACAGATGATTGCCGGAGAGCTGAAATGTAATACTGAAATAAGAAAGAGTGAATTGAACCTTTTTTATATAAATAAGTTGACATCCTTACTGGTCATCATAAGGAAGAAATATGAGTAATGGACAGTGATAACATATACTTTTAATGTACACGCTAATTTTAACAACTGGCGAAAGTATGGATTATGTTAGGGTTAGATCTTGTCATAATTACTATCATTTGATGTCACTTACGTGTGTTGAACGCACCATCGTTTTAAACCGTCAATTTCAATTACTACTGAGGTAAAAATGGTGTTTGGATGTTTAAATTGTCAAGTTAACCATGGCTCGGTGACTCCGCGGTATTATAAGATAATTTTATGTCCATAACTGTTGGTAAGTATGTGTAGCGAAGAAAAAAATGTCGGAAACAAATGGTTTTGGAAATTGCCTTTTTTTGGTAAAACAGGAAGACTGTTTGCTCTTTTTCAAATTTTAATTAAATTCAAAACATAAAACTTAAAACTAGTACGTTCGAAAACTGAAAATGAGAACAGACAATAGTTTCCTTCCAAAAATAAGGACATCAAAGAAAAAGACATAAAAATAAGATGATTTGTATATGATATTTTATAATAGAAAATATTTCTTTCAAATGTCAAAGTGCAATTATATAGTTATTATAATAAAAAACATATAATAAATTTTGCCAGTAGCCATTTATGTAACGAACCAAGTTATTTTCAGAACTTCCAAGGTCACTATTTGAAACCGCCGTTTTTTTCAGCCTAGATTATATAATAATGAAATGATATTTGTTTACTTTGCTTGAATGATTATGTAAACATAATTATTAGATTTATTTCTATACTGCGCTACAAACTAAGATTTCCATATCCTACAGTACCCTAAAACTATGAAATATAGCTAAACCTATCGCAAAAATAAGGCTGAAAATAGAAAAAAAAAGACTTACATCAAACCATATTCAATACAATTTAGTTCGTCTAAATGCAATAAAGCCCTTCTGCACGGTATGATATACTATTGTAATATAATGAAAGATAAAGTATACTTATTATATGATAAGAAATAGCATGTAGTGCTGACAATTTAGGTTGATGGAATGAGTTACAAGTAAAGCAAAGGAGGCAAAATCAATTAGAATAGTTGCATTTTAGGAAGTTTTATTATAATCAGTCTTGAAAATAATAATAATGAAAAACCTACGACAAGATTGGTTATATTGAAACGAATTAACAAAAATATATAATGAAAGGTCACCCCGCTTGCAATAAAAAGAGTTTTTATTTTAGAGACTGCAGAAATTTACTAAATAAATTTTATTCCATACGTCAACATGGTAATGCGGGGAAAAAACTTTTATGAGAATATGAAACCTAGTCTTGCCACCTAAGTGCTTTTACACATTACAAACGTTATTACATCTGACAATTGTTAAAAGCTTTACTACTTTTTTTCGAAAATTAATATAAGAGAATGGATCTCACGTTTTCTTAAACACGAATCCTTGAATATATTATGTTCCCATAAAACGAAGATACGCCGAACAAGAAAGTCAACAAAAAAACGAGTAATGACGAAATATACGCACCTCTGCATTGCCCATTGTAGAGGACCTTGATGTCTCGACCCGACTGGCAGGCCGCTTGCTTCAACAGACACTCGTTGCTGTACGTATGACCATCGTTGCCACACACGTGGGATACCATGCTTTCACACGCTGTCTCGCAGCCGCAGGTCGGGCGGCCTTCTGAGTTGAGGCGACATACTTGGTTCTCCTCGCACGTCTGGCCATCACACGGGTCTGTAAAATAGAAAAGACATATATACAGTAAAATTTCGGTTTTCCAAACATAGTGGAATATCATACCCCAATCTTATAAATAGACTGTTACAAAAAAAAAAAAAAAAAAAAAATGATGCCTCGATTTTCTGAACACGATGGAACATAATTGTTCCATTCTTTGGAGCTGATTCTCTCGGGTCTGGGAAATAGAGGTTTTCCCATTTGTTGAAGTTTATTTTAATTCGAAACATCATTTCAGATATACTTAATTGTTAGTTTTATTCTATTATTCTAATGTTCGTTTAGTCTTATCTAGTCTTCAGAAGTTCACAAAACTGTTTTAGTTTGCGTATATGTATGTAGTTGCATATATTGTTTGTATGCAGGGTTATTCTATATGGACCAATTACCTATAGGCTTTAAATTGTTTTTATTCGTTGACGTTCAGTAATCTTTAATCGTTGGCATATTTTATTAAACACATTAATTATTTCATCAATTATGCATATTTTAACAAATACGTATATACTATCGTCATGATATTCACGTTTACAGGAATATTTTAATGCAAAATAATGTACATTTTAGCAATACGTTTTCATTTTGCATCATACCAAAGCACACTCTAACTTTATCAATTACTTGTATCTCTTTCGTTAGGATAAGCTGCACCATCAGGGATGTTTTCAATTTTCTAAGTCCTTGAAATATCTAATTCATGACAAAACATTTGCAAACTAATAAAGGCAAAGCATCCCTCAGTAGAATATTTTCGTAAGTAAATGTAACAGCAATCACATTTAATACATAACCATACGGCCAAAAGACGCAAGACATTTTCTGATATTTAGAAAGACATTTTTGGATTATTCTTCCAGCATGGTGAAAAATGCTCTCCGAATATCCCCATAAATTTTCATCAGCACACTTAAAGCGTGCAAGAAAATCCCACTGAATATTCCCCTTTCTGAAAGAATCAATTTCTATTTGTAAGATAATTGAATCAAACCACTTGCAACTCTCACGGGATGTACGCATTTAATCAATACTAGAATGTAATAACTCAACGGCGGAGACAATTTCCCTAAAATGAAAAAAAAAAAAAAAAAAAAAAAAAAAAAAATGAATATCAGTAAATCTCTGGATGGTCCGAATACGACAGCATATTCGCAGAACATACAATTTTCACGCCATGTTTCCAAATCCAAGACAATTTGCTATCTAATATGGAGACACAGCTTCCAAAATAATACAATAAACAATCGGAAAAGCAACGCTTATGTTCATGTTTAATGCAGTCAAACCAAGCAAAATACATTTTGCAATGCAATGTCGGGTGTTATATCAATCTTTTTAAGATATATTTTGCGTACTTAAATGTTCGGAATTTAATATCTGTACGTTTTACGTGCGTATATATTTGCGTTGTAGAACTTCAGGAATATGTTTGTAGTATGTTTATATTTTCTTGCAACAATTAAATATTGATAATTAGTTCAAAAACACACATACAGGTTTGTCGGGTATTTTCAGCCAACATACGCAGCAAAGACATGTTAAGCTGAAACAAATGATTTTTTGAATTCTGTTTTCTGTTAAACTTGATTACATTTTGTTCAATTACATTTCTTTTTAAATTGTACATTTGAAAACTGAAATTTGGGACATGCCTGTTTTTTCTTTTTAAAAATAAGGACATCAGAAATAAGCATATAAAGATAGCAGGTTCATAAGTTATACTGTTATATATGCGTTTTATTAGTCACCTACCGGTGTTTACACCGGAGGGGACTATAGGTTTGCCTTCCGTCTGTCTGTCCGTCAATCTGTCTGTCAGTCTGTCCATCCGTTTGTCCGTCCGGAAATCTGGATCCCGCGATAACTTTAAAAACCGTTTAAGATAATATTACAAAACTTGGAATATGAATAGATGTCAGTATGACGATTCTGTACGTCACTTTTTTTCTCGGACCAATATTCTGGTTGCTATGGTAACGGAAAATTTATGCAACTCACCGGTAGGGGACTCATGTGTTGCGGGCAACAGCAGTTACTTGTTAGTCATACGATGGCTTTGTTTGACAACCACTAAGTATTTTAGTAATCAAATAAAGGTTTATTCATTTTACTGTGTTCTTTGGATGTATATGAAAGCGTGTATCTACATTGTCATTGTGTAATAAGCACTCAAACTTGATCATAATTGAATGTTTTGAAAATTTGCGAAGTACGCAAACGTTTCATACAATTACTCGTATAAAAGTTATGTAACAGCCATATCCAAACTTGTAAAACCTGGCGGATGCTATATCCCAGAAAATCCGGATGTAATCCTTCAGATCAACATTGACTGGAATCCCGTGTATGGTAATTCGACAGTCATGGTAATAAAAAAGTTTTGTGTGTCGATAAATCTAATATCATAGATTAATATGTGTCTTTGCTGGAAACTGTAAGCAGAAATCGTAACTTGATACTCAATTATAACAGTATTATGTAGGGGACTTAACGGAACTTATTCGAGGAAAGCACTTGTAATATGGCATACTGCTCCGGTTAAGGTAAAGTTCCTGTAATGGTTCCGCTACGTCTTGGACCACTTAACCTCTATCAAGATAACCAAGGTACCCTAATGAAACATTAGGAAACCTTACTTATCTCCGTGAAAGACCGTGAGGTCCGAAATGTAGTGGAACCATTGTAGGGATTTTACGTTAAGATCTGAAAACTCTTTTAAAATCATAGGTCATTTATATATTTACAGTAATTATATATCATAAATGATTTGAAATCAGCACAGTAAAAGTGGTACAATTTTGTCACAACTGTATCTTTTGATAATCAAAAGTTAAAATAGCGAAAAACATCCATGCAGCAACTATGTAGCATTATCCTTCAAATCTTAAACATAATTTCCTATTCGGAAAACTAATCACCGAATCTTTTATAATATTAAACTGCCTATTGAATTCTAATCTGGAATTTTTACCTAGATGGTACACCGTGCTGCAACACAGGCTTAAAACATTATTCCAGTTCATGATATGGAAGATCAATACTAGTTTCCTACCCAAACCACTTTATTTCCGACTAATCTAATAAAATCAACACAAAAGCTCGTTTCCTCAAAGGAATGTGCGTGTTTTGAATTGTTGTTAAGTGGCAGCATTAGAAGAATCTACTCGCGCTATAATAAATCAATCAACCTGCGTGATTAATGGCATGGATTAATATGGATTCGCAATGTAATTCCGCTGCCTACGGTCATTAAGGTTTGCTTCAATGGCGCTTCATGATCGAGTGCTTATAATCACTTCCTTGACACTTGGTAGGTCGGTGGCTCTACCTAGGTGCATACATTGTCTGTGGGAGGACGTTAAACTCAAACAAACAAACTATCTACCCGGTTGCCTCTGTTCATTCGGGATCTAGGTTAACTTGGCGTAAATACTAACGCAGCGACGGCAAAACTCAAGCACAACTAAATAAGGTTTACGAAGCAGAATATTCATCGTCAATACGAATTCTATTTAACTACGCGCACTTCATTACTTGGTAGAATTTGAACATGATATTGTTAATACTACAAGTGATTAGTAATTAATGAATAATTAATCACCCGGAAGAGAACAAGCTCCAGGAAGCTTAATTTAATGTGATTTCATGTAAAAAGGGCCTTAAGGAAACTTTGATATATTGCAATCTTGGTTAATGCACTGAATGGTCTTTTTTGGTCTCTTTGGTTAAGTTGTTTTAAACGTTGAACGGTCCGCCAATAATACCGCGATCATTTTTCTGACACCGGATCAATCAGTACTATAACTGCCTTTAAGTACTGAACGCAAAAACAAGCGAGATTCACCAGGGTTATTCTGAAAACTTCGGCACGCTCGCGTGTCGCAAGTCGTGGATCGAACCAAAGACTCCAAATTCCGGAATGGACGTTCTAACCACTCGATCATTAAACCCTGTCATTTTTATGGGTAATATCACACGGATAACCAAGTTTATTCCTCTTTAAAAAGGAGTGCGTTGAATGCAACCTTATGTAAAGCTCTTTGAAATACAGCCGTTGGAACCTTTTTTGCAATCATTAGCTTTTTAGCTATGTAAGGTTGATCTATTGATTGACATAAGATTTGTTTAAATGAAATAATTGCATTGAAATATCTGGTAACTGTGTTGAAGGATTTCAGATGTTTGAAGTTATATTTGCCATGATCAGTAACGTCATAGAAATATTTTATGGAATTATCAATTCGCCCAAGCTAAGTGCACCCTTCGGTCGCATGAATGCATCTGACTGAACTGAAATGGCAATTTAGTATTATTATCAGAGCATATGAACTTACAGATACTGAAACAAATTACATCATACCAAAATGTTGCTTCATATTGAGACATTAATAATGCACGCCATTTTCACTGGGGGCTCTCGAATCAGACGTATTTGCTAATAAATGGTCAAGACAAAGTCATAGAAAAACAAAAATACCAAAAAAAATAAAAAAATATTGAACATCGTCATAATGACCAAATAACACCACCGCTAAGGTTTTCATTACTTTCTCCAGCCCATTGTTATCGTCATGATGGACAAATACCACCACCACTATGGTTTTCATTATTTTCTCCATCCCCATTGTTATCGTCATGATGGACAAATACCACCACCACTATGGTTTTCATTATTTTCTCCATCCCCATTGTTATCGTCATGACGAACAAATACCACCACCGCTATGATTTTCATTATTTTCTCCATCCCCACTGTTATCGTCATGACGAACAAATACCACCACCACTATGGTTTTCATTATTTTCTCCATCCCCATTGTTATCGTCATGACGAACAAATACCACCACCGGTATGGTTTTCATTATTTTCTCCATCACCGACATTATAATCATGACCGTATTGCTTTATTTCCACCACCACATTCATAATTTTCATTATCTATCAGTCAACAGTAGAATAAAAAGAATGTAACCAGGACATTCATACGAGTATTTTCATAACTCTGGGTAACAATTTCCTGGATACTCATGTACGCGCCTTTCAGAGACGCTGCCTCCACGATGGCCACAACATTCAAGCCAATTAACGGCGGAAGCTTCGCCGGAACCACAGTCATCAGCGCATTACCTTATTGTCACCTCCAGCTGCCTAAACGGTTATTTCAGGATCATCCGCACCAATAACTCCATCATTTGAAGCATTACTTATTGATAGCTTCTCTCTATGTAATTGATTTCCGTGTTTTATTCATTGTCAAACAATTCAGCTTTAACTGTGTATCAGTCGACGTGCTTACGTGTTAATCTGCCGTATAAAAAGAGATGTAGTGATCGGTTCAAAGGGGACCATTCGTATCAACAAAGTATTCTCTTAAGTCTAGTTGAGTTTGATTCATTCATTATTAAGTAAAGGTTACGACTGGTATGCAATTCAGAGGAAATTAGAAACTTGAAGCCAGCAAGTTAAATAACATTACATTCCTATACAGAAACCGTTTGTGTGCCATCAATTATATCGATGAAATGCGTTCCCGCCAGGGTATGCCAAGTTTAATGCGTGGTCGTTCTTTATTTGCTTTCTAATGGCTTTTAACAATGTTTCCATAGTAACGCAGCAGTTCCTCTGTGTATGGAATAAAAGCAGCAAGATAGAGACTTCCACTGTAACAACCGAGCCCATATATAATAAAAGATATTAAATATTATATAAGGCTGCAATGAATTTGAAAAGAAAAATGAGATCGATATTGGAACAGCTGCATGTATTGTGAAAACAGACGCCCTTTTATTCATTCTTAACACAATAATTCCAGACTGTGTGAACATGAATATTTAAGCCCTTAAAGCAAAACGACTATTTTATGGGGAAACATTGCTATTTTATTTTCAGATAGAGCAAAACAGAAAGTAAATGTGTTCGTCGAAAATGATTTTACAATATGTAGGCATTATATATACATGTATTATCATTTTGAGGAGGTAATGAATGTATATACCAAGAATAACATACTAAGAAATATTATAAATGTAAAACACTTGTTTCATGTCTCAATTGATATGAAATTATTGTATATTGGTATGGTATCTGTATAGCATTTATCTTTAATTCAGTCGGGCTTCATATATATTCGATGGCAATACATCCCTCAGCAATTTAATTGTATTAAAATGAACCAAAACAACAAGCCATGTTTCTGTATTATGAGAGACGCTTTAACAGGGTTCAATCTATTATATGCACTCACCTTCACTACTTTTACCCTTACAATATCAATTTTCTTAATTGGACTTGTCATTTCTTCATTTTGAACTGTACAAATAATTGTATATGAGGGTGTTTGCTGTAAATTTATAATTTGAATAGCGAACAGTGCAGACCATGATCAAACTGCACGAGTGTGAAGACTGATGTTGGTCTACACTGGTCGCTAGTGCCCACATCATTGTAAGGGTTTATTTTATTCACTACTGATAAAATGCAAATGCCATAGTGAGAACATAGAGATTTTTTTCAGGAAACAATTGTACTTCAATGGCGATAATTCCATGGCTTTTATCGTGAACTACTGTAAAAGGACAAAAATGTTACTTGATGTTGGCACCAACAATATCTTATAAGCCTTCAAATAAATAAGGTGCCCGACAAACAGAAATGACGTCATGGTCAATGGGTTATTTCTAACTGTTATTGCGCTTCGGTCTTTGGCAGCACGAGGTGGACGGTGTTAGACATCACCAGAATATTGCATCGTGATTTGGACATCTATGTAATTACTGATACATTGCCGCGCCAGACAATCTGCGGGGCGAAGGAGGAGATGAAATCTCAAGGAAATTGTGTGGCGACAACAGCCATGTAATGGTCTTGTGGTCTGGGAGCTGGTATCAATATATCTTGGACAGCTCTCGAAAACTGCCCCAGTAACTGTTACTTTATCAACAGATGATTTCGAAAAATTTATATTTGTGTCGTTTGTTGACGCTCTAAATATATTTGTTCCATTTGTTATTCCAGCTTTCTTTATAAGTTCAGATTTTTATCATTATATATTTTGTTTGCACGTTTTCAAATTAGATATCCGACTGAACTATACATATGTATGTAGCATGAAGCTGAATTGACATATTTTACTGAGTGTTACCTTTCTCAACAAACAAACGGTTACACTAACTAAAAGAATCCCTTTACTTTTTGATACCTGAACAGTTTTAATGTTACAAAGATGCCAATGCCGTGGAAAAAAAAGACACTCTGCTTTCAAAGCGAGGACAAGTCGAAGAGCTCGCTTACCATCGTTTACAAGTCTTTCAGTCTTGTCATTCACCAGGGAAAACGTACTGGTATTTAATCAATATGTAAATTATGAGAAATTAAAACAAAATCGACAAATGATTTGATAGAACGTTCGATAAATTATATAATATTAGATTTGCTACAAAAAAAAAAGAACCTGTCGTATCAACGAACTGATTGTTCATTTTATGCAATTACTGCTCTTTTTTTATTGAGTTGTTAACGAGCCATGATGTAATCGAAAAAATTAAAATGTCGTTTTATAATTTAACAAAACTTGATAATGATGATGAAAATGTCAATGACGCGTCTTTTTTGGAGGGCTTATTGAATAAAATGAACTGAATGAACTTAGAAACCATACCAGAAATGGAAACGTTATGTGATACACATATATGAATATTTTACATAAGATATCGTTGGAAATCAACCATTGATTGGTTATGTTCCACTGTATTCCTCAAATGGGCTGTTGGGGTGTTTTTTAGTATCAGTTAACTTCCATACAACCATTTGATTAGTCGTTACATAATGCGGTGAAGGTTTGGAACCAAAATGATGTGCGTAAATGTACATACGACCGATGAATGAAGAGACAGCGAGTATCTAGACAGTCAGTGTCCAACTATATATTGGGTATGTGTATATAAATATATATATGACTTACGCTGGTCATATGATTTATAATAATAGAAATCGCGTTTCGTGATGATACCGCATTGGTACAAGAATTTCGATTAATTTGATAAGTGTCACCTAGTTGAAGCAAATGCACCTAAATTATTTGTCATGTCAGTAATGATAGACTGAAACAGATATTAGTCTTGACATCCCCATTTAATGCATGCGACGTTATCACGACATTGTGAAAATCACACGCAAATTGTTCATAACAGACAGTGTGGTTCGTCTCCTTTGAAACAGTCTGAATTTCTGGAAAGATCTAAACACGAGTTAAGTTGCAATTTGATCACATCCACGTATCAATATGAACTGCCATTTGTCTTATATATTAAATTTGGCACGAACGGCATTTTTTTAAAAATTCTGTTTCATTTATATGAAAGAGGTACGGAGAAACCGTTTTGTAAATTTACTGCAAACTTTACATAAACATTATTCTAAACAACCTTGCTGTGCACTTTTCATTTGTGCAATAACACTTCAACAACGTGTTAATCGGCATTATTGAAATATGTAATGATTACTGAATGGGATCGAGTATACATTGCTACTGCGATACAACTTTAGTTCGAATTAATCGAGGCCGTAGACTGAGATTTATTTTTCAGAAGTGTCTTGTGTCTTCTTTGCCTTACTGAAACTCAGTATTCGGCACTTTATCTGGTTTTACCAAGCGCCGAATTTTGTCAAGGTCATATGATTATGACAGATAAAGGCATACACAGAATTGTGTGTCTTTCAGTTTTTCTCACGTCACAATCCAAATTAAAAATATATCATGGTCTTTCTGTTTTGCAATTAATGACATACAATACAAAGACTTACAATACTATTCATAAAAAATGCGTGAATTAACTTACCACATTTTCCATAAGACTTTATTTTTATTTCTTTCATTTCCAGGCAGGCTGCCAATCTGAGCTCACACCAATTATTGTAATTTTTGCCATCATTTCCACAGACTGGCTTACTGCCGTAGCTGTCGCCATACGTATTGCACTCTACGGGACACTGACACCGTCCTGTACTGCCGTCACTTGATGACACGCACTCCGCACCGAATTCACATTCCATCTTCAGGCAGGGGTCCACTTTATCCGGTGGAAACACATAGCAACCGTCAGTCAAAGAGATGGCAAGGTTCAGTAGGATGATTAAAATGACCATTATATGCAGGGTTGACAATCTGTGCAAAACCGCTGGTGGCTCCAGCAAAGAATAAGATGGCGGTATATTGTTGTGCTCCTCTCCAAAGTTTGTGCATCGACTTGGATTACTATACCCTCTTCTTATAAGTTTCAGATTTTTATTTTCTGTTTCACAACCTTCTTTTAATCTGCCTATATCACAGTTATTTATTCCCGGAAAAGCGTCACATTCACTACGATTGTCATTGTCTCTCACGACAGGAGAAGCGTTCATTGTTTTCCCCATGATCGCCGTTAGGTCAAGTTTTACATCAAACTCTTTCGGACTTCTAATGTGCCAAAAAAAAATCAGACTCAAAGCTTAGTGCTTGATCGCAAAATCAACAAAGTGAAATTCAAATGGCACTACTCTCTTGCTTAATCCTTTTGCCATACTTTAAAGAGATCAGAAATTAAACTGTCAATCCCATATGAATGATAAAATCACTTATCTCTTTCCATACCGGCAAGAGACAATGTGTAAGCTATTACCAAATCTATGAACTTCAAAGATTATCATTTTGAAATAATTTATTGAGTCAGATAGAAAACAGCTGCAGAATTTGTCTATTTTCAACACATATATCCTATAGATAGGTAGCAATTCAAAATGCTCCATGGATTTGCCTTGCAAATTTTGATGGACTTTTTATCATAGCTTGGACACATTACATCCATCACACTTTTTTTTTTTAATTAGTCCTTCTCATTTTTAAAACGGCATTTCATTTAAGTGACACGTGTTTCATGATATTGCATTAATTTTACATTTTAAATATTTTTCTAGATTTAACAGTTTTGAGAAATATGTGAATTCGGTAACACTGATATATATCGTAATCAAACTGAATTATTGATAAACTATTTGTTTTTCAACAAGAAAAACTATTTGTTTTTCAGCAAGTCTTTAAACTGACCGACCCTTTTGTAAGCATCCTAAGTGAATCATACCAGAAATGTGTTCCTATTCCAGTTTAGATTTAAAGGTCGTTATCTTAAACTCGTTAAGATATATCAAACCAGATATTAAATATATCAACAAATAAGCAACCGAGAGCACCAATGGAAACAATGGATTTTTTTAATGATCAATATAATCCATCCATTATTAGATCACAATCATTGTCCTTCAAATGCTTGAAAAGACTTAAGTGCAGATGCAAGCATCCACTGAGTTAAAGGTTACATAGGATTGCATTTACCACAACATTCACATGATCGCTTAATGGACCATGATACCAATGTAACGATGGATGGGTTACTTTAATCATGTTTTGAATGATATTTGTATTTTCAAATAGATTCGACCTTAATTTCTTGCAAATAACAGCTTTCCCGCAATAACAATACATGTATTAATTGAAATATTTGTAAGAAATATAACAAACATCTTTTTTAAGATACTTTACTATTTGTAATACACTGATTCTCTCAATCATGACTAAAAATCCAAAGGAATTTCAAAGCTCCAAGAAAAACGACGTCATTTCATAAACAGCGTAAAAAATAACATTTAACAATAAACGCATTTGGTTTGACAAACAAGATAAAATAGCTGCTTTTTCTTATTATAGTTCTTCCCAGACACAGATATCGGAAACGGCTTATGCAAGACAAACTTTGATGCGAGAAAATCTCCCATTACATAAATCGACTAATGGAAACTCGATGTACCCTGATACCACGTGCATTATGCATAGATCGGCTTTTACATTTGCACTTGGGACCTGGCGTCAGTGAGTAAAAACTGAAATGTTTCATTTCATGACAATGCTTAAGCACAATTGTAACTGATGACGGCGTGAAATGATAAAGTATATTCATTTATGATTAATTTAATGGAGTAAAAGGATGGACTATTGATGGATACAGACAGATCATGTATTGCTGACGCCATGCATAGCTGTGTTCATGATATGCTTTTAAGCTCAATAGATGAAAAGGGCTTGAGTCTGAAACGTACTGTGGAGGCTGGGAGGTTCTTGCGAATGTATGTTAACTGTTATTTCCAGTTAATATGAAATATGTTTTTTTTAAGACTGAGTCGTCTTGATTACAGAAATAAAATATTGTATTAAGAAAATTATGATCGACTTATGGCTTTGCATATAGATTAAGGGTAATCAATTGATTTTGAAAGTAATGTTTGTTTGTTGAGTTTAACGTCCCCCCGACAGTATTTCAGTCATTGGAGACTGTGTCAACTCGAGACAGATACAGTGCTATCTTACTGCAGTACCACTGCTGAAGACATGTGGCATGATACCACACACAGTCACATTATCCTGACACCGGGTAAACCAGTCCCGGAACTAGCCTTATATGATAAGCGCCAAGCAGATGAGCCATACCAGTAAAAAAAAATTGCAATTTGGCATGTCGCGGCCAGGGATCGAACCAACGACCTTCCGCCCCCGATGCGAAGGCTCAAACCACTCGGCCATTTGCGACAGTTTTTTTTCCGCTTATTAAGGTAATGAAACTCATTTAACATTGCACGTTATAAACTATGCCGCCATAGAAAGGAAAGCTTAAACTTGATTTATACTTTGTGCAATCTTTACGTCGTTGATCCGCAAATAAATAATACTAAACCCTCATGACGTTTTCTTAGTTGGACCTGTAATTTGCGCTAAGAGGAGTCACAGGTCCCACCCCTACTACCACATAACCAGGATCGAATTCACAGCCTTTAGACCCTCAGTCATGTAGGCTACTACTGACCGAAGCGCCTCATTAAGCTTCAACTCAGGTGCTATTGATTTGACCATCATCGGTGCGATTGGCATCTGGCCGAGAGACATAAAGTCACGGAGCGTACCCATCTTTTCACAACAATCGAGGTCATTTGATTCATTATTCATGGTCAAACGGTGCTTTATCAGCTATTTTCTCGCTTTAGCGCGCTCTGCGAATTCCAGATCTTTGATTACATTCAGGAAATTCGATATAAAGAATGAGACATTCGATCCCCGTGCTCCTCTGAAGTTGTGACTTATTTAATTTGTAGTATGTTTTCCAAGTTAGAAATGAATGGCGTGATTATAGAAGATAATTTATAGTTCTTATATATTTAGAGTCGGTGAATAAACGTTCATATTAAGGTAAAACCCTTGTAATGGTTCCACTACATTTCGGACCTCATGACCTTTCACGGAGATAACCTAGGTTTCTCAATGTTTCATTAGGGTACCTTGGTTATCTTGGTAGAAGTTAATTGATCCAAGACGTAGCGGAACCATTACATGGACTTTAACTTAGCTCAATGGAATATTGATGTTGTATAGTGGGCTTTTCTAATTTTTTTAGGTTACAGTAAGAGCACAAATTTTCGTCAGAGCACATAGGAAATACAAATGAATTGCTTTTAAATGTCATGTTGTTAACAGAACTGATGCCGGAACCCTACCTTAACCCTTTGCCTTATGAATATTCATATACAAATTTATGAAGGGATTAATTGACTGACCTTAAAATGATAATTATATTAAACACCATATTTATCTTTGTTGTATAGACCGTTCAAAATCTTGTGTACAATATTGTATGAGCAGGACGGAGCTGTCAGACCTTGGTCCACTGTTTGCAGATGCATCAAAATAAGCCTGCATGAGATAAAAGATTAATTCTGTACTATTATCCATACCTTTATGTTCTGTCATTAATTTGAATTTTCATAAATAACATCCGAATATTTTGAAATACCAATGAGTTCTTTTTACTTCCCCGTTAAGCTATTTAACATGCACGGCATATTTTAGGTTTATTCCTTAACGTGACGTCATTGGAATCGGAAGAGGGGCGATGCTAAATTCCTGTGAATTTGACATTATAAAATATGAGCTATTTTAAATTATCAAATAGTCATGCGTTAGGTTTCTTTCAAGATTTGTACAAGTGCAAAATAAGTGGATAAATAATTTTAGACTTAATTTGAATATAGAGCAAACTCACCATTTTTTTTGGACAAAGTAATTACGTTTCTAGAGCGGACCAGTACATTCCAGATCAAAATCACCAAAAGGAACAGAGCTATGCTATACTCAATTCACAATTATGATTATTCTTGAAGTGTTTGTTTGTTTGTTTTTTTTTTGTTTTTTTTTTCACGGAAATACATTACATTAATCAAATTCATCTCGTATTTCATATTATGCGTTTGGTATCATTCGGATAAGGCATGGCATTTATTTTCTATTCAAAATGATGATTAATTAGATCGTTAATCTTTACAACCACAACTTGCGTAAACTCGTAAAAAAAATGTTATTTTATGATACTATTACATTTTGCAATTACCACAATTTTACAGGGAAAAACATTCTTAAATATGGTACAGTATTTTTAATTAATTAAATTATGATCAGATGTTAAGAAAAATAATTGTTTTTCGCTGGCAATATATTTGTGTTATGTGTAATAAATTCAGTTTCGAATGTAAATTCGTAAATTTCTGTTCTTGAAAACATTACATCTAATTGATAAACAGTTTTCGTGGGGATTACTTTTTTGCGGATAACGTCTGACTTTAGTGACTTGACGTAAACATTTAAAAACGCAGAAAGCTTTCATATCCAGTAAACGTGTTCGTAATCGCACATTATCAATCAAGATTCATTTACAGATCCTATCGTCATATATAGATACAGTTACTCAAGATTCCAGCTCTGCAAGTTTTTTTATAAGTTGATTAGCCCTGTTTTAATTTGTCAACGTATCAAAAACATGAAATATCTGATACATGTAAATCTAGAATTCAAAGAAAGGAGAAAAGTAACTACGCTTCAAAACAGATCATTCTCGTTTTAATCAAAAGAGACCTTTACGCTAAATTGAAATCCTATTATCCGAAATTTGTTGTCAGCCACTCCAAGAAAAAAAGCTTGTGAAAATAACCGACAAGCCCTGAAAACAATTGCGAATGATCTCAAATAAGGAAACACCATTAATATTTTAGAAGACATTAGCAATAAATTTCTAGTCAAACCTTAGATCAAGCAATCTCCCCGGAGGAAGCAACTGCTGGCAAAATCTGGATCTACAATTGTGCTCTCTATTTCAGTTATCCACCACAGACGCTGTTTCTCAAGAATTCTCTGCCAAAATCAATACTTTGGCTTTTTAGAATTCATCCTGAATCCGTCTTGAAGACTCGCTTGATTGCGGGTTAGGTACATATACCCTCGATAGAGCTCTTTTTGTTGCATGTATTTCCCCCTGAAAGATGGCATATACTTCCATATTTATGGCACTTTATGTGGTAGCACGGGCAATATATTTCAAGAACAACCTTTATGGTATTCAGTGATTCCATGATTCATATCAGGGAACATTTTGGTTTAAAAATATATGGGGTACACTTGTAAATAGGTCAATGGACTCACTAATTTATAAAGTTACGTTAAACTGATAAGTATAGTACGACATCTTAAATAAATGATGCAGGAAGGCTGTGAAGTAAGAGAAAAAATATAAAACCTGTATATATGTACATCTGTTAAAAGATAAAGTAGATCTAACATGACATATGTCGCTTGCTTTAAATGTTTTCATTTTGATAAGCTGATGGCGTATATAAAATGCATGTTTCCATGTAGACATTGCTTTCTGTTTAGGAAATTATAAAAAAAGAAGTGAGTTTTCTCTCTTAAACAACAGGTTTTAATATGAACTATTTTAAACCTAACAACTTCTCTCTTCTGCGTAGTAATACATCAATGTTAAACATGATATGCCGATACTGCAGTAACTAGTCTCAGTTCTGCTACGCGCATGCGCTTCGCTGACTAAATGGGTGAGTCTAAAAACTGTTAATTTTGGTTGCAAGTCCAAACTATTATGATACATATATAATGTCAGGATAGTCTATAAAGGTTACACTTGAAGATTTTAAACTTAATTGTATCCATAAGAAACAATCTGCAAGGGATTTCACAGGGACCCATTGAGGGATAATCCTGTCAAGTGCTTGACTGAGTAATGAAGATTCGCCTGATTTAGCGGTTGTTTCTCGAATCAGGAAGTTGTCTTCAGTAGAATAATTCATTCAAAGAAGTTTATTAAGTTTTTTATAAACATTATCTTAATTTCAAAACGTCTCCGAATATAAAGTTATTTTTCCCCAAAATCAACACTTCTGTGAAAGTTTCGAAATATATTCGGCTTTTATCTAACCTTTAGATAATGTATATACCCATTCCCAATTACATTGCAGTGCACTAAAAGTTATAATCAATTTTTTCACCGTGATATATCGTTACTGACAATCAATTTCTTGATTAACGTTTTGCAGAACTCGAGTTCATCGCTTAGAAAATATATGCATACTTGGCCTTATTTCTCACTTGGGACTGAATTTCAATATCCGCATTTCAACTTCAGTGACATTTTAATACTGTAACAGTTTTCTGCTTAGGAAATTCTAAAACTATCTACATTCTCTTGCTCCTTTGGGAGAGTGAAATTTCAGAAAAGTTATACCAGTATTGCTCGACAAATTAGTTTTGCTTGAAACTCTCAGTCAAGAGTATTCCTTCATCTAATTTGCACCCTTGAATTTAGAATGATGTGGTGCTGGTTTTTGCTGTGAGAGTGCTTGCATGTTTAAAACGTACGAGTCACAAGCTTAGTATTTAAAATTTGGGGTCATTTCAATATATATAGACAGGATTCATTTGGATTTGTTTATATCGTTTCTCTGACTAGATGATTTTGACATTTTTATATGTATCCTTGTTTCGTATCAGTGTAGATGATGCAGTATCTTTATAGCTAGTATAGTAGTAGATCGGACATCTATTTATATTACCTCAGATTTAAGTTCATGTTATTAGAAAAGAAACTTGATTCGGGTTAAATATTTTCAACGTTCGGTTGTTGATAATGCTTAAAACTATTATACTACATGTGATTATAAAATGAACACCACCGTAGCTATATATATTTTGTATTTAAACTATAATGGATTTTATGTCTGAGGTAAAAAAAAAAAGTTGGATTTGGAAATCCCTCGTTTATATCATTGCGACTGAATGCGATTTCCCATGTACACTAAAAAGTTAACAGAACCGTAGACTTAATTTGGATTGACGATGTTCAGTTCATTGAATTTTCCAAGCATAAGTAGAGTGAATATAAGGCCGAAATTACTAGTGCGTCGATAACACCAGAACCATTTGAGACACCAATATTTTTTGACGGATTTGAAGATTATGGGTAAGAACTCCGTTTGTGGCCAAAAAGTTTTCATCATGGCCTTCTCAGGCCATCTGACCTTATCCCACATCGCAATGAGTGATAAATATATTGTAAGAACTATTTTGTCAATCGAGGTAAAATAAATAAGTTAAAGCATAATGGTTGAAAGTAGTTTTTGTTTTCAATAAAGTTAAAAACGCAAGTAATGTTACTGTCTTTTTAGTTCCTTTTAATGAATTTTTATCGTCCCATTCGTCTATGTTGTTTGTTTCATTTTTATTCAATAATCAATTTTTATAATTTATTTAATAATACCACTGTAGCGTACACTTCAAAGGGCTTATGTAAGACTTAGAATGTATCTTTATATACCAAACAAGTCAAACTAGAACTGTCGCCTAAGGGCTTACTAATACCCCCCCGCAAGTGTTTTTGTCAAACATGGCTTTGGAGCATGAAATCAGATTCTTGATCAAGTATATAGAGGACATATGTGCCAACTACATGGAAATCTAGTGATCCTTTGTAACACATACCTATGGATATACCTATGTCTATGGATAAATATCATTAAGATTCACTGAAATCTATCAATGGAAGAAAATTGTAAAACAAATACCATCAAAGGGACATATCTTTAAAACAGGGGGGGGGGGGGGGGGGGGGGGGGGGGGGGGGGGGGGTAACCGAAAATAAAAAGCAACAAAAAATATAAGGGAGGAAAAGTTAATAGAAAAAGCGCTACTACAATGTCTAAGGTTGAATGACAGCAAGTTTCATTGAAATCCCTCCAGTAGTTTAGGAGGAGTAGTCTGCAGAAAATTGTAAAGCAAAAATCATCAAAGGGGCATAACTATAAAAAAGGGAGGTAATCCAATGGGAGGAGTAGTCTGCAGAAAATTGTAAAGCAAAAATCATCAAAGGGGCATAACTATAATAAAGGGAGGTAACCAATGTTATATAACTAACACATGCTTCTACAATGTCTAAGGATAATGGCAGCAAGTTTCATCAAAATCCTTCCAGTAGTTTAGGGAGTAGTCCGCAGAAGTTTGTAATGCAAAAATCATCAAAGGGGCATAACTTGGAAAATAGGGGAGGTAACCAAATGATATATAGATAACGCGCTTATACAATGTCTAAGGATCACTGCCAGCAAGTTTCATCAAAATCCTTCCAGTAGTTTAGAAGGAGTAGTCCGCAGAAGTTTGTAATGCAAAAATCATCAAAGGGGCATAACTTGGTAAATAGGGGAGGGAACTCAATGCTATATAGATGTCTAAGGATCATTGCCAGTAAGTTTCATCAAAATCCTTCCAGTAGTTTAGAAGGAGTAGTCCGCAGAAGTTTGTAATGCAAAAATCATCAAAGGGGCATAACTTGGTAAATAGGGGAGGTAACTCAATGCTATATAGATAACGCGCTGCTACAATGTCTAAGGATCATTGACAGCAAGTATCATTAAAATCCTTCCAGTAGTTTAGGCGGAGTAGTCCGCGAAGTTTGTAATGCAAAAATCATCAAAGGGGCATAACTTGGTGAATAGGGGATGTAACTCAATGCTATTAGATAACGCGCTGCTACAATGTCTAAGGATCATTGACAGAAGTATCATTAAATCCTTCCAGTAGTTTAGGCGGAGTTAGTCCGCGATAAGTTTGTAATGCAAAAATCATCAATGGGCATAAATTGGTAAATAGGGGAGGTAACCTAAATGATATATAGATAACGCGCTTATACAATGTCTAAGGATCATTGCACTAAGTTTCAACAAATCCTTCCGTAGTTTAGAAGGAGTTGTTCGCAGAAGTTTGTAATGCAAAAATCATCAAAGGGCATAACTGGTAAATAGGGGAGGTAACTCAATGCTATATAGATAACGCGTGTACAATGCTTAAGGATCATTGACAGCAAGAATCATTAAATCCTTCATGTAGTTTAGGCGGAGTAGTCCGCAGAAGTTTGTATGCAAAAATCATCAAGGGCATTACTTGTAAATAGGGAGGTAATCAATTGCTATATAGATAACGCGCTAATACAATGTTAAGGATCATTGCCAGCAAGTTTCATCAAAATCTCCCAGAAGTTTAGGAGGGTAGTCCACGAATTTTTGTCTACAGACGGACGGCGGACAGACGGAGGACAAACGAGGACAACCTGATTCCAGTATACCCCCCCCTAACTTCGTTGCGGGGGGGTATAATAAAACGGAAAGGAACGACAGAAGCAAAATGGTATTTCATTAAGCAGGAGAGACATTTTATATGAATATCAGTATTGGTTGTACAGATAAAAAATATCCACATATACGCCTTCTACTATTGATTATACTACAGCTCTCAGCAGCTGATTTATGGACCTGCTAATATCGTGCTTCAGTGGTATAATACATGTCTCAATTTAAGCTTTATGCATATTTACGCATCTTCTCTCGACTCTCTACACTAGCTGTTATGTTAATACGCCCCAACGCGCTGTCTGAACTACATATGCTATTCTGAGTTAGTAGTCTGCAAGCTTATTCAGTATTGATAGATAGGATATTTAAAAAAAAGATATTTTTTATGATATTGATCTCGAAAGTCTGATTAGTTAAAAGTATTTTAACTTATAACATTTATGTGAGCCTATTGATAATATTGACACATGCGACGCAAGTAACAAATGACCAATTATAGATAGTTTCATATTTGCTTGGTATAGGAGTTAAGGGATTTTACATCAACTTAAAATCTGCAGGTGCCCTACCACAGGAAAATGGTACCCAAGATTTTTGGCTAGACCCCCGTTGACTATGATTCATCCAGGCGGAAGGTACAGGTACAATTAAAAAACCTTGGCGGAAATGTTGTTGTTGTTGTATTGGGGTTTACCGTCGCTGCGATAGTATTTCAATCATATAGCGACGTCCAGCTGATTACAGGTGGAGGAAGACCCCGAGTACACAGAGTACCGGTAGAACACGACTACCGCAAACAGCGGAAGGCTTCCTCACAGAAAATCCGAAGTCCCTACCGGGATTCGAACCCACAGCGGTGAGGGGCTGAGAGATTTGTAGTCCACGACTGTAACCGCTCGGCCACGGCGGCCCCTTGGCGGAAATGAATTAAGGATTAAATTCAATAGTAAAAAAAAATAATTTTGAAATAAAAAGGTAGGTATTAAGAAACAATGTCGGCGCAGCACAGATGGCAAATTTATAGTCACCAATAACATTAAAATGACACAATTTGTACACCAAAAGTTGCCTGCCTAACTTGAGACGCCTGTTTACCACTAAAGTCCGCTAAAATCGTTGAACTGTTCTATATATGACCTAGCCACAGACTCCAAATAGGCGTATATGTTCACAAAATGGCACACGATGGGACACCGGTATTCGCTTAAACAGATTATACAGGCAAGTATCAAATAATCAATTTATGTGGACGAACCTTCCAGAAGAGTGCCAGTTCGTAAAGAATTAAGGCGCTTTGTTTCCGCTATGACCGCAACCGCTTGTATAGTTACTTATTCAAATCTCTATTTCATACCTTAAGATTTTGTTAAGAAAATACATGCAATGCATGTAACACCTTTTAAAATTTCTTTTTGAACATAATTGTTTAACAAGGCGTCGTACTTCTTTTAAAAATTAGTTTCGCGCGAACAGTCCTGCTATTTAACACATGAACATTGAAACAGCCAAAATTAAACAGAGCTATATTCGTGAAAACATCTCAGTAAATGTGTGTACATGTTATTGAAGGGTCTGTAAAGGCAGAGCATAGCTATTAATCACAAATTGTCAGGCAGACAGTCGGTATTGATATACAGACAGTATTGATGTGGTGTATCTTTTTTTTTAATGTGGAGGGTTCACTTTTTACCAAAAGTATTTCAATCAAGGAGTTTTCTATCAACTAGATGCACTCGCTGCAATGTCACGCAGTAGCCAATTGGCATGATATCACACCTAAGTTATCCTACTGCAAACAATAACTACCCTTACACATTAGGCGTTTAGCAAGGGAATTATACCAGTATCATTTTGCACGAATCGACTGACTTTACTGGTGCCTGAACCTACAATCCCGCAATTATGAGGCAAACCTCCAACTCATTCGGCCACGGGAGCCGTTTCATTTAGTACGTAAGAACTTGTTTAGATAAAGTATATTACACAGTTTCGATCGTTTGAGGGCGGAACATAATAAAATGCATACACATATCATAACAAAAGAAAATAACATTATTATAAGTCTCTCGAGAGATCTGCGATTGCCAAAGAACTCATGTGGTTTCTAAATATACTCACTTACAAAAGAACGTGTGCACCCAGGTTTTCGCGAACTTAAATGTATTATTTCCTTTAGAAAATGTGTTTTGCAATATTGTTTAAAATACATGTAGTACATATGTAATGGTAAACGTATTCTATTATTATACTTAAAATGCTTATATTCTAAATATGCGAGGGACTCGAAACTTGACGAAAATCTATGTGCATAAAATCTTATGCAACTAAGTCTATCTATGAACACAATGTTTGTATACAAAATACATGTTATTCTTGTAACAATTTTAAGATATATGTATGCCGTCAGCCATATTTTAGATAATGTATCAGTAGAAATTATGAGAACATAAAATCGATAGTGGAAGACAATGGCGGGAATTAGCACACCGACAATCTGCGGAAATATGTAGGACAAATCGAGTTCCTGAAACTCCTCTCTTTCTCTCTTTTTTCTCAAAAACGATATTTCGGAATGAGAAATGGAATGTTGAAATAAGAGTTAGATCACTAAATACATTTTCAGCCATTATTTTTTTAATCATTTGCACATCTTTCAATTAAGGAGCATAAAATTATTGAGATAAAAGGTACATCTCAGTCACTACGATAATCTTTAATTCTATACAAGTCTTTTAAATGAGAAGTATAAAATCTATCTTTTTTGCTTAAAAATGATATTGCGGAATGAAAAATGGAATGCTGAAGTAAGAGTTATACCCTCAAATACATTTTCAGCCATTACGATAGATCGGTCTTTCAAAAAAGAAGTATGAAATGCATAAATAAATGTAAACCGCAATTAATCAAAGTTATATTATTCCTTGCTAGTATATTAATGTTTCAGTATAATATGATTGTATTTTCACAGCTTTAACAAGTAAAGGAATGAAAAAATGAAGAAAATAACGCCTAAAGTGAAACAAAAACTGTTGAAATTGCCCGCAAAAGCGACGAACCAATGGAAAATATGATATTCGACACGACATATGACGTCATTCAAAAACTAAATCTGAATTCTAGTTACATTTTTTTCTGCTTTAAACACCCACTACTTACAAACCGTCATTTCACTTTCTCACCGCCATTTGAATTTCACTTATAAAACTGCAACTCCGAAAAAAAGTTACCTTACACTGAATAGTATCAAACCCTCAAACCTCTCTGTTCATTAATTAATGCATCAGTACAATTCTATCACAATAGCGTATTTATCCTTCCTCAATACCATTCTTTTCAGCAGCACACTCAGAAAATAAGAAAAATTCCAATCGAGCACACTCCAGTTTCCCTGTCCTCTCTCGATTAACCCAGAAGCCTATACTCCGAGCTGTGTTACTTGTATTCTATTATACTGCCGCGCGCGTTCGCTCGGAATCATTGGACACGGTGCTTTTCAGCTTCTGGATTGCCGATGGTCTCCAGACATTTCATATTGACTGAATATATTGCTATTCA
>CM037777.1:51202133-51252133 GCA_021229015.1 Solen grandis
GACAAACGTCGGTTAGCATGGGCAAAACATTTGACTAACAGAACAGATAAAGCTTTCAAGCAAATATTGGTCCTGATTCTGACAATTATTATCTTGTTGTGGTTTGTTGATAAATAAACACATTTGATCAATATTAGCAGTATAAGTCTAATATTTGGTACATATCAGCAACTATAAAATCTGTTGACAAGGCCTTAAGAGATATTTCCTTGAACAATCGACCTATTTCAGATAAATAATCCACAATCCATCCTCTATACTTATACCTCACGTGAACAAGTCTGTCCAAAGGGATTATTGGGAATTACTGCGTCATGTCATACTTCATTTTATGGGGGTGAGGACCTTAATACATATCAACATTTTTCTTATTTATTACAATCAATCATGTAATGATAACAAGATATACCGCTAAAGGCAATGACGATGAATTCTTCTTTATTTACACTAAGAAAATTACACAAATATAAATTCGGTTATCCGTTTTAACGATTTTTTGTTCACATCGTACAAAGAATAATATATGGCATATGGGCATAATTATAATTATGTGGTAAGAAAGTTTTATTATTAGCAAATTGAAATATTTAGAACCTTGAACACATAACATATGACGATAAATTCTAGAATATGAAATATTCTTTGTAATAGTCCATTTTTATATAAACATGTACGTAACAAAGTTGAAAGTATTTAAACATATTTTTTTATCTTAAAATAAGTTTCATGGTTTAATTTCTGGAACAATGACCTGCAATTCAAGTTGTTTTAAGCCTCGTTGCAATAAAGTTACTGCAAATCCGGTAAAGATTTAACAAACCTAACAGCAATGAGTCTCCAATCAGAACAGCAATAACATTAATTTAGAACTGATGAAGTACAGTTATCATTGCTGTTATTCAAAGTCAATCAGACCTGCAATTCAAGTTTTAAGCCTCGTTGCATTTCTACAAAACGGATCGTATACCGCAAAAGACCCAGATTGTGCATCACTGTACTCTATCCGGACCAGCATCCTGTAAAATAGACAAGAAAATGTTCCCATTTAAATTACTTACGAGAGTCAATATTTATTCAATGTCGATATCATTTGAGGACTACAATAAAACGTGCAGGATTTGTTTCTCAAAGGCAATATTCAATATAGAAATCCAGGACCGTACAAACATATATATAGCGTCATAAAATGATAGCATAAAGTTTGCAAGGGTACAAATCTTCAGCTGGAAGATAAATCCATAAAATAAGAGTTTAGTTGTGATCAACCAATATATTTTTCTTCCTGTTTAATGAATTAATATGAGTTAATCGTAAAGCAGGATCTTTCTTAATCATCTTATACATATAAACTGCCTTTAGAATATTAAATTATTCTATATAGGTTGAGTAAACTGCATTATTCTACATTTGTTTTCATTGTTTATTTTCTAAAGGATAATAAACTATAATGAATAAATTTAAGTATTTTTCATGGTAAAACTCCAACAACGTGATGCAAATTGATTAGTTTCCAATAGTTAACGTATGTATAAGTAATAAATGAACATGACTTTGTAATGTAGTAAAGTTCTTATACATATTATTTTGCTTATAGTGCTTTCAATGTCTCTTGCTCCTGGACCTAAAATGCCTGGTAATTTCAGACGTGGCATCCGTGAACATATATGCAAGCATATATCAAGGATCGTCTTATATCCCTTCCAATGAATATTCATTACGGCATTGTCTAGGGCTCGAAATCTGTGCTGGAAATTAATTGCCTTAATGCTCCCCGAACCACTGATTGATCTGACAAGGTTTTGAATGTCTCTTGTGACAAGCTCTCAAGAAATATCATTGCTTTTCTTTCCATGTAAACCATATCTAGCAATGCTTTCAAAGCTTTTGTTTTGTATTTCTGTACCGATGTAATCACCTTGTTTAGGAAAATGGCCGCCGTTATATTTTAAAGCATTATACATCCATCAACGCACTCATTTCAGGGATATCCTCGATATACCTGGTTTCTCGAATTTTCATCTGAGTAGAATGACATTTCTTCTTCCAAAACATAGCGTGTTCAAACTCCTAATTACCTCGGTGTGGACATTATCAAAATAAAGATTTACAAATATATTTATTCAGTGCAACTGAGCCATTCTCATGACGACAAAAGTTTCTTTGATGCATTTTTAGTTACGTAGCATCAAATAAGCCAGTTTCTATTTGATAAGTACTGTATGGCGTCAAACATTAAAAATACACCTATCTTTTGTAATGTTTTATTTAGACTCTCGATTTGGAATTTCAGTCATTTGAGCAAGAAAAAAAAAGAAAAAAATGGGAATATGAATTAAAAAAAAAGAAAATAAATCCCATAAAATTCGTCGATTTTTTCATACACAATATGTTTTTTTTATTATATGACAAGCGTGAAATAAAACACGATTGTAAGTACCATTAACTCATGTATGTTCTGTTATTTATTCACCGAGTTGTTCCGGGGATATCATTCCAGATACATTTGTTTGAGACTGACATTTAATTCTAGAATATCAAACTCATTTGATGAATGTTTCGCTAAGGGAATTACACCTCTGAAACGAGGTACTATTTCATATAATTTTCAAGAAATATAAACAAGGGGTACTTAGTATTTATTTCGACCTTTTGTCTTGGGAGGAGAATAAAGTTAATTATTTTCCTCGATGGGCTTGCATTAATGACGTCAGTGCAACACACACACATTCTCCCTTTCTTTATTCTAGTTAGAAATCCTCTTTTATAGAAGTATGACAAATGATGTAGTAAGAGTAAGAAAAAGAATCTGTAAACGAACAGACCTTTTATTTACAAAAAAAAAAATAATAATAAAAAAAAAACAAAAAAAAAACAAGGACAAAGCATAAAGAGTGATATCGACATCCTTGTCCAGAAAAGTCTTCATTGACTCTTGCCTTTCCGGCGTACCTACCATACCAGCCATTTTGTACATATTGATTAGTTTCCTTTATTTGTCCAACTTCTTATATTGTAATAAAAAGAAACTGATGAACAAATATTACAAACTGACGACGGATACCGATAATAAAAGCAATTATTTGAACAATGCTATGATTAATGTATTCGTTTGTAAAATGATAACGCTGTTTTTCTCGTACTACAATGGACTATGATCGCGATGACTGACAATCGTCTGCCGGTTGTTTACTTTTTTCTGATTCTTAAGCATGACACAAAGTGATAAGGTTTTGTTGGATGTCCATTATGCCGAAATAAACTATAGTCTCGTATATAAAGATGATTGCAAGTAATCAATGATGGCGTGTGTCAAATCAGATTCTAACATGTGAATATGTTATAATGTTTCTAGATGATCTTTCGCAAACTTCAGTTTATAAAAAACCTTTGACGATAAATAAGGCGCATTCGTTGAAAGGCCAAGCAATGGACGCCAACTTTGAAATCCTTCATATTATGGTTATTCTATTCTTCAAAAATCCCTCTTGGCAAACGATATATAATTCCCAAGGAGAAGTTTGAATAAATTAAGTATGATAAGTCCGGTATCTCCAGAGACTCACGAATTCAAACTTCAGCAAAAGTAATTTGAAATTAAACATTATGACAGCTTCACATGTCTCCCGATATTTAGATTATAAAAGAATTCTTAGCTGTGGCCATCTTCAGCTTGATTTCAATCTTGATTTCTGCAAGAGTTTTGTGTGATTGATTGAGAAATGATTTTGCAGTCATAAACACTAAAATCGTTGATGCTTGAATTAACTTGGCATCGTGCAGGTTTAAAGATGTGAATAATCCATTTGTAATAGAACTGTTTTTTAAATACATCATTATTCGTGAATTAATTCATTTTATTTGTGAAAATCTTGAGAAAATCCACGCGATCTTGCATACTTATTCACACACTTCGTTAATTCTTCTACTTTTTCCAAATCTTTATGTCTTTTAGATTAAACACACATGTATATTCTTTATTCGACTTATACCATATGAACATTTCTAATCATCAAAGAATCAATAGAAACGGGTTTTCAATATTTACTTGAATATGAACATCTTTCGAGTAAAACGTAAATATTTTGTATTGGGTTAGTTTTTTTCTCATTTCTTACCCTTTTAAATACATCTACTTAGTATAGCGTGGGTTCGAATCCCGGCAGGGTCATTCGGATTTTCATGTGAGGAAGCCTTCCAGCTGGCTTGCGGTAGGTCAGTGGTTCTATCCGGATGTCTCCGTGCATTCGGGGTCTTCCTCAACCTGTAATTAGCTGAACGTCGCTATTTGACTGAAATACTGTCGAAGCGACGGTACTCAAATAGTCAAGTCAAATCTACTTAGTATAGGTAATAACTGTTATTTTATCAGAAACAAAGAAGTAGAGAAATAATTTTTTTTCCAATAATTTTGTTGACACTTATGTTCTAGCATAATCTAGATATCTAAAACTAGTAAAGTAACCCCTTATTTTAATTCATATATTTTAGATCAACTTTAAAGTACTTTTGTGCAAAGTTTAAAAAAATAAAATGATTTTCAATTTAGATTGAAGGAATAGAAAAGAATTGGGATGGGAAAATTAGATGGAGTGACGGTTCATTGTTATTTAGATTCAGAGAGGAATGCAAATTCAACACTATCCAATGACACTGTTCTATCCATGGAATATATGTTATTGAACATTCTTCCACTGAATTGAGATCAAAGAAGATTAATTAGACTTCAAATAATATATGCATCAGTAACCGCATTAAATCGATAGGCTGGCATTGTTTCTACAGACAAGACAAATGATGGTTAGCATGGACAAAATATTCTACCTAACAGAGCAGTTAAAGCTTTTATCTATGCAAATATTGGTCCTGATTCTGTCAATTATTATCTAGTAGTGGTATGAAAAAAACATTTATAATAGAGCAATATATGTCTAACATTTGGTGTTTTGGAAACGAGCCTTGTTGAATACATATCAGCAAATATAGCCATTAAACATGTATTGTACAAGGCCTGAGAGATATTTCTTTGAAGGATTGGCTTGTTCGGAGAAAAAAACCCCAGTCCTCAATGTTCATACCTCACACGTTTGTTTAAAGGAATTATCGGGAATGTTTGTGTTGCGTCCTCGACCGTTGCATCGCGTTATCTAGATTTGGTGCAGCGGGGATGTGTTTCATATTGGAAACTTTTTTCCTTTGGTATTTTCGCATCATGGAATACTTAAACATAAAATCATTTTAAACGATTCCCTTTTAAAAAAATATTGTAAAAAATCATTCTTATAATGTCTTTTTGCATTCTTTAGAATTCTATTCTTTAACGTCTATTATAAAAATAATGAAAAAGGAATTTTAACTATTATTTTTAATTTTATTTTTCTCCACTAGGATAAGAATTGTCGCTCGTGAAAACGTGGCTTTTTTAAATTTGATTAAAAGTAATGTAAAGTTTAATGATCAAAGAATTTTGGTAAATCAAATATAATAATCATCTACGATGATTTGGGAAAAGATGCTTTGTGGTTGGCATTGAAATAGTTTAAGCATTGATGTATGCTCATCTTATTTTTTGAACGGTCCACTGTTGCAATATGTAACAATACAAATAAGTATCAAAAATCAATGTTATAGAGAAACAACATGGCAAAAGCTAAAGGATGAGTTCATTTTCATTGCAACTGATTAGTTTTAATAAAGAATGTATGTACTTAAATATTCGTATATTCATCATTGTGACCAATATATATTACGTTTTATATATTGTAAATGTGTACAAAAGATGTACAAATGTAAAAAGTTCTGTTGCATATCTTAAAACATTTCGAGAATTGTTGTTTTCCGTTGTTAATGTGTATTTACATATATTATAAACAATATGTAATGATGTTCTTTATTGATCAGTCGTAGAACTCAGTGAATAATTATCCCGTAATTGGTAACAAAGATGAATCCTTCTTAAGTAATGTCAGAAAAAATACGCAAAACATAATTAAGGTCATTCGTTTTGCTGTTTGAATGATTAAATAATTATTCCTATGAATCTAACAAACAAACGAAGATACATAAGTAATAGCATTTATAATTGCTTAATAACATCATTAATTATTCTATAATCTGGAAACATATTACACGGTAGGTTTACTTTAGGATATAAAATGCAATTTGTTTTAAATAGATTTTTATATACATGTTCTTTACTATATTTGTATTGTTCATGTATTTTAAATGTTTCGTCTTCAAAGCAGGCGCATTTGAGACAATGTTTGTTTAATGATTGAATTAAATTCAATTTAATTCTGGAACAATATTTAAACAGAAATTGGTTGCCTGGATGGCGTTGTGGTAATACGCCTCGCTTCTCACCAATGTGTTTCGGGTTCGATTCCTGGTCACGTACATGAGAGGGTACAGTGGTTGCCCAACTATACACTTGTGATTTCTCCGGTTTCGTAATCGATGTAAAGTAAATAGAGTTTAAGCTTTTTTTTATATGAAAATGCGGACAAAAATCGAACGTTTGAAAAATATGACTTGTGAACTACTGAAATGTTTATTTGATCTTTACAATGAAATGTCATACTTGCCGTAAACATTTCTTCTCGCAATGACTTGTCGCTCTAAATGAGATTGCTAAAGCAACAATCATAGCAATTGAGTTACTGTAAAACCAGTGAATGTTAAACAAATCTAATAGCAATAAGTCGCTAATCAAAACTGCAATACAATCATTTTAGAACTGCTGAAGCAAAGTTAGCATTATTATAAATCACCATCAACCAGACCTGTAATTTTAGTTGATTTAAGACACGCTGCAGTTCTACAAAAAAAAATCGCCTTTCGTCATCAACCCAAATTGTGTTTTTCACTGAACGCTATCCGGACCAGCTTTTTGTAAACTAGTCGAATGTTTACAAACATAAATTATTTATGAGATTCAATATTTATCAGAGGCAGGTTCCGAGTTGATATCATTTGAAGACTACAAGAAAACGTGCAGGATTTGTTTCTCAGAGGAAATATCTAATCAAGAAATACAGGATACTACCAATATATATAGCGTTATAAAATGATAGCATACAGTTGGCAAGGATACAGATCTCCAGCTGGAAGATAAGTCCATAAATAAGAGTTAAGTTGCGTTCAACTGATTTAATTTCTCCTGCTTTATGGTTTGATACGAGTTTAAAAAACAGGATCCTCTTTAAGTATCTCATATATATAACTATACTCAAAATCAAGGTTGAATTATTCTATATAGTTTGGATAAACTGAATTATTCTACATAACTTTCATTTACTTATTTTTAGTTTGCAAAAATAATATGTATTTATTCAAATGTACATTTTATGGTAAATGCGGAATGTAATTTGGTCAATTTTCAAGGAGTTGTGTATGAATAAGTCATAAAATTGAATATGATTTTTATAGTAGCAAAGTTCAAAGTTATTTTACGTATTCAAATAATCCCTTTAAAGTGCCCCCATAATGTCTCGTTCAAAGAAAACGACAACAACAATAATAACAAAAAACAAAACAACAACAACTACAAAAAACAACAACTACAAAAAAAAACAGCGAATTTTTCGTTATTTTTCTTTGTTTCTTACAATCTGTTTGTCCCAAAACGTATTTGCGTCAACAATATTGTCCAAACTCCAGAATTTGCATTCTTGACTTTTTGTAATATCGATGCTGTTGTTGGACCTAAATGTCTGGTAATTGTGGACGTGGCATCTGTGAACAAATATACAATCATATATCAAAGATCGCTATTTATCCCCTCCCATGAATATTCAATAAGGCTAGGACTCGAAGTCTGTGCTGGAAATTAATTGCCTTAATGCTCCCCGAACCACAGACTCGGATTGATCTGACGAGATTTTGACTGTCTCTTGTGACAAGAAGATCTCTAGAAACAACATTGCTATTCTTCACATATAGCCTATGTCTAGCAAAGCTTTCAAAGCCTTTGTTTTGTATCTATCTTGTTTTCCTGTAACAATGTAATCACCTCGTTTAAGAAAATTATTTCTCCTGTATTTTTTAAGGAATATACACCCATCAACGCGCTCATTACAGGGATTGTATCGATGAACCTCGTACCTCGTATTTCGTCATTGGTATCTGAGTAGAATGACATATCTTCTTCCAGAACATAGCGTGCTCAAACTCTTTTCATTTTCTCTCTACTACTGAAGAACTGGCTTTTCATCGATCACAAATGTGGAGTTATTTTTATTTATTTGGTGCTAGTTTGGGTATTAGACTGATAAATTTTCATGAATACTCATATCTTGGATCATAAAGGATAAAATGTTTACATTCTCCTGACGACATTACGTAGCGTCAAATCAGCTAGGTTTAAATAGATAAGTACTATATGACGTCAAACAATGACAATGTGACCTCAAATTTCTAAATGCATATTGAACCCATCGATTGAAATTTCAAAATCATTTGGAATTACTTACGTGATAGAGTTATAAGATTTAAAAGATGCTCAAGAATTACAGTGAGATATAAACGTTATACTGTTTGTAGCTTTGAGGTGTGGACCATACATCCAAAGTACAAAAATCAGCTACATTTTCGAATAAGGCAATCCAAAACATAATCTGTGTATTTATCGTATTTCCTTGCTTTAGTTTTTCAACAACAACAACAACAACAACAACAACAACAACAACAACAACAACAACAAACATAAAACACGTTTAGAAAATATGTATTGTGCCATGATAGCTTTTTAGCTCACCTGAGCACAACGTGTTGTGATTGCTTTTTGTTCGTCTCCGTGTGTCCGTCCTGCGTCAACAATTTCCTTTAAACAAAATTATCCTCCTAAACTGTTGAATGGATTTTGACCAAACTTCACAGGAATGCCTTCTATCAAGATTGTTCAAATTATTTTGATTGGTTGAAAAAGTAGCTCACAGGAGCTAAAAATAGATAAAAAAGGCAAACTTTGAAAATCTTCTTCTGAAAAACTGAAAGGCCTAGAAATTAGATATTTGGTGTGCAGCATTGTCTAGTGGATCTCTAACAAGTTTGTTCAAATCATGGCCCTGGGGTTAAAACCGGCCCCGCCCTAGGGGTCACTTGATTTTTCCATAGGCTTAAATAAGAAAATCTAGAAAAAATCTTCTTTTCAGAAACTACAAGGCCAGGGTTAAGCTATTTGGTGCATAACATTGCCTTATGGACATCTACCAAGTTTTTAAAGGGGAAAATTGGCTCCGCCTCAGTGGTCACTTTTTTTAAAATTTAAACTCAGAAACTACAAGGTCTTGAGTTTACATATTTAGTGTGTTACAAAGTTTGCTAAAATCATGGCCCTGCGGTCAAAATTGGCCCCTTGGGTTAATTTTAATTTTTTGTGGAATTAAAATTATATTGCTGCTCTTCTGCTTGGATTTTGTATTCAGTATGACTACGTTGTAAAAGGCAATGAAAGCAATATTTTTCAGGTGAGCCATCCAGGGCCATCTTGGCCCTCTTGTTTTGTTATATTTCTTTTTGTAATTCAACCCTAAACCCCTAAATTTGAGCTTCCAGACGCTAGTGACGAGAAAATTATCAGAGAGGGAGACAATCGTCACTCCGCAGTTTTTCTGTCCCATTTATAAAATTTATAACGGTGCCTGTCATTTTTATTTCGTGTGATAAAGGATTCCTGTTCACAATATGTGATGTATGTACATTTTTAGCTTTGTTTAAGAATTAATTGAATTACATTTTATATGAAATTTCCAATTATTTCAGGCATTCCGATAAGTTGTGTTGAACTGAGAATTTAAACATGAAAAGGGAACAGATGAACATTTATCTACTCGTATTTGTCTGTCTCTTTGTTGATATGATTTTTTCTTATAAGAGATACAGATAGACAGACTTTGGAAAAAAATAAAGCAATGATAAATGAATAATTGCACTCATAAGCTGATTTTTAACCGGAGGCACTAAAGGGGCAAACGACATCTAAAGATTGCACTGAGAATTTAAACATGAAAAGGGAACAGATGAACATTTATCTACTCGTATTTGTCTGTCTCTTCGATGATATGATTTTTCTTATAAGAAATACAGATAGACAGACTTTGGAAAAAAATAAAGCAATGATAAATGAATAATTGCACTCATAAGCTGATTTTGAACCGGAGGCACTAAAGGGGTAAACGACATCTAAAGATTGCAGAGTCGTTTATGCTATTAAAAGGTAGGCATTATTGCCTATATGATCTCGTAGTAAAACACACAAGGTATTCAGCTTGAGGGATTTGAGCCTCTCCCTGTTATTTTCCGTCCAGTTCTCGAAATATTGTGAATAATACATGTATGCTGAAATGAGCTTTAGGATTGTATAAGAATACAATGTGTTTTTCCAGGCGCTCTGTTAAAAATCTGAGATGCTTTGATAAAAAGATTTGGAATGTGGATGAAAGCCATACATTTGAATGGAAATATTAACTAAAATAGTTTACACGTGCTTTGCTTGTTACATATACTTATATTTCAAATCCGGAAGGATATAAAAAATGGGCACCCGCAATTTACTATTTCACAATGTCTTACATTAATTCGCAAATACTTGAGTTTTCATGAAATGTTATTTAAATCATCATGTGAAATATAATGTAGATGATCGTTTCATACTTGTTACATACTGCTACTAATGTATCTCTTTATTTTCATGAAGTGGAGAGATTAACAATGTTTTTGACATGGCTTGACTGGTCTGTTCTTTCTGACACATTGTCTGTCTGTTTGTGTATTTGTCTGCCCGTCTATGAGATCAACTGCTTTCGGTAAATTTCTCCAAGTCAACGAAGAAAAAAACAACACCTGAAATTTCAGTCGTATGTACATTATTTTAAACTGAATAAATGCAAATGCAAAATATCACATTGAACTAAATGGGCCTACAATTTGTTTATTATTAAGACATCGACCGTATATAACGGCTTTACTCTCCATAACTCCGGAAGGCACTTACAATTACATTTCTGTTTGTTTAAAAAATGCTTAAGAAGAAGATAAATCTCTGCAAAACAAGAGAAATCCCTCTCTTGGTTAATTACGAGAACCGATACTTAAACAGAGAATGTTCACGAAGGCATTAACTCTGCAAACAAGGAACATTATGCAATTAATTTACTGACAGTGGAGGTCTGTCTTAATGTTGTGCCATTGCATGGCGGTAATTAAAGAAAATAAATCAGAGTAATTATAGTCACGTGATGACACGGTGAACGGGGAAGGCATATTCGGTTTCAGATGTCGACAAAAGCTACGTTATGCCTCATTTAGATTTGCAAAGTTTGAAGATGTGAGGTTGTCGCCGTTGTCTTGGCATCGGTTAGAATTTGCAAGATACCGATGGCAAATCCTTGTGGTAGTGACCCATTCCCGGTTCTTCATCGAAGATAGGATTATATTCATTTTAAATGAGTCCAAATCTTTCAACCGGGTGCTGGACGGACTTCGGCTAGTACCGATAGATGTCGTAAGATGTCACATTTTTTTCCCTTTTTTTTTTTTTTTTTTTTGCATTTCGCCCTTTTCTATTATTCTTAAATATGTTTAATTCAGCGCTTCATTCCGAGCCCTAGTGTCCGAACTGGCTTTTTTTGTCTAGAATTTCGTACGAGGAAAATAGCTCAGGTAGGATTTTCGAAGTTTATTTGATTACCCTTTTATTAAGTCAGTAAACGAGGTAAGAACAATTTAAACTTAATTCGTACTGATTTCGAATCGGCTCTCTCCGGTTTTCTGTAAGCTCCTGTCAGGTGTACGGGCGTAGCAGGCTAAACGAGCGGGTACTCTAGGAGAGTGGGCTTACGGGAGGACATAGGAGATGACGAGTACATGGTAATGGCGCATCCATTGCAGAGTCTGAAGATGGCCTCGGCTGAAGCTGGTCCAAGTCAGACATCACTTCAACGTTGGTTTATACTCCGGTCACATCCAAATATAAGGGTTATTTGCTCTTGCAATTATGTTGGTTACGGCCTATTTTTTTTTTTATAAAAAGTCCGTGAAGGAACCCACCGGACATTCCACGCTCACCTTTTGAAACTTTTGCATTGGTGGGCAAACAAGTAGTACCGTTATTACTTCAATATTATCATTTCTTAAATTAAGTTATTTTCTTTGGAAAATAAATGTAAAATTGGGAAATAAATTCATCGTCATTTAGCGTCTTTATATACATGTATACTACATGTATACCACGGAATAATATTGATATATGTTAATGTACATAGAGGCCCTTCTCCTTAATGCCAAACGTGGTTTTCGGACGGGTTAAGGGTTTGTAGGAATTCTTGTACATGTTGCAGACAATGCAGATGCTATTTTATTTTTTGAGTGTGAGTGTGTGTTTTTGTAATAATATTTCAGGATAAAATATTTTATTTGAGCGGCTATTTCTTTATTGTTCTTTTCAAATTTAATACAAATCCCTTTGGTTGGTTCAGAAAGTAATCATAGCTAGTGAACAGTGGATGCTAGTTTTCTAATTCTTGTAAAACACGGAATACAAAAAAAGTTAAGGTAAAGACAGGACTCAAACAGGCCGCATAAACTTACAATAGGCTGTTATTAAGGGTGGTCTAAATGGATTGTTATACCGTATAAACCGGTGTAATTTTTTCTACATTTAAATAATCTTCCTGTGAAATGTTCTATTGTCTTCAATGAATCTGGATAATCCATGTAAGTCAACGCTAAGTGACGTGCGCTTCATCATTTTTCCTTAAATAGTGATGATCACCTATAAAGTGATAGGTCTAAATAGATTCCGATATATTCATGCAATATATGTTTCCACGAGGCACAACTTCAAAAGCGCCTTTAGAAGTTCTATCTGATGGACGGTTTGGCATACATGCATATCAAAGTGAACTAAAAAGAAAAAATATTTATGAATTCCGTGCATTAAATCGAAAACTTCAATCATTTTGTCCACTGCAACTTTATCTCCATGACAACCATGTCAATTTATGAAGAAAATTAATTTGCAGTCATGTTTTTCACGAAACGAAACTGGGAGCGGAGGGGATAGTGATCAACATAACACAATTGCGAAGAGAAGAAAGACACATGTAATCCTCCTTTCTGGGATTCACGCGATAGTTAGTTCAACCTTCAAAATATCGTGTGTTTTTTTGCCTATGGTTGAATTAACTTGAATATAATTTATTTCAGCGTTGGTGTCTTACATCACCTTTGACCTTATTAATGATGATGACATAATATAATTCCAAGTGAATATTTTAAAGATTTTCATTGGTAGATATCTGCTATCAAATGTGTTGTATGTTATAACATGTATTATGTATATGTTCCGGAGGCCTTTTGTACAATAAAACATTGCATTGAATTGATATTTACATACTTCCAAACGATAAGTTTCGCAACAATTAGTTGAAATATATGCTTTGTAATCACGTAATCACGAAATTTTAAGAACATATTCTGACTAAATTAAAGTTTCTTTGATAAATATATTTAGTGGTTTTATCTAAATTCTTCTCATAGATACACTCTTAGGCCTGCTCAAGGTTGAACATTATAAAAATATTCAGTATATTATAGTCTGCTCCACTGAAAGTTATAGTCCGCTTTATCGCATTTTATTTATCCCGCTGATTGCCTCAGAGAGACTGATTTGTATTTATCTATGCTAATATTGACTTCCAAGAATTAAATGCTTTACAGATAGTAATTTGTACGTCATATACTGTTCTACATTCTCAATTTCAAAAAGATAATTCTTGTTTGTATTGTAGTGAATTAATGCATGTGACACGGTGTCATAATTATATCGACTCTCTCGCATTATTCCATATTTCATAATTTCTACTGACAGCTATACTCTATCGTCAGTAAGAATACTAAATTTACTGACTTAATACTCTGTAAGTCTATTAGCTGCAACTTCTTCTCTAAGCGAAATTTAAAGTGATAAATTTGTCGTCTTTGGAAACGCCTGGCGTGTTCTACTTTCATTAGAACGTGTTCTTTATAGCATTGCCGTGTTTCAAATTTCCTCCTTAACTTGTTTAGAAAATATAATTGAGATACCGTAATAAATACTGACAATTTCTGCATATTCTTATTTCTGAACTTATTTTGTGAAGGACGATAACATTTATTATTTATAAAGAAGGAACTGGTATTTTATTTTTCAATTTATCTGAAAACTTATGTTTGTAAAAGCAGTGTATTCTGTCAACTATATTTATATTTGCTAATATCTTGATATATTTTTTTTTTCATTATAAGTGGCGTTGTTTTAAAGCAGACCAATCGTTTAGGCATTCTTTTCATTAATAAATGTATTATAAAAAGCCTATTTCTGCATACCAGCCGCGACATACCAAAGTCGTAAAAACTGGTACTGTATAGTTCCTTTGCTTGTCACTCAGCATAAAAGGGTGGTTCCAGAACTGCTTGCCCCGGTGTCAGGATAATGTGACTGGGTGTGGTATCATGCCACATGTCTACGGCGTGATACTGCAGTGTGGCAACACTATATCTGTCTCAAGTAGGCATAGTCTTCAAATGACTGAAATACAGTCGGCGGGACGTTAAACCTAACAAACAAACCTATTACTGCATAGCAACCTTTATTTTCCATGAATTTTAACTTTCGCTTTGTTTATTGTTGTTAAAATCGCGGTTTAAATACTGAGTTAAGGTCAAATGATAAATGAACTCGTTTAGTAAGATTTGATATGAATATTCATTTCACATCCTTTATTTATGTTTTAAAAAAGTTGCGCGTATCTGAGAACCCGCAAAAAAACTGATTTTCGATCAAATATCCTTTTAATCTTTTCCCTTTTTAGAATTGTGTAAAAATATAAAAAGTACAATATTCCTCAGCGTTGATGTATAATTCCTGTGAATCTAGATTAGTATTTGAAATAATTTTTTCTCGGACATGTTTTAACGAAAATTCAGAAAGTCCAGTGACATCATAAAAGTGACAAAATATTTTCAATAAATAGAAAATAACGATTTCTCTGCAGAAACTGAAAGCATAAGGATGATTTTAAGTAACGGTACCAGTCATATCAATTTCCGTTTATTTTAGCAGTGAAAGTTACACCCCCACCCTTTTCCAATCATGTCTGGACCAACTGCTCACAAAAAGTAACAAAAAAAAAAGGCACCATGGTCCAGTGGCAACGTACCCACTGAGGATCCGAATGTCGTGGGTTGCTTGAAGGGTCAGCCTCGTTGACCTTTTCATGACCTTCCCATGCCCAAAGTACTGGTTTAACCAAGGGAATTGTCGAGAGGAATGTGTATATGCTTTAAGAACTTGTACACCGATCGATGTAAAATAACTAATTTTAATCTAAGTATCAACAGCAAAGACATGTGCTCTTTTGTGTAAAACAGGTTAACCATTGCCTTCCTATAACACAAATGTCATTTTGAGTAAACCTGTAAACGTTGTGTAAGGTCAATACTCAATACAATGCCATTTGATTTATGACCCTGTGTGGTTATATGATTGCATAAGTGGGGAAATAACCTTGTTTCGTAAGTACTGGTGATAATAAGCAATTAATTGATCATTCTAAGTCAATCCCTTTATGTAAGCAGACATTTTTGGAAGTCTAAATCAATAACTCATAAAATTAATATTGTTGCCGTCAATTAAACGTACCATTTATTATATAGAATTTTCTCTCTCTCTCGCTCAGAGAGAGAGAGAGAGAGAGAGCTAATTTGAAGACAGAAGTTACAAAACATTTATTCTATGATAGGCCTTTCGTACGTTCCTTTGTATCTTTCTCTTTTGTAAATATCAATATATATTTATTTATATAATACAGTTCTTGCTGCAATTGAAGGTCGCTTTTATCTCCTTGTACATATGTGTCTTTATAGTTTCTTTGTATTTTGGTTCAACATTAACTTGCATGTCTTACATGTTCTCTGTACAGCAAAACCTGTCTTAAGCGGTCAGTCATTGGAACAAGAGAAGTGATTGCTTTACAAGGGTTGGTGCTAAATGAAGATTAAACACATAACAAGCTGGCAATAGCTAAAATGACCACTAAATGCAGGTTGACTGCTTAATCGGTAACAAGATGCAGAAAAAAGCGTTTTCACATATTCAGTTTAACACCAGCTGTCAATAGATAAAGAATTTCAAACATTTTTACCGATATGTAAATCTGACAAGTCTGTAAAAATTGAAAACATTTATGTTAACTGTTTTTACTCTGATCCCAGTTTCACCTACTTCACTCTGTGCTAAGTAACGCTTAAAAACTTATGAACGGTAACATATTTCGTCGTTTTTGTTTCCTTCATAAAATATCTAAGTTCTAATTTCTTGAGAATTTTTTTATTGGTCACTAAGGTGACCATTAACACTAGCTCCGAAGCTCAGTAATTTACTTGTGTATTTTGTAAATCAAGTATGAAAAATACATCCCTATACCTTAATCAAGATAGTGTTAAGTATTATTAGCGGAATTCGAGCCTGCTTCAACCAGTTACTAATTCCACACTTTTGACCGTTTCCTGATCTTTTGATATACCTAGAAATAAAAGATACTGTAGAATCTTTAATTTTCGTGGGGAACTAATTTTCGTTGATTTCGTGGATGACTTTATCCACGAATATTAATCTCCACGATTTTTTTTTTAATTTCACAGAACTCATGTTTTCTAGAACATGGTTCCACGAATGTATGTATATACGAAATTGATTTAATCAGTTTCCACGAAATTTAATGTCAACGAAAATAAATGATTTTACAGTAGACGTATTTTCATCTGATTCTATTACTTTTATGGTAAATGGTGTACATGAATATGAAAGATATTTTTTTTTTGAAGTTTCTTCGGAATAATACACATCGTTTTGTTTGTTAATAGTATAGTTTAAAATGGGATTAGGCTAAGGCTATTACTAAAAACTTGCGAACATTGCTCACATTTATTGATATAATTATATAGTTTCATCACAATCAAGTTTAACCAACTGACAAGGTATCCTTAGGGTGTAGTGGCGGGGAGTGGCTGGGGAACCAGTGGGTCTTCTTCAAGCTCATCTACAACTTCTAGCTCCCTGCTTCGGGCCAGAAATGAATTGTCCGTTCCGTATACCTTTTCTGGATTCAGCGCTTTAATCAAATCAAAGGTTCCGATCATTTTGAAGTCCTTATACATCCACAACATCAAAGCAGCCATGAGAACATATACAAATGCTTCCACTAGGTATGCAAAGCCGGGAAAGAAGTAGGCTGTAGCTCCATACATGCTGACGAAAATGACGGTTCCCAACAGTTTTGAGGCAGTTTCAGCGCTTGCAAGGAGAGAAAACACTTTTCCAAGCTCATTTTCCTCGACGCTTTTGCTCATTAATGATCGGACAGACGACGTTATCAAACCAGCAAAGGACCCTATGACAACAGACACGTACACCATCCAGGATTCTGTGCAGAACCCAGCCCAAGTAAGTCGGATTATTTTGCATCCAAGTCCTGCTATCACAATTGCTATATCTGGCACCTTCAGAAGGTTTGACAGTATTGGAAGGAACACCAACAAGCATATGCCCATCACTGCGTAGTCCAGGGACATCAAGTAACCATACCAAGACTTCGGCCAACTCAAGGGACTTCGAGATACGTATAACAAAGTGATGTCAGTTTCTCCGATTTTGCATGTTTGATTTAATAAGGAAATTAAGAACAGCACGAGGATGAGTTTGCGCCCCTGATTTTGACGACGCTTTGTTAAAACCGACACTGATTCTTTGATGTTTTCACTCATACACAATTGTTTTAATCCCCCGCCTTTCTCGTCATGGTCCGGAATGGGTATCGTTTCAGGCATGCATACAACGGTAATAAGAAGGGACGTAGAGTGGAAAAACACCACCACCAAAAACGTGGCAGGAAGATTAGATAAATCCTGGAAGATTCCAGAAAGCAGGGCACCCGCGAACAAACCAAAGAAGTTCATAGCGAGTAGTTTTCCTAATTTTTGTGTCCGGTCTGACTTGTCTGTAATTTCCGAAGCGTAGCTATTGACAGCCATTGTTATAACTGAACTTTTCCCGAAAGCACCTTGCACAAAAGCCCCACAAAGGATCCAAGCTATGGCGCCTTCTTCGACCGCCAAACTTAGCATGTAAAACAGAACGGAAAACACGCTTCCTAGACTTGGCAACATCATGGGGATTTTCCTGCCGTATTTATCGCTCCATGCCCCGCAGAAAAGACCTAGAACTATTGCAGGAAGATTGACGAGGACTCGGTAGTACATCAGGTAGGATCCAGCTTCTCCTTGGATATCATCCTCCAGTTCGGGGAAACTGTCTAAGTTCTTACATATCGTATCATTGGTGGGAAATCGGGCATGGCAGACGACCTTTACGATATAAGGACGCGTTGTCGCGTCTAGCATGGATTCGCCTGTTTTATAGAGAAAGAAAATCAACTCCGCCAGTAGAATAGGTATTGTACAGCAGCATTCCTTAAGCGAAGTTGCCTCCATCTTTAATGGCATGTAATGATGTGTTACGAACTTGCCGGCGATGCCTATATCGAGAAATTCCTTTTAGGTATTGCAGAATTTGTCTTCGGTTTCTAATGGATATCTCCCATTTTCAGCCATTTATGACCTACCGTCTGGTGTCTGTAGCGCTCATCCTCCAGCTCTGCAATAATAAACAAGAGTTTATTAGTTTTCTTATACGTATCAAAACCTACAGGAAACACTTAGCTTGGCTTTCCTCCCAACTCACGTATATTACATTACAGAAATCATAAAACAATCCTTTACGAATAAAAAGACAGGATTGTTATAGCAACTACGAACTATTTGCTACTTTTCCCTTATAGACTGATAGCAGCAACAACAAGAACAACAATAACAACAAAAACAATATAAAGGTATAGCAGCAACACTATCCTTAGTTTTTACTATCATCATAAGGTAAAACAAAACACGATTTTAAGTGATAAAAGCAGTTGCAATTAAGTTATGTGTGCGTGCATGAACTCATTGGATTAGTAAAGTCTCGCTATATACTGGTAAACAAATTACAGACGTTCATCTTGTCACTTCCAATAGCTCTATTGACATTTCAAGGACACCTATTTATCGGTAGCATTTGACTGAACAGAAATTAGAGGTGAATAAATTGCTTCCGATTATCATCACCATTCTTCTCATGCACCGTTAGAGGCATTAAATTGAAACAAAAAGTCACGTCAGGATATTGGTATTTCATACCAATAGTGGCCTTTTTTTTATTTCATTGTTTAAATAGCAGTCCGGAATCTCATATGCTGATTTAAAGTGACAATAGGTCGAAATAAATATTATACGTATGTTAACTTGCCGTTGCTACATTAAAGCATATATTAAAGTATGTCAATTATACATAAAACACAATTATTCATATATGGATGCTTACGGAACAAATGTTGAACATTGCGACGAAAAGAGAGTACATGTATTGTTTTGTGTGTGTGTGTGTGTGTGTGTATTTGGTGATATTTTCATAGTTTGTGGTTAATAAAATAACATTGAATTTGCTAAACCAATGCTTTAGTTTGCTAGTATTGCATATATGTGGAAAGAAACATTTGTACATCTGGCTTAATTATACTAAATTAATTAAAATTCTCTATCCTGATTGGTCACGTCATGTACACTTGGTATAGATCAGTATTTATTACCGCAGAAACTGGAATGAACCTTTCAGTATAATAAATCCGTTAAACAGTTTCCTGATAAGGTACATGACTATTGCCGGCTGAGGAAAATCACTTTCCTCAGTCGGAAATGAATAGTAATATGCCCTGTCAAGAAACTGTATTACTAATTATGTTAGACAGAGGAGATAGTGGAATAACTGTTTGTAACTTTTTTGCATTATACGTGTCTGAAATAATTAAAAGTATTCCCTCTTTTACAAAATAACATTAACCAATAAAAATAAGGTTTTATTTTCTTTCTTATGTACGTTAGCAAAATATCGCCATGTATCGCATGTACATGTATTTGGATGGAATATCGATATATATTTTTTAAAAAATCCAAAATTTCTAATAATTTTTATGGATCATTTATGATAATAAAAATCGTAATAGTTGATGAACAAATTAAAAAAAAAAAACACTTAAAATATTCATGAGTTTCAGCAAATGAAAATAGTACTCAGCAAGGTCCGAATCATTCTATCAATATAAAAATAAGACAGAATGAAAATTTATATTTTAAATTTCTGCATTTCTTTGGACAGCTATGTGTTTTATCGCTCCAATCAAATGGTAATTCATCTTTATTTTTAGAATATTCAATTTGTGCCTTCATATCTTCGCATTTAATAGACAGAAAAATAATGAATCAGCAGTGAAGAGCTAACATATTCTTGAAAATACAAGAACACTTTAGCCAACTTTGCCAAAATAAGCGTTGATATGTTTTTTTTTTCTTTTTGAGAAATTAAATCCAAAAGATGGAAATTTTGAACTTGGCATTCTCACAGTTGTATTTGATACAGCTGACGGTATGGAAAACTTTATCTAAGGAGAAACATTGATTATAGATACCATTATTAAAAGCCCCATATTGACTTTCTTTTTGAAATATATGTAACATATATTAAATATATGTAACATATATTGAATGACATGATATTAATATTATACTTTGGTATTAATATATTTAGAGCAACATAAGCATATTTTGATGATGATGTTGATGATGTTGAGACAGAGGAGAAGGAGAAGAACGATGGATAATAATAATGATATTTTTTCCTGTTAATGTTGCTTTTGAAATATATATTTCTAATTTTTATTTTTTGTAATATTTTTATATCCTTTGCTATCCAAGAACATTACTTATACAAGTATCTATGTTGTATTACTTGCAGGGATGTTTTGGAAACAGAATAGAGAGAATTGAAATACATGGTATAGGATAGTGGTGTTGACCAACTCCTCCTATAAATTATGAAAAACACCAACCCATCCAAACAACATTTTATTCCATGCCTCTGGGTAAATCTGAAACATATCCATGAATAATACATCATATCATGCTCCATCGAATATAAGATGTTAACATCATGTCCATAAAATATAAGATATAGTCATACCGATAGAATATATAATATCATAACGATAGAATATTTGTTATCATCATAAGATAAAATCATAACGATAGAATATTTGATATAATCATGGAGATAGAATTTAGGATGTTGTCATAACGATAGAATATATAACATTCTCATAACGATAGAATATGAGATGATATCATAACGATATAAACATGGAATATATCAAAGATGTATCATAAGATAGAAATAGATGCCATCATAACGATAGTATTGAAGATGTTATCATAAAGATACTATTCTTTGGTACGCCTATTCTAAAGTTACGTCACGTTTATAACGCTTGGTTAAATTGACGTCCATTCATGCAAGAAAAAAAATGCGACGTCACAACAAGATTATTACTGATCAGGCTCTAATTTGGACATTTTATTGAAATGAAAGAAATGTTGCGGAAAAAATAAAAATCGATTTCTATCTGATACCATTATAAATATTATTAATATTTTATTATTTGTCTATTTTCTCATTTTTAAATCGCAATGTTTTTTTATTTTTTTTATTTTTTTTATGAAAAAAATAATGATTAATTGCAAGAACATTACATCATTAGCGTCGTGCTTCCTAATCAAGCCAAATGGCTTTTATAAAGACTTTGCATGGGGTTGTTGAACTAAGTGATATTAATGAGTGAGTTGAAACAAATTACAGAAATGATAAAATATTAATCATTTAGGGGCCCACGTGACCATCTGGTTGAGATTTGCCAAGGCCAAGCATAGCACGGTTGAGATTTTGAATCTCGGTCTGGACACTTGGGTTTTTCATGTGAGGAAGCCTTTCAGCTTTTTGGTGATATTAGAAAAAATATATCAAAAAATATAACTATACAAATCCTAACGTTCCTAAATTTATTGAGTTGCTCTCGTGTAAAAATACAAAAAAAAAAATAAAAAAAATATCATGATTCCTGTCAGATTCAAAATTATGCTTCACCTGATCAATCAATCAATCAATCAATCAATCAATCAATCAATCAATCAATCAATCAATCAATCAATCAATCAATCAATCAATCAATCAATCAATCAATCAATCAATCAATCAATCAATCAATCAATCAATCAATCAATAACGTGTGCCACGTGAAAGTAATGTTCTGTTCATGTATTTTGCATGCACTTTCTTAGTTTATGCTTTTTTTTATTATAATATTTGTGACCCTGCATGTATAATTGTCATAAGTCATAAAAGATTGAAAGTTTGAAAAACTGGCTTGTGATATCCAGTACCTATAACTAGCGGTATGCAATGTGACTTAAACACTTTTTCGGCGACGGCAAAAACAACAACAGCACCATCAGCAACAACATCAATATCAAATCAACCACATTATACTTTCCTTTTCTTAAGTCTGTGTTTTTGATTCTTTAGTTTTTTAGTGAATTTATACGATTCTATCAGTGAACAATACAATAATGGGGTCTTCTTTTGCAGAAATCCATCAAGAAATCTTTTAACCAAACGTTTTTCATGTAAATGATAAGGAAGAACACTCAACTCTTCAAAATCTATTTTTTAAAAAGCGTAAAAAGCCGGCGATATGCAGACACAATTAACATTTGTGTATATATCATATTGTGTTAGAAATTCACTAACTGATTTGTATGTTAAATAGTGAAACATGTCTTAAATCTTATGTTTCTAATTTAAAAGATCTGTGGGTCTTATTCATTTACACGCAATAGCTAGCGTTACGCTTTTTAGAGACGGCTTAGTATTCCTACATCACTTTTATCCCCATTAAAACAAAAACATCGCATTTGAATTGTTCTTGAAACCTTAAATTCACAGAAAGGTTACCTAAAATTTATCCAATAACAGATTAGAGGTTAACAGTATCACTTGACAAAGTACCATTGTACGTGTCGGTAGAGTATCTTCAATGTATCGTAGAAAATCCAGCTGATAAATAATTCAAATTTGAAACATTTGGAACATCGCGAATGAAATAGAATATTCTCGAATATTGTTAGATTGATTTTATGTACGAGGTCGCTTTCCTACAATTTTAAAATGTCTCACTATGACCGAAGTGTTTCCCTTGCAATTCTGTTTCCTATTTTGAGTAGATTTGATTTTTTTTAAAAAATATATTCATGTCTAAAATTTTGTAATAATTTTGTAATTAATGCAGCAAGAAAGTCTAAAAGATACGGCCTAAATCAGAAATTCCAGTACAACGGGGTTCATGCAATCAGGATGGCGTGCTTGGTGTGCCAGAATGTATCTCACTGCAACAGTACTCGTATCTAAATTATAGCGATGTCCAGCTAAATTAAAAGCCATCTTCCAAATTAGGTGTATATTCTCCGGACATGAGAGCAAAGTGTGTGCTACGTATTTGTTACGAAATGCAATCTGTACATACTAGTTAACGACAACGTTATTACAATTCATAAATAAGAAATAATCTTTTACTTAAGCTCATTCAAGTGTTTACGAAAATAACTTATTTTCATATTCCGCATATCTTCGTCATTTTTTTCTGACGTTTTCCATAGACCTTCCATATGTCTCCGTTAACGAATCATGTGTGCATAAATTGATGACGTAGCAGTTAAACAAATTGTGATTCGACGACAGTTTTTCAAATTCAAATTATTTTCGATTACAGACCGTCTTCGGGAATACTCGCAAATGCAAGAGTATCCATCCCAAATACTAAATAGCGTAATTTGATGAAACATTTTCAATACGTTTAAATTATTTTACATCAGATATTTGCACATTATGTACCAATCGTGTTAGTTTACACTATGCCAATGTTATTTTCTTTTTCCTTTTTTTTCTTTTTTTTTCATGAAACTGAATCATTATGAATTACAGAGGGCCTTTGAAGATGGAGAAAGCCTCTGAGTAAGGTACAGAGGCACATGGATAGAAACCACCGAGTCAACGACCTACCACGGGTCAGCTTCATGACTGTCGGGACTCGAACCAACGGCACTGAGTGGGTAAATGATAAAAAGCAAGCGACAATAATCACTCAGCCAAAAAATGCAATAAAGTTTTCGCATTATTGTATTGTCTAAAAAAACATGGGATACTCTTTTTTCATTTTATGACAAATATTAACAAATACATTGTATAGACGTTGTTCAGAATAAAACGACCATGTGGAAAAAATATATATCGGCGGCAAGAAAATCAAAAGAGACATGACATGGACCAAAAAGTATAAAAAAAAATAAAATTGCCATTTAGTATAATGGAGGGGAAGGCATGCAAAGAAATCGAAAATATCAAAGAAATCGCATGATTGTAAATTTATAGCATATGGGGAAAACAATGCAAATAAATGATACAGCAGGAAGGAGGTCAATGTGTGAGACATGTTTACTGAGTTCAGGTATCTATCCCCATCCCTTTCTTGTTGTCAGTACAAAACAAACCAATTTCATTTGAAGGGGTGTACAATTTTCATTATGTATGATGGCAATTATCAAAAGGAAAATTAAACTGACACATTATTAAGGGGGCATGGAATATATTTTTTATATTGTGAGCGCACGTGATAGCTACCGCGTTCGCACGCAGTTGTTATTTAATGCCAAGCTAAACTTTTTTTTTTTTTTTTTTTTTTTTTTTAGCATTTCGAGATTAAAACCGCTTATTAATATATACACGTTTTTAACCTAACAGTTAACTAGTCACATCATTCTCGAATCTGGCATACGAGAGGGAGAGAGAGAGGGTGATAAGTGTGGGTTTAAAAATCCTTTGAACTAAATTGTATGTTTTTGGTGATTTTCATAGTTTAAGTTGAAAAAGAAAATATTTTAGTGTGTTTTATTTTCTTTTCGCTTCATTGTTATGTTTCTGTTCTATTATCATCATTTATTGTTTCTGTTGTTCCGGAAATCACATTTTCGTGTTGTTTTTTTCTCTTCTTTCTTTTTTCTTTTTAAATAAAAAAAAAAATCATTATCTTTTCTATGTGTTTTAAAACCAAATATTTTTGCCGATAGCTAAGAGGGAAAACAATAACAATAAAAAAAATGTTGCATAAGCTTACATAACTGAAAAGGCAAGAGTCTTTACATTCAATAGTCTTCCTTTCCCATATCTGCGGAAAGTTATATCAAATACAGAGTGTTTATCATATGCTTTTAGTCGTTCTAACGCAATAGAAATGAAACACAAAGTACATTTCGTGCCACATTTACAGGCAATCCGCTTTTCTCTCTCTGCAAATGTTATCACAAATCTGGATACAAATCAAATAAATTACGCTGAGATGCGGCACGATCTATCGTGCTAACAGCTTCACAATAAAGACAAGGTGGTATTTAATATGACGTGATTGCATGATTTATGCGCTGTGATCCCCTCGTAACATCTCGCCTCGGATACTGCGCATCCCGCATTTATGACGATAACGCGCTTCTGTAGTTATTTCCCGCGGCACGGAAATGGCGATATCAGATTATTGAATAAGGAGTTCGATTATTTGTTAACGACTAGCTGCCATTTCTGCTGTGACGTTCATTCTTCATACTTATTGTGGGCTCCTCGCTGGGTTTTTACTGCCACAACTCGCTAATTATACCGCAAATCAATGAGGCTGAGGCCTGGGTGTGTTCTGGAATCCTGGTCTATTTATAAGTGATCATTTTTTTTTCAAGATTTTCTTGGTGCTAGAGACGACAGTGCGATTGTGAGGACGGTCAACCAATTAGACCGGCCCTGATTGATATAACGCTCGCAGCGTGAAAACACCAGAAAACCAAAGCGCTTTGTTATGTAAAGGACAGAAATGTTGCCCAAACCTGTGATATTATTGATTACAATGACATTTTGCGCTGCGGAGGGTAAAAATCAAAACATGACATTTGCAAAATCTGAGAATACTCACTGTTAATTAACCTTTTTTTTGTTATCAGATGGTGTTGCAACTAAACGAGAGTATCAGTTGTGTATCTTATAAAGCACATGCTGTTTCTAAACACAAGGACAGTCTTTTCTTATGTTCTAGAACATACATTCATGATAAATATTTCACATTTCAAGAAACTGCTTTATCACTAAATTATTTTTTTGCGATCTTTACAATTCAGCCATAGTTACATAGAAGGTGAGTCAGTCAGTTACTCCCAGAAATTCAGAAATATTAATGACAATATACTTAGGTAGTAGATAACTGATTAGACATTTAGATATAATGATTGTATCGAAAAGAAATCAAATTAAACCCTTGCTGACCACGTGGAATGCTAACAAACATTAATTACAACCTTGATATTTTTATCGCGTCATAAATTCTTTGAAACATAAATGAATTTTCTTGTATTTAAAAACAAAACAAACAAAAAAGGCATAACAATCTACAGTTTTTCTTTCTGGATTATGATCGAACATTTCATCCATATGCACACCAGATAGCGTGATCTCACTAATGGGGGAACATGCATGATTGCGTGGTACTGATTCTAGTCACGCATTTGACGCCATCTCCATTATATTGATCAGAGGTTTGAAAATTATCTTTTCACGAGATTATGGATTGATTGCGCATGTAAAGAGCAGATCCGTGTTATTTGTGATGATGATTACTTAACCATAATGCTATAAAAATTTCCAAAAATATTTGATAAAACTTTTGTCAAGCTTTTATAACAATTTTAATCACTTTCAAAACTTGTTTTCTTTAGAATTCATTGCGTAACTATTCAAAACATCAGCTCCTTTTCATTTCTTTTCATTTGAAATTTGAGGCTTTATTTGGGGAAAAAACAATTTCTAGATTCCGAGAAATATTAACAAGAAGTATGGAATCCACTAACACGCGCGCATGTCCATCACAACCCGTAAACAGAGGTCACTCAGAGGGCATTGTCTCAGTCTGGAGGTGGCTGTTATTCAGAGGTCAATTTTTCTATAAATCAAGTCACTGGCCTTAGTTTACAGGTTGGGTGATATTCTGAAATGACCAATCTGTAAATGCTTTTTTTTTTTATTGTTTTTAAGGTCAAGTCCCTGTAATGATTCCGCTTACCTCTACCGAGATAACCAAGGTACCCTAATGAAACATTAGGGAACTTGGATATCTCTGAAAGGCCATAAAGTCCGAAATGTAGAGGAACCATTACCGGGACTTTACCTTAATGCGAATTCACTCTTATTGATTAGAATTTCAAATCAGTAACACGAAATGTGTGCGTTTGAATGTGACCATTGTAATTGACCCCGTCTGTTATTTTTACTGGTAATATCAAACTTAAATATCTTATATGTTCTGTTTGATTATGTCAAAATCAGCTGATTATAGGTAAAATACGTGTAAACGTATATTGTCACTTATGTACATATATATGTTGCTTAATTTGACATAATGTGTTAAGAAACACAGGCTTTTAAAAGTTGATATCAGTTATGTAATTTTGAAGGAGAAAAGGAAGCCGACAACAACAACAACACCATTTATTTTCATTTTAGTATCATCATCATTACACTAAATTCAACCACATAAACATTTCTATAAATTAATTAGCCACTGAAAGGTGATAAAAATAGTCCACATTATATTTATTAAAACGTTTCACTCTATAAACAAATACTTTTGAAAATTAGAGGAGAAACAAAAGATCGTTCAGGAAAATACGATGTTCGAAAAATAATTCTTATATAATATTTTAAACAACAACTATATGGAGTAAAACATAGAACAAAAATGAAAAAATGAAAAAAAAGCAAAACAACAACAACAAAATAGCAACACAGGAAAACCATAATAATCAAAATCACCACAAGAGTTGTACATGTATATATAATGCAATACTGTTTACCTTGTTTGAGAGTCCAGTCAATGGCGGATTCTAATATCCAACATCTGTGTCTCTAGCGACGGTCCAGACCAGTATGGCACACTACTATCTTGTTGTCTTCGACTGGCCTGGAACTCAGTTTTCCAATACCACAGTTTCCGATACCTTCGTGTTAAATCTCTCCCTTGCCTAATGGGCACTATGGAGAAAAGGAAAAAATAAACAATAGTGGTGTATTGTATGTCTAAAAGGTCACCTGTATAAAACGAAATAAACAAAATTTATATTCCGGTTTTGGACCTGTCTTTATTTCTTTATTATTGTCTCATTAATTTTAGAAATAATGAAACTCTTACTATATGTCACATCCTCCTTACGAAAAATGATTTGCTATTGATTATCGTTCAGAAACAAATAATAACCTTTGGCAAACAAACCATACACGCTAAATGATTGTTTGACTAATGCAATTTCTTTAATGAATTGTTACCCTTCCCAACCCATTTTAAAGACTGGTTTTATAATTTTTCCTGCTTTGGGTGCTTATTGAATTCAAAATGTCGCTTTAATCTACAAAATTAAGAGTCTGAGAGACATGTTTCAAAGTTTACCCAAATTTTCTTAGAGGTATATCGATTGATCTTGGCAGATTTAACAGAATTTTACCGAGTAATGTTGATTTCTAGATCTTCAATATACCAGGTACCATATTTGTTTTATCATTTTTCATTATTTATCAAATATATGCCTATACAAAATAAATCGGATCGGAGTGCTACAGAAATAATGATCAAAGGAAAAAAAAGGAATGAAAAAATGACCCCACTGGGATTTGAACCACAATCCTCAGTTTCATGCAGAGTTGACTGTTCAATGCCTATTCAATGAGAGGTTATGTATAAGGACCAACAACCATTTCTTTTCTGCAATTTACATTGTATACGTGACATTTTTATTGTCTCAAAATGAGATATTTTTACGAGATTTAACGAGCCAATTTCATTTTTCATGTCGAGGAACATGTTGTGTTATTTTTGTTGATTCTTTAATCAGATTAACTAAAACTACATTACAATGGGCTGTAGGCTTACAAGATTTTCTCGCCATGAAAATGTTTCATTTACGGTGTATGATAACGTATCATTCAGGGTGTATTATACCGTATCATAATGGTGTATGATAACGCACCATTTAGGGTGTATGATAACGTATCATTATGGGGTCTGATAACGCATCATTTAAGGTGTATGATAAAGCATGAGTATGGTATATGATAACGTATCATCCAACATATCAGTCAGGGTGTATGATAACGTATCATTATGGTTTATGATAATGCATCATTCAGGGTGTATGATAACGTATCATTATGGTGTATGATAACATATCATTCAGGGTGTATGATACCGTATCATTATGGTTTATGATAATGGATCAGTCAGGGTGTATGATAACACACCATTTATGGTGTATGATAATGCATCATTCAGGGAATATAGTATGATTTATAAATGATGAAAGTTATGTCAGTTTAAATTATAGATGAGTATAACTTGTAAATGACAGTAAAATATATCTGTTCCATTTCATAATCAAAGTTATTCAAACAATGACATTATGGCTAAAATTGATTGGCACATCGTCGAAGATTCACAATATATTTGTTTTTCCGGCTGGGGTTCAATAATTCACCGCGGAACTGGATAAACATTGTTTTGAATTTTTGAATTTGACTCTTTTAACTATTTCGCAAATGTTTATTCACGTTCGCCATTTTAAGTTACTCTGTAACTGATATGAGACGCGCAATTTGACTGGATAACGGATCTCAATAAATCAGGCTAAGGAACCATTCAGATACACCAATCAGTCATGAATACGAAGGCTCTCACTGGTAGTAAATGTAGGATTCAAGAAAAGTAGTACATGTGTTGGGTATTAAAAAATGTATGCATAGCTTTACTATTTCCCATTTCGTGAAAAAATACAGGTCGAACTTTGTATATATCGCAAAAAGGCGAAAATATTGAATCTGAATACTGATCATCATATGTCATATGATCTCAGATATTTCATATTTATAATGAATCATATATAACCTGTAGCTCATAAAGAGTCTTAAGCATATAGAAACCAAAGTATTAGGTTCAATCGACCGATTCTAATTGTATACAAATTTAGTTAATTTCAAATTCTGCCACTTGTATATTTGACAGAAAATAATGGGCATTGTTCATCCGAATAATGCCAATATACCAGGTTTCTTAAATTTTTCTTAATTATTAATAATGCCTTCATGATAACAACAGGGTAGTAATGAAACTTAAAATAATGACAATAATAGCAAATCAATTTGACAAATAGCTATTGTGGCTGGCTTGATAGTTGATATGGACGACATTTGATAATTAATTTGATTTAGTTGCTTTGTTATCTCTAACCATCCATTTACCTCTCACGTTGATTTATAGCAAAAGAAAAAATAGAATATTTTTAGATTGGATGTACGTCACGAATGCCATACCGGCACTCAATTTTGTTGCAGACATTTTCTCAGTTCAAGGGCTACAGTGCTGTCAAAAATAGGCACAGGGGAACGAAATGCGACTTCCGACCGTGACTTGTCGTAGTACGCCTAGCTCATTATTTTAAGCAAAATCCGCTAAACCTCCATTATCAAGACATGTGCCCAGATCAAGGGTCATAACTCCGTCTAAAGTTGGCGAAGGCGAATGATAAGCAACCTTGGTCTGCAATTTATCATGGTTTATCTAGATGTTAAACTTAACTATTTATATAAAACATATCGATTTTTGTTTCATGTTTGGATGACAAATCAATCTAAGCAATAATACACGTAAATGAAATGACAAGGGGTGGGGTGGGGGCGGATAATACAGGGTTCTAAAATTAAAGATATTTGTCTCGATTTATTCACATATCTATATGTACCTATATGTACACACACTCAATCCCTACACTACCTATCTTTTTGAGACCGTTACCCTTAACATACATATCTTTTTTTTTGCCTTAAGCTTTGTGAATACCGTCAGTCTTTGAGACAAGGGAGGCAAGTATTCAGTTTTAGACAATTGTTAATATCATCTTAAACAATGAAGGCATTATTGTGAAAATAATTTAACTTATTTACTGTTATGAATGACACGTTTATAAATTAACTGATAAAAATTTGCACTTTTGTGTCCGAGTCTAAGTCAGATTCAATAAACTTGTAAAATAGGGTCCAGGACTCAACCCCAGAGCGACTAAGGACTAAGTGATTTGCTGCAAGCGACAATAGGCACTCCTCCACGGAAACCCAATATACCGTAATATTACTTAATAAAACGATGTGTAGGTCACCCCAGGACTATTAGTTTGACATATTCGAATGATCCAATTTCCTGATAATGTTCCTGGAATATGCAATAACCGCATCTCATAGAAGTATTAATCAGAACAGATTGCGTGTTGAAGAAAAGGCTCCATTACCCTTCATTGTTCATTGCTTTTAATTCTCAGCAAAGCATTTGATACAAAGGTCTACCTATTGATGAAAGCAAGTTGTTTTTGAATTCTTTTTTAAGGTATCCCATCCATCATTAAATTATAATCATGATCATTCAAATGCTTAAAAAGACTTCAGTGCAGATGCAAATATTCATTGAACTGGAGTTATAGGCTCTTTTGCTCTAAGTCTATAGAGGTTTGCATTTACTTTAAAATTCTCATGATCACTTGATGGACCATGATCACAATTAATGATGGACGGGTTACCTTAAGCTAGTACTTAACTTAAATCGTTTTCGTCATCTGCAATTTATTTCAGATAGCAATATCCACATAACAAGAGTTAATGTACACTTTAACTCCTAACACGGATCCAACCAGACCTGGAACTACAAAAGTCGCTGTATGTAATATAATGCAAGAAGTTAAACATGAAACTTATGCACACACACACACGTACACACAATCCCCCTCCCCTCTTTCTCTCTCTCCAAGAGTCTGAGATCGAGAGTTAACACAGCCAGTGTTGTCTCTAGACAGTACTAAACTCTCTTTTCATAAATGATGCAAATTCAATATATATTACTTAAGTTATATATCGAAGTAGAAAATCTTTTTATTTTCGACTTTGAGAAGTTATGACGTGACTATTTTAGAGCATGATTTATAGGGCATATAGAGTTGCACGACAGACTAAAATATTGCTAAACTTCAGTATATCTGAAAATAAACATTTCTCAGGACGATTTCCATATATATGCGTTTGAGGATGAAATATGTGTATTTCATCCAAATTTGGCTAACATATTGTTATACTTACGTAAAACTTATGAATGAAAAAAGAAATATATTAATGGGCTTATCTAAGAAGTACGGTGATTTTTAAAGTAGTAGCATCGAAACGTCGACTTCTATCTAAACTACGGCATGTTTATGTTTGTTTTGGGTTTAACGTCCCACCAACATTTCAGTCATTTGGAGACGATGTCTACTTGAGACAGATATAGTGCTGCCACACTGCAGTATCACGCCGTAGACATGTGGCATGATACCACACCCAGTCACATTATCCTGAAACCGGGTCAACCAGTCCTGTAACTACCCTTATATGCATTTTTATGTGCTGTACTACAAGTAATATAGTAGAAAACTTTTTATGGCAAAATCGTAGAATATTGCATCCGCAGAAATAATCCGCTATACGATATTAATTAATTAAAGTATTATTTGTTTGCTGGGTTTAACGTCCCCAAACAGTATTTCAGTCATTTGGAGACTATCTCTACAGATATAGCGGTGCCTTACTGCAGTATCACACCGTAGACATGTGCCATGATACCACACCCAGTCACATTATCATGTCATCAGGGCAACCGGTCCTGGAACTACCCTTATATGCTGAGCCACAAGCAAGGTAATTAGACAATTACAACTTTTTTTACGACTTGTTATGTCGCGGCTAAGGGTCGAACACACGATCTCCCGATTCTGGGACGGACGCTCTACCCACTTGGTCCCCAGGGCCTGTAAAAGGTAGCGATATCCGTTTAATTAAATAATAGGTATGTACACGTGTGTGTGCGGCGCGTGCTCTTGCCTGCTGGCTTGTGGTAGGTCGGTGGCTCTACCCGGATGTCTCTGTGGTCTGTGCACACAAAGGTTTCCTCCGACAGTAATTATCTAGATGTCACTATACAGCTGGTACAATACAACAACAACGCCAAGAAAAACGGGAAAATAAATATATTTATAAAGTATGAACAGAGGAATCTATGTACAGCGATACCTGTCTCAGTAAATCTGCAGGTATACTTGGAAAATGCATTTTATATACACGTAACATTTTTTTTCGATCATACATTAATCATAGAATGTATGTTTTATAGCAAACATACTTCATCAAAATATGAACATTCTGCCATTTGATTTTTTTTTCATTCATTCAATACATATTTTACAGCAAACATACCCATTCTAACACATTTTCTTTTGGAAAAAGAACGCAAACATACTGTATTTACAAAATTTAAACAATGTATTGTCAATCTTTTCACCATAAGTGCATATAAATTATCATCACTTACTCTTATAGACCACTGAAAATCCAGAAGTGACTGAAAGTAGGTCCAAGTCAGGTTTTAAGGTGTTTCCTTTTCCTGCATTAGCATATAAGACGATGATAATGAGCACCATAATTTACCATACTTCGCACAAAGTCATACTTTATTAACCCTTTCCCTCATATAGACTCATTTTGATGCACTCAACAGGTACCACATAAAGCCTGATCTGCAGAAAACCACAGTTAAACCTTACCAGATTTAATTATAAAGTCCTCATTTCCAGACCACTGAGGAGCAGCGAACAGCATAAAACCTGATCAGCCTGCGAGTAACTCGCAGGCTGATCTGGTTTTATGTTGTTTGCATAGGTCTTCCCATGGTTTCCTCTATGAGGGAAAGGGTTAAACATATTTTTTTTTGCTGCTTGGAAACATTTTCTTACAACTTATATACTATTCCCTCTTGACACTTCCTGGGTTGGACCAGTACTTGAAAAATCCTTGCCCTAAATGGGGTTCAATCCCATTACCTTCTGCTCCTCAGTCATTTATATTTCCACTGGACCCAAATACTTAGGAGCGAGTTCATTATTTTTGTCCCTTTAATAAAAAATACCTTAATATTTTATTTCTTAACAAATAATGTTAATTATTGAGGTAAATACTTATGTCAACATATTTCATAAAACAGGAATGTCAGAATGCATTTCTTCCTTAAGTATTACTTAGCGCTAAGAATTGTTAGTGAAAATAGAGCTATATCTGCCTCACTTGTGGTCCAGAGGAAACGTATCCAACTGTGTCCAACCTTTAGGAACCATCAAGAGGAATTACCGGTAGTTCATGTTGTAAGAACTTGTCTCCCTATCAGCGTAAAATAAACAAGTTTAATCTAGCTGTAGGATATCTCTTAGACATCTGGTTATATTGGGTCTTAAGGGATACAATATGAACCAATACATTCAAATCTGATGTCAAGCCTGGACTTAAGTGTTAACCATGTAAGTCTCAAGCAAGAGCTTTTAAGGTATTCCATCCATCATTAAAATATGATCATGGTCCTTCAGATGCTTAGACAGACTTCATAGGATGCAAGTATCCAATGACTGGAATTTTAAGGCATCCTTGCACAAAGTCTATAAAGGCTTGCATTTATAATAAAATCCTATGGTCACTTGATGGACCATGATCACAATTTAATGATGGTGGAAAGAATTACCTTAAGTATGATAATCTTTGTATCTTTAATAGACAGTTGTCTATATTGACCTGACCATCAAATAGCTACATAGGGATAACAGATAGTCAATGGTTGACCTGCTTCACACAAACAACACATGGTTTTATTTGAGCAGTTGACCTAGCCAGGAACTGGAAAGATGGACCTTAATTTTTCAATGCTTAAAACTAGAAAAATGCTTTATATATAAAGAGTAGCTTTTCACAGTTTAAATGTAGACGAGAAAAATATCAAATATGTTTGCACAGCATGAATGAGAATCTCAAAGAGGAAATATGGTACATCCCTATAAATCAGGACGATCTGCTTCAAGAAGACCAAAAGTCCCCAAATGTTCACTCTTGTCACTAAACAAGCCCAGCTAATGTGTTTAAGTTTGAATTATTCATACCATTATTACCATCATTATATCACAAGACTACCTGATAATTTGCTTATTGATTAGAATAAATAATTGGTGTGTACTGTACTCTCATACAAAGCTGACAATGACATTACTATGAATCAGGTCTGTCTGTCTTTTTCAGGTAAACAACACAGCAACGTATCTGACCTGCAGTGAATATCCCCAGTGAAAGTAGGGTTTGCCGAACCTACTCCCAGTGAAAGTAGGGTTTGCCGAACCCACTCCTAGTGAAAGTAGGGTTTGCCGAACCTACTCCTAGTGAAAGTAGGGTTTGCCGAACCTACTCCTAGTGAAAGCAGGGTTTGCCGAAACCTACTCCCAGTGAAAGTAGGGTTTGCCGAACCTACTCCTAGTGAAAGTAGGGTTTGCCGAACCTACTCCCAGTGAAAGTAGGGTTTGCCGAACCTACTCCCAGTGAAAGTAGGGTTTGCCGAACCTACTCCCAATGAAAGTAGGGTTTGCCGGACCTACTCCTAGTGAAAGTAGGGTTTGCCGAACCTACTCCAAGTGAAAGTAGGGTTTGCCGAACCTACTCCTAGTGAAGGCAGGGTTTACCGAACCTACTCCCAGTGAAAGTAGGGTTTGCCAAACCTACTCCTAGTGAATGTATGGTTTGCCGAACCTACTCCTAGTGAAAGTAGGGTTTGCCGAACCTACTCCCAGTGAAAGTAGGGTTTGCCGAACCTACTCCCAGTGAAAGTAGGGTTTGCCGAACCTACTCCCAGTGAAAGTAGGGTTTGCCGAACCTACTCCTAGTGAAAGCAGGGTTTGCTGAACCTACTCCCAGTGAAAGTAGGGTTTGCCGAACCTACTCCTAGTGAAAGCAGGGTTTGCCGAACCTACTCCCAGTGAAAGTAGGGTTTGCTGAACCTACTCCCAGTGAAAGTAGGGTTTGCTGAACCTACTCCTAGTGAAAGCAGGGTTTGCCGAACCTACTCCTAGTGAAAGCAGGGTTTGCCGAACCTACTCCCAGTGAAAGTAGGGTTTGCTAAACATATCCCCAATAAAAGCAGGGTTTGATGGTCCCACATCCACTGAAAGCATTTTTTGCAGACTTCTCCAATTTTTTTTCTGTAATATTTGTCTGAAAGAAAGCTCATTTCTGAAGTTACTTTTTTTGTAAATTTCTTTGGAAATTGTCAGAAATCCTTTTCAAGAACACTGCTACTGTATTTCATTTCGTATATATAGCAAACAAATATTGCTAGAGATGCACAAAGCATGCAAACATCCAGGGACTAGATAAATCTAAATGTGTTTTGTTATTTTAAAGATAGACAAAAACCATTAATGACTCTTCATGGCCAATATAACATTACCGAGAACAAAAGGGCCAAGATAGTCCTGGGATGCTCACTTGAGTGAGATTGATATGTATTTTTGATGACAACTTGGCAAAAAATGTGTAAACTATATTGTGTTCACATTTCTTTTACTAAGATATGCCTTGTTTACCTACTTTTTTCACCCAATATGACCCAGGTTCTACCTAATAGACAAACATTATGACCAAGTTCTATGAGGGTTGGGCCAAAAATATGACCTATATAGTGTTCGCAAGTGTCTTCTAAGATTTTCTAAGAATTGACCTAATATCCCATTTTTTGACACCTCATGACCCAATTTAAAAATCATGGAGAAAAACATTCTGACCAAGTTTGGGCCAAACATATCACCTCTAGTGTGTTCATACACAGCTAATGAGGGACAATGACAATAAATAGTTACAAAAGCTCAATGCTGTGCACAAGTGCCTAAATAAGCTCTAGAGTTGTAACATAGACCATTTTTGCTTAAAATCACAATAATATAACTAAGAAACCTGTTCATATTAGAATGTTTAGACAGGATTAAAAAGAAATCGACAAAATTTGAAGACAAAAAACAGTCATAAAGGCTTCATCCAGAGCACAAGTACTCAGATAAGCTTTAAAGTTGCAATTCAGACCAGCCTGAGTTGTTTTTTTTTTATAACACTATAAAATAACTTTTAAACCTGTTCACACTGGAATGTTTAGCCAGGCTAAAATAAAGTTGACAAAATTTACCATTGTTATACAGACAGCAGATGCTTTTGCATAAAATTCTGTTGAAATGTTAAATATGCCAAGTCACCATTTCAAATCTGAATGTGTTTTAATCAAAATAAATGTTGAGCATTACAACAGTAGGATTTTTTTTTTTTAAATTTTAACCAATCTGCATAAGAAACATCTCTTCTTGAACTATATTTTAACTGAAAGGCTTAAATCATGGCAATAGATTTGCATTTAGACAATATAGGATTTAGACTTTTGATAAAGTGCATCAGCATCCTTTGACATTATACATTCCACAATCTTTATAATAATTTTTTACCATTATGAAGCTATTCAGACGAGACCTTGTGACCAGTTTTAAACTAGATCAGCATGCAAGTGCTTTGCAGATAAATCAGATTTTATGCTGAGAGTTTTTTTTTCTATTTGTAGGGTTAGAGTATCAACCCATTCCCAATTGAAAATAAGTAATATTTTCACAAATTGGCAAAAAAATTAACTCCCACTAATGAGGTAAGTTTTGTTTGTTATTAAATTATGTATATGAAAGTAACTGGCTCTTATAACAATATGTTACACATACTAAGTCACTATCTGCTTAAGAATTTATTTCCAATAAGATGAAATATGTCAACATTTTTTCCAATTGCAGGCTGGCTATGGTCCCCCCCCCCCCCAAAAAAAAGGCAGAACCCCCTGCTGGTTTTCTCTTCAGTTCCTCTGAGATGAGAACATTGTAAAACCTATTTAAAGTGAAATTTGCTTGCAATCTGATGGTGTTCCATGGAAAAAAACTGCTAGAAATGAGTGCTTAAGGATTAATAATGATCAACGTAGACATAACGTGTGAGTCGACCTCCTCGGACCTCTCGAATGCGACTGCAGTGACGTAGGATGGGAAATATGGATCGGGCCACATTGTCAATCTTCAGTGCACCATATTCCTTTATATCATTTTCCACAATGAAATAGCAGCCTGTAAAACAGAAAATTACCATATAGTAATCATAATCATATCTACCCCTATAACACAAATATAGGTTATTTTATACAATATCACATCACTGCAAAGTCAAACCAAACTGATAGCAATTTTCAGACTTGAAAGACTCAAGGGATATCTAAATATATTCAAGCTGCAAAAGCACACATGCAACTCACTGTACATCATCTTGACCTGTAAAATACAGGCAGCCAAACCTACAAATTATTATCACAATGAACAATCACACTGGCACCTTACACTATAGAAAATTGATGTATCGCAAGCATTAATCAGTTATACAGAATAATGCTTGATCAATACAAAACCAAATCTCTTATTCATACTACAGCATAATGAATTAATGATTTGATTCCTGAGAATCAAAATACATTTATAGGAACTTTCAAAATTTCCCATGGGCTGCCAAAAATGCAAACACTGTCCCAGGACGCAGAGTTTAGAAATTCCAGAGAAAAGCTCGAGAGTAACCCTCTCCTCTGAAGAGTATTCATTAGTAGACAATGTATATACTTGAACATGTATACCATAGATAGGTCCATGGCAGATAAAAGGCAAAGGTAGAAACCACATCATAGCCACATTTTTCTGTGATAAGATTGTTTTCAAAACTTAACCTATTGACCTAGATAGTATATATTATGCAGATTGTTAATGGTCTACCTTTACCCCCCCCCCCCACCCGTCCCCAATTATTTAACAAAGATTTTCTTTTTCTTTGAAAAATTTGACAAAAACCAGTATGAAACTTGATCAGGCTGCAGGGTCATTTGCAGGCAGATCTGGTTAAATACTGGTTGAATAGTTCTATTTTTGTAGGTTATTGTATGATAAGGGGTAATACTTCAAACACTTCTTGCTCGTGGGAAATTACAGCTATCAAAGAAAGAATTTAATACCTCTACAACACAGATCTTTCCTTATCATGCCACAAACACCTGAGTATCTATCGATTCCAGATTTCCATTTTAAGTAACAGTGACCTTGACCCATCCCATCCCAAACACAACCAAAAATTGTTTTGTGCCATAAAGAGTTGTAATATGCTTCAATGTAACAGGAATGATGCAAAATTATTGTAACTGCTTATTTATTTTCATGCATTTACCAGTTTTGCAACATGCCTGCAATATAAGATATTACATGTAAGAGGCAAACAGCAGGTACTTGAATGTTGCCCTGATTTTACAGTCAGCATGTACATAAGAGGAAAACAAATATATTATTCTATCTACAATATTTCATATAAATCATGATTATGGTTTACAATTTATTTTCATTGTCTTCTGATGCATGCTGTGAAGGTAGAAATAATTCAAGAAGATGAATGCTTCGAAACTGAGAAATGATGGTTAATATCAAATAAGCACAGAGAAATATATGAAATAGCATGCAGAGATCTGGTTTTGCCTCAAAGCCATAAATGTAGTTTAATAATCTTTGAACATGAAGTTATGAGGAAGATTTTACAGTTATAGATGGGAATGACAAAAAAAGTTGAAGATGGTTATCAGATCACCCCCTCCAACAATTTAAATAATGTAGCTTGTGACAGAATGATGTGGGCTATCATATTTTCTAATAAAAAATATCAATTCAGTTCTAATTCAATGCAGTAATTCTTGTAACAAATAGTTTCCCCATCATCATAACTCGGCAGAAGTAGTCACTGACTATGGATAAAAAACTACAGGTTTGTTTTTTGCTTTGGGCCTGAATTTTTCCAAGACATTCCCAGCGGAACATTTCACTAAACTTTGTCAAAAAATATCTTCATAAGCCTAAATTCACAGATATGAAATTTTTTCTATGAAATTTTCTTTACAAAAAAGTGTTGTGTTTTTATAATACAATGAAATAGGTCAACTTCTTCCATGTTTTGTTAGGAAAATAAGACATTATTAGATACTATTTAGAACAACAGACCTATGACTAAGATCAAATTAGATTGTACAAAATTAAGTGGAACGGGCCTAGGAGTACATCACTGATACAATCTTGGAACCAGCAGTAGGGATTAGCATAAATGTCATGTAACTGGCATTTAGGATTTGACGTGATGTGACATGATAGGTTTTTTTTCCCCCTTCTTTATCAGGGGTCGTTCATAGATGTCTTCCCCTCTGAAAGTTTCTTAAAATTCATGCAGTTTTCCCAAAATTTGCTATTAAGGACTTCTCTTTCCCCAATGTAAAGAAATTGGCAAAATATGAGGCCCCTTCCCATCATCTGAAAAAAAAAGACCTCTACTGCATGACGGTATGAGAAGTGACATTGACAAACGTATTCCTATATAGACCCCATTTCTGTAAAGCTGTTTGGTATAAAAATTTCAAATTAATGTAAAATATTTAGATTTTAAAAACTTCCTACCCTCTGTCTCCTTCGTCTCCTGCAATATGTAGTCATCATATTTTTGGCGCGCTGTCAAGTTCATGGTCGAAAACTTTTGTTTCATCAGCTGATATTTTTGAGAGTAGGCTTTGTTCATCCCCTCGATGAACTTGTTCACCTGGTCGTAGTTAAGTCTACCTTTCAAGTATCTGTCAAAAGGACAAATACAAGCAGTGATCAGGCAGATAAGCAGGGAATACATAGAAATACTAACAAATAAAATGATAGTTGAAAAAGGCTTAAAGGCAATGTAAATGCCTTTCTTTGATCCCCGAACACCTCTGCAGATAAGAGAAAAATGTCATCCAGCTGGGAGATCACAGTGGGGGTCCTCAATAAACCAATAATTAGAGCAAACCAAATGTGACTGATTTCTATGACCCTTCCAATGCCACCACTTAGGCAATTTCAGACTACTGTTGGGCCCAGCCAGATACGACGGTGAAATACCCAGCAGTGTGCCACATTCCTTTCGTACCTATTTTCAATGCCTTTAAATAAGCAGAATTGCCACTGACGGTGATTAATACCCCCATCTTACCTCATTGTCATGTGATGTGAATGTTCGACAGGACGTAACATGACGGGATGTGCATAACTGATGAGACAAACATGTTCTTATGTAGCCCCCATTCCTGTGAATACGATAGGGCTTACACTATGCTTACTTTGGAACATCTTGGAACTCATCCACTGTCAGGAACTCTATTTCCGGCAGATACATCGTCACCCGTGGGTTTGAGCCCTGCACAGTGGTAGCTGCCTTCTTCTGAGGTGCTGCATTTCCTGAATACTTCTGTTGGTGCGATGAAGATTTCTGTGTGGCACTTGAGGGTTTCAGGTGATAAACATTCTCCCTGTCGGTAAAAATTATACAGTTTTACATACACTAGCACAAAAAGGGTTTGTCGTAGTAATTATTTATTGCTATATAGCTGTCAGCCATTGCAAATATATAACCTACAATTCATCAAACATTGCTAACAGTTTATTTATCAAACTACACACATATATATAGCAAACACCATTGAACTAAAGGTCAAGCTTGCTTTAAATGTTTGAGTTTCTGGAAACTATAGAATAAAAACATTGCAATATTTCTTATCATTGATTCATTATTGTTAGGTAAAAGGCTATTAAACTTTTCAATTGTTGGATGTTCAAAATACATACTAGGAATATATTTCTGTCTTAACTCTTGGAACAAAATACCATCTTGTTAGAATATTAAGAAATAAATGCTTGTTGTAAAATTATATAAAATATCCACGTAGTTAAAAAAGAGCTGTCAGGGAGACAGTGTGCTTGACTAATCTCAGTGCTTTATAGTATAAAAAAAAACAGCTGAACCTTTCAAGGGCCATATATCTGTCAAAAACATGATAGTGTCTGCTCTTTTCTACTCATTGCATTTATGTTGCTGAACAAGTATCAAAGCAATAACATGACTTTGAAATATTTATGGGTGTATTTTTATGTGGTCACAAAAGGAAATAATTATGTTAAAATCCATGCTAGAGCTATGGGTCTTGGTCAGTGAGCTACAATTATGACCCCAAATACATTTGTAAAGTTTCAAGTAAATACCTTTGGTGGTTGTGGAGACTGAATTTGCACACATAATCTTAACAAGGAATTTCTAAGTTCAGAAAGGGGAATAATTCATGAGCTACAATTATAATCCCAAATACATTTGTAAAGTTTCAAGGGAATACCTTAAGTGGTTGTGGAGATATAAGAAGATAGAAAAACTTGCATGCAAAACCTTAACCTTCAATGTTACGCTGATGCCAGGGTGAGAAGGAGAGCTCTTACTATTCTTCAACAAGGGTCAGGACTGCCACAAAATACGCCCATCATGGTATGGGGACTCTCAGAAATAGCTCAGAGAAACAAGCTACTGTCCATAAATAAGCAAAATAATTCCAAAATCCCATTATTTAATGATGTTAATCATAAAAAAAAAATGTTGATACATTTCTATTAATTAACTGCAAGATCTGACAACACCTCATAGGGTCTAAGGACTAGGGACAAGCAAATTTTCAAGTATGTTGTGTACATCAAGGGCCATAACTTCAAAGTCATTCACATGAGAATGCTGGATATCGAACTCAGCCAAGATATTATGGCCATGCACATGTGTGAAAATTTAAACCGGACAATCACAATTTCAAGTATTTTGTGTACATCAAGGGCCATAACTTCTAAGTCATTCACGCGATAATGCTGGATATCGAACTCATCCGCGACATTATGGCCATGCACATGTGTGAAAAGTTTGAAAAGGATTGGACTAACGGTATTGAAGTTAAAGCCCGGACAATCACAATTTCAAGTATTTTGTGTACGTCAAGGGCCATAACTTCTAAGTCATTCACGCGATAATGCTGGATATCGAACTCATCCGAGATATTATGGCCATGCACATGTGTGGAAAGTTTGAAAAGGATTGGACTAACGGTATTGAAGTTAGAGCCCGGACAATCACAATTTCAAGTATTTTGTGTACGTCAAGGGCCATAACTTCTAAGTCATTCACGCGATAATGCTGGATATCGAACTCATCCGAGATATAATGGCCATGCACATGTGTGGAAAGTTTGAAAAGGATTGGGCAAACGGTATTGAAGTTAGAGCCCGGACAACAAATGTTCCACGCCCGCCCGCCCGCCCGCCGTGAGTGTTCACATAATACGCCCCATCTTAAGATGGGCGTATAAAAAGTCAAGCTAAAAGCTGATCTGACCCCCACTAAATTTTGTTAGACAGACGCTCCTATATCAGCATGGTTATATTTGGTAAAACATGATGAACAGTGGAATATGTTCCTAGCTTATTCAAGATTTTATGTATTACTTAGTGCTAAGTATTGTAAGAGGAAATACAGCCTTGATCTAGATATTAGAAGGTAATCTCCACAGAAAAACATCCGTCAGAAAAGGCTAACAAGAATTATCATTGAAGATGATGAATACCTCCAGATACCACTTTGTCACAGTTACTGTTACCATGTCAGACAGTCTTAAGAAATATAACAAAGGGACAAAACTCATTCAAAAACAAGCGAATCATGAGGTACCAAAAATATGTGCAACCAGACTTGGTATTTATCAGACTAGAGTGTTTTAATCAAAGTCCGATTTAAGGTAGCCAAGAAATAGGGCAGACAAATCCCATCTACAGATAGGCAAACCGAAGAACATGACTCTTATATAGCCCACATATACTCCGTATCTGGGGATATAATAAAAAAAAATCTTTTTATTACGGGAATGACTATTGATTTTCAGCATGACATTAAGATATGAACAGTAGGTGGACTAAATGTGGCAGTCCAAACCATGATGAACTGCAGAAAAATGAAATTCATTTCTTAAAATAAATCACACCCACTCAAAGTTGGATTCAAATTCTGGACCTTCCTCATAAAATCCAACACTTCAACAAAAGATAGCTTTTTGGCAAGAGGATATAATTGCCAATTTTTAATACATTAATTCCTTTATACTCCCAAACTCAGTTAGTATCTGATTTTACTTGAAGACCTTGTTTATAACCCCATGTGAGCAAGCCAAGATCTCACAGGGGCAAGCTTTCTGAAATTTCTTGAAGACAGCCAAAAATGTGGCGTTTAGAGTGTCCACAAGCAATTGCTGATGATGGACACAGGCTGGTCACAATAGATCACCTTGTGTACAAATGCTCAGGTAAGCTAAAAAGCTCTTCACCAAAAGCTGAATTATGCAACTGAAGGATAAATCCTTCTGAATTTGCTCCATCTGACAAAGGATTAAGTGGAAATGTTTGTCTGTTGGTTCTATTATAATGACATTGAAATATAACAAATAACATGAGTAACAGGTAACAGTAATAAAGCTAAGATGCCCAGATAGCCATGGTAATGCACAAGAGTCTCAGGTTTGAATCCAGGTTTGAAGCCAAGAAGGTAAAGTTGCTGACTTTAACACTCACTTAGCCCTTCACTACGTGGCTTCGAATCCCGGCAGGGTCATTCAGATTTTCATGTGAGGAAGCCTTCCAGCTGGCTTGTGGTAGGTCGGTGGTTCTACCCGGATACCTCCATGCATTCGGGGTCTTCCTCCACCTGTAATTAGCTGGACGTCGCTATATGACTGAAATACTGTCGAAGCGACGGTAAACTCAAATAGTCAAGTCAAGTCAATAGTCAAGTATTTTAGCTGTGAAAACTTGTTTTGTAATCAATGTGAAATGAATACAATTTAAAGTGGTTATGAATGATACTTACTTGTCTGCTTGTGGTTTTGGAAGCCTGTCAGGCAAGTTGCTGAGCATGTAGGTCAGGTTGTCTTTCAGCATAACTAACCACTGGGTCTCGTTCTGTGAACAGGACATGAGAGAAAAGAAATCCAGATATTTTCTGCCTTTATGTGTGCTTGTTTATTGTTCATTTGAAGACTTTGTCTACTTGAGACAGTTATAGTGCTGCCACACTGCAGTATCACACCATATACATCATGTGGCAGGATATAACATTATCCTGACACTGGGCCAACCAGACCTGGAACTACCCTTATATGCTGATCGCCAAGCAAGGGAGCTATATTAGTAGCAGTACCATTTTTTACAACTTTGCTGCCAGGGATCAAACCAGTGGCCTCTTGATTCTGTGGCAGACACTCAAACCACTCAGCCACCTGGACCAGTTTGTGACTTTAAACCCAAAATATTTGTAAGTTTTCTAATTTCTTTGTAAACATAATATTACAAGACTGTATATAGAGAGTTCTCTATCTTTTTGGTGGTTTCAACTTTCCAATGTATAAGTTTTCAGTTTGTTTTCTTATTTCTGTTTAATGGGGTGGGGGTCTGTTTGCTGATTTTTTTTTTTTTGTTCTCATTTCCGAAGGGAAAGAGCTTAGAATGCAAATGATATATTTTATAATTTCAGAAATAAAATGATATTTCCACATTCTGGTCAAAAGGCTGTATAAGGAATAGCTAAAACAGAAATAATGTATATGTCTGCAATACTGTTTTGTTGTCATTGTTAGAAAACCCATATTTGCTCAATATGCTTTGCTTCTTAATCTACCATGGGATATTTGGTTAGCAAAACTTAGTACTCAGGAATTATTAATTAGGCATTCCATTGGATCTGTGGCAGAGACAGCGTGGCGAAAGCAAGGATCAATTGACCAATGAAATGATGGGGGATTTTGAAAGTTAGCTTTGTTCTACATGTACCATGTAGAGCTGATGTCATGCTTCACGCCTAAGTGCTGCAGTTTATCTTGTGGGAACAGTGAGTCAGTTTTGCTTTTGTAAATTTCAATCAAGAATATTCAAAATACTATGTTTTCATTGGTCAGCAAGTAGCTGATTATCATTCATGTAAACGAAGTATTACACAGTATATACAGAAGTGTTTTATACACCATGGGTTTATGACAATGTTTTGTTGAATTCACATGAAAGCTTGATTATAGTATACCACAGGAAAGCTTGATCATGGAATATCACAGGAAAGCTTGATCATGGTATACCACAGGAAAGCTTGATCATGGTATATCACAGGAAAGCTTGATCATGGTATATCACAGGAAAACTTGATCATGGTATATCACAGGAAAGCTTGATCATGGTATATCACAGGAAAGCTTGATCATGGTATATCACAGGAAAGCTTGATCATGGTATATCACAGGAAAGCTTGATCATGGTATATCACAGGAAAGCTTGATCATGGTATACCACAGGAAAGCTTGACATAATGGTTGATCTCACAGGAAAGGTTTGATCAAGAACTGATAATGTCAGGATTGTCTTAATCCGTGATATAATTTTGTTTAGAATTTGTGTACCAACTTATAACCTGTTTGATCTGTCCACTGGTATACTGAAAACTCTGATCTAGGCTGAAGATGGCTGATTCTAAACTGGTTTCACAAAATATCTAAAATTGAGGTTTTCATCAATTTAAAATCTCAATACCAATTTGCCACAAATATGACAAATGGAAGAAATTTAATACCACTCCCAGTACCATTTTCTGTCTGGGAATGCAATGAAAGGAAGTTTGCAAAATATGTAGTTTCTAGGACAATACCTAAGATTATGAATTTCGGAGAAAAAAAAATTGATATGTTTTGTGAAATAAAAGAGTTGGAAATATGCAAGCAGGATTTCAGACTCTAATTGAGTATTATACCATTGAACTAATAAGCATATAGGTTCAGTCTGAGCATGAAAATAATATCAATTGTAATTTTCATTTTCTAGAACACAAGGCCTGTTCACACAAACCATTTTTTTTTCAAAAATAGATCTAAGTGTTAAAGAGTTTGAACTGCTTTGAGATTTGAGTCCTCCCATATACATGTACAGAATATGTAAAGAAAAAACAGAATCCTTTTCCTATAAAAAATTGGAGTCCATGACTCATGACTAGAAATTAGTAAATACCTTGAAGATGCATTTAAAAGTTGAAAATATTGAAACCTTTATTTGGTCAATTGCTTGGCTTTTAGCGCTGTTGCTCCTCCTCTCATCAGCCACTTTGATCTGCAAATTCTCAAGCTCTTTCTGTAGTTTCTGTATAAAATACGAGTTCAAAAGCCAGCATTAGCCACATACCTTATGAATATTCATGCATCACATTAATGACTTTATGATAATTATTTATTTATTGAATATAAGATGGCATATGGCTCAGTGGAGATTAATCTTTGCCCTGGAGAGTGCAGAATCTGACCTACAATATTGTATGAATACACATAAGAGCAGTTATAATGGATTATATTTTTTTTTTGTTAAAATCAAAACTGAGCAAGTATCAATTCTTGACGTCATGTAATGTAAGTATTAAGTATCATTATTTTTTATGAATAGTATTGATATTTTTCTTATGTATTTATATTTTTAAGTTGGATTTTTGTTTTTCATAGTGTTTTGTAATTAGAAATATATGCTTTATAAGTAAGATTATTAATGCACCTGTAGTGAAAATTGGAGTCAACATCAATCAACACTTAACAATAGTACCTTACACACACAGCCAGTCAGTTTAGGTAAATCTAATTATCACTCATGTATTAAATAATTATGAGGGAATTACGTGTGTGATTTATGATTACTTTGGTCACAGACTTGCCTCTTATTTTGTTAGGCAGTTTAAGTAAGGTGTTGAAATCAATCAATATATCAATTACAGAAACCACCCATACACTTTTTATCTGATATTACGTAATATCAATCATATGAAGTGGGGGGCAAAACAAGAGCATGTTTAATATATGTATAATTGTATATATATAAATGTTGGGTTCACATCGTCTCCCAAAAATGGTGCATATTGTTCCGGTTCACACCGTCCATGGTTCACATCATCGGTCATTCCCAAAAAACTGTTCTATCTTCCTCTATATGCACTTTGAACAGTTTCACGGCCAATCCTCAGTTTATACATACATGTAACCAGAATTTGTATGCTTGTTTGTCAGGTTTTGGCGAAACCACTTGAAAAAGGTAGTAAATTCCACCCACCCCGCCAACAAAAAAACAACAACAAACAACAAAAACAAACGAGCTGTCAGAGGACAGCACGCTCGACTACTCAAAATGCTTGTTGGTAAATCAAAAGAAATCTATTTCAATTCTTGCCCTTCACATACCCTGTACAATAATAATAGTCAAAAATGATATACCTTGATAGTCTGATACCCCTTAATATTTTCATGAAGTCAAAAATCAATCCCATGCCTAGTTACTGAGACATAAGCATAATAACACTGCATGTGAAACTTAAACCAAAAATCCAAGTTAGAAAAGGGCCATAATTTGCATAAAATTCAGTCCAAAAGTTATTCTCCTTGGTTTTCAGATGCCCCTGAAGACACTCCTGAACTTTCTAGTCAATTCAACAAGCAATTTCTGAGATATAAGCTGGATAGTAGCTTGAATGCAAAAATTTGACCAAAATTCTAAGTTAAAAGGGGGCCATAACTTTTAATATATTTCATCAAGAGTTATCTACCATGAAAGTATGATACCCCTAAACATATTAAAGATGTTTCAAATCAATCGCATGCCTGGATACTGAGATATAAGCATGAAAGTACCTTGCATGCAAAACTTTAACCAAAATTTCTAAGTTAAAAAGGGGCCATAATTTGTAACATATTCTATCAAGAGTTATCTACCATGAAAGTATGATACCCCTAAACATATTAAAGATGTTTCAAATCAATCGCATGCCTGGATACTGAGATATAAGCATGAAAGTACCTTGCATGCAAAACTTAAACCAAATTTTCTAAGTTAAAAAGGGGCCATAATTTGTAATATATTCCATCAAGAGTTATCTACCATTAAAGTATGATACCCCTAAACATACTAAAGATGTTTCAAATCAATCGCATGCCTGCCATAATTTGTAATATATTCCATCAAGAGTTATCTACCTTGGTTGTCTGATGCCCCTAAACCTATTCATAAACTTTCAAGTCAATACCATGAATGGTTATGAGATACAAACTGGATAGTAGCTTGCACGCAAAACTTTTACCAAATTTTCTATTGCATGCAAAACTTTAACCAAAATTTCTAAGTTAAAAAGGGGCCATAATTCATGATTAATTCAGTGAAGAGTTATCTACCTTGGTTGTCTGATGCCCCTGAACATATTTATAAACTTTCAAGTCAATACCATAAATGGTTATTGAGATATAAGGTTGATAGTAACTTGCATGCCAAACTTTAACCAAAAGCTGCAACGCCAATGCCGACGCCAACTCAAGGGCGACTACAATAGCTCTCATATTCTTCGAATAGTTGAGCTAAAAACAATGGTGTTTCTTCTACTTCTACGTTTTACTACCAAACAATCATTGAGGATTATGAGTGGAAGGCACTGTCAAGGGAAACACAATGTGCTGATTCAAATCAGGAAATATTGAGAGGAAGATTTGTGTGAACTCTACCTGCAGGTGTTGTATACAGCTGTCATCTCTGAAGGCAACTCTGAGATCAAGAGTGAATTTAACATTGTCCAGTTTTGTCAGGAAACTTTCCTCCACTGCTTTAAAACTGTTGCAGTCCATCTTGGGTATCTGTGAAACACAAAAGGCAGTGTTGTTAATAAAAATTCACTGAACATCCCAAAAGGGCGTCTGCTTCATGAAACATTTGAGCTTAGGACAATGTAAATCTTAATTATCCTGTGTGGACCTATTAAAAGTATTATCGTGGATGTAAGCCTTTCAACAGCTTAATTTATTAAGCACTGAACTATATTCCAAAGCAAGGAAGAATTCAATATAAAAATCATTCAATGTAAATCAGTGCAGAAAGTATTGATGGTATTATCTTAAACCCTTAAAAATGCCCTTAAATGACATAGGGGGTGACTCAGTTTTTATTGTCTCAAG
>CM037777.1:51252233-51282344 GCA_021229015.1 Solen grandis
TTGATTCATGTGGTGAAGAACATTTGGAGTGGTTTTGATCAGGGAGCTATACGATCACTATATGAAACAATTAATATATTAGTATTAATACCAAGAAGAATTCATGCTGTTATAAAAGCAAAGGGACAGATAACAAAGTACTAGACAGGTATGTGCCATCATTTGATCACTTATTGGTTTAAAGTGCAAATAAACGATGATTCTTTATACCGTCAACGTCAGAAAGACATTGATGTTGCGTACTGTTTTATGGACAGGCACTGTAGATACAGTCAGGGTTCCCGCTGGCCATCGCCATTGTCGCCAATGGCGCCAGAAAAAAAAATCTGGCTCCAAAAAAATTGAAATGGCGAAAGGTTATGACGCCTTATTTTTCATAATTGGCGCCGCATAATAAACTTGTGTTTTTGCTTGGTTCCCGATTTTTCATTCTCCGCATATTAACCGCAATGAAAAGCGGATCACCAATCAGTTTACTCAAGCGTGTTTACCGTTATCGTGTAATCTTAATGATGGGTCTATTGTTTGTCACAGCAGGTGACAAAAGATTATTCTTATCCATTCATCGATTACGTAATCATGCTGCAGTAAATGACCAGAGGGCATGTGACCTCACTTACTTTGGCAAATTGCAAATTCTGGGACAGTGTTTGATCAGCTGATTTTGACATGTCGGCTGCTAATTTACAGATCCAGCCATGATCAGTTTCATGTAAATTAGTCTTTGTAAGTAAAACATATTGAAGTATGAAATGCAATAGTCGTAGAGGTTTAGTTTGAGATTTTGATATATTCAAGTAGTTCTTGACTTGGCTAAGTTTGGTCACAAGGCTGACTAGTTTTGCTGCACCGAGTTTTCTTTCTATCAATGTTTTTTTTTCCATTGAAAAATATTTCCACTACTAAGACAAAGTTTTAAAACATGTTTTTCTTTTATTTGTTTTATTTTTGAGGTTTTTCAGTTATTGCAGGTAGATAGATCAGAAGGGAAACAAATCAATTGCATAATAATTTGAAGTTTTTCTTCCTCCCTTCATAAAATTTACAATTATTAAATAAATAACATCTCTTTAATTAAATATTATATCCTGAGTGAATGTGTGTGTGAGTAGTTTGAATATACCTGGTAATACAATTTAATACATATGGTACCTGTTTTTAAAGGGATAAAAAATAAACATAATAAAAATATATATTTGAGCCATTGGCACTAAATTTGGCACAAACTTCCTTAATTTGGCTCCAAGTTTTCTCGTTTGGCGAAAGTTGTGGCGCAAACTTTTTTTCAGCCAGGGTGAACCCTGACAGTACTTAATAACAGTAATGTATATACAGTACTGAATACCGTCCAGAAAAAAAAATTGATATGATGTCCCCCTCAAGGCTTTAAAAGAAAAGAAGGATAGGCAGTTTTGGTTGGTGGGTAGTGCATCAGCAAACAAGCAATTTTTTAATGATGGCCTTCATGAAATAGATTGTCTGTGGGAATAATGATGTTTTATAACGACATTCTATAAATGAAGTGACATAGGGCCATGCCGCCTTTTAATTTTGTTGCTTTGATTCTGAGACTTTTAGAATAAAGGTTCTGTACAACAAAGTTAAAAACATTATGGCCTTATTTAGGAAAGGAGAGGATTTTGTCAGGATTCTAATAAAATGGATTATGACTTTAAAACTGAGTAGTAGATGGAATACACAAGTATGCCTGTGGAATATGAGTAATGTTTATGTATTATTTAATGCAAATCCAGCAGCAAATACGGATCTTCCAAAACTAAGTTACTTCTAGATAATTTTTTATTTTCAAACATGAAATGAATTGGTGTGCCAGTTGGATGCTATTGGTAACATATTTTAATATTATGCCAAGCTGACAATTCAAATTGACTGAATAAAGCCATATGGAAGAAACTACCTTAGCCTTTCCTTATTATAATCCTCCAGCTGTTTGGTCGACATTCCCTGATTGTAAAATTCCCTGACTTTTTCTGAATTTCCAAATTTCCCTGACCAATTTCAAATTTCCCTGACTTTTCCCTGACCGTGGGAACCCTGTTAATTATAATTTAAAAAGAGTACTCTAATCTAGTCCACATCTGTATACCCGTAAATTGTGAAATCCTTCTTTCGGTTTGGCGATATCTCCTATGTAACAACCAGTGCCAAAAAATAATAGCATGTCATGCTGAGCAGCTCATTGATGGGACTAACTCTAATCATGCATCTGTCCTCTTCTTTCCTTCCATTTAAACTCACTTTAGCTAAAATCAGTAGATTTACTAAAAGAATTTGAAAAGCAATTGATTGTTGGTATGTAAGATTCTCCAAAGCCCAACGGAAATGTCCGGTACCTATGAGACAGATTGGAACGCTCTTGTTAACTCTCCAGGCATTATTTCAAAAAGCTGCAAATCTGTTTTTAATTCTCTGTTATTACTAAGCTGTCAAGTGACCAGAAGTTTCCTCACAGAGACGATCAACTGGTAGGTGTGCATATGGTATATTTTAATATCACATCCTGGTTGTTACTTGTTAACGTTAGTGAAAATGTTTAATTTCATTGTATATTGTCTACTGGAATGATAAACCGCAACATAGTAAGTTTGTCGCTTACACCTCTACCCGGATACTTTGGTTTGGTTACATTCTACATACGCACCGTTAAAAAGTTAACGATTACCTTGGACATTGTCATACATAATCAATCGACATCCTTCACTACAATAAACATTTCGTTCAATAAGGATTGAATATGATTTCACTGAAAAACTTATTAACCTGTAGGGCTACCATTAAGCGTTGATTTTATAAAGCATAAAGCAGTTTCACATTTCCCGCCATGTACGCTGCTTTTCGGCAATTTCGGTTCAGTCTATTCTACGGGACCACTGTTGTACCAGGTATTGCCAAAGGGTAGTGGGGGGAAAAAAAAGACAAAACGAAAAGAAAAAGTGAGAGTATGAAAATTGAAGTATCGACTGATACTATATCACTCATACAGGCTCCCAGAAAAAAACGTGATATTTATATACATAAAAATAGAGGATAAGGATGATATTGGCGGTTTCACGGGGGGGGGCACCCAGCGCGCGCCCCCTCTAAAATTCCCCGACCATACATAAATGTAGACATCTCACAAGAATGCACTATTTTACGGCTTTAAATTAAAAAAAAATCGCACGGGAATTCCCCAGGATCCCTAGTGCAACCGGAACTACCCCTTATCACGGCCCTGACAAAGTGGCAAGCCGCTTGCACTGTCACTGCCTACATTTTTTTAATATTGCGCCCCCCTCCGTAACCTGAACTCCTGTATCCGGCTCTGGATAGGCATAGGCCATACTGATTAAAATGTTTTTATTACTTGTAAGGCAAAATTATAATGGTCCTGTCGGCCATGGGGTGTCGTTCATGTACATGTTGTTATTGTTGTTGTTTTGACAGGTGATTAATATTTTATTTTTCTAAAGGTTTCTAGATCTAAATCATATTATGATACCTAGAGAAAAACACTCATGCAACAGTTTATCAGATGATTCCAAATAATACCTCTAAGAAGAAGCAAATCATCACTTGCACCATAACCAGGACTCCCCGGTGGCCGAGTGGATAGAGCATCCGCCCTGGGAGCGGCAGGTCGTAGGTTCGATCCCCGGCCGCGAAATACCGAAGTCGTTAAAAAATATATAGCTCCCTTGCTTGGCGCTTAGCATATAAGGATAGCTGCAGGACTGGTTAGCCCAGTGTCAGGATAATGTGACTGTGTGTGGTATCATGCCACATGTCTACGGCGTGATGCTGCAGTGTGACAACACTAGGACATGGACGTTGAACCCAACAAACCATATACAGAGTCCCTGTTGAAGTTGAGGGAATATATTCGTGCTATTGTAAATATTAAAATTTTATTAATTTTCGATGAGATATATTCCATATCCACTCAAAACAAAAAATATCCAATCTATATATTCATGTTAATATATTCGAACATAAAAATGTCGACCTATTGTCCAGTAATATTGACCTGAGACTGATTAATGTTCTTCGTTAGTTTTCACTGAAATAAAATATTTGTTTTAAATTTACAGTGCTTCATAATTTAAACACTTAGTCCGGATGCCCTAGTGGAAATTTATTCTGTCTTGTAATTACGAAGTAGCAGGTTGGAATCCTCAAATTAAAACAACAACAACAACAAACAACAGCTGATTTTCTAATTTATAATTCTTTTCACTTATCAGTTTTTATTTCAATTAAAACCCATATGGTGGACTGATGAAACAATTGCTGAATTTCTGGTGTACTTTTTATTTCCATATTTTCTTAATCCCATATGCAGTCGAATATCGAGTATCGGTAAACTATCAAATGTAGCATTTTCAAAAATTATTTCGATAAGATCGTGCCATGTTTGTGTGATTTACATTTACGGGTAGTTCATTATTAAACATAGCGGCCAAAATGCATGAAAGATAAAAATATTTTTGATCTGAGCTAGATGCGAACCCACAACCTTCTACTTCGAACTCTAGCACGTAATCATCGAGCCTAGCAGGGTACTTCAAAGTAATACATGTCTTTTCTTCATTTTTTTTCTTTTATTGTAATGGCTAGCAATTAATTTCTGATTATTATGGCCATATTTTAGAACTTATGGGTAAGGAATTTCCACGTCGGGTCTTTTTTTCTTCTTTTTTTTTGCTGAAGAGAGAGCATCGGAAGAGACAGTAGCTGGACACAAAGGAGTCCGGATGCGATACCCAAGCTCATTTTGCGAATAGACCCTATGGTTCTTTCATTTGCCGGATGGATAGCACTGATACACGGGAGACAAGTTCCTGGGTAGAACCAGTACTGAGTACTCCGAGTTCCCATTGCAACCCCATTCTGTTGAGTGCCAGGCAAGGTTGCATCTGATGAGAGAGAGATAGAAAGAGAGAGAGAGAGAGAGAGCATAACTGCATGGACTTCATTAGTTTCCGATTTTATACGTATTTGGTTTGACGCAGTCACCGGAGGGGTTCTGGGATTCGAACCCCAGACCTCCCGAACGCAAATCGGACATTCTACCACAGAGCTATTGCACCGCTTTCCTACTCGCTGAGATTTATATGTATGTGTTGTACCATGCTTTAAAGTACATATGGTTGACTTCGAAAACCGACAATTGCCGAGTGAGGAAGTCAGTGAGTATTTGGATGCCATACAGCCCAGTAATCTTGGAAATTAATGAAGTCCATGCAATATTTTATTAAAAATTAATATTATAAAAACAAAAAGAAGATTTTTATTTTAAAATAAACGTCCATACATATTCATGTTTACTGGTAGGACCATGTGTCCAGACCTAGGGACGATATTCATGTTTACTGGTAGGGACATGTGTCCAGACCTCGGGACGATGTTGTACGCACCTACAAATATGTCTCCAAGCTCTTGTGAAATCTCAGTATTACTGAGTACAGGCATAATTTCTCTCTCTCTCTCTCTCTCTCTAATCGATCACTTCCTTATTCGCTGGGATTTTCAGTGTTATCACCATATTCTCTAATACAGCCTGTTTAACGAACGTGACTTCTTGGCCGGCAAATAGAACTTAGCGTACATGAATTGTTCGAATCCTTTTTTTTTGGGGGGGGGGGGGGGGGGTTCAGGCGCAAAGTATTGATCCACCCCAGGAACCGCCGAGAAGGATTAGTTTAAAGCTGTATGAATTTTTACCAAATTATAAGAAATAAGTTTAAACAAATATGAAGTATAGTTTCTATAATTTTATTCATTGAAAAAATCAATTTTGGTGACACACAATTTGTTACATTCCATATGGAACATGTCAGGAAATATACAGAATACAAACAACCGCTTAGCGAACCTGCGCCATAGTGTAAAGTAATCTTAAACAACTGTAATGGACGTCATACAGTCTTTAAATGACAGAGACGAGTGTTGAACACAGAGAGTAAAACAACAAACACAATTATGTCTGTATAAATGTAATCATATGCCTGAGGTGTTGTAACATAGGTCACATTGAAAGTTAAAGTTTCAAACGCATTAATACACCACTTGTCTAAACATGAATATCACACAGAATAAAAATTCGGATATAATTTTTTTTGCGATTTCTTGATATGATTCAAATGTTCTGTAAATATAATTTGTCATATAAATAAATACTTTTTAATGTGTTTTTCACTGATACTCAAAAGAGAAACTATTATGCACATATTTTTCTCAAGCAGTTAGATCTTATTTTCATCTCGGTCATGTTTATATTTGTTTACTTCTTGGACGGTTCGGTCTGCGATTGATCGGACGGTGGCTGTTCTGGGTCTGTATCTGGCTGTTCGGGCTGATCGGGTTGTGGCTCTTCGGGCTTTGGCTCTTCGGGCTGTGGCTCTTCGGGTTGTGGCTCTTCGGGCTTTGGCTCTTCCGGCTTTGGCTCTTCGGGATTTTGCTCTTCGGGTTGTGGCTCTTCGGGCTTTGGCTCTTCAAGGTTTTGGCTCTTCGGGTTGTGGTTTTTCGGGCTTTGGCTCTTCGGGCTTTGGCTCTTCGGCCATGTTTTCATTTTTTTTGCCACCTTTTTTACCTCCCTTCTGCCCGTTACGCTTCTTCTTCCCTTGTTTTGGTCCAGTTCTTTCACTGGATTTCTTTTTGTCGCCATTCTCCCTCTCACTACCCACCCCACTGTCAGCCTTCTTTCCATCATCTGTAGCTACTGCTCCAGTACCAGTGCCGACCTCGTCCTTCTCTTTGTCCTTTTTACCATTTTTGGTATTAGAAGGATGTGCCTCAGCCACATACAGGGCTACACACACGACTGCAACCAGGAGAAGGACCCTCATCTTGAATCTGAAGGTAATATAACAAACGGTTGATAAAAAAATGAATGAAAAAAAAAGATAATAAGATAATTCTATCAATTATAGATAAATGATTTTTTTTTTAAAAATAAACGAATAGATAAATAAGTTGATAAATAAAGTGCATAAATGAATATATTAAAGTTTATATAAATAATTTAATGAATAGATCGAACCTAAATAAACTAACTGTTTATGACAACAAAGATAGATAGACAGAAAGATGGTTTTAAAACATAGTGCATGAACTTGTATCCTTAAGGGGCATTAAGTTTAACGGTATGATAGGTAAAAAAAGAAATTTGATTTTCTTACAGGTAGTAATATCAAGTAAATACAGCAACTTAAATCTAATTTTCAAGCTCCCAATCTTGTTTAGAACTCATGTAATTATTTCAAGTTCTTCAAAGATCTTAAATATTAATTCTCCCTCACGTTATATTTTTTTAATGACCGCATGTATTTGAAAGGCGTTTCAGCGCGCGCGCATGTGTGTGTGATTCTAACGGACAGATTCTTATTAAAAAAAAATGCATATAAGTACTTAAGACTATACCTAAAAGATATTTTAATGAAAAATAGCGGGTCACAATGCTTGTTTTAGAGATTTAGCTCATGGTAAAACATCACTTTCTGCTAAAATATGTTGAAAAAAATCAAGGGATTGAAAATAGGAAGATTGCATTCTAAATATTTTAAAAAAACATATCAAAATAATATTTTATCAAAGTTTGTAACTTATTACCCGGTATGTGCTTTACATAAGTTACAGATGAAAATACTGTCAAACATGTATGAAAACTTGATGCAAAACGAGCAAAAAACGCCATTGTTTCGGGACCAAAAGCTATGAAATTATATAAAAATGAAAATGAAATTATGAAATTTTCTTGATAAAAAATTTCAAGAGACAGATTTTTTTTCTTGAGATTTAAACCTCTGGCTTTCTGAAAATGTTAAACAATGTATATTTCGCCATTTTTTTGTTTTAACATCATACGTTTTTCTTTTTTCCATAAAATTATAGAAAATCAATACACTATAAACATGCATAAATGTATTACTTCTCATCAATAAATATCAATACTTATAAATATAAGATAGAAAAATACACATTTATTCACAACTCGCAGTTTTTATCCACAAAGTAACAATAAATAAATAAATAAAAAAATAAATAAATAAATAAAAGTTAAATAAATAAATAAATAGTAATTGATACAACAAGTAGTCAGTAGTATGGTATTATTTTAGTCTCCATTCTAAAGCAGGTTCTTGTAAACAAAAAGAAATGACGAATGATGAAAAAAAATACAACATTGTAAATAAATAAATAAATGTTTTTTCCCCCTTTTTTGACTGACGGTATTTGCTTTTTCTGTTTAATTTTTATTCGCTTAATATGTGTTTTTTTTTTGTGTGTGTTTTTTTAAGGATAATGACATTGTTTTATAACCGGGCTTGACAGTTAATGATCCAATATCTTGTAGAATAATCAAGGTCAGCTTTCCAATCAAACATGGTTATTTTCTGTCGTTCTCTTTAATATTGTCTAGATTTGCATTAAGTATCTTACCGAGAACATGCAACGATTTTTACCGATCCTATTCCGGTTGTTGTATTCATAAAAAGTAAAACGTATTAAATCATTCTGCATTAAAGTTGATGTGAAGATCAGAGAGAGAGAGAGAGAGTTGGCTTACTTTTGCGTGCTTTCGTCTTGGACTTAGGTGCAGATTTTCTTCTGTCTAATTCCAGACCACAAATTTCTAACTGATGCATATTCTGAGGTCCGGGTATTTATACAAACCAGTCCCGTCAGATCGTGAGTCGGTCTGCAAAGCTAATTGCCGGGGTACCCAAAACTCGTGATGTTAATTTTGGATATACAATACAGCAATGTCAGTAGACACCAATCATGAAGTGCTAAGTATATCAACCGTACAATGGGTTTTTGAATTTAGAATCACGATCTATCAATAATGGGTAGGCATAAAGCGTCATGCTCTGGTAGAAAACCCATTTTCTGACCCGTCTCCCAGGGTGCAAATACCCGGTATCGTTTAACCCTCTTATTGCGGAAAGATATGCCACGGGGAACCAGCCGTCGTGACTAGCCAAAGTACGAGAATCACATGAGAAGAAATCTGAAGTTGTGTGTCAAGGCAAATCGTGATAGTATTTGTAATTTAATACATTTGATTACAATGAAGTAATTTTTTTTTATCATTTTTAATTTATATAGGCCAATGCTCTGTCAGCATGTTATATCCAATTATAGTCACATTGTCGTGTAGCTTTTTATAGATTGGCATATCACGCACTATATTTTAATATAGTTACGTTAAGATATTGCTCTCAGATTAGCCAAAATATTAATATCATTTATTTTGTTAGGTAACTCCTGTCATCGTTATGTATTTTTAAACAGAACAGTATTTATCTTTGACATACACAAGCTGAAACAGTGTATATAATAGTTTTACAAAACAAAGTACTGGAATGAAATAGCCTGAACGCAGGTCACGCGTATATGTACATAGAAAAAAAAATCTACAAGAAACAATACTATAAGTGATTGCAAATGATAGATTTTAAGTACATGTATATACAGATACAAAATAATAAGGATGACCTATGATAGCGATTTCTAATAACAAGCCAAATGTTCGAGATTTCTCTTCATCCATCATTCATACAATTTAATATCAACTTTAAAAAAATCTTTATGATTGCATCTTTTGTTTCATAACATTTATACATGTCCATTATTGTCTCTAAACGGTATATCATATTTCTATTCGGTTTGGGACTATTTTAACTGCGTAGGAAAAAACATATACGAGTAGGCAACGTCGAGTGGACTTTTTTGAATTGTGAGAGAAAGGAAATTAGTCACATGATGAAGTGCGTCTGACACTCATTTCGGGGTCTTCCTCCACCTGTAATTAGCTGGACGTCGATATATGACTGCAATACTGTCGACGCAACGGTAAACTCAAATTGTCAAGTCGAGTCAAGTCTGACACTCATTGTCATCTCATTTGAAACTTGGAAAATTATTTGCAAACCTCGTCAAAAGGTCGCACAAATATTTCCTGAACTCGTTTGTTTTTTTATTGGGTTTAACGTCCTGTCGACAGTATCTCAGTCATTTGGAGACTATGTCTACTTGAGACAGATATAGTGCTGCCACACTGCAGTATCACGCTGTAGACATGTGGTATGATACCACAACCAGTTACATTATCCTGACATCGGACTAACCAGTCCTGGAACTACCCTTATATGCTGAGCGCCAAGCAAGGGGGCTATTTACTAATTTAGTACCATTTACTACGAATTTGATAGTCATGGCCAAGGATCGAAACCAAGACTTCCCGATTCCGTGCCGGACGCTCTAACCACTCGGCCAGCGGGACCGGTCTGAACTCGTTCTGTGTATACCAAAGGGAATGTATACAATAAAGATGATAGTTATATCACATATACTTTACATTCTTATGCAATCATTCGACCATTTAAATGAGATTTAAAAAAGAGTGAATAAATAAATAAATAAATAAATAAATTAATTAATTAATTAATTAATTAAAAGAAAGAAAGAAGATAAAATGGAAGAACTGTGACAGTTTCTTTCGGTTGCAGTGAGGAAGCACTATGTCTATATCGCTGTATACAGAAGTCCAAAAAATGACTGACATACTATTGGTGGGACGTTAAACCAAAATAATAATAATAATCATAATAATCATTCTCAAAATACACTTTTTACAAGTAGTTCAGCTTGATATTTATACTTTTGACATTGACCATCAATTTGATATTTACCAAGTCCAAACTGTTGGGGAGTAAATATACAATATGTAAGCTTTGGCTATAGACTTTGTATACTTTCAAATCCACACATCGATATATCATAATCGTTATTAATATGTATTACTGTTTACATGATTATTAAGTAAACACGGGGTGGATTGATCTTTGATTAAGTTATGCTGGACTGTATCGCATGGTATTCATCACGTGCGAGAAGATTTCACGGGTCCTCCATGGCCGAGTGGCTACAGTCGCTGATTTGCTCTCAGATAGCCCATTAGAACTTTTATTTGACAATGGCATGCGGCAGCCAATCATAGTAATGCAATGAGTGATTATCAAAATGTATATATAAAAACAACAACAATAAAACAAACAAAAAGGAACAACAGCTTCCCAAAACAACAACAAAAAAAAAAAAAAATAAAAAAAAATAAATCTGCATATTAATCTTTATTTGGATAGTCTTACTGTTGACTCACGCCACTTCATTTGTCGTTTTAGAAAATTAATGTCCACAAAAAAGAACATTACAATATAAATTTTGTCGTCTATTTATAGATCGGTCGTCATAGAAATATGCCTAAAAATGGAAGGAATATATAATATTTCATCAAATCTATAACTAACGGGGGTCTCAGTGGTCAATCGGTTACATTTGCTGATATACAATCACTAATCCACTCACCGCTTTCTACGGTGGCATAAAGGTGACATGGAAGATATTTTTTGTATAACGTGCGCGCGTAGTAGCTTTACGTGCGCAAGTAGTTGCTTTTACGTGCGCACGTAATAGCTTTACGTGCGCACGTAGTAGCTATTACGTGCGCACGTAGTGGTTATTACGTGCGCACGTAGTAGCTATTACGAACGCACGTAGTAGCTTTACGTGCGCACGTAGTAGTTTTACACTAGTTTTGCAGTTTTCCACAGCTTTAATTTAAAAAAAAATCGCACAGGAATTCCCCAAGATGCCTAGTCCAACCGGAACAACACCCTTAAAACGGCCCTGGCAAAGCGACAAGCCGATTGCATTGTTACTGTCTGTATTTTTTTTTTTAAAAATACGTCCCCTAACCCGAACTCCTGGATCCGGCTTTGTATGTCACTAGGGATGTTAAAGGTTGTAGGATTACTTAAAGCAATACTAACATCTGATGAAGTAAATACTAGTAAAATGAAACTTTTAATATGACTTGCATATTGTTGCAATCAGAACAATAAAATTATATGAAGCTTTTAATACAACAGACATTATACAATGTTTACAGTCTTAGTTTGGGTGTTAATACATCTTCATAAGCAACAAGCTGCATGAAAGACTACCCATCTATACATGTTAAAGCACTTTTCACAAATGCTCGAAGAAGAGAAATAGTAAATAGCAGCTTTTGTAAACTAGATTTTACACAACCTACAATCAACTTATAAAATAAATGGGTGACTATTACACTGTTGTTAGCAAAAATAAGTATATTATTGGGACTGGTGAAGTAGTAAAAATGCCCCCCCCCCTTTCTCCATATCATATATTTTCCTTGTATAATTGCACCATTAAAGTAATATAAAATAGTGGCATCAAGGAGACATGGAAGATAATTTTTATATCACGCCCCATGCAATAATCACTGTGTTCGCATGCAGTAGCTTTCGCATATGCATGCAGTAGCTACAATGTTCACATGCAGTAGTTATTGCGTTTGCAAGTGGTAAATAAGGTTATCGTATGCTTAGACATAGTTATCACTTGTGCAAGTGATAGCTACCGCGTGTGCATCCAGAAGCTATCAAGTTTGCACACAATGGTTATCATTATATATATATATATCTTTTTTATGCCACCAAAGTTTAAAGTTCCAAAAAGATTGCTTATTAGTTTAAGCATCTATTTAATTAAAAAAGTTCTTTGTCAGTAGTTCTTGGCTTTGGCTATTACTTGAACCGTGTAAGGCTATGACAGATTCTTACCCAAATTGGTGTTTGAACTCCCAAAATTCAGTTCCATTGTCATATAATAGTAACCTACGACTGGACCTCACTGCCCTTATGCTTATAAATGAAATTGATAGAGTCTGAAACTGTAAAATTGGCATTTTAAATATAATTAAATTTAGCTGAGGCCTTGTAGCCATAAACATTGTTTATAATTAAGTGAGTTAAAATGATGTGAATGTACAAGGAGAGAATATAAAGTGAAAATTTAGCTTCAATAATTCAAAGGAAATAATTCTAAGACTTACAGATCAGATATACCAATATTCAATTAAATCTTACAGCCATAAACACTGATTTCAAATATTTTATCTCATGGACATTAACATTGTCTTGAAGTTAAATCTAGATTTGTTAAAGAAATAAAGATCTTAGAGTGAAAAAAATAAAGTGTATTTGAGTGATTTAAATTCAGGTGATATTTCACTTTAATATCCAGACATTTGTTTCAGAAATATTATGTTAAATTACTTTTCATCTTGATGAAATAACCATGCTAATCCAAATTCTGGTGAATTTGAAATCCCAAACATCATATGGGATTTGAACTGTTCATATTCTTTAAAAAACAGGCAACTGCAAAAGCATGCCACAGGTATTTGTTTTGGGATATATCTCCCCATACAAGAATGTGATTGATGGTAATGAATTAAAACCAAGTGGTGGGACGTAATAGCTACTACGTGCGCACGTAGTAGCTTTTACGTGCGCACGTAGTAGCTTTTACGTGCGCACTTACTAGCTATCACGTACGCACGTAGTAGCTTTTACGTGCGCACGTAATAGCTTTTACGTGCGCACGTAGTAGCTTTTACGTGCGCACGTACTAGCTATTACGTACGCACGTAATATAAAAAATATCTTCCATGTCCCCTTTATGCCATCGTAGCTTTCGGCTTGTGTCAAGTTTTGCGATTTATTTTTATGTAAAGAAGGCTACCGGATGGCTTGTGTTAGGTCGAAGGTTCTACCCACGCGCCTCTTCCCTCCACGTGTTATTCGCTAGAAATCGCTATGTGATTGAAACTGCGACACTGCAAACTCCAACACAATCGTGTTAAGATTTTACACGGCTGATATAAACATATCTGACAAGGTAACTTTCTTCAAATTGGTCACATACTTAAAAACATGTACTAAAAATCCTTTCAGTGAATGTTACTTTTGTTGACCTGGTGTGGCATGAATTATAAACGAGAGCAAGTATTCTGATTAAATAACCAACACTGAACATTTTGTGCACAACTTCTCGGACATTATATATGGTAAAGTTCGCGAAAAGTTGGTTACGGAAAGTTTAGAACAGCGCCAAAATATCTAATACAAAAGGCACGGATTCCACAGCTGGCCTGATTATACAATCCCAATTGCGAGCCCCTTACTGAAATATAAGTTAGCTAAATGACCAGTCACCCAGACCGCGACCCCTGCTGTGAGAACATTCGGTGTCACACTTATCTCCGCTGTCACCTTGGCAACGTCATTGTGTCTGCGTTAATCTGAATGAGTCAATCAATCGTATCTGTTCATGGCAGCTGTTATACTAGATTGGGAATAACGTAATCACTTTTCTTAATCATTTACTATTTAATTCTTGTTCATACATGTATGCATTTTCACACGTTCAATAATTTTGGTTTCAGTGACTACACAATGTCATTCACTTTTAAACTCTTTATGTACACGTATTTGTGTTTAGTACTATGCTGCTCATGTTCATTTATTTAACGGAGTAAATTATGTAGGAATTCAGGTTAATGAATGTAATAAGTACACAGTGTATATCTGCATTCCAATGTTATCGTAAATTATGTTTGTTGAGTTTAACGTTTCAGTAATTTGGTGACTAGTCTACTTGAGGCCACACTGCAGTATCACGCCGTAGACATGTGGTATGATACCACACTCAGTCACATTATCCTGACACCGGGCCAGTTCGCCGGTCCTGCAACTACCCTTATATCAAGTAAAAAAAAAATCAAAAAGTGTCTAAAAGTGATGCACAATGTATACTGAGCCATTGTATGAATTTGTAGCAAAATATTCCTTCATTTTATCAAAATACAGCATTTTATGTAAGATAGGTGTATACCCAAAATAACTGCAGTTACAAATGCAGTCTAGCTTACATGGTTAACACTGAAATTTTAATAACTTCTTTATTTATGGGAATTTTTCAATGAAATAAAAAGTTTTGTGTTCTATAAACTAATCTGCATTAGAAAATGTAAAACAACTGAAAATAAAAACTTATTCTTTACTCAATAAACTTGTTACTATTTTTAGTAACATTTTTGGATTTTTTAAATTGTTGAAAAAACAACAACAATATAAAAAATTTAAGAGTCTCACCTTGTCAAATTTTAGTTCATCTGAAAGAGTGCACTTTTGTCTTTAAAATGAGACATAGTTGACCATTCTACTATAAAAGACTGTGGAGATATCTTGTTATGAAACAGGCCATTGCAGGCACTTCAGAGGGTCTGGATGGCCAAATGCCAGATGGCTCCATCCCACCGGGGTAATACAAAACTTCAAAGGGTGACATGCAGTTGTCATTGTATCTTTCATGTGCAATTTTCAGCATCCCTGGAAGATGTCTGCATTCTCTGGAGACCATTCTCAGTATATATAGGGCTGATTTTCACCAAAATCCTAATAAACATTTAAGCAAAAAAACTTTCATCAACACAATGAGAGGTGACATGGCTGCACACTTAAAAACTGGTCATATTCCACAGAGCAAAGGCTTGAAACTGACTGACTCTTCATCTATGGACACCTACATGATACATACTGACTGCAGCAGGGAGGCTTTGAGACTGAGGGTCAATCCGTAAGGCCAAGAAAGTCCACTCATAAAACAGAAAAGGCGCCTTTGGCTAACATGGGCCCACATCTAGGCCTCTCATCATAAACAGCAGAATGCAGCATTAACTTTGGGCATAAGACTTGTGGAAGGTGAGATGACTTCCATGGGCTATGATGATGTATGTTAAGGTCATAATCAAGAGTCAACTAGCTGTGATCAGCCTAATTTATGGGTGGGAAGGAGAAAAAAGCATCTCCTGCCTTGAAATGCACTAACTGCAACTACATCTCACATTAAATCACACCCAAAACAAGCTGTATCATAAGGTTCAAACTCCTTGCCATGTGTCAAACACCCCAGCATGATCATGGACTGGCAGAAGGGTCAAATGATGCCTAAATGGGTGACTGGCAATGCTGGTACATATTAGCTAAAATGGACATATTTGACCTCAAGCTAAGAGCAGCAAGCAGAAAGCAGCTGATAGAATAGGCATGGCTATTCAGGACTTGAATGAGAAATGGCTGCCAATCCAGTCCACAGAGTATAATAAAATATAAATCATTAAAGGACACAAGAGAAAAAAAAAAAGAAAGCTAAATCTAAAAACATCATTAAGGATTGGGGAGATAACCATTCCTATGTACTAGAAATAATTTCATGAGTTATGTCCCTTTTGCTAAATGATATATAAAAGAGCAAATTTAAATTCTTAACAACACAGTTAAGTGATGAATTCTGTTGAACGGCATTCCTAGAGTAAAAATAAATGCTTTTTAATAAATGGAAGCTCTTGCTTGTCCTTTACTTGAATATCATTGTTTTCATAAATGCCTGTAAATAAGATGCTGGAATGTGTCACTGAGTTTTACATTATAGCAGTGAATGAGCCTTTTAAATGCAGTTACCAGTTCACATGATGAAGAAAAAATATGTACACATTTGTCTACACCATGAAAACTAACCACTTTTATTAAAGTGGCACTGTCCTGTCTTAAAAATATAGTGTATTTGAGTTTTTTGTTTTGATTCTTTTTCAGAGAGAGAAAGAGAGAGAGGGGGGGGAGAGAGAGATAAAGAGAGAGAGAGAGATAGATAAAGATATATATATATATATATATATATATATATATATAGAGAGAGAGAGAGAGAGAGAGAGAGAGAGAGAGAGGAGTTTATACATATAAGCATGAAAACACTACAAACACATGGTCCCCCAAGGACAGCACAATCCCTTATACAAAGAATCACATAACCAAAAAATAAAATGAAATAAATAATTAAGAAGAAAGAAAATTTGCCAAATACTTACACTAGCTGTCACGGCATTCATGATAGCCATCAGGAGCTAAACATCTCCCCTTATTAATACAAATCTGCTCATGTTCATATCATGGGGCTCAAGTCTAAAGTGTTCCACATTTATGCAGAGTAACTCATGGCACAGATACGGAACATCACAATCATGCTTTTCAAGCAGAATTCTATGATTCATACTGTGTCGCAATATGTCAACTTGGTTAGTATGCTAAACTGTATCTGAAAAATGGTCCTTGAGGAGTCTCTGGTTTGTGGAACCTGACTTAACATCGCAGTTTTTCTCATTTTGGACATTTTTTTCTGCTAGTAAAATGGAATATTTAACTCCCATTTGTCCCATTCTGCTGTTTAATACCAAACTGAGGCATGATTTTTTTTATTATTTTGAACCCTGCTGTTGTCATGGCTATTATAAACATGTATCTTTCAAACCGAAAGTAGATTCTGATAAAATTTTAGTAAGATGGGAAAAAATTATATATTTTTTATATATATTATATAATATAAAGAATATTATATATTTTCTCAAACAAAAATAGTAACACTTTTATATATTTATAAGCAATAACTGTGCCAAATTTCAAGTAAAAAACATGCATAATAAAAAAGTTATTAATAATGAAAGTAGGTCACCCCCCCTCTCAAAAAACAGCCTATATCAGGACTAAGACCACAATTAATTTTACTATATGTTCTATATAAGCATATATGCAAATGACTATTTCTGTAAAGGAAATTGACATCCAAACTTACCCTCATTAGATAGATCTATTCAAGAGAAATAATTCTGTACATTTTAAACATGGGGTCACCCGACTACTTTTTGACCTTTTTAAGGTTAAATAACATACATATGAATTTAGTGCACCGGTCGGCCATTTCACACCAATTTTCTCAAAAATTCCCCTCTCAGTAATGCTCAACTTTTAAGGTTGTTGTGCAATAAGACCTCCAAATTGGGCATTTTATGACTATTTTAACTGTGTTCTATAGAATTTAATCCTTTATTGCATGTCTTTAAAAACTCACCTTAATTCAGCATTAAATAGGGTCACTATTTTCTGTGTAGGCACATCCGGATACAGGGTAACCAAGGGCAGGTAATTGTGGTCTTAGTCCTATATGCTGAGCGCAAAGCAAGGGAGCTAAACCAGTACTATTTACCATGACTTTGGTATGTCGCGGCTGGCGAGCGAACGCTTTAACCACTCGGCTGCCGGGACTGGTGTGTAAAATATTAGAATACCAATAATAATACCGTCTCAATAAAATATATGTATTGTATATCTACCTTTTTTTTATTTTTTAATTGATTCTGAAGAAGACCAGAATGTTGATGCATAGAAAACTACCGGAAGGCTGACTGGTGGAAATATATGAGGGATTATGTCTGTTTGTCATGTGACAGGTAAATACACGTAGTGTTGCTACACCGCGGTGTCATGCCGTTGGTATGTGGCATGACGCCCACACCCAGTCACATTATCTGGACACCAGGCCAACCGGTCCGTGTAACCTACATTCACACCGGGTGTCAACCAGGGTGTTTTACGATTTTGGAAAGTTGTGGCTGGGGATCGTACCCACGACCTACCATGCTTTAGCCACTTGGCAACCAGGGACAGTAAATGTATAGGTATCCTTTTACATATCATTATACCTTAGGCCAAAAAATGGTCGTGTTCTGGTGGTGGCACGACCGACCGTTAATCTATTTAGCTTAACTAACCCTTAATTAATTCTTATTTGGACTTGCCCTTTCTATATTTGGACTGAACCATTAGTTGTTTATGGGGGTGCTTGTTTAAAATTGACTGACCTAACAGGGAACCATGCAAACCATGACCGAACTGCACGGCTGTGCATGACGATCTTGGTCTACACTGGTCACAAATGGACCTTTTAGCAGGACTGTTCCATGTTTTACAAATATATGACTAATTTAGCGTGTGTGAGCTACATCTTTTTAAGTTGACTGCCTGCGCATCGCACCTTTATTTTTGTTACAACTTGCAGGTTTTTGTATATATAATTTTTAAATATGATTACGAAAAATATAATTATTTAAACATTTTAGACTAGACTAGACTAGACTACTTGAGTTTACCGTCGCTTCAACAGTATTTCAATCATATAGTGACGTCCAGTTAATTGCAGGTGGAGGAAGACCCCGAATGCATGGAGGCATCCGGGCAGAACCACCGACCTACCGCAAGCCAGCTGGAAGGCTTCCTCACAAGAAAATCCGAATGACCCTGCCGGGATTCGAACCCACGCGATGAGGGGCTGAGTGAGTGTTAAAGTCAGCGACTCTACCCTCTTGGCCACGGAGTAGTCACGTTTCGTGTTTTGAAAAACAAACAAGAGCTGGCAGAGGACAGTAGCTCGACTATTCAAAATGCTTGTTGGTAAATCAAATGAAATCTATTTAAATTCTTGCCCTTCATAGTAATAGTAAAAAATGATATACCTTGATAGTCTGATACCCCTTAATATATTTATGCTGTCTAAAATCAATCCCATGCCTAGTTACTGAGACATAAGCACAATAACACTGTACATGCAAAACTTAAACCAAAAATCCAAGTTAGAAAAGGGCCATAATTTGCATCAGTCCAAAAGTTATCCTCCTGTTTTCTGATGCCCTTGAAGACACACCTTAACTTTCTAGTCAATTCCACAAGCAATTTCTGAGATATAAGCTGGATAGTAGCTTGAATGCAAAAATTTAACCATAATTCTAAGTTAAAAGGGGGTCATAATTTTTAATTTATTCCATCAAGTGTTATCTTCCTTTATAGTATGTTACCCCTAAACATATTAAAGATGTTTCAAATCAATTCCATGCCAGGAATCTGAGATATAAGCATGAAAGTACCTTGCATGCAAAACTTTAACCAAAATTTCTAAGTTAAAAAAGGGGCCATAACTTGTAATATATTCCATCAAAAGTTATCTACCTTGATAGTATGATACTCCTAAACATATTAAAGATATTTCAAATCAATCCCATGCCTGGATACTGAGATATAAGCATGAAAGTAACTTACATGCAAAACTTTAACCAAAATTTCTAAGTTAAAAAAGGGGCCATAACTTGTAATATATTCCATCAAAAGTTGTCTACCATGAAAGTATGATACCCCTAAACATATTAAAGATGTTTCAAATCAATCCCATCCAGATATAAGCATGAGAGTACCTTGCATGCAAAACTTTTACCAAAATTTCTAAGTTAAAAAGGGGCAATAATTTGTAACAAATTCTATCAAGAGTTATCTACCATGAAAGTATGATACCCCTAAAATATTAAATGTTTCAAATCAATCGCATGCTTGATACTAGATATAAGAGAAGTATTTTTAAAATTTAACCAAAATTTCTAAGTTAAAAAGGGGCCATAATTTGTAATATATTCTATCAATAGTTATCTACCTTGGTTGTATGATGCCCCTAAACATATTCATAAACTTCAAAGTCAATACCATGAATGGTTATTGAGATACAAACTAGATAGTAGCTTGCATGCAAAACTTTAACCAAATTTTCTATTGCATGCAAAACTTAAACCAAAATTTCTAAGTTAAAAAGGGGCCATAATTCATATTAAATTCAGTCAAGAGTTATCTACCTTGGTTGTCTGATGCCCCTGAATATATTCATAAACTTCAAAGTCAATACCATGAATGGTTATTGAGATACAAACTAGATAGTAGCTTGCATGCAAAACTTTAACCAAATTTTCTATTGCATGCAAAACTTAAACCAAAATTTCTAAGTTAAAAAGGGGCCATAATTCATATTAAATTCAGTCAAGAGTTATCTACCTTGGTTGTCTGATGCCCCTGAATATATTTATAAACTTTCAAGTCAATACCATAAATGGTTATTGAGATATAAGGTTGATAGTAACTTGCACGCAAAACTTTAACCAAAAGCTGCAACGCCGACGCCAGGGTGACTACAATAGCTCTCATATTCTACGAATAGTCGAGCTAAAAAGGTGTCTGAATGCATAAACATGACAATAGTGATGCTTTAAATATTAAAATATCATAATTCAAGTATACAGGAAATACTATTAGAACACAATAATGTGTCTTCAAAACGCCAACTTACTAGTATCATTTTTTTACCTGGTCATCAATTTGTTAGCTTTTAATATATTAATATACCGGTACACAAAGAAAAATGTGACTAACAAGACTTAGTATAAACATACAAGGTGAACTGTAAATCTGTTTAACAAAATATTTATTTTGAGTTCTGTATCACATTTATTAACATACAACCTTTTTCATAAACAAATCTGCAATAACTTTGGTATCGGCCGCAGCAGATTAAGTGCCTGACAGATGTGGTAATACAAATTAAATTATAAATTATTCATTTTAGGTCAGTGTAGATATATATGGTAAGCAATACACTGTAAAAATAGGTAATAACATAAGTACATTTTTTTTATAAAAGTATCGCATTACTCAATTAAGCATCACAGTACATGTCTATATATCATTAACCGTAATAACGCTATGAATCAGATCTATAAGAAACAAAATTAATTAATGCTATAAATGAACAAACTATTTTACTAGTTTGTCACAGTGGCAAATCATTTGTTTAAAAAAGTAAAATTGTCCCTAAAGACATTATATAACACGGGCGGCTTACGATTCAATGCACTCAATTTTCACAATTCTTTTAAAAAATTACTGCACTATGAAGCTCTAGGACAATCCAATTGTTTACAAGCAATCGCATACTTCTCATTTTACATTCATAATCCTATTGGATATTAGAGGTAAATAAAGACCCATATAAAACAATAAATGAAAGACAAGCTCCAGTCTCCGTTTAACATAGGTATCACAATTAAATATCCGTAACTGTGGAAATGACTTCAAATTCTTTTCATGAAAAACAAGTTAATTTCCTATGCCAATAGCTATGACGTGAGTTACTTCACCTCTTCCTGATGACGTACACCGGGTCCCCAACCTTGACCTCGCCTTCAACTTCCACCGAGGTGTGGATCCCCATACATGGCTTTGGACCATAGGGGTCCATGCAGCGGAATCTGAAAATATTTACAATGGTCAAATAACTATATCGTATCACGGAACTTTGTAAATGAGTTTAATACCGAATGATGATAATGTGCTTTGAAGAGTACGTAAAGAATACATGGAAACTAATTATTGCGGTTTTTTTCGTTATCCCAGGGTTGAAATTGTATTTTATGTATATCAATACTACCTAGAAAAAAATCCAATCTTTGAAACCTTACATTATTGCGGCAAATAAGAATTAAAAAGTAACAAAGCGCCGTGGTCAAGTGCAAACATACCAGACTTTGGATTCGAAGGTTGTAGGTTCAAACCCCGTTCAGGACAAAAAATGTTTCATGACCTTCCAGGGCGCCAAATACTGGTTCAACCTAGTAATTGCCGAGAGGGATTAGTAGAAGTTGTATTAACTTGTTCCCAAACTGTTTTCTCGTCGTAAAAAATAAATTTTAAGCTAAAATTTAAATTGACTTTAAGAGGATGGCCCTACATCCTAAGTTCCTTGAGAGGTTGCTCATCTTTGTATTTCTCTGCCGTATCTGGATCAATCGTGGTGACTATACACCTGAAATAGTACCGTTAGTGTTGTCATAGTAACTCATAAAACAACCAAACTGGTAAGACAGTTGTCGTAGGGAGAATGTTTCTCCATGTGTGTTATGCTGTGTTTGTTGAACTTATTTACTCTAATCTGGGCATATGCCTTTTACAGCCTGAGAGAGGAACTCTGACAGTTTAACTCTTCATAATAAAACAAAAAGTGTGTCCAGTGGACACAGATGGTCCTCACTAATTCAGGGGCCACAACTCTGCAATGACTTGATGCAGGTGCACACATTCCAGTGATGGTGAACATTCCTGTAGTGTCGCTTCAAATGTATGCACGACACAATATTTTGCGACGAACCAAAGGTCAGACAAGGGTTAATCTATATGCCCTATCCTCTATTAAAAATGGCGGCATAAAATCTGAAATAATAGATGCTTTGTGAACGTTAGTTTATGCAGTGAATTAAACAATCAAGCAATGTTCTAGCAAGAAGTATATATATTATATATATGTGTAACAGAAAACTTAGGAAGGACCATTCCTGCTAAATGACTGAGATTTTCATTCTTTAACATGTAAAAATTAACTAAAATTACATATAATGGTAATAATATTTATCAAAAGTATATAAGAAGGGCACATGCTCCAGTGGTAGCGTACATGACTGCAGAATTTTATCACACGACTTAATAATATAAAGAGTAATATACTGCGTTTTGATATAAAGTTTATCAGATGAGGTTGCTTGATGGGCTTAACGTCCCACCGACAGTTTTTCAGTCATTTAGAGACTATGTCTCCTTGAGACAGATAAAGTGCTGCCACACTGTGGCTGTGGTATCATGCCACATGTCTACGGCATGATACCACAGCCACAGTCCTGAAACTTTCCTTATAAGCTGAGTGCAAAGCAAGGGAGCTATACCAGTACTATTTTTACGACTTTGGTATGTCGCGACCGGTTAGCGAATGCACGACCTTCCGATTCCAGTTTTTATTTCCGTCTCTTTATAGTACACATAGGACTTATATAGATGTAAGGTTAGAGAGGACACAGGTTCAATCCCTGGACGTGATACACATCGGTATTCTGAACAAGAGGGCCAAGATGGCCCTGTGTCGCTCACCTGATTAAGATGGCTGTGTTAGGCAAAATGACAAAAAATCTGGCATCTAAAGTGTTTTTCTAACATTTGACTAAGTGGTCTACATTTTGATCCTACCTGAATTTACCTGGTGACCTGGTTTTTGACCCAACATGACCCAATTTCGAACTCATCCGAGATATCATGTAGACAAACAACTTGACCAAGTTTCATGCAGATTGGTCCAAAACTGTGGCCTCTAGAGTGTTCACAAGGTTTTTCTAAGATTTGACCTGGTGACCTAGATTTTGACCCCACATGACCCAATTTCGAACTCATCCGAGATATCATGTAGACAAACAACTTGACCAAGTTTCATGCAGATTGGTCCAAAACTGTGGCCTCTAGAGTGTTCACAAGATTTTTCTAAGATCTGACCTGGTGACCTAGTTTTTGACCCCACATGACCCATTTTAAACCCATCCAAGATATCATGTAGACAAACACCTGACCAGTTTCATGAAGATTGGCCAAAACTGTGGCCTCTAGAGTGTTCACAAGGTTTTTCTAAGATTTGACCTGGTGACCTAGTTTTGACCCAACATGAACCAATTTCAAATGATCCGAGATATCATGTAGACAAACATCCTGACCAAGTTTCATGAAGATTGGGCCAAAACTGTGGCCTCTAGAGTGTTCACAAGGTTTTTCTAAGATTTGACCTGGTGACCTAGGTTTTGACCCAACATGACCCATTTTCAAACCCATCCGAGATATCATGTAGACAAACAACCTGACCAAGTTTCATGAAGATTGGGTTAAAACTGTAGCCTGTAGAGTGTTCACAAGATTTTTCTAAGATTTGACCTGGTGACCTAGTTTTTGACCCCACATGACATAATTTCGAACTCATCTGAGATATCAGACAAACATCCTGACCAAGTTTCATGAAAATTGGGCCAAAGTTGTGGCCTCTAGAGTGTTCACAAGGTTTTTCTAAGATTTGACCTGGTGACCTAGAGGGCAAACAAAGTGAAATCTGGCTTTTTTCAATTTTAAAAGGGGCGTAACTCCTGACCTAAGGGTCCAATTTCAGCCATAATCCAACTTAGCCAAAATTTGATGGTTATAAACATTGTTATAAAATTTAAAGACAATGACCTAAAAAATAAAGATGCTAGAGTGCAAACAAAGTGCAATCTGACTTTTTTAAATAATATAAGGGGTGTAACTCCTGACCTAATGGTCCGATATCAGCCAAAATCGAACTTGGCTGAGATTTTTTGGTTATAAACAATGTCATTAAGTTTGAATGCAATTGCTAAAGAAATGAAGATGCTAGAGTGCAAACAATGTGAAATCTGGCTTTTTTTGAATTTTAAAAGGGGCATAACTCCTGACCTAATGGTATGATATCAGCCATAATCAAACTTGGCCAAGATTTTATGGTTATTAACATTGTTATAAAGTTTGAAGATAATTGCTCATGAAATGAAGATGCTAGAGTGCAAACAATGTGAAATCTGGCTTTTTTGAATTTTAAAAGGGGCATAACTCCTGACCTAATGATACGATATCAGCAATAATCGAACTTGGCCGTGATTTTATGGTTATAAACATTGATATAAAGTTTGAAGATAATTGCTCATGAAATGAAGATGCTAGAGTGCAAACAATGTGAAATCTGGCTTTTTTTAATTTTAAAAGGGGCATAACTCCTGACCTAATGTTCCGATATCAGCCATAATCGAACTTGGCCGAGATTTTATGGTTATAAACATTGTTTTAAAGTTTGAAGATAATTGCTCATAAACTGAAGATGCTAGAGTGCAAACAAACAAATTGTGGACGACGGACGACGGACATTCATCGATCCTAAAAGCTCATCCTGAGCACACGTGCTCAGGTGAGCTAAAAAGGTACATGAATATACATGAATATACTTGTAGCAAACTGCTTAGCGCTCAGTATGAATAAATGGTAGTTCCAGGAATCGCTAAGCCGGCGTTAAGGTAATTCATCCATCATTAAATTGTTATCATGGTCCATGAAGTGATCGTGGGAATTTTATAGTAAATGCAAGTTTTTATAGACTTAGAGCAAAAAAGCCTGTAGCTCCTAGTCCATGGATGCTTGCATCTGCACTGAAGTCTTTTAAAGCATTTGAAGGATAACGATTATAATTTAACGATGGATGGATTACTTTAAGATAATGTGAATGAGCATGGTATGATGCCACGTCTGTGGTGTAATGCTACAGGGTGGCAGTATCACGTCTTTAAACGGCTGACTTGCGACACACATCAATAGGGATGAAGAAACAAACCTTGTACATTTGTCAACATAACGCACGTGTGCTTTCTCTCCAAAATAAACCTCTTGCCAGTTGTCCTACAAAGATTTATTACATAATATAGTCTTCATATAGTGACATTGATCGAAAAACATTATTGAATCAGTTTAATAGCACCAGTGACATGTCATTTTAATAGGAAGATTTCTGGGCTAAAAGTGGTTGATAAACTAAGAAATATGCTAAGCACATAAAGAAAATTTGTAAGTTTTTGTTGAAGATGCAGTTTTATTTCATCGAGTGAACTTCGAAAATTGTATTCCAAGAGTGGCGTGGCCACGAATGATACTAAAATTTTCGAAACGAACGAGATAAAATATTGCATCTTTCACAAAACAAGAGGGTCATGATGGCCCTATATCGCTCACCTGAGTAACACTGCTCTAAAGGAGCAATCTTGGTAGAGGTTTACCCATAGAACATCTGTGCCAAAAACATTTTGAAATATGGCCAGAAGTTTTGGAACAAAAGTCTTTTTAAATTTTCACTATATACATTTAAGGCAAATTTAGCCCCAAAGGAATATCTGTACTAAAACATTTGAAATCTACCAGTAGTATTGAAAGAGATAGTTTTTAAAGTTTTCATATTTTTTTTCTTTCCATTGCCATTGCAACCAGAGTTGTACATGGATCAAGTTTATTCTAGCAACTTTTGTGAAGGTTCACAGAAGGATCATCCCTGCCAAGTTTAATCAAATTCTGTCAAGCAATTTCAGAAGAGATGCTGTTTAAAGCAAATTGTTGATGACACACGACGGACGAAGAATGATCCTAATAGCTTACCTTGAGCACAATGTGCTCAGGTGAGCTAAAACAACAACAACAAACAACAACAACAACAACAACTTACAAGAGGGCCATAATGGCCCTGGATTGCTCACCTGGTATCATTGTAAATGTAAAATCAAGTGACCCCTGGGGCAGGACCAATTTTGACCCCAGGGCCATGATTTGAACAAACTTGGTAGAGGTTTCTTAGCCTATGTTACATATCAAATATATAAACTCCAGGCCTTGTGGTTTCTGAGAAGAAGATTTTTCAAGTTTTTTCCTATATTAGCCTTTAGTGACCCCTTGGGTGGGGCCAGGGTCATGATTGAAATCATCCAACCAATGAATATTAATGAACAGAACTTTAAATGGTATATGATATGAATTTTTCTTTACCACTCGGACTGTGTAGGAATAAAAGAGCTACAGTATTGTATGAGCAAACAGAGGAGACACTAATCAGACAGCTCCTATAGGATCTGGGTCAGCTATGTTTGCCAATGTGTCAAAATGAGTCTACATGAAGTAAAGGGTTAAACAAGAATGAAAAAATTCCTTGAATGTTAAGGTTCTGGGACATGGTATCAAAATTCGCAAAAACAATATTATATACTGAAAGTATAATATGAATGACAATCTAGGGCAATATTTTACCATTTATATCGGAAGTCATGTTTTTTGGGTTTTTTTTTAATTGAACTATTAACCTTAAAAAAAAAACCAAAAGTGCAAAAAAATCATTTTTATTATAAATGTTTAAAAATTTCCAAAATTAAAAAAAAAACACATTTGTTATATCCTTAAATGTTTGCCAAAAATATTTTTTACTTACTTTTAGTAAATGCGTACTGCCTGAAATATATTGTAAATATAAGCAAAATAAGCACTTTTACTTTACTAAATCTGATATGAGTGATAGAGAAATGTTAAAAGAGAGAAAGTTAACTCTACTGTGATTCGAACCCACAACCCTCAGTTGCAGCAAGTTAGCCAACTTATGGATACACTCCAACTGGAGATAATGCAAGAGAGGCCCAGAAACTTTAAACATGAGTTTCTTGTATGGTCTAGTGACAGGTTGATAGGAATGAGGATTAAAATAAATTTCTTACTCAATTTTATTTCGTTCCAATCTATACGATACTGGTACTTATAAAAAGATCTCGTCGCGACGATTAAAAATGTATTCTTTTTATTTTTATTGGACCGTCTTTATTTGTTCTTGAGATTTAACGATTTTAAGTCGAATTATTGAACAAATGATGTAAGGTTAATCTATTCTTTCACTGCAACTTTATACTGTCATAACTCCATCTTTTCTAGGACGGATTTAGTTGAGTTTCAACTCGTGGCAAATGTTTTTGAAAGCTCAAAGCTGTTGAGGCTATGCAAGTGCAATCTCGAGAAGATGCACATATTAACCTAACTAATTCTGAAACTCAAATTTTGAAACAGCGGAACTATTTTATCTTTCGTGTATGGACTCTTTTGGACGGATTTTTTGAGATCTATGGAGTAAGCGGGTCAATTAAGAAAGTGGTCTGAAAGGATGAGGTTGACTACTAGCGGGGTATAAAAAGAAAAGAGATTCATTACCTCATCAAATGCTGACGTTCCTTCGATCATGATATTTGGCCGGAAGTTGATACATGTAACAGGGTCGTCTAGACGCTTATTGAGACTCTGCATGGAGGACTCGCACATGATCATGCACTGTACAAAGTCTTGAAATGCCACCTGGAAAAGATCACAGTTCATCTGATTAACTTGAAATCGTACTGAGTTGTTTTCTAACCGATAAATCTGTGACCTAGGTTCAGCTAAGCATAACTGAATACTAAAGAGGAATCTTGGGTACAATGAGGAATAAGGGTAAGAAAATAAATTTGATTTGAAGAAACTGTAATAAATTATCGATGCTGCGTTTAAATGTTTTCTTGTATATACATGCCAAATATTAAAATGTTAAATACAGCAAAACCTATAGAATGGTTGGTCATCTGTTTTGTTGGTTCAACGTCCCACTGACAGTCATTTGGAGACTATGTCTCCTTGGGACAGATATAGTTCTTCCACAATGAAGTATCACGCTGTAGACATGTGGCATGAAACCACACCAAGTCACATTATTCTGACACCGGGCCAACCAGTCCTAGAAGTAAGTAAAAGTGTTAATATGTTGAGGTCCAAGCAGGGAGCTATACCAGTACCCGTTTAACGAGTCACGACTATGGAATGTCACTTTCGGGTATCAAACCCACGACCTTCCGCGCCGACACGGACCCCCTAACTCCCTCACCCTGGTCACCGGGGACGATCCTTTTATTTAGAAATTTAGATTTCTAGTTAAATCGTTTTCAGTTCATACATTCTATAAAGCCGGTTTACTAAGCTGCAAAGTACTTTAAGCCAAAAGTCGCTAATGCGGAATGTCTCGTGTTGGCCTCAGACGCACTATCTTAAACTCCGCTGGGTCAAACTTGATTGGTACATAATGTTGCTGGGTAGATTAGTAATGGCACTCACAGAAATGATACAAATGTTAATATATTATATAAATAAGCCATAAAAATAATGTACAAGTTATTTTAGACATAAAAGGCAAGTATGATTAATATAAAACACCGATTCGGCCTTATTTAAGTATGACAATTAAAGAAATAAAACATTGGTAAACCTTGATATTACTCGATAACTTTGTACACTATCTGGATTGCTGTAATTAATAACTCAATTCCTAAGATACACAGGTATGTGAAAAGAGAACACGTGACAATAGGGTCCAAATAAAAAGTTCAAATTGAGATGGAACTGTTTCCTACCTCGTCATGTGGCTGAATCTCGGTGGGCCATCCTTTTTGTACAGTGTTAGAGAGGCGTTTCCCGAGGGAAGGGGCGGAGTAATTCAGCCTTAGCCAATCCTCCTTCAGAACTTGACACACCCACTTGGCCGCTTCCTCTCCACAGTCCAAAGAGGTTAGGGGTGTTTTCTTCACCCTTTAAATAATAATTACTGTTCCGTTAAAATGAAATGAAATAACTATTGTAAGCGTCTGTTATATCAAAAACCTAAAACCAAGAGATACACTTCTTCAATAAACCTATGAAGGAGATATCGTATACTGTCGCCGCAAAAGCGAAAAACGAAGACAAAATGTATAGGAATTCGTATCTATAACGTGCATGCACGTTTGCTGATTTATATTTATTGCACTTGGTGATAATTATTAGATGTTATCCAGTGAAATTGTCAAAGTGACTATAATATTGCACAAATTTATGAGAAAAGAATAACATATATGATAAAAACTCCATGATATTTCATTTTATTAAAAGAATAATCAGTATAAAATGTTAAAGAATTGTGACGAAGCGTCGTCACGGGTATAAGTTCAATCTCTGACAACTGCGTCAGGGAGTCGACTCTTTGGCTCAGTGGTTAGAGCATTGGGTTATCACGCCGGCGGACCGGGTT
>CM037777.1:51282444-51332444 GCA_021229015.1 Solen grandis
GGGCATAAATATTGTCTTAAAAGTTTAAAAAAGATTGCTAAAAAAATGAAGATGCTAGAGTGTAATCAAAGTGAAATCTGGCATTTTTTTATATTTAAAGGGGCATAACTCCTGACCTAATCAACAGATCTCAGCTTTAATCGACCTCAATTGAGACATTATATTATGGTCATAAGCATTGCCATAAAGTTTGAAGATGATTGCTCAAAAGATGAAGATGCTAGAGTGTAAACAAAGTAAAATCTGGCATTTTTTATATTAAAAGAAGCTTAACTCCTGACCTAACTGACCGATTTCAGCCAAATTAATTATTATGGCATAAAATTGTCATAAAGTTTAAAATATTAAAAAGGGCATAACTCCTGACCTAATTGACCGATCTCAGCCATAATCGAACTTTGTCTTAAAGTTTGAAGATGATTGCTTAAGAAATAAAGGTGACAGAGTGTAAACACTAAAAATTGTTGACGCCGCATGACGCACACCGCACGACAGACACTCACGGGTGCTCAGGTGAGCTAAAAAACTTAAAAAGATATTGAAATATCCTTAAAATGATGCCAAATAAATATTCTTGATTCTTATATGGACCCCATTTTGTGAAGCAGGGACATACAAATCTTCCTCCTACTACACTGATGATAAATATTGATTCTCAAAATTTGATAATCAGAACGAAAATAGATGCTTCATTCATCAATATGTCAATCAGACAAACAATGCAAGTATCACCCTGACCAGTCAAGCTTGTAATAGAATAGTTTAGTTACCATGGCATCCGCTTGGTGCTTGTACTTCTTTGCCTTCTGGTGGTACTCATCAGCCGAGAGGAACCTGCAAATAGACAGTTGTCAAGTCTTTACCAGTCATATACACAATGTCTTATACATGAACATTTAAAAGCCCAATTAGACTGGAGGCAATTCTCAATGATTCTCTTTACAAGTGTACTGATGAGCAGAAAACAGGATAAAATCTGATCAGTCTGCAAGTCTCTTGCTGCTTATTTTCCATTGTTATGACAGTATTTCAGTCATGTATGGAGGTCAAACTACTAAGAGAAGGAAGACTCCAAGGTCACAGAGGCATCCTATAGAACCTACAACCTATCACAAGCCAGCTAGAGGACTTCTATACACAAGAGTCTCCTGCAGTCTGATCTGATATTTTACTGCTCTGGGATTATAATGGTCGAAAAACAAGAGTGTTCTTTAGAACACATGTCTCACCTGCTGAAGCATGAAGAAAAAAGAGTGACGGACAAATGGATGACGGAAAAGTGATCCCTAAGTGTCACCTCTGCTTACAGCTGGTGACACAAAAAATCATTACATCAGAGAAAAGGGTTATGATAAGGTGTGCAGAGTGAGGTCTTGTAATAGATTTTCAAATATTTTTTGTTCTCACTATCAGACATTATATTCCCTATATGTCATCCTGATATGGTAAGTCTCAAAATAGATTGATCACTTAACATGAGACGGAGATACAAATATGACCTAAATCTTATATAATCAGTTTCTTTTGAAAGAGGACATGTCAAGAATACAGAATAACCAAGCCATATTTGGCTTTCCTTACATGTTATTTTCTCTGTAGATATGAAATTGGGGGTCATTAAATGTTCATTTGTAATATCATTAAATCAAACTGATGGAGTAGAAAATCTATACTTATGATGTAAGTCATCTCTCACAAATATTTAAAGCAACATATGCCATTTCAAATGGGCCTTTTCATTTGTTTTTTATTGTTTAGTAGGATATCAAGTTTCGTTCAACAAATGTCATCCAGACAAAATTAAAGGAGTGTTTAATGTAACTGGACTCCTAAAAGAGACCACAAGTTCAATTAAATTTCCTTAACAAAAGTGAGATGGAAAATTTCTGAAGGAATTAGTCCAGACATAATTACAAATACTGCTTTGGGAAGTGCTGGAGACAGATCAATTGAAGGATCCGATATCAGACTGATCATGTCTATCACCTATATATAAAGCTGTATTCAAAAAACGTTTGTGTCTCAACTCCCAAAACAGATCACACTGATCTTATTAACCCTTTCCCTCATATAGACTCATTTTGACGCACTCAATAGGTACCACATAAAGCCTGATCTGCAGAAAACCACTGTTAAACCTTACCAAATTTAATTACAAAATCCTCATTTCCAGACCACTGAGGAGCAGCGAACAGCATAAAACCTGATCAGCCTGCGAGTTACTCACAGGCTGATCTGGTTTTATGCTGTTCGCATAGGTCTTTTCATGGTGTCCTCTATGAGGGAAAGGGTTAAAATTGAGGGCACAATGCAGATTACACTGATATTAAGGTTTATTGTTAGGCTTCAAAACAGATTACACTAATTTCATTAATATAAAGGCATTAATCTGAAATCTCTTTATAGTATAAAATTAAAAGAATAGTTTCCACTGGAATATTCATGAAAATGGATAGCAAATATGGAAACCAGAGTGTTCTCTGGAACATATGTGTCACCTGCTGAAGTGTGATGGAAAAAGAATGACAGACAGACAGATGGACAGACAGACGATGGAAAAGTGATCCTTATGTGTCACCTCTACTTACGGCAGGTGACACAATTAAACTAAGGACTCTACTACAGAAGGTAGCTTGAACCTTCAACTGTTTGTCTAGAATATTCCTTCAGACACTACCTCCAGACACATTTACATGAGGAAAACATAGCTGCCGGAGATGACAATTGGAAAAGTCTCTTCTAAAACTAATTCCTTTTCTGTCTTATAACCAAATTATGGAAGCAATGAAAACGACCAATTTGCCATTGTATGGCCTCCCTGCTTTCTGAGATTCTGTTCATTTGTGAGATCAAATTAACTGCTTATGTTGAAGATGTCGGAGTATTCAGAAGTAGCTGCATATGATTGGCATTCTTTGAAAATCACCTCAAAGATATACAGTGAAGATCTTTTTATAATATGCTCCATTATAACGAAAAATCCAAAATATAAAGAAGACCAAAATTGGACCCAAATTTTTGAATTTGTTTAAGTCTGAAATATATACATATGCAGCTCCACCCAATGCGATATTTAGGTTTGGACCAAAAATATCAAATTGGAAATATTTTATTTCAATTTCTGAGATTCTGAAGACATGGAAATATGCGTAAATAAGGAAATTCTAGTTAAAGATCGGGTGAGAAACTTTAACTTCAAAATTCTGAATTGCTTACACAAGTGAATCCAAAGTAACAAAGTGACACAATTTCAATGACCTTAAAAAGCAGTGACCTTGACCTATACTTTGAGCTACTGATTACTGTAACTGAACCCTTTAAGGTTAGCAACAGTATAAAGCACAGGCTGGCTGTAATTTTACTGAATAATGACAATAAAACTAATCTTAGCAGATCATGAAAACTTAAACTTTTCAGAATACGGCCTTCCGAGACTTACACTTCGTTTTCCTTCTTGACCTTGAGCCGCCAGGGTGGCTGTGTGTCGTTACTGGGCTCTGATGGGACACTCTGCTGACTGTATCCATTGTACTTGGCTGTCTCTGCCGGTACCTCAAGTTTGATGGGCTGAAAACAGAGTACATGCACACATTATTCACAACAGGCAACTATCAACTGATCAACATTTATTATCTGGTTAGAGTCATAGATGTTATCTGTTCATTTATGAGTACAACTAGCTAATTTCTAATGGATTACAATTAGCTCATTCTCACGGATTATACTTATCCAGTACGGTTTTGTAATATTTTATTTGGTCTATACGAGAGTATTCTTTGGAACCTACTAAAGCATGACGAAAAACTGTGACAGACAAGCATGACGAAAAAGGTGTGATGGACAGACAGACGATAGAAAAGTGATCCCTATGTGTCACCTCTGCTTACAGCAGATGACACAAAAACTAAATGTGGTTCAGCAATTATTCCTGCCTGGTTTCCATCCATAATCTCAAATGTTGACATCAAATTATTAGAAAATTACCTGAAAATCATACCCACTTGTTTGTCCTGTGACACAAACTTTGATTTCATATAACAGATTGGCAAGACTAATTATATTGAAATCACATGAAAACCCCGCATCTTCAAATGATATGAGGGCGCTGTATTTTTTGTCTAGAGGAATATTTCACATAATCATCATTAACCCTTTCCCTCATAGAGGACACCATGAAAAGACCTATGCGAACAGCATAAAACCAGATCAGCCTGCGAGTAACTCGCAGGCTGATCAGGTTTTATGCTGTTCGCTGCTCCTCAGTGGTCTGGAAATGAGGATTTTGTAATTAGATTTGGTAAGGTTTAACTGCGGTTTTCTGCAGATCAGGCTTTATGTGGTACCTATTGAGGGCATCAAAATGAGTCCATATGAGGGAAAGGGTTAATATGCCAGATGATTCTACAAATGTTACAGGGCAGTTATAGCCAGCATCCATCATTATCTGTATAATTGACAATTCATTAGGTCTAGCATACCTTAATTATTTTACCATGGCCATCAGCCACAGTTAGCAACTCAATCTCTTTCTCTCACACGCACAGCCACAATCACTTAATAACACATGCAGAACATAGTCATAATAGGATCAGAGATTTGCCACACTGTACAGGCCTTGTGATCAAGGGTCAAGGGTCAGACCCAGGATATTGATCTTCTACCACATCTTCCCACATGCTTATGAGCTGAGATTATCTTTTAACCTTGGTTATCCTTTAATTTTTTTAATTTTTTTTGCCAATCAATGCAGTCTAATTCTGTGTTAGGAAAAATGTCAACTCTCTCAAATATAGGAGCTCATACTAGCAACTCAATCAGATTACTCTTGATCAAATTCTTTCTGAAGTTATTTTATTGTACCTTCTTTTTCTTTTACCCAGGCTTCTTTTGTTGCTGTACTTGTTGTTTTACTCTTTCTCTCTATTCTATAAACAAGACCCAACAGCAAATATTCTACAAAAATATATATTCTAATCCAACCTGGTCTACCGAAAATAACAGTGTCCTAATTTTGACCAATGCTTGAATTGCCAATATCCTTTTCATTTTTTCTTTCTTTTTACTTTATCTTTTTCATTGCACTATTAAAGATTAATAAATCTAGATCCGAAATCAAAGATCATTTGTTACAATGAATGGCTCCTGAGAGATTTCTGCAAAGAGGGAAAAAGAGAAACATTAATTCATCAAATGCAGTAGAAATGGTTCCTGTCAATGTGTTGCAATAAGCTCAGGGACAACGCTCTCTAAACTGCTTAAAATTCTATTTATCATTCTCCACTCTGCAAAAAGAATGCCAAATTTCATTAAATCTTAAAAAAGGTCACATGTTATTCAGAACAAATCTAATTGAATTTGCCTCACATTTTATCGGATAGAGAGAATCTATTTAGCAGACCAATCTTATAAAGCATTTAAATAAGAGCTTAAAATCTCTTTTTGAACACATGCCCCATTTTACTTGCCATATCTTTTGCTGCACAGCTTCTAAAATCCTAAGTACTTAATTAAGTCTGCATACAAATGAATTAGTATTGATTGTTCCTGTTTCCCTCCCAACTGTTGACAATCTTTCTTCAGTATTATAAGTCCTTGTTTAAACCAGCCCCCCCATCCCCTTTCTTGTTATTAACCCTTACCATGCATTAATTCTTTACTCGACTCATCTTTTTTCATCCTGGACTATACCATTTGTTATTTATGGGGGTACATGTTAAAACTTTATTGACTGAATAGTGGACAGTACAGACCATGATCAGACTGCATGGATGTGAAGGCTGATCTTGGTCTGTAATAGTCGCAAACGTAGTCTCAAATGCCCACAGCATTGTAAGAGATAACCCCTGGAAGGTCACAGCGTTTCATATCCATCGTAATTGTGTGGAATCCACTGAACATTGATTCCATGAGAGGCTGACATGTTTTTCTGTAACATGCAAATTGACTGTCACATTACATCCAGCCTGAATTGATCAATTTTGATTACGGCTTTTTTTCTATGAGCAGACAGAATCACCACCCATTATGGTGACCCCAATCTGCTATATAAACCGCTGCACTGCACTTGTTACAGTTCACTGACCAATGAGCTGAGAGCAACAAAATACTAAGTCCTCAATTGATTATGAAATTACCAACAACCTTAAACAGTTCAACCCTTTCCCTCATGTAGTTGTCTCTTGTCTTAACCTTTGACCATATACAGACAGGTTCTGTCTAAACTGTTACCTCTATACCTTGACAAACAGAACTGACCCAGATCAGACAGCACAGCAAAGAAAATCCATTGTGTCATATACCATATAAAGTTCAGTAAATTCAAATAAGGATGTGGACATAGCTGTCTGATCTGGGTCTGTTCTGTTTGTCAATGCATCAAAATGATTCTATTTGTGGTCATGTATTAAAAGACTCAGGTTCTTGAGACTGTATAAGCTACGATCCCTTTTCCTCCTTAAATCTGCCATATTTCCATAAATGTCAAAGTAAAGGACACTGGTCTAATGATAGCATAATAGGATAAAATGTCACATGACTGGATTACAGCCAAAATAAAAATAATTAATAAGGAGCCATTATGTAATTTGTCAAAATTAAAAAAATAAGGGGGGGGGTGTGTGTGTGACTGCTACAGACAAAAATAATCACAGTTTGTATCATTAATTTACAAAACAACTGTAGCTGCGTTACAAACGATCCGACTTCAATGCAGATAATACAAAGTATCATAATTAACTGCAGTAACTAGCCCTTCCTTTATTGCACAAACTTTTTATGTACTTTTTAACATGTGGTAATTGAACTGTCAAATACTGCCTGCTATAAACAATGGACATTTCATAATCTGGTTATTACACCAACATTATGAAAACTTAAAAAAGAAAACTTCCAGCAAATTCTCTTCTTGTTAAATTTCAATGGTTTACTGGATTAAACACTAAGACACACTTAGATCTATACCTATTTATGTGAAAACAGACACTCATCTTTTGTGAGGTGTTTCAAAACACAAGATATCAAAGCATGTATGTACATTTCAAAGCAGCCTGCAAGTAAAGTGTGTTTTTAGGTAGAACAATCATGATAACGATTTTTGAAATGTGAGATGAGTTATAATTCAGGTCAGATTTCTTGTTTCAGGGGTCACATCTACGCAACTTCCAGCATCACAATATTATTCATAATCTGCAAGCAGACAGGTGTCTTAAAGCTACGTCACCTGTCACTGCTGCAAGTTATGCCTCACCTCTGACTCTCAAATATCATTATGACAAGAAGTAAGTTATAGGGGCCTGTCAGGTGAGCACTTGTATCAGTGGTAGGCCAAATTCAAGGTATGGCATACCTTTGCCACATTGGATGTCATCCCCTGCTAGTCATTAGTCAACTTCCAGTTGCAGAAAAGAATTCAGACTATACATGTGATCAGGGACACATCAGACAAGGCCACATAACTTCCAACGACTACGTCAGACAAGGCCACATAACTTCTGCTGACTACCCACCTGACATGACTGATGTATATCAAGACACTGAGAGTACAAGTCTACATAGTGTCATGAGAATACTTCATACATAAATATGTAGACAGCCTGCCTATCTGGGATGCTGCAGCCGTTACCTACACTAAATCACTTCTCTTGACGTAAAGATATATAATTATCCTCAGTATATCTCTACTAGAAGGTCACACAATCTTTTTCCAGGGTTTAACTTAATGACAACGTTATGCTGACTTTGCTGTTATATAAATGGGGGCAATTCACTGCACTCAATCCAGTAAATGCACTTGTAAAACTTAACTATACAGCAGAATCTCTCAATTTCATGGGGACTAATTTTCAATGATTTTGTGTATGAATCTATCCAGAAGTATTATTTTCAACAAAAAAAATTAAATAGACCTAGTATAATCATGTAACCACGAAATGGCATTTAATAGATCATGGGTTTCAATAAATACCCAGGTGCGCATATTCAGGTCATGATTAATATATCCATGAATTTTCAAGTCTGTAGTACAACTACTTTCAGAGTTCAATGTGTCACAAGCATAAACATTCATATTTTTTCAAAAACAAAGGCCCATAACTCTGTCAACTTCAGTAGTGGTTTGATGAAAATACCCAGGTGCGCAAGTTCATGTCCTGAATAATATATCCAAATAATATATCAATGAAGCTTCAAGCCTGAAGTACAAATACTTTCAGAGTTCAATGTGTCACAAGCATAAACATTCATATTTTTTCAAAAACAAGGGCCCATAACTCTGTCAACTTCAACAGCAGTTCGATGAAAATACCCAGGTGCACAAGTTCATGTCCTGAATAATATATCCAAATAATATATCCATGAAGTTTCAAGTCTGGAGTACAAATCCTTTCGGAGTTATGCGTGTCACAAAGTTTTGGGACGGACGAATATGCACCCCCCTCCCCCCCCCAGTCATTTTTGGTGGGGGCATAAAAACGTCAACCTGGATATCATCAATTCAAGGGAAGAAATTTGTTGTTGAATAACCTGTCCAAAAAGCTTGCTAATCATCTAACTTTACATAATGTTTACAAATACAATATAGTCTCTCCTGCTGAGATCTTGCTGTACCTGCCTGACCTTTAATTAATTACCCTTTAACATCAAAAGCTAGGGATATGTCTGCTTTTATGAAATGACAGGAAAAGAGGAAATAGGTTTGCTTGTATCAGGAGCTATAAAGCTTTTAGTGAACTAAAACTGCACTCAAAGTGTGCAATTAAGTGACAACTTTCTCACTATTATTCACTCATTATTTTCTGTTGACATTAAATTTCGTTGATTATGTAAATGTGCGGCCAGAGATTTTCTGCCCATTTTGGGAAAGGGAACCTAGCCCGGAATGGAAAAAAATTACTGTCCTATTTAGCCTGTGTGGGAATTTTTAAGAAGCAGAAAAGTAACTTAGTATGTGCTTCATATTACTTAAAGGCATTTTCTTTCATAAACACTATCATAATAGCGAAAAAAAAGAAATTCATTTTTTTTTTTTTTTTTTTTAATATTACCAATTAATTTAATTTTAATTGGGGGGGAAAAAAACCCATGTGCGGTTTATTACATGGATGTTTATCACAGTGGATTTTTCATCAAATCAATAAAAATTAGTCCCCTACCAAATCAATTATTATACAGTATGTCTAATTAGTGGATATTTATATTAAGTATGGAAAATTTAACCTGGCAGATTATTACTTGTCTAAAACAAAAAATTTATGTAGACAAACTTCTATTAATATTCCGATCATGAAACCCAGCAGTGCTACCAGACTGAGAATCTGCTGTACCAGCATCATCAACTGCCACATTTGTCACACAAACCTGCCTCATTACTTCATCTCAGGGCACTGACATGCTCTCTAATGGAACCCTCGGATATATATATTGAACAAGCAAAGGTATTAAGATAACAAATGCAGTAAAATTTTACAAGATGGATGAAATTGCCCGACATGCAAGAAATAGAGAGTTACACTGGCAGGCGAGAGCTGAATATGCAAAACTATGATGTAAATTGCAACTGTTTTACAAATCTCATCAGCAACAAAAACAAATGACACCAGAGAGCTAAATGACATTTGGGAAATACAGAATAAAGCCGTAATTAGTGTGAGTTATTGCCAATTTCTATTAAAAGTTTTTCTCAAACTTTCATCTCATTAAAATTTCACAAGATATTGTCTTCAATTATTTTGCTTAATAGTATATGAAACTATGTGTTCCTCTTTGCCTTGCAGACTGTGTAGGATAATACATTATAGTATATGGGCAAACTGCTGAGGAGACCCTGATCAGACAGCTCCAGATGTCGGATCTAGATCTTCTCGGTTCACCAATTAATGCCTCAAAATGCATCTAAATGTGGTTAAGGATTAAAATCAAAGAATATGTTTCACTTAATTTTAATACAACACAAACCAAATTTAATGTCAACAAAAAATAAAGATTATAATTTATAATAGCCAGTAGAAAGAATTCACAAACTAAAAGCATGCCTAACATGGAACTTCTAGAAACGCTGGAAATCCGTCTCTGGCATCTTTTTATAAGAATAAAGACTCATAAAATAATTAAATGCACACATGATGTGCTGTAACTGAGTCAAATATAGATGATAAATAATGAAAGCCAGTATAAATAAATACATAATGACACATCTGTTTTATAACCAGTGACAGTAAATTACCCTGTGAAACATGCAATAAATGGATTAGCTGGTGTTATAAATTTACATTTAAGGACTTTGCAAGTCCCAAGTTTTCATCTACAATGAATTCTAAATGAATCTTCAGTATGAAGAGTTCAGGCTTCACGGTTGTCAAGCATTCACCGAGATAAAATACAAGCAGAAAAACTACTATATCATTAAATCCCTAAAAACAATTTCATTCTGAAGAACCATGGAAGATTTCCTGGCCTGACATTAATTTTGTTACTTAAGTTGTGGGGGAAAAAAAAAAAAAAAAAAAAAAAAGACAGTGGCTGCAAATATACTCACATGTTTACTGGGTGCAGATGATGCTGATGACGAGGAGGCTAACCTCTCAGCTGACCTGCCAGCTGAGGTTGGCGCACTGGATAGGGTGGACGATGGTTTGAGATCATGGGAGGGCGTACCCTCTCCCACCTTGACCCGCTTGGGCTTGTAGCTATGGGAACTATGATGACTGTGGGTACTGTGCTGACTGAGGGTGCTGTGAGTGCTGTGTTGACTAGATGTGCTGGGATGGCGCTCACGCTTCACACTGACTTTCTTCCGACTGGACTGGACCTCCTCAAGGCTAATCTCTCTGTAGGGGAGAAATAACAAGTTTAATTGATTTCAAACCATCGTACTATCGCATAACTTCATAAAATTACAGCTACAAAACCAAATGAAACATTTTTTTTGTCTGAAGAAGGATCACCTCCTTCTGCAAGAATGTTATGCGCATTAAATTAAGTTTCTAAAAACTTAAAATTACATTTTGCTACACAGACCAGTAAAACCTTTATGAGACTGTATAAAATGTTCTCCAAATCTATGAATCATTTTACCCACAAATCATTACAAGCATGACTTACAATCAATCCAAACAATCAAGTTCCTACATAGTTTACAGACAAAACAGCATTGAAGTTGCTCTAGGAGATCACTTCAAGACATCATAATCATTAAAGCGTTCTGCTTCTTAATTAGTTCTAACTCAACTGCAATATCATGGTACAACCACAATTTAAAGTGCAAATAAAGCTGATGAGCTGTTCATCAGGGGCTAAACATTTCAAGCCATGTGTTTTTGTGTGCTAGATGGATAATAAATTACTCTTCCATGTTTACTTCATTGCTGGCTGAACAAATGACAGATTTTCTACATTATAGTTTTAATATTCACATAAATATAACACAGGAAAATAAAATAAGCCTTTCAATTATCAGAGTCATGCTTTATCAAAAAGTAATTTCAGTCAATATCTTCTGGAATACAGACAGCGAATCCAAAAAGCATTCCACAAATTCTCTCCCTTAACCCTTTCCCTCATATAGACTCATTTTGATGCACTCAATAGGTACCACATAAAGCCTGATCTGCAGAAAACCACAGTTAAACCTTACCAAATTTAATTACAAAATCCTCATTTCCAGACTACTGAGGAGCAGCGAACAGCATAAAACCTGATCAGCCTGCGAGTTACTTGCAGGCTGATCTGGTTTTATGCTGTTCGCATAGGTCTTTTCATGGTTTCCTCTATGAGGGAAAGGGTTATGCTTCTTACTCATCAGAAGCTGTCTTTGTATTGTCTAGGAATGCATCATGAATTCTTTGTAATATATGATCTGGATAAAAATAATGGGAAATAACAACAACAGAGCTTGAGAGAGAATTGACCAGATAGATAAATCCAGTTCTAGATATGGAGCTAGAACATGCTAATGTGTCTATTGAGAAACTGCACACTGTTCCTCATCAAAATCCTACTAATGTCAAGCCTGACAATCCTGGAGAATGAATTGCAGCCTCCCCAGTTACAAAACATAATATTCCCAAATGCTAAAGCACACAAAACATCAATTTGAAAATGAATTTAGACTGGTGTGAGAAAGGCAATTATGAAAGCCAGTAAATGATGTGAATAAACAAACTGGTGAAAGTCAACTGCCTCCCAATGAATCTGGCGGTATAGCACTAGAATACAAATCAGATACCATTAATTCAGAACAAATGTTACAACAGATACAAAAAACCTATGTTTGAGTTATTGTTATTATCTGCTAGACTTGGTTAAAATGCTTTTTGTAGAGCAATCAATATTCTGGGATGAGTCACAAATCCAGTGTGACACACTTCTGTAAACTGTGGGTCCCACCCTACTGTTACAGAATAAAAAAAAACAAGCATGCACATAAGTTCAATCAAAGTTCATTTTTATTAGCATCTTTTTATCATTGGAGTTCACTCTATTTCATCAATAATTACCAGACTGTAGAGCACCAAAATACAGTCATTACATTGTGTTTCCTTGTCTAGCATATCGGTCAACAGGGGGGCTTCACTCCTGTTTACATGCTGTCCAATGTTTTGCAGTCACCTCAAAACAAAACCACTCATCTGTGTCTCACATGTCCATTGTCATACAACCTTTCTCCACAGTCCAACACAAGGTACTCACTGCCCCCAATGGGATATGGCATTGCTAGATCACAGATAAGAATTACAGGAAATCTTTCACAATGCATTAAAGTGCTTGACAGTCCCAACTGGGAGTGAGATAACAAGCCCTGGGGTATAACCGTTTCACAGCAAGAGATCTTAATACAAACAACTGCCCAAGGACCATGTTAATAAAGCAACTTCGGTCAATTTTTCACAAACAGAAAAAAAATCTTTCTGATGAAGAGTATTTCTTATCATTTCTAAAATTTAGAAAAAATGTCTATAGAGGTAAAATTCTGTTCCCTTCAAACTACCAAGTTAACAGTGTAAATGTCAAATAATTTAACCCTTTCCCTCATATAGACTCATTTTGACGCACTCAATAGGTACCACATAAAGCCTGATCTGCAGAAAACCACAGTTAAACCTTACCAAATTTAATTACAAAATCCTCATTTCCAGACCACTGAGAAGCAGCAAACAGCATAAAACCTGATCAGCCTGCGAGTTACTCGCAGGCTGATCTGGTTTTATGCTGTTCGCATAGGTCTTTTCATGGTTTCCTCTATGAGGGAAAGGGTTAAGATTTACAAATTTCCCCACCACAATGAAGACACATCTGAAGACCTTTCAACTGAACATATACTCCTTCACATGGCTACAACAAGCTAAGCCTGATCTTTCTGAAAGTATTTTTTAACCCTTTCCCTCATATAGACTCATTTTGACGCACTCAATAGGTACCACATAAAGCCTGATCTGCAGAAAGCCAAACTCAAACCTTACCAAATTTAATTGTAAAATCCTCATTACCAGACCACTGAGGAGCAGCGAACAGCATAAAACCTGATTACTCGCAGGCTGATCTGGTTTTATGCTGTTCGCATAGGTCTTTTCATGGTTTCCTCTATGAGGGAAAGGGTTAAGAGTAAACTAGTGTAGCCTTGGTTTCCTCTTAACCCTGCATTTTAAGTTCAGACTGATATGTGTATATAGGCCATCACAGGTGATTATGGATTACCATGTGACTAAGCCATGAAATTTTTTTAAACCACTTTTCACAGTCACATCTCACTGTTAAGTTGTGAATGGTCATAGATTCAAAATAAAGCCTCAAAGGATATCTGCATGGAGCAATAAACCTGATCACAGGTAAATAGGCTGAAAATAAAATTGTAACATGGGAGGCCCTTCATGATAGGTTACTTGGTCAAGGAGAGAAGGAAACGTAACAAAACCCTAAAAAATATGGAGACCTGAACATTAACAACCAGGGTGTTCCTTTACAGGGTAATATCACAGCTTTATTTAAGTGGATAGTTGAAACTATCTATCTAAATCACCCAATTAACTGAAAGGGCCCTCACTCAGCATGCTTTTATAATGTGCCCAAAGCCCAGGAAGTACCATCTGTTGAAAGGTCATAAATCTCCTTCATTTGGATGCCAGCATGGCCTCTGGTCAGTACCATGTCAACACAAGTTCAGGTGTACTTATGTGATTATGTGTTTCTCATATACATACATTTCATACAAAACAACTGATTCTCAAAGGAGTTTTCTCATGTAAAAAAAAATCCTCAAGTATTGAAGGGTGAAAGCAAAACTAGGCTAAATGCTTATATAGATATAACACTTAGCATAGTTTCTCTCTCACCCTTCGAATTATACTTTGTGCATTTTTTCTCCTTCAAAATGTTACCTTTAAAATCACTGCATAAGACGGCAAATTGTTTATAATTTATAACAGTAATAAATATTACATAAAAACATTGTGAAACTCAAAGGTTCTCTTTCCCCAAAATAAAACAATTTTCAAATATATTACTCAGGAAGCTTTGATAATTTATCTAATAAAACCTTTCCCAATTTTAACACCCTTTCTCGGACTGATTTTAAAACTACATGAAATATACATTTAGTTCTTGCCTGAGGCAGAAGCCTGTTTAATACATTTGATAAACTGCTCTTAACACTTCATAACTTTTCACCTGAGACTTCAAACATGTACCTTATATGTTAAGAGACACTTACATCAACATGTAAAAAAAAAAAGAAGGCCATATGGCCCTAGATCGCTCACCAGAGTATATCAGCTTATTTAAAATAATTTAAGTCACTTTATTGTACCTTTTTTTCTTCCAGCAGCAACCAAATTCATGTTTCAGATAGAAAGAATTCTTCAGTTATAAGTCAATCATCTGGAGGCTTCATTTTTCAAAGGATCAAAAATGCTTACACAATTATGGTATGAAACCTTGAGGTAATCAATGGTGCAAAACAAAAATTAATTCTAAACATTATTTCCAGGTGAGAAGAATTTTTTAATTTTCTATATAGAGTATATACGGAAACTAGACGACCCCCTATGCAATTCATTTTTCAAGGGATCAACTTTATCAATGCACTATGAGGTGAGCATTTGTGCCAAAGGAAATTAAGATCTGATCAGGTTTCAGAGAAGATTTTTAAAGTTTTTAAAGTAAAATTTTGTTGGTTGCCATGGCAACCAGTGTTCACCATGGATCAATTTTATTTTAGCAACTTTCGTGGAGGTTCACCCAAAGATGATCCATGTCAAATTTCATCAATTTCTACTTAGAAGTTTCAGAGGAGATGTTCTTTAAAGCAAATTCCGTTGACAACGGACGCTGGACGGACACTGGACGAGCACAATGACAGGTGATCCTAATAGCTCACCTTGAGCATGTTGTGCTCTGGTGAGCTAAAAATTCAATTTAGCATATCTGATTAGCAAATAATTGCATACTGAATATGGTGTAGAAATCTTACACCAAAACATTATCTTTAAAACATTTCCTAGGGTGACAAAGCATAATCTTTTCACATACATAAATGAATTTGCAAAATATCACCATTTAATATAATAAATACTGTAGAGTATGGCAAATGACTGAAGTGCAATCATTAACAGGCTGGGATGAGCTGTGTATCAAGTTTCTGTGATTCATATCATGCAATAATTAAACTATGACCTCAGAAGAAAATATGACCTTCTGTACAATACACAGTCAAAATAATAAATTGTTAATTTCTTGGTTTGCTTCAATGGGTCTTAGTACCGTCCAACCAATGGTATTTTAGTCATACGGGGACTTTCATCTACACAAGACAGAGGTTAATACTGCCTTACTGCGATATCATGCCTTAACCCTTTACCTCATATAGACTCATTTTGATGCACTCAATAGGTACCACATAAAGCCTGATCTGCAGAAAACCACAGTTAAACCTTACCAAATTTAATTACAAAATCCTCATTTCCAGACCACTGAGGAGCAGCGAACAGCATAAAACCTGATCAGCCTGCGAGTTACTCGCAGGCTGATCAGGTTTTATGCTGTTCGCATAGGTCTTTTCATGGTGTCCTCTATGAGGGAAAGGGTTAAGTGGCATGATATCATTACCTTGATTCACATTATCCTGACACTGGGCCAACAACCCCTGAAACTACCGATAGTAACCCTTATATATTGAGCTCCAAGCACAAGGAAGATGAACCAATCCCCTTTTTAATGACTATGGTACGCCAGGCAGCCATGGTTCAAACCCACAACCTCTAGCATACAAAAAATCATACATTGTGATAATTATACAGTCTCTCATGGTTACAATACTATAGGAAACGTTAAGCTCAGGGATCTGTATGTTATATAATGTACATAAACATTGTAGAGACTGCTCTTTCCTAGGAATTGAGTTTGTTTATGGTGTGAATGCACTTTGTGGTACATACGCACTTCAAAGTTCATTTTCAGACAAGCGTGCTCTGAGAAAGTGGCATATTCTGACTAAGTAGCAGAGAACTGGATACACAATACACTCTCTATGTACTTTATGCTAAATGTTATTCCAGCAGCTTCATTTAACGCTATCAAATAACTTATGTAACTATTATACTTCCATTTAATCTAAAAAAAATCCATTAAGAAGCAGAATATATGATACAATTATGTAGAACGCAACACTGTCACACTTATTCTGTAAGCTTTGATTGAAAAGTATGACAATTCACTAGACGAGGGGAAAAAAACTCTAAGAAAGAGTTTATTTCAAATTAAAAAGCCCTATAAAGCTTATGATCCAAAGTTCTGATAACCTTTTGAAATGATAGTGTTATGCTGGGTTGCAATTAGCACATAAAAGCTGGCAAACCCATTCTTACCTAAAAGAGCCCACCCAAGAAGCCAGGAAACCGACTTGTTTTTAACTACAGACCACATTCTAATGATCTCCGCAGGCAGCTAGTTTCAAATTAAGCCCCCACCTGACTCAGTGCACTAACAGGAATCTTACAACCATTACCAGGATCCATTACAAGTGCAGTTTAATTATCAAAATATCTTAAAACACTTCACTTTAAATAGACATGTTTTGTCGCCTAGCTGACCTATATCAGTCTCCTCTAAATTGCTTAAACATATACAATATAATTATAATTAATTAACCCTTTCCCTCATATAGACTCATTTTGACGCACTCAATTAAGGTACAACATAAAGCCTGATCTGCAGAAAACCACAGTTAAACCTTACCAAATTTAATTACAAAATCCTCATTTCCAGACCACTGAGGAGCAGCGAACAGCATAAAACCTTATCAGCCTGCGAGTTACTCGCAGGCTGATCTGGTTTTATGCTGTTCGCATAGGTCTTTTCATGGTTTCCTCTATGAGGGAAAGGGTTAATGTCACTCTGAATGCACAGCACAGACCAATAATCCATTGTTCCACATATACTATTTTAATGTTCAGAAATTAATACTCATCAAATACAAATTCATGAATTAAAGGTCTTCTGATTCTGACTTAAAGATTTTTAACAAATAAATGCATTAAAATTTCTAAGAGTAAAATGAGCATTCATTTTTTTTTTCCCATCACTTAAAAGTACAATATATTGCAAAGTATCTTCCCTCACAAACAGTTAAAAGACTTAAATCTTTGTAAGCCAGATGATGAGATGTCTCTGGGTTATCCCACCATCAACTTGTGGCATGATACCACACCTGGTCACATTATCTTGACACCAATCAATCCAGTCCTGGAACTACCATTATGGCCTCTAAATCTAAACACACCTTTATTACTACAGTTTACTAATTGACCGACAAATAGAAAACATGTAACTTGATGAGGCTGCAAAGTTTAGGAGTGATGCAAAGTAGCAGTACACTTTAAAGCATCTCTACCTTCTACGGAAATACCAAGACACATCCAGCTAGGAAGGTAACAATTTTCAACTGTCATAGACATGTACATAGGAGTGATGTATAGAGAAGAAAGCCTACATCCTGCCTATCTGGCACTAAACCTGTCAGTGCCCTGAAACCAACACCTTGAAGCATGTAGTTCAACAACCTAACGCTGAACACCTGGCATAGTGCTCTTACAAAAATAAACACTATATATATTTCAGTAGGATTAATGCTCAATTTCAAATTCTAAGTAGGTCTTAAAGTCAGTATAGGGATTTGAGTATGGGATTTGTGTTTAGCCTCAGAGAGGATACAAGGTCTAGTATAAAGAATGAGTTAGAAACCAATGCAACCCCATTGGGAGCAAGGAGTTTTTATGACATTCCCTGGCACAAAGTACTGGACCAACACGGAACTGTCCAGAGGGATTGGCAAATTTTCCAAATTGACATAAAATTACTAAGTATAAAGTACTTGTCAGATGCAACACTACTCAGACAGACACCAAAATGTAAAATGTAAAATTTACAAAATTTAACCCAGGTACTGAACCCTTCCCTAAGGTATCTGACATAAAAAAATAATCTGTGACCAGTGTAAAACCAATTAATTTGCAGGATAATCAGGTTTTACACTGATTGCAACATAATGAGATTTATTTCTAGTCTGACTGGACTTCTCAATGGTCAAACATATTGTTCTTACCACTGGCACAGAATCTGAAAACACAGAATTTAACCTGACACAGAATGCCCTCTTTGAGGAATGGTTGAAATTCCATTGCTTCATAAGCAACCTGAATTGAAAGCCATGCTGCTTTTTGAAACAAGTGTTCATTCACTATATTGCTAATAGCTAGTTTACTGAAGTTATTTCTATTTAGGTGGAATGATCGATCCAGCACCTTCCAAACTCCTCTATCTTAAATTGATGCATTCTTCACCAATGTTCACCTTTATCTCTGCACACCAGGTGTGAGCTAATGAAACATCCTCCTATAGCATTTAATGTGTTACATGAAGATCATACAGCAAACATTTCCTCTGTGTTTATTCTAGTTCTGTATACGCTAACTCCACTTTTCTTGAAAGACCATTACAACTCAACAATTAAACGCTACTCTATAATTGACTTTGTAATGCCTAGCAAACAACTGATTTATCATCTTTTTTGATTAAATGCAAAAGTGTTGGGAGTTTTACCATATACTGGTAGTCATATAGGAAGAGCTCTGAAATACAAGGGTCCCCAACAAGGGCACCACATGCGGATGCCAACTCTTGTCTGTTTTTGTCTTAAGAAGAAAACAGATATAAATGAATGGGAAGATAAATTTGGTCAATATGGACCTTAGAGTTATGGCCCTTGATGAGAAGGTAGCCATTAATATAGAGAACAAGTATGTTTAGTTTGATGAGAGAACTTAAAATTTACTAGTGTATGAGTTCTGGCCAATGTTTCACAATGCCTACATCGCCACCAATGTTGGTGATGACACCCGAGTGATGACAATACCTCCACTTTTTTCCTTTGAAGTTTTAATTGGAATCCAGGACTCCCAATCAAGAGTTACGAGGATCCCTGACCATGTGTTCTCAAAAATACTTAAGTATGATCTCATGCTCAAATTTGAGTATCATACTCAAGTCCCTATACAACTAATGGGCATTGTTTGAGTATAAGTATAAAAATCATACTTATTAAGTATCTTTTCTTTTTTTTTTCGAGAACACTTTTTCAAAAGCACAGATCCTAGTTCCTTACCCTAAATAAAAAAAAATCCATTCTAAGACAAGACAGTAATGGCGACATTTAAACTCTATCACCCGCATTGTCATCTACGCGACATCATAAAAGTCCATATAAAATCATAAAAATTACAACCTGCATCAATATTTTTCAATTTCAAATCAAACTTCATTGTTCAGCTAAAATTGTTCTCTTTTTTTTTTTGCCCTGAAAAAAGTAGCAAAAGCAAAAAAAAAAAAAAAAAAAAAAAAGAGCACAATTTCCCAGTATGAGTTGAGTATCCTGAAAGTCCATGAAACCCTACATCAACATTCATCTGAATTCATCAGGATCTTTCCCATGGACATAGCAAATGAGCTAATGCTGTTGAACACTAATGATACGAGTTAAGCGTATAATAGGACAGGGTTTTGCTGACCTTTACAAGAGGCCAATTGTCAACCAACTCCCGACTCCTCTCCAGCTCCAATCAATGGGAAATCCCCACAGAAATGTCCTGTATTGATTGCTGTTACAGGCATGGGACTTTATGGGATATAATTTCATTACAGGCTTTCAGAGAAAATGACTTCACCACTATAGCCCACATATTTCTTATTAGACTTTGTGTTTTATGTCCATACGATGCAAGTGTGTTTGATTTATGTTCATTTGTCTTCGTTCCTTTTCCTTGAAGTTGAAATAATTCTGTGCTACTATTTTGTTTTTGGAAGTAGGATACAGTCTCCCACTCCCTGGCTGACATATGTGACACTTCTATTTCTAATTTTAAGCAAATATATGGAAATAGAAATTAGCATTTATTACTAGGAATAAACTGTTCTTATCATCATAGATAAATCCAATTACAAGTCACATACTGATCAGTAATTTGGTTTACTAATCAAGTTCAACACCATCCCAGTCACACAAAGAAATGTCCCCATTTCTACAGTCTGAAGTTTTAACTTAACCCTTTGTCTCATGAATATTCAGTACCAGTGTATGACTTGATGAATATTAATTAACTGAACTTTAACCCTTTCCCTCATATAGACTCATTTTGACGCACTCAGTAGGTACCACATAAAGCCTGATCTGCAGAAAACCACAGTTAAACCTTACAAAATTTAATTACAAATTCCAGATGACTGAGGAGCAGCGAACAGCATAAAACCTGATCAGCCTGCGAGTTACTTGCAGGCTGATCTGGTTTTATGCTGTTCGCATAGGTCTTTTCATGGTGTCCTCTATGAGGGAAAGGGTTAAATGGTATATAATTACTTAGCTTTACAGACTGTGTGGAATTTTAGCTACAAAGGTGTATGAGTAAACAGAGGAAACCCTTATCATGGAGGTGTCTAATCTGGGTCTGCTCTGTTTTTGCCAATGCACCAAAATGAGTCTATGTTATGAAGTAGAGGGTAAAGCCAGACCTATACCTGAAACTAAAGTTTCTCTTAACAGTTGGCAGTGCACCAGTCACACTTGAGAATAATGGCTTTGGACACACAAAATCTAGCTTGAGCAACATCACTGATGGAAATGAATACCATCATTTACCTGTCTTGACTCAAAAATATGAAAAGAAATATAACTTTTTGTAATGTGGAATGAGACACAGTGGAAGAATGCACAAATAATCTTTGTAAAGTTAAGTCATATAACAAAGATAGACACAGGTAAAAATGAGGTAATGGAATGTCAGATTTCAGATTACGCAAAGGTCCAGACAATGTGACAATCACAGAAGAATGATTAACTTCTAGAAAAATGAATGGAAGTCCTTATCATCGTCATCTGTAACTCAAGACTTCACTGAATCTATGACTCTCTTGACACATAAAAAATTCCTGGTAACTAAATAACTATTGCCTCCAAAATGAGAAAACAAGTGGTTGGGACCAAGTTTCCTCCTGGGCTGCGACAAGCATTAATTGAGCCCAGTTATCAGATACACTGACAACTGCAACATTGGGACCAAATTACAAGCCAGCAATGTAGCTGTCAATCAAAATGACAGATAAATTACCTCCTATGTGCAGAGCATCATCTGCTGCCCTGGATAAACAGAGGGAGGAAAAACATGCAAGCTGCAACACCAATCTAGAACATGCTTCTCTTGCATTACAATTACTGATCATCTCCAGAGAATGTCAGGACATGGAATTTGTGGTGTGCAGAGTCTGCTTTATAATCAAATGTAATCAGAATTTGACAGGAAAAAAAGCTCCCAAACTTCATCAACAGTTGTGTGTGGGATAGTTGATGGGACCCACACTTTGTCAGAGCCATTTCAATGACAAGTACATTTTCTTTCTAATCTGTCATAAAGTGTGAAATTTCAAACCTCAACAAAACACTCATTTAAGGAGAAAGAATTAAACATTTCTATCAATTGATAAGCTCTGTCAGCACAAAATACCTAACATTAATCAAATGCTTTTAATTATCTTCTAATTAAAGATTTAATTGAAACGAGAGACTGCATGCAGTGTGAAAGGATTGATTATATCGAAGTGTTTCAATATTAAATTTAAGGATTTTTTTAAAATCAGATATCTGCCAAACTGAGTTATTACAAGAAAACTTAAAACACAAATCTTGCAAATTCCGGATGTGTCAGCTAATTGATCAACCATCTCTATTGTTCTGCCTTCTGCATTATTACCCTCTGGTAACCATTTATGTAATCTCTCCAAGACTCTTGGCTATCTTTATTTTGACAGACTGTTTCTCGCTGGTTATCATGAAGCTATGCCATTCTCACCTTACACCACAGATATTGCGTCACTGGAAATGCTGTTTAACTTATCAATTATGGATAATAAACAAGCATCAGACTTCAAAAATTTCAATTTTCTGACACTTATCGACCCACACTCCCAGGGGTCATGAGCACAAACAATCTACACCACTGAACATTTGATATGCCAAAACTTATCAACTTCTTCTCTTAAATTTCCTCTGATCTCATAATGAACAGTCTGTTTCTATTTAAATTACCTTCACTTCAATCGCCTGATCTTAATTATTTCTTTAATTTGTGCAACTTCACATGAAATGGTAGGTCAAGTAAGAGCAGAAAATTAATCCTTAACAATACCACTACCTTCATCATCATCATCATCATCATCATCATCATCACCACCACCATCATCATCATCATCACCACCACCACCACCATCATCATCATCACCAACAAATTAAATTTATCACAACAACATCGTTGACATCATAATCAACATCTTGATGATGATGATGATGATGATGATGATGATGAGGAGGAGGAGGAGGAGGAAGACCATCGGTACACCTGTATTCCTATCCCACCTATCAAGGCCAGATAATATCCCAATTGCCAGATGCCTGCTCTCGTCATGCTATCATTACACTCTATCACTATCTAATACATATGAATCAGACTCCCATGGTGCAGAAACCTGACAGCAGGATGCTCCTGTAACCCAGCACTGCCCTAGCTACAGGCCTTCCGTCAATCCCAGAATCCCTAATTCAGATGTCCACTACATCTACAGCTAATGGAAATCTTATAAATTTTGGTCACCCCTTTCTTAAAGAGCAAATATCAGATCTTTCATTTGGAATCCTTGACCTTGTTCAGGTTGATTTAGGGTCAGGGTATTCCTTGTTCCTCTTTCCACAGACCAGAGAACAATGAACCTTTTCAGGTTTAAGCATAGAAAATTGCCTATCCTATTTATGACTATAAGGTCAAATGCTCACAATCAGTATCCAATAGGGCTGTGGATTGTTGGACAAGTGACGATCCGATCCGATCCACGATCCAGGAATGACGATTCACAGATCGGATCACGAATCACTGGTTTAAACCTTAAAGAATCCTTAGACAAACAGAACAAATATAACAAGAAATTTAAACAGTTTTTTGGATAATAACAAAAGTGAAACCTGTAATGATAAACCTCATTTATATTCACTTTCATTTCATTATATTTTTTTTTTCATTTTATAAAAAGTATTTAAGGTAGGTGTTTTAGAAAAGATCGCGATCCAGCGATCTTCGCTGTGGCGAATATTCGTACTCGATTTGCAGACAGAATTCGTGGATATCCGAGTACTCGGATACTCGCAGCAGCCCTAGTATCCAAGCATTTTTTTTCAGATGTTGGGAAAGGGGCTTTATTATCTTCTTTTTTTTTTGTTGAAAATATGACCTTTTCTTTTTTCACTGAGGAAAGAAAAATCCTGGAGTAAAATGCAAATATGGGGAAAACTAAAAGAATTTATGATTTTTTTTTTTTTTTCAATACGAAAGGCACCTATGAACAGCCACTGATAAAGGAGGAAAAATAACACCCAAAAACAATTTTTCTTTTGTATAAACCAGATCAACCACTGACTACCTATTACTCCAGTGTAGCTACTGAATAGCATGTTAGTCTGAAAATATTCTGTAAACACTTAAAAGGTCAGATTGTCACCAAAACTTCATCAAAATTTAATTACATTAAAATCACAACAGATTATTTAGGACTTATCCCATTAAATATTGATCAGTTTTATTAACCTGGAAGCGTTAGAAATAGACCATAAGACTTACAATCTTCTAACGGATCAGAAGGTAACCTAGATTTCCTAGGCATCAGCTTTCTGAAGGAAATTCCCAACTAATGACCTGTCTCCTAAGATCATTGACATTTCCCATTCTAACATTATCACTCATTGTTACATCTCGCAAGGAAACCAAGCACCTTCTTCTACAAACCAATGTCTTATATTACGAAGGATTCCCAATAGTTCAGATGTTACAGCTCATACTTATTATGTTTCAGAATGCTTACGTAACTAGAGACAGTACTGTATAATAACAGCATTTTATCATTTCTCATGTTCTCAAACCTCAATCAAGTCAAATAGTTACTTTTTTTTATCCATGAGTAAAAGACCTTAATTAGTACCTCATTATGCGATTATTCAATTGACTTTATATATAGGCAAGAAATCTCTGACCCAACAAAGACAGATATAAGGACAAGTCGAGCCTTTCTCTACACATGTATGCAGAGCTAGCTGTTATATCCCATGAATGGCAGAATGATTAAAGTGGCAGACTGGTTGTCTAGACCTGAACTATTATGACCTATCCATCCAGCTAATCAAATGAGGTGAGAGTGGCAAGTCCTATTAGTGCTAGTCGAGACAGTTCCTAATCAAACAATGTCTCTGCTGCTTTAAGCCTACAGACTAATCTGGACAGGTCTCTTGTAGTCACAAACTCTCGTCTATAAACATCAATAACTTTCTACATTCTTATGAAGGAGCAGAACGTTCTGGAACCCTGCTATGTCATGTAACAATCCTATATAATGCCTTCATCCTACCAAATTATTTGTCAATAACTCTTTCTCAAAGAAAAGAAAATATCAGCTCCACATATTTTTCCTTTACTCAGGCAATATTTCTGAGCTTAAATCAGATCCCCTTTTCAACAATACGGAGAATATCAAATTTCATAGGAGTACAGACCAAATGTCTTTTTTTTATTTAACCCTTTCCCTCATATATACTCATTTTGACGCACTCACATAAAGCCTGTTCTGCAGAAAACCACAGTTAAACCTTACCAAATTTAATTACAAAATCCTCATTTCCAGACCACTGAGGAGCAGCGAACAGCATAAAACCTGATCAGCCTGTGAGTTACTCGCAGGCTGATCTAGTTTTATGCTGTTCGCATAGGTCTTTTCATGGTTTCCTCTATGAGTGAAAGGGTTAATTAATGCTGTCATTATTAAATATCTAATATCATCAAATGGCATAAACTTTACAACAGAACCATTACATATATATAACATCTTTTAGAACTGGTAAAATATTGAGACCATGTATTCACATACAACCATTAAGTATTAAGTGCACAGTCCTGATAAAACAAATATTACATACGCAATGAATGATCAAAATAAAGCCATAAAAATATAAATATTCTCTTTGAGATGCCACAGATGCAATCATGTTGCTGATGCAATTTGAATTTTATGACTTTTCAATGATTGAAGAGATCCTGCAAATACAGAAGGAAAACAAAATGTGAACTTACTCTTTGGGTTCAGACTGCTTATGGGGTGACTTTGAACGGACTGTTTTTCTACGCTTTGTGTCCCCTTCTGTATGTGAAACGAGTTTTCGCTTCTTTTTATCCGGTGAAGACTGTGGGAATGAGGAATGAACGGCAGATGAAGGGCGCGGAGATATGTAAGCACTTTTAGATTCCTCCGCCCCGCTGTCACTCTCACTATCACTGCTGTCGCTGCTGGAAGCATCTGACAACTTTTCCTGCTGCACTTTCTGCCGAATTGGCAGGGAATTGAAGTCCGGAATTGCAGAATTCTTAATACTCCTTTCTGACACACTTTCTGGCACACTGGGTTTGTGACCATCCGCTTCACTTGTGATTTGTTCACTTGTGTATTCACACTGTTTTGAACTATTTGCACTACTGGTCGTTCTCCCATTAGGCAGGACCTTGGAACTCACAGCTCCAGTTTTGCTACTAGTCAATTTTTGGTGTTTAGGACTAAGGTTGTTTGGAGTCACAGATTCTTTAGCACTGAGTAAAGGCTTGAGATGAAGAATATCTGAACTATTCTTATTAAAAGACACAAACTTCTTGATTAAACTAAGGTCTAGCTTGACCCACACAGAGGGCTTGCCATTTTTATAAGATACAGAACCATTTAATGGAAGAGGTTTAATTGGTGTGACTGCGAGGCCTGCCTTACACAGGTTCTCTAGATTCTGGCACAGGTCTGGCATATTAGGTATAGGGGAGAGAGGCTCTTTCTCTGGGAAAGAATGTAGTATCTTTTCAATGGAGTCTGCCTCTGGGGGCCCACTTTGAGCTGAAGACAACACATTTAAATTTTTATCACAGTGAACTTTGTTTGGAACAGATTCTGGTGAGACTCTCTCCTGTTTTAATTTAACAATTTCTTTTTCTCTTAGCAGTTTGTCTCGTTTTGATTCCTTTTTCCTTGGAGCACTTGACAGAGACTTAGGGGAACACAAAGAGGAGTGGCCCAAGGGAAAACCAGATTTTTTAGGACTTACTGGAAGAGACTTCTTGGGAGAGAACACTCCGTTATCCGATGACAGAGAATTGTTGACCACGTCAACATCACTTTCACACTCTGACATACTTGAATCATCGTTCACAATCGGTTTAGACTTAGGAACTTTTGGTCTTGACTTTCTTCCTCGTTTAGTTTTACCTTTCACAGTATCAGTAATTTCTGGACTAGGTTTTGACAGCGATGTTTTGCGTTCACGATTTTTCACATTTGTGTATGTGTCTTTATATGGCGGAGGCGTTTCTATGGAATTATTTAGTCTCTCTGCCACACTAGTTCTGTGGATAGTCCGTTTGGCAGGAGATTTGATTGGCTGTGGAGATTTTATGGGAGACAGTATGGGTATCTTAGTGTCTATAGGAGCGGGTGGTGAGAACTCGTCAACCGATGGCTGATTTTCATCAGAAATATGATCAGCAGGCCTTTTGACATCGTTGACCTCATCAAACTGGTCAGGATCTGATTTATCCGAGGGCGGAGCTTCGCAAGGTAGTTGTTTGGTGTTCATACTGATAAGTTGTGGGTTTTGATCTTTGCTCTGCAGGAATGACCGAAGACCCCAATTCCTCGACTGAAATAAGAATTTTAAAAAAAATTGACAAGATAAAAACATTACACTGTATATCCATTATTTCCTTATAAAAAAAGGGGGTAGTATGGGTCATTGTGTACAGATAAGTTTGTGACTTTACTGCTAAACAATCCATTGTCACCCAAAACACCAGACTGTAAAGGAAAGATGGTGAAGATGAAGGTTTATAATCCTAGACAACAGAAGCTAAAAATACATAAAACAAGAGGGCCAAGATGGCCCTTGGTCGCTCACCTGAGAAAGATGATTGCTTAAGAAATAAAGATGCTTGAGTGTAAAAGTGAAATCTGGCTTTTTTTATGGTGAAATGGGCATAACTCCTAAATTTACAAGTCAATATCAGTTATAATTGAACCCGATTGTGAGATTATGGGCATAAACATTGTCTTAAAGTTTAAAAATGATTGTTAAAAAAATGAAGTTGGTAGAGAATAAACAAAGTGAAATCTTGCATTTTTTGTATTAAAAGGGGCATAACTCCTGACCTAAATGACCCATCTCAGCCACAATTGAACTCAATCGAGACATTATGGTCATTAACAATGTCATAAAGTTTGAAGATGATTGCTAAAAAAAGGAAGATGCTAGAGTGTAAACAACGTGAAATATGGCTTTTTTTATATTAAAAGGGGCTAACTCCTGACTAAATTGACGGATCTCAGCCATAATCGAACTCAATCGAGACCTTATGGTCATAAGCATTGTCATAAAGTTTGAAGATGATTGCTCAAAAGATGAAGATGCTAGAGTGTAAACAAAGTGATTTCTGGCATTTTTTTATATTAAAAGGGGCTTAACTCCTGACCTAATAATGATCAGCATATCAACTCAATCGAACTTTATGGTCATAAGCATTGCCATAAAGTTTGAAGAGATTGCTCAAAAGATGAAGATGCTAGAGTGTAAACAATTGAAATATGGCATTTTTTGAATATTAAAAGGGGCATTACTCCTGACCTAATTGATGAATGTCAGCCATACTCGAACTCAATCGAAACCTTATGGTCATAAGCATTGCCATAAAGTTTGAAGACGATTGCTCAAAATGAAGATGCTAGAGTGAAACAATTGAAATTGGCTTTTTTGAATATTAAAAGGGGCTAACTCCTGACCTAATGTCGATATCAGCCAAATCGAACTTGGTCGTGATTTTATGGTTATAAACATTGATATAAAGTTTGAAGATAATTGCTCATGAAATGAAGATGCTAGAGTGCAAACAATGTGAAATCTAGCTTTTTTTGAATATTAAAAGGGGCATAACTCCTGACCTAATGTTCCGATATCAGCCATAATCGAACTTGGCCGAGATTTTATGGTCATAAACATTGATATAAAGTTTGAAGATAATTGCTCATGAAATGAAGATGCTAGAGTTGAAATCTGGCTTTTTTGAATTTTAAAAGGGGCATAACTCCTGACCTAATGTTCCGATATCAGCCATAATCGAACTTGGCCGAGATTTTATGGTCATAAACATTGTTTTAAAGTTTGAAGATAATTGCTCATAAAATGAAGATGCTAGAGTGCAAACGAACAAATTGTGGACGACGGACGACGGACGGACGGACGGACGGACGGACGACGGACATTCATCGATCCTAAAAGCTCATCCTGAGCACACGTGCTCAGGTGAGCTAAAAAAAGAAAAAAAAAATGTGTATGACACCATCTGTCATATACAATAATGGTCTCTTACTCACTGGTCTTCCAATCAATTTCTGTGTTAATCAGGGTAAAAAAAAAATCTATACACAATTACTTAATTTAATTGAGTAAAAGTCAATAATTAGAAAAGCCCATTATTATTTCTCAACAAAAGCACAGCCTGTGGATGACAATGCTCATCTGTTGCTGTTTTTTTAAAGGGGAAAATAGTGAACAAGTATGTAAAGTTTGAGAAGGTTTGATAATCTAGAAGCTATGGCCGCGGTTAAAGTTTTTGACCTTTTTCAACTTTTTTTTTCTTTGAAAAATGGCCAAGCTAAAATTGGCATAATGTCCAGTAGTTTTGGGTGAGATTTTTAATGCTGCCAGTATAATATCATGCAGACTATGATGCTTTTATTATGTACGTAATAAAAACATACTTTCTTTGTTTTATATATTTCAAATCTGCTAGTATTTCCAATGACAACCACTGAGCTAAAATTTTAACTTTTATATCATATCTTTCCACAGTGGTGGAAAATCTGAACAATTTTCAAAGAGTACAGGAACTTTATCAGTGGGCCACCCATATAAAGTAACATGAGCACCACATGCAGATGTCAATGCTTGTCTGTTTAGTTTGTTTTTTCTTTTTTAAAAGGGGGAGATACATTTGGTCAAAATGGACCTGAGAGTTCTCTATAATGGCCCTTGATTGGAATGTAGCCCTTGTCGTAGTGAACAAATATGTGAAGTTTGATGAAAGGTTTGACCAATGTTAAAGTTTTCCAGACAACGCAAGCAACAATGACACAGAGTGATGTGCTTAATACCTTTTTTTTCTTTGAAAATCAGACGCACAAATAAAAAGCTTTTAAATAGTCTGTTTCTGAAAAATGATGGACATTTAATAAATGCACTGAAAATGTTACATATTTTTTAACACTACCTTTTGCTAATTACATAGATGTCATTTAAGAAATAATGCATAAGAAAACCATTTTCCAATTTGTGGTAAGATGCTGAAAATAAAAACTGCTAGGTCTATGTACATTATACTTAGAGGTTACATGGAGAATAAAAATGTCACAATTATTCAGGTATGTGGTACAATACAAAGACACTACATCTGCTGTAACAAAGTTGTCTGGAGATAACCTAGCTGTTCGGCTGTACCATTTTTCTTCAAATTCATCATCAGACATGTGTCAGAGAGTGACACGGATCATACCCATGCCATTTTTTGTTGTTACCTTCATATCCAGCGAAACTAGAATTATGATTAATTGTGATTAATACCCCCACATACCACTCTGTCTTTACATAATTTGAACGTAGGACATGACAGGACGTGGCATGACAAGCACGATTCCTATATAACCTCAACTCTTGTGAAGCAAGAGTATAATTTTTTTTATATATTAATGATGAATATCAAAATACTGAACTTTAAATGATATGATAATGAAATAAGTAATTTCTTAAGACAACACTATGTTGAATATACACTACAATTAATATTGTAAAAGAGACCCTGATGAGACAGATTCTTGCAGGAGCTGTCTGATCTGGGTCTGCTTGGTTTGCCAAGGCATCAAAACACCTCTAATAACAAGATACAGGGTTAGAGTATCCAGTACCCAGGTACAGTCTTCTGTTGCATGGCTTGCATCAGACAGCACTTTACCCTCACAAAATGCAGCAAAAATTGCAACATAGATGCTCATTTCATGTAAAATATTCAGGTAGAGTATTTGATCAGATAGTTATTAATTAATGCACTTAAAGGAAGGCATTAACTCCACTGTAGGGAGGAGATTATGAATATGGTGTGAGAGAAAGCTCAAACATGAACTGATTGAATTTGATACTGCACAAGATTGAGAACAGACAATTCCGTGCATACTGTTGAATATTATAGACCATAATACAAAGTTCACTTGACAGTGTGCTCCACAATTTCTGAGTGCTGGATAGTATAAAATCAGCTAGTGCGTTTTTTTGTGTAAACGTACACAGATTATGACATAAGGTATTAAGCCCAGAAACATGTGAGAAGTTTCAATCCCTTGGGTTTAGTACTTACTAAAATAAGAACTTGCATGAAAAACCTTATCCATAAATATCCCATGTTTCAAGAGATTCAGACAATCTTTTTTAAAATGAAAAAGAAAGAAAAATCTAACTTAGAAAGGGGCATAACTGTGCAAATATGAATTCAAGAATTGAAATATTTTCCTACATGTATTTATACATCACGGAAACACAATCCAAATTATGTTTTTAATTAGATCTTTACTATCCCAAATTTCTGATGCGAATAATTTGTTTTCTTAAAATTGGATAATTTACTGAGAAAATTTCAAAATAATAGAATAAAAAGAAAACGTCAGGATGTCTGATAGACAAAATCTGGAGTCAATAAGTCTAAAAATGGAATAGGTTTGTATCAAAATGTCACAAGCACGCCTAGGGAATCTCAGCCTGCCGTAACCTTTATAGTGCAGCCATAGAAACATATTCATTCAAACTAACTTGACAAACAGACATAGCGTCATTATAAATCATAAATTGAACAATAAATCTTTCCTTATTTTTAAAGCCTCATACAAAGAGTTCAGAATATAGTACTGTTGTTATTCATCTTAGCTTAACCCTTTCCCTCATATAGACTCATTTTGACGCACTCAATAGGTACCACATAAAGCCTGATCTGCAGAAAACCACAGTTAAACCTTACCAAATTTAATTACAAAATCCTCATTTCCAGACTACTGAGGAGCAGCGAACAGCATAAAACCTGATCAGCCTGCGAGTTACTCGCAGGCTGATCTGGTTTTATGCTGTTCGCATAGGTCTTTTCATGGTTTCCTCTATGAGGGAAATTAATGACCCCTAGTGAATCATTTTTTATATTTCAAAACTGACAAAATCGCAAGATGTCCGTCATTACTTAACATCATTTATGTGATAAACAAAGATTTTCTGTAGTTTCATTTAGCTATCAAACAAAAAATACATTGTACCAAACTATTGCACTGCCCACCATTAACCCTTTCCCTCATAGAGACTCATTTTGACGCCCTCAATAGATATCACATAAAGCCTGATCTGCAGAAAACCACAGTTAAACCTTACCAAATTTAATTACAAAATCTTCATTTCCAGACCACTGAGGAGCAGCGAACAGCATAAAACCTGATCAGCCTGCGAGTTACTCGCAGGCTGATCTGGTTTTATGCTGTTTGCATAGGTCTTTTCATGGTGTCCTCTATGAGGGAAAGGGTTAATAAGCAATATGTCAATTTAACATCGTTCAAAACCCCAGACTCCATGTCTTCATTTAATTCCTGCTACAGAGTCCATGTCCATTACTAAGTGTTCCATTATATCTGGGTACTGAGTGTTGTGCAGGCAGATAAGGTAAGTATTTATAACTGTCCCCTACTCCCAGGACCGAGAGGAAAAGACTGTGAAACATTTTCAAATTAAAACCTGCTTTCAGTCTGATTTGGCTTTGCTACAGTTTATCAATGGCGAGTAATGACTTTATTCATTCAGAAAATAGTCAAATTTCGGTCTTTCAAGAATTTTTTTTTTTTTTTTTTTAGATATAAAACATTGTGATTCAAGGTTTAAACATATTATACACACACCGATGAGATTTGAGGCTGTTTTATTTTTGTTTCTTTACTTCTCTGTTTACCTAGGTCAGCGTAGCCAGCAATGCAGCTATTTCTAGATGTGAACCCAGTCTAAACAAGCAAACAGTGTAATCACAGGCTATTGCTGTTTCACAAACATCTCTCCCTTGCCTTGAAGACACTATTTGAAGTGGGTTTACTTTATCATTCTGGTGAGCATGATTTCATTTAAACTCAAATCCCATCGAGTGAACCGCAATATGTCATTCATGAACAAAGATATTTTAACCCTTTCCCTCATATAGACTCATTTTGATGCACTTAATAGGTACCACATAAAGCCTGATCTGCAGAAAGCCACAGTTAAACCTTACCAAATTTAATTGTAAAATCCACATTACCAGACCACTGAGGAGCAGTGAACAGCATAAAACCTGATCAGCCTGCGAGTTACTCGCAGGCTAATCTGGTTTTATGCTGTTCGCATAGGTCTTTTCATGGTATCCTCTATGAGGGAAAGGGTTAACTCAATAAATTGGGATTACCCTTAAATATTCTCAGACTAGAAACACAAAATTCTAGACAACACTACACAGATATTTTTTGCTGCCTGATGTTTTTAGGAAGATAGGAAACAGGAAGATGGACTTATATGAAAAATTTAACAGAAGCAAGTGAGGTGTATGGAAATACAGGAAAATCTTGATTTAACACTTTCCCTCATAGAGGATACCATGAAAAGACCTATGCGAACAGCATAAAACCAGATCAGGCTGATCAGGTTTTATGCTGTTTGCTGCTCCTCAGTGGTCTGGTAATGAGGATTTTACAATTAAATTTGGTAAGGTTTGAGTTTGGCTTTCTGCAGATCAGGCTTTATGTGGTACCTATTGAGTGCGTCAAAATGAGTCTAAATGAGGGAAAGGGTTAATGAACCATAGTACATTACCAACCTGGTGATAAAGCAGCAGCTAGGAAAGAACACATTCTATTTTATTATCAGTGAACACTTTACCACTATATGGCAATGTTTTGATACTATGGCAGAATCAGACAGCTCCTTCCAGAAGCTGTCTGATCAGGGTCTTCTCTGTTGGCTCATACGATACTGTAACTCAAATTCTACACATCTTACACCACAAAGAATAAGACCATTATTTCACTTACAATTTTAAGCTCAGTAAATTAATATTCATCAAGTCATAAATATGTATAAGAATATTCATGAGGTTAAACGGTAAAGGAATACATTTTCATATCCATCTGACAGTTTGTTATTGATATGAATTTCCAATACAGACATGGCATAGTATATTACTGGCCCATCGGCAACAGAGTAAATCTCTCTCCAAACCTTCCATGGCATCTTGCTTAAAATAGAACTACTTCAATTACATTCTGCAATTATCAGGATGATGAATTGGTTTAAAACCTGACATAATACACTTGCGAAATGTCTGGAGAGGCAAATAATTATAAATCCATACTTTGGGTTTATCTGTTTGGTGCAAATTTGAAATATTTATGGTCAGACAATTAACTTAAGTTCTCACATTCCAAACAAAAAGACAAAAAAAATCCAAAACAGAGACAAACCACCATCTAGACAGAGAGAAATACTGGAGTCCCCAGTGTCATGTTGATACGTACCGGTGAAGGCGTGGTGTCCATGTAGTCAGGCGAAGATTTGTCCTTAGCGGGCGTAGTCTTCTCCTTCTGGTGAGGACTCTCCGGCTGCTCGTCCTCCGACACCTCATTTTCCGACTCGCTCTCTGAGCCACTCCCACTGCTCTCTGAACTGCTGCTGGAACTCTCGCTGCTTGACACTGTCCGTCGCCTGGAAATAGAGCAATCTAATGTCATCTATTTGTATCACTTTCTAAATTCACTTCCTTACATTCAATTGCATCATTGTTTTCCAGAGTTCTAAATATTTCAAAACCTTAACTCTATTAAATCTATCAAGTACTATATAATGTTACCAGCTGACAACCTTTCCTACCTGTAATCTGTAAACATCCTAGTTTTAACTATGGTAACTGCCTGGATAAACACTACCAGACTTAAGTGGCCTTAAGAGAAAATAATGGACAGAAAAATGTCTCCATGACTTCAGACAGGGTTAAACAAAGTCCAGGAAATAATGTCAAATAAAATGCATCAATCTCTTTTCCTAGTCTCCATGGCACCGTATCCCACAATCTGCATGTCTTCGTGATACTTTTTTTAATCATTTTCGACTACACTGGGAACTGAATGGCAACTGAGATTCAATACTTAACATCAGAAAACTACATTTGTCTTCAAACTAGAAACAGAATTTAGAAATGCAGGCTTTTCACATATACGCCTGTTGTTTTTCAGCAAATTCTGATAGTCAGTAATCTTCATTGACCTCCAGACAAATCTGTTATTTCTCAACAACAAAAATCAGTTGTTATAAATTTATTAAAGAAAAACCTGGAAATGAGATGGATGATACTGATGATCAATCTAGAATATATAGAAGAATATATAACAATTTTACGCTTTACTTCTCATTAATTACACCCCCACCCCATCTAACCCTGGTCCAGTGACACAAACCTGCCTGCTGTATCCCACATCCTTTACATTTCCCACTACTTCCAGGATCTTTTTTAACTGTTAGACTGGACAACCCCCATACCTGTACCATCACACCAATCCAACATGTACAACACCATATGGTGCATGAATGTAAAAGATGTGAACAAGAAAAATATTCATAGCCGACATTATTTTCCCACCCAATCAATTATGCTTCTCTCCATCTAGGAGACCAAATCAGCCATCCCATCCCAATTTGCCTCCCCTGGGATTATCTCAGATTGGCAGACCCTGATGATGAATCATACCACTTGTTTCAAGACTAAAAAGACAGTCTGAATTATGCACCAACTTGAATTGCAAACCTCACCCTGACTAGACACATTGAAACATACTGCCACTTTTTGTCATAACAGACGGTTTATGTCAACATAACTATAACAAATCATATCTTCTTTACATGCTTGTGGATCATACCCCTCAAGGCATCAAGCTCCAAACTAAACACTGTAACAATCAATCAATGTAATATTTGCTATTTTGATATTTGAAATCAATGAATTTATCTTTTACAAGCATAACTATTGCCCTTCTGCCTACCATAAAATTGAAGCCAAAGTTCATTTTAAATTTCTTCCTATACATGTTAGGACAACCATTCAAGTCAGCACATCTAATAACAAGAAGAAGTCATCTGACATCCTTTCAAAGCTTTCAAATATTAAAATTACTTTCCTGAAAACTGAAAACATTTTCTGCCTCTTGGGACTGATTAGATTATAATAAATGATTTAACTGTGTCAGTAGAAATAAATGTTTACTCAGCCTTAATTCTGGTCAACTTTCCCCTTGTAAGTAACTTGTGTATGAGTGATTTATGGTTAAACTACAGAGCTGATTTTGATGATTACCCAGTCTAGATGGATGACCATCTCTGTGAGAGGAAACTCAAGGCCAGTAGATCTATTACAGCAGACGTAACCATCCAGGGGTCTCCTGAGGCAGACGACCGTAGACAGACAGGCCAACCACAGACAGACAGACCATAACCTCTCAAGTTACACCTATCAGGTCCACATACAAACTTTCAATATGACTTCAGTAATCTGCTTCACAAGTCTAGCATTACAAGAATCAGAGAAGAAACTTGAGACATCCTCTGAAATCCATAAGCATTTGAGATAGGCCACTTGTCCGGCAGATTCCAGGCTGCAGATGAAAGACTGAAGTGCATACACAAAGAAAACAACCCAAGATCATTTATCAGAAAACAATGAGAAAGACACAGCCTTAAAAGTGTGTGACTGAAGAGTGGCTTACTCACATTGGCACCACCAGGCACTGAAGTTGTTTTACAGAGGCTGCCAGTGAAAACAGGTGGCAGAGTAAATAGTTCCTAAGATGACCAGGAAACCAGATCAAGTCTCAGACAGTATAGGGAAGAGGTATGTCAAGAATTGATTCAATAATAAAAAACAAAAAAACAGTATATCTTACTTAGTAGGAAGTAAAAGGAGACATAATAAATAATATAGGGAAACAAAATGTTCCATCTGGGAAATAACCTTAATCATGTCTAATTATCTCCCCTTATTTCTGATTTCATGGGTGTCACTTCTTTCTCTTTAGTCTTCATAAGCATTATTTCTGCCAATTATTTCCTATCACAATTTACTCTCTCCTCTCTCTCACAATATTCAAATATCTTAAACTGCATTAATAATAATCAAGTATACAAAATCAGCCTCATAAAATATCACTCTTCATGCAACACAAACACTTTAATTCTCCCAACTGCACAAAAAAAAATTTCATCTCTGATGCAAATCTCTGCTGAGTTTTTTGTCCTTATAAACTTTATCTCAACCTGTCACTTAATAAGGTCATAAGACATCAACACCATATGTCAGTCAGTAACAAGTGTTAAATCAGGCAAGTTAGCTTCAACCTTACCTACTAGATAAATGTACAGTATGTCCTCCATAAGCATTGCAAATCACAATTAACCCGATCAAACTAGAAGCAATTTAGGCTGATCAGGTTTATCAAGATTTCCTCATATAGATTCATTTCCAACGCATTGGGAAACAGAGCAGACCCACAGTCTCCTCTGTTTGCTCAATGCAGATTCTACAAATTCTGCATAAGAATGAAAAATCCATTGTTTCACATACCATTTGAATTTTAGTCAATAAATATTTATCAAGTCAAATTTTTATATGAAGATTCATGAAGTAAACATCTTTATCTCATTCATACATGAAGGATTAACAGCATAAAACCTGATCCGCCAGCCAAAGCTATCATGTGAAAAGCCTTACTCATTGCTTTGTATCCACGTATAGTGAATAAAAAATTCCTTTTTGTGATCAAATGTTTAACATATTCTCAAAGTTTATATCTGTTTTATAACCTGTGTATGTAATTTATTGTGATGTAAAAGATCCTATCAACTGATTGATTATACCATGCATCATATCATTACAATTATGCGAAAACATTATCTGATCACTCCACTCCTACTCCACTGATAGATCAAAAAGAAACATAATTCAACCATCATTTTCCCCCATTTTCAATGCACGTTCACTTTTCCTATATATTTTTTAATTTGGCCAATGACTAGAACTTACTTCCAAATTACAGAAATATATAATGTCTGGAGATTTAATTAGTCTAGTTAGTACTTCTCCTGAAATGTTCCCTCAGGCTGTCAAAGGAATCAGTCAGGACCCATTGTGCCATGACAGAAAACATTTTGACACTCCTGTTGCTTGTTACAATTCATCTATGTTTTCTGCATAGCATGCTCAATTAAATAGCCCCCCAATGCCATCTGTAAATGCCAGCTTGTTAAAACAATTAGCTACACTGTAACCGACTTGGCTTGCATGGATTCTCCACCACTTGAAACAGGAAACCATTTATCAAACTGTGACAGATGCATTTACCGGTCAAAGCACACTCCTAAGACATTGGCCATGAAAAAGACCTGCTCACAGGTAAAAATATATAACAGCATGTACTCCTGCATGTAAATCTCCTAGAAACATAATTATGAGTTTAACATAGTGCAACTAAGGTTATTCCATGACGGTAATCAATTCAATTAGACTGCCTTTGAATTAAATTCAGCCTGTCTCTAATTGTACAATCTATTCAGAAAAGAAATAATCAAGTCACCCTTTTCCAAAGTACATGTTTTTGGTCCCACAAAGGATGCTTCAGATGACATTATATGCTTCAACTCACTATTAAATCTTAACATTTAAATCTGCCCTGCCATCAAACTTCATTTAATTCAAAAGAGTACAACACCTATTTTCTAAAGTACATGCCACAATCTAAGTGTGAAGTCTATGGGATATTAATGGTTAATCAACTTATTAAATGACATTTCCATTCCTGAATACCAGCCATAATAATTAAGCACCCGATCTCTCCACTATTATATTAAGGAACATATCAGCTAATATCAGTCAAAGAGGTTTGATGAAGTGCACCAGTAACACTACAAGATTTATCTGAACTGTCAACAGGAGCTCTGCTTTCAGAGGGACTATTGGAGCCAGGCAGAAATCAATTTCTGAACAGCAAACCCATCAAAACAGGCCGGGCAGCAAACAAAGACGCTGGCCATTAAATCTGCGACAAGCATGATCAACTTGCATGATGTAACAAAACCGTGCCTGATAGCACATGCTGATCAGTGATTCAGCGTGTCATTATAAGGCTCTCTAACAATTATGGGCTTTTCCTGTCCATACAGCAGGGGCAATATGATAAATTTACAAACCCTAATAAAGCACCTGTTTACAACACCATTCAGACCTGGTCTGACTGACAAAGATGCAAGGACAAACTTAACCACTTAATCAATACCAATTTCATGCAGTCTAGTCCAAAACATAGTAAACTATCATCAGATGCAGACAAACAATGCCCTAATGGAGATTCTGTGCTTCAACTTGATTTGTTGCTGGCTTAAAAAAGGAGACATAAGTATATACATATTCCTACTAAACTTGTCAGATATGATTTATTTTCAACATATTACTTCTCCCCTTCAGATACAATCTCTCTTTTCTTTATTCTATTCCCAGCAAACTGCAGATGGCAATAAGATCTGGGTAGCACAACAGAGAAGTGGCATCTCTCTCCCATCACATTCCATGTTCACATACCTGCCTGTCCATAAATCAACATACAGAACAGCTCTATCAATCATCCGCCATCTGATCTCAACATCAAATATTATCTCTCTCCAATGTGACTCCATACCCACAAACAACCTTTTTCTAAGATACTTTCATCCCCCCTTCCTCCAAATGATAAACAAATCCAAAAAGAAAGAGAAAAAAAAAGGATCATTTTCAAATAACATGAAATACTGAGAGCCTCTTAGTCTTCCTGTTGAGGGGTCATAAAGTTTGATGATTATTTTGTTTGATGATTATGCTGCATTCTGTCACAAATGCAGTATGGATGTTTTTTTTATCTAAGACTTTTTTTTTTCCTTAGCTTGACAGATTTCTCTGAAGATCTTCAACTCAAAGCCCTCTACCATTTAATGATCACCTCAAGGTTTTATGTACTTAAAAAGAAGCTGATCATTACAGAGCTCAGGGATATCAATGATAGTCTTGAATCAGAGATAAAAGAAGACAATTCATAAATCATCCCCAATTATTGCATAATGGAGGACAATGATAAACTAGGCCATAGAGTACTTGTGTTAAAGAGTCAAGGTAAGCATACTGCAGTCCTTATGTAACACCTTAACCCTTTCCCTCATATATACTCATTTTGACGCCCTCAATAGGTATCACATAAAGCCTGATCTGCAGAAAACCACAGTTAAACCTTACCAAATTTAATTACAAAATCCTCATTTCCAGACCACTGAGGAGCAGCGAACAGCATAAAACCTGATCAGCCTGCGAGTTACTCGCAGGCTGATCTGGTTTTATGCTGTTCGCATAGGTCTTTTCATGGTGTCGTCTATGAGGGAAAGGGTTAACACAAGAAAGTCATTAGGTACTACTGCAGTCCCTTTATCCCTACTATGAGCAGTCTTCTGTTATAGCCAGGATACTTTCTATTCTCAAAGGGATAGTGCAATTATTCCACTCAGGCTTATTTCAAGGACTGACTGCAAAACTATTAAGTCAAATTAATTTTTAAAAAAAAAAATTACAGGTGATTTTTCCAAAAAGATTTCATTTAATTCAAAGAGTTTTAAACTTTTCAATAGTGATAATAGTTACATTGTCCCAAACAATTAATGCAAACAACACAACATATATATATATATACTTCATAGCAAGAAAAAATAGTAACAATACAGTAACTCACCCAGAAAATTAATGAGCATTCAAAGCAAAGCACTGGTCTAGAAATGCATATTATTCAGAATATTAAATTTTATGTGATCACAGCCAATATCACCACACACTGCCTATTTTCAGTTGTGCATAAGTCACATGGGGACCACAGAATGGCAGCCAGCCTCCCATGTTGATCTTCAGGTATCAGAATCAGTTCAAATATATTCTATAGCTAGAAGACACAAGAAGTTCCAATGTTTCCTCTATAGATCATCTTTTGTCTGATATACATTTATTTCCAATATAAGACAATACTCTGGATGATTTGAAAACCTACAAGCCGCTGATCAAAATCACATTGTATTTCAAAATCATTCTGACTCCTGACAGCAGTTCTTCAATTTTTTACAACATAATTCAAGTCTCCTGACGCTGCATAAAAAACAGCAGTTCTATCCCAGACTTCTGCATACCTGACATTCAATTTGTCTGAACCATTCACAAAGAAGTTACAACTAATCCATGACTAAAAGAAGTTAAGATATTTCGGATGACTGTCTTTTCAAATAGCACCCACACTATTGTCACAAAGCATGTGGAATCTAATTGGCATGACCTCACTCAGGCTATGTGCACAGTATATGATTGCAGAACATTTGACTGATAAATACACAGCTGGCAGTCAAGATAAACCTGTGTTAGTGACTGCCTGTGCTAAGCAGTCCACCTGTTTTTGGACATCCAGCTCAGTACAATTGACCTTTCTTTAGCAGCCACCTGGATCAAGCAATCAACCGAATTCTCTTCTTTCCTTTACATTGCTGCTGATACAGTCTCAGAGGTCATATAGTAACCAATTCAACCAACTCCAACCTATTTAAAAGAAAGGGACTGAAAAACGCTAGAGCTAGACTGCTACACACATGATCAGCAGGACTGGAATATTGCCAATCTCTGTTTTAGTTTTGAGGCCTGGTGACCCAATATACTCTCAAGCCTTAAAGGACCATATCCCAGTGGTGTTTGCTGATTTAATTCCTGGAAATTAAAGAAAGCATACTCTCAATTTTCTTCTGCAATACTTGGATATATAAATCCACTTAGCTTAAAATGTCATAATCATTTAAATATGCAAATAAAACCTTAATAATAGGCTCCTAAAATTCAACATTAATACATCCTCCGATGCATCTTGTTTCCATAGCAACATCAATACCTCACCATCACCCTGCAGTACGATAAATATGACATGACTGATTTGCAGAAGAACTGCTTATTTAAAGAGAAGAGAACACAAAGTAGATTTTACCAACAAATCTATTGAGAAATGTAAACTGACATATAAGAGAGATATCAAATTAGTATATCAAATGGAAGCCCTGCAAAAGTTATCAAAAATGGCACGAGTATATTTCAATTTCTAATGGTCCCTAGCATTTAGCTAATTTCCAAGAATTGCGACGACATACTGCAGGCAAATTTTGTTTGTTTAATGGGTTTATCATCCCTTCAACAGTATTTGGAGACTTATATAGACACATGGCATGCATGCATATACCACGACCAGTCACATTATCCCAATACCGAGCCAACCAGTCCTGGAACTACCGTTATGTACTGAGCATCAAGCAAGGAGCTATACCAGTACCATTTTTAATGAGTTTAGTATATTGCAGCAAGGGATCAAACCCTGAACCTCCAGATTCAGAGGTTGATGCTCTAACAACACTGCCACTGGGACCAGTTGGTCATAAATCTTATCACCTGTGACATATGTATGCTCTTCTTTGTTCAGATCTAACATTGTCAAGTCTAATTAATCCAATACAATGTCCCTTTCAGTAAGCTCATCAAACTCATTTTTTATCCCTCTAATGAAGTCTGCCATTTAAGTCTGCACCCACTGCTGACCTACCAACAAGCCGCTCAGTTATACAAACACATTTACTGCTATTAAACCTTCAATATTGTCTACCTCTTCACTCTATGTTAGACACACATTTGTAATTTAAGTACACAGACAGGGTCAAAACATTTGGCGACAAAACTATCAGCTCTTTCATACTATTGAAAGATTAACCCTTCAGATACCACTTAAATACTGCCATACACAAAAATCTGGGCCTTAACTGCTCTATTATAATTCAGCCTTTCATGGCAATGTAAGATTAAGTACCAAAAGTAAAAGTGAAGCCAAGAGGAAAAAAAAAAAATACAATACAAGCAACATACAATCAAAATTACGAAAAAAGAATTGTTCAAGGAATTCTTCAAAGTTGATTTTTTTCATTATTTCATGAAGCAGTTAATAAATCAGAAGGTATACCCTTCTGTGATGATGTGGAGCCAAGGTTTGTTGGTGCAAACCCTTCATACCCGCTAGGGTTACCTATTGTCAGGGTAGCAGCACCGGGCAACGCCCAGATGTCAACGCTGGCAAGCCACTCACAATAATGTCAATTAACAATAACGCTCTGTTATTACTTCAACCTTTCCTGAGTGCAGTAAAAGGGGTTTCTCATGAAATTAAGAAAATATTTGCATTCCTTTTTGAATAGTTAAGGAAGCATACAGCAGGTCTGAACAAGGCTGAATTGACAAGGTGTCACTGGAGCTGTCGCCCGCTGTATTACAAACATGCACCTTTGTCTAGGCACCTGCACTTTCACAATCTAGGTCACAGTTTATCCTTCCTCATAAACTTACACAATAATTACAGGGTCTGTTTTTTCTCCCTTTCTCATTCATTTTTCCGTAAGGAACCCCTCCTTTGAACACTAAATTAGCTACTTTCTGACACTTCTCCTTTCTTTCACTACTTAAAAGACTATTGATCTAAACATCTTTCATAATTAAAATCAATTTTAAAATTAATCTTGAACTATCCTTCTTAGGGTATGCATTCCTCTCCCAGTCAATTCACACTGATATACGACTGTGTAACAGTACCAAACGCATTTGTGTTTCTTCATTAGACAGGACAGAGAGGCAAACCATTTCTTGGATCCTTAACGACATCCTAACATGCAGCAGTCAGTCAGTTGCTTCTACATTCCCCGACAGACAGGAGTGGTCCCCGCAGGAAGTCACTCATCAATGGCTGTATGAACAGGAAGATGCTTTTATAGAATCGGGGTCAGCAATGCCACACCTGCTGACCTACTGACCACTATAATGTCAAATGAACAAGACTTTCTGAATGTTACCAATGATCAAGCTTAAAAACATCTAGTCTTCAACTATAGCTGTCACTGCGGATGATGAATACTACCACTAAAGGCCTTTACACCACAATGAACTTTTTGCAAAGCTGGGTGCAAAGGGATTGAACAGGACAATTAATGCATGTGAAAACTTCACTATATGAAGCAATGTTCAACTGCTCAAACATCAAATCAGCAGAGCAGGCAAAAATGAGAAGACACAAAAATGAGCTCCATGTAAAGACAATCCTTTCTGGCACATCTTATTCTGATTAATCCACTGAGAAGAGAAAGGGAGGTGATTTTCTGGGATACTTGATTGATTGACTGCCTCACGCCTCACTTCCTGCCAAGGACGGGGAAAGACAAGCTTGCTCTAGGGTCGCATCTTCCCAAAGAAATTAAAAAACACTGGCCATAAATTCCTTCTGGTCTTCTGTTACAAGGAGCCAATCAAGACTCTCTCCAATCTAATTCAATATAACTATGGAGTAACACATGGTTGAACTCCTCATGCTGGGTTGTGCTATGACAATTGCTGCTCCAAATTCTAATGTACCTCGGTCAATTAATCCTGATTATACAAACCCCTCCTGCTTCTAACACTGCCTAATGGGTTGGGAGACAGCTTGCATTGAATGTCTCACTGTAATAGCTAAGAGTAATAAAATAAAAATGCCACATATGTGCAAACTTCAAAAATGAATGATTTTCTACTAGATTTTCAATCTGTTTTAGGAAAAAAAAAATGATTGAAAATGACCAAATTTCAAACATTCGATCCAGGCAAATAAATCATGCAAGTCTGGAGGCTGTAGGTGGAAGGACTTCCATGTTTAATGGAACAACATGGACACAAACTCTTATCCATTTAATGAACAATCAAATTATATGAAATTTATCTACCTTATTTATATCCTGCAAAACAAGTTAATTAGTTTAAGCTAACTGCACACAAGTATTCATATATACATCTCTCTCTCTCTCTCTTTCTATATATATATATATATTATCAATCTCAATTCATCTTGGAAACAGTTTCCTCGCACGGCGCTAAAATGCATTAAATGTATGATTACTACATATGTAATGAGAGGAAGTCTAGTGTTATTACATCAATAAAATGTTTAAAATTCCTATGCTTTTATCTCTTTTCCATTTGCTCATTAATTTGACATTAATTTTCCTCCCCACAAAAACACATTACACCTTGAGAAAGTTTTATCATTCCCAAGCCTTATCTATCTTAACAGGAAATTAACACAAAACAATCTCTCCCATCCTTTTAATAGATGTCTTAGACGCTCAAAAGCAATACATTCTGGGACCCTTAACTGTAATTTAACTGTCTTTCCTGTGTACTACAAAGTTTATCATCAACTGCAAGCCCCTGAATGACACTAAATCATACAGCATTGGGAATTCCAGGTTCAACCACCAAACAATTACTGCCAGACTAACTTCATGGGTAACATGGTTCCCTGCAGCAGGGTGCCACTGTGTTTTAGCAATTGAGAAAATTCAAGCTGGATACCAACGTAACAAAAATGATAAACACTGAAGTTCAGAAGCCAAATGAAGCAAATCTAAGACCTTTAAAAACAAACAACAACCTTAGATATGACTGCACCATGTTACTTTAGGTTATAAACAGAACTTGAATGACTTGCAGCATGAACATGGGCTGCCAAGGGAATATAAGACCCACTCAGACAAACATATTTCGGAACAAATTGCTTAACCATCATAAATAATGGCCCTAAAGGTATGGCATACTGTTTCTGTTTGCAATTATCCAAGGTGAACTTGATATTTACTGACCTCTCGTTACTCTACAAGATCTAAGTCATGTTTGAAATGTTTCCTGGGTGACTCATCTCTTTGTTTACCATTCCACTTGTGTCCCAACTATTAGGTTCATATCAGGTGCAGACTTGTGATCATGTTTCCCTCAGTCTATCCATCAATTAAGCATCAATTATCACTAAACCATGACTGACCATGTCTACTGGGATGCCCACCTGGAAAGCAATGATCTTAATAGTTTCTCTATAAACTTGATGACTCTCCACAGCTATCATAAAATACGGCCTGGTATTTAACTATAGCCATGTATTAAATAACTCTGACATTGAATATCTTATATAACCTGAAAGGTTCCATTCCTGAGGCTTCCATTGAACCCTTATCATTAACCCTTTCCCTCATAGAGGACACCATGAAAAGACCTATGCGAACAGCATAAAACCAGATCAGCCTGCAAGTAACTGCTGATCAGGTTTTATGCTGTTCGCTGCTCCTCGGTGGTCTGGAAATGAGGATTTTGTAATTAAATTTGGTAAGATTTAACTGTGGTTTTCTGCAGATCAAGCTTTATGTGGTACCTACTGAGTGCGTCAAAATGAGTCCATATGAGGGAAAGGGTTAAGTATAAAAAATTAAAAAAAAATGTTTAACTGTGATTGGGATTCATTTTCTTTTCTTTTTACCAGAAATTTTTTTCCCCCTAAATGTAACATAACAATTCAATGCTGTAATGAAATCAAAAACACCTTTACAAATTTCTAAGAAATCTTGAAAATAAATGTTTTTACTTTTTTCGGCGTAGCTGTATAATTTCGATTTCAACTCGCATCTTAAACCAATCAAATGTACGCTAACAGCGGTAAATAATTCTAAGCTGAATAAAAGGACTCCTGTTATTGGTTAACGCATCGTTATGGACTATAAAATTACTGTAAATAAGGGGTGCAGCTTGTATATATCATTCAGCTTAGTGTTATTACTTTTCTTTTTGATGTAAACATGAAAGTGATTTCAGTAAGTTAAATACAATCCTTTTCCATCAATTGAGGAATGCTACTTTGTGAAAATGATTTAAAACAACAAAAAAGAATCCACCGTGTTATGACATGAAACCCCTTAATTTTAAAATTAATTCCAAAACCAATCAACTAATAACGCTTTTATATCATAATTGTCATATGCAATAATGATATGAACAAATATCAAACAAGCCTATTTACAGATATATTTTTTTGTATTACCGTCTATAAATAAGTATATTTCATAGAAAAAATACTGAACTATTTCTAGAGCGTACTAAATTTGTTGTGCATCGGTCTTTCGCGCGCTTTTCCTCGGAATATTCTAGAAGTCCTTTATCAATGAATCTATGCTTTAAGGTGCTGATCATTAATGTATATGCCTGTATAAACTATTTTGATACAGTTTACAACTGATAAAATCAGACCTGAACAAGCTTTTGTCAGTAAGAAATAAAATAAAGGTGAAGAAAAAATTGTATGTCCTAACTACAACGAGCAGATAACTGCTCATTACATGATCAGCCTGGAACTAAATTAGGTTTTATGCAGCGGATTATCATAGATTTTTTTATAGTTCATAGGATAATTTATAACATTACACTGCATTTAAAGAACATTTGGAGGTACTCTGAAATATCTGTTATATCAAATCATTTCATATTCTGATTTTAATCATTTTACAATTTTTTATGGTGCAGGTAAGCCTGTTTACGATAATGGTCAGTCGTGTCTTTTGTATAATAGTCTAGTCATTCTTTACTGTACATTTTGTTTTGAATATATATAGACATTATTTTAAAATTGTACTTTTTTTTGCTACATTCCTGTTGTTGTACACATCTCGTGGACTATTTTCTGATTTGCAAAATAAACCTTGTTAAAAACATTGCCATTCATCATTGTTCACTACCAAAATTAGACATGTTTTTTACAATTATTTACAACAATGCTTTTATAACCTATCATAACATTAGAGTCTTTGAAATGTGTTTTGCATATATTTCCATTTATAAGTTTCTTAATTAAAGTATATTTATGCATGAATAAAAACCTCGTTTTTCTTTCATCCTACGCCGAATATCTTTTTTAAAGATATTTCTTGTTTCTTCTGTCTTTCTTTTTAATTTTCATTGGCCAATCTGAGACGATGTTTTTACAATGTCAAATTTATCAATATCTAGACTGGAGAGCTAGGTTCACTGTAGCAGATAAGACCTCCCATATTCCGCCGATTTTAATGGATGTTCGACTGATTAATTAGCTCCCCCTAGACAGGGCACGAACTTACACTGACAAATCTATATAGTACTGCACTCTATGACTCCCTAGCTGCATTCCAGACCTATCTTAAAGCAGTTTGAATGTGCTGGGACTTTCAAAAGATAACATGAAAGACAAGACTAATAACTTCTCAGATCTTATTAAGTTCCCCATGATGAAACACAGCTATATAGTAACCACAACCGCTCTTTCTTCTTAAGTTGACAGATACTTTATCATTGACTATGATTATATGCATCTTTTTTAACGCCATCTGATCCACTCCAAACTAGCAATATAGTTGCCCTACAAAGGCTCCAACCAAGTACCTACAATGACCCGTGAACCAACTAAGCCTCTGGACTGCCGACAGTTGTTGAAGAAAAGTTTTTCCGATAATTGTCTGACGCAATGTTAACCACAGGCCATAATTTCTGATTCAAACATGATTTTTTCAAATTAATATACATGTGTGGAAATGTCCAAGAGAGCTGTTAGATCCAACTTGTTAAGATGACTACTAATTTTCAGATTTTTACCCGTTGCATAAATTTTGTGTTTGACATCATTTTAAAGCTTGAGAAAAATGATGGTGCAAGAATTTATGAGAATAAAGATTTAAAAAAAGAAAATGGGGTTATATATTTTGCTGATGGAAGTGAGTTTGGCAGTTTCTCAAAGTGAGTGTGCTTAAGGCAAGTTTTCATTCATTAATTTACACTTTCAACAGAGATTAATCTGCTAAATTTCATTAATTCCCCGATCTCCCCTACATCTACAGTAGGCAGACAAATTGACTTCTGAATCTGACTTTTGAAAATTTGATTACCTGTCCTTTGAACTTAATCTTAATCTGAATTACACAGCTGAATATTCAACATTATGTTGTTTGCTGATCACCTAGGTTGTTTAACAAATGTCACCATGAATGTTAATATGATAAACATTCAGTATTAATTATAAATAATTGATATACAAATGATAACTTGATATATTGCTGTTGTATATATAAGGAAATTAGATCATGATATTGCAGTCGTATATGATAACTTGATATATTGCTGTTGTATATGATAATCAGATCATTATATAGCAGTCATGTATGATAACTTGATATATTGCTGTTGTATTTGATAATCAGATCATTATATAGCAGTCATGTATGATAACTAGGTCACTGTGTTGTAGTTATGGGTTGAGAATTATTGGATCCCCTTCTGAACTTCACTTATAAATCAAAACTTTATTTCAAGAAAAAAAAATTCCCACACCACACCCCCAAAAAAGGAAATCCCTGGAATAAGTAACATCAACAACACAACTTCACTGTAGACTATTATCTGAAATAACTATGTAATTACAGATTATTATAAGAACACAGAACCAATTTTCTTAAACATGGCTGTTTACGACGCTGATCAGAATAAAGTTCCTTTTAACATGTACTTGACTTGAACAAAAACAACATCTGGGCAAAATATCAAAGGATTACAAATGCAGGCATGACTCCAGGGATCAAAAAAATAATTCTTAGCCACTTGTCCTGCAGAACGAGTAGCTGCTAAATTCTACTTGTCCTGCAGGACGAGTGGCTGCTAAATTCTACTTGTCCTGCAGGACGAGCGACTGTTAAATTCTACTTGTCCTGCAGGACGAGTAGCTGCTAAATTCTACTTGTCCTGCAGGACGAGTAGCTGCTAAATTCTACTTGTCCTGCAGGACGAGTAGCTGCTAAATTCCACTTGTCCTGCAGAACGAGTAGCTGCTAAATTCTACTTGTCCTGCAGGACAAGTAGCTGCTAAATTCCACTTGTCCTGCAGAACGAGTAGCTGCTAAATTCTACTTGTCCTGCAGGACGAGTAGCCCTGCAGAACGAGTAGCTGCTAAATTCTACTTGTCCTGCAGGACTAGTAGCTGCTAAATTCTACTTGTCCTGCAGGACGAGTAGCTGCTAAATTCTACTTGTCCTGCATGTATGCTACTCATCCTGCATTTTAATGCATGATTTTCAAGATAAACTATGCAGTTTAATTTTATTTATAAATAATTTGGCTCTAGGCTCAGTAAAATGTTATAGTTTTTACATGAATTTATGGATTTAAAAGGAATGCCTACGCTTTTTGGGAATCTTTTTTTTTCTGTATTTGAACACTGCACCCTTCACCATTTTGAAATCGAACAGACGATAATGGTTTGTATG
>CM037777.1:51332544-51382544 GCA_021229015.1 Solen grandis
CTTGGCAATGCAACAACTGTGTGGGGCAGCGGAAACTTAACTTCCCTACAGTGAGAATCAAGCATTCATGTGCGCAGTAATAATTTTATTCTGAATTTTTGTTTAGAATATTCCAAGTTATTTTTCCCTTTTTTTTAGATGGCAAGTTACGTAGCTGTTTGAATTTTTTTTTAGTGATAAAAACCTTAACTAACGGTATTTGTGGGTGAGTGGTATAGGTATTGGCCCCATATCTTGGAGGTAGAGGGTTTAAATCTTAACAGCAGCAAAACAAATTAGATAAAAATAGAACTGTAATATCTCTAGCTTGACACTCAGTTTGTAAGGGTAATTTCTAGGACTGTTGTCAGAATAATGTGATGGGATGTAGTACAGTGTGATAGTCACAGTAAGGCAGTACCAATTTTGGTTTTTGTGGACAAAATCTCCAAATGACCAAAGAGCCATTTTTCAGCCCGTTTTGATTTTTCTTCAGTACCTAAGACATCTGCATGTGGAAGTGGCACAGCTTTTTAAGATAAAACTACATTTCTAGATATCATGAAGGCAGTTGCCAGTTTCAAATTGTGGACCTTAAGTATGTTAATGGCTACTTAATATATTTGAGGTATCTCATTTATGATCTTTGAAACAGAATGTGAGTATTTTATTGAAATGGTCAAAGCTGACACTTTTAAATGTGTGTGTTTTGGGCAATGGTCTCCAAAAAGTAAGGTAGTGTAGGGATTTTATTTTTTTAAAGTCAAGTCATAAAGGAGAATGAATCACGGAAAAAGGCAGTCCCAGAATGGCCGCTAAAAATTTCAAGGGTCGACGGGTTTTCTCTAGGTAAGGTTGAGTTGCCCGAAACACAGAATTATTATTTAGGCCTAATGCATAAAAGTGCTTTGTTCTTCGAGAGAAATCCTGATTTTCTAGACCCAGTGGAGCCAGCAGTGGCACTATGACCATCAGAGAGTGAAAGCTAAACTTGTGATATTGCCATTCTTGGTGCCTTATAAAATGATAGCCAGCAATTTCTCCCTTGAGGATGATGCAATTTGACTGCATTGTCCTGGTAATGAATGTCTTGTAGAGGAGTTAAATTGAAAATAATTTGTGTCTAGACTGGGTACTTTTTAACTGTCTCAATAAGACTGGTAGGAGTTAACACTGCTGAATATGTCTCTTGTAGAAAAAAGTATCTAACTGGTGGGGTTTGTTGTGTCCTACAAGTTCATTTAATCTATGCCATCTTCTTTTAAATATTGATTTCTGTCACATATCTCAGACATACAAAGTAAAATAAAGTTGTTAGAATTAGATGATGTATATTTATAGGTCTATTTGTTCATTAATATGGTTTCCTGAATTTCAGGAAGCGCCGACTTGTTTGTCATGTGGGGGTGGGGGGATAGGCTTATTTATTGCTGGCAGGGATTGGGAAATATTCCATTGAGAACGTGTAGTCCCTTTTACTGGTTTGACGGGTCGCCAAATATGTCATTTGTATCATGCAAGCTTTACAAATGAGAGACAGGATTATTTATGTAACATGCGGAATTAGGTTAGCTGTGTGTTTTGCATGTTGTTATAGCTCGCTTTAAAAGCATGGCAAAAACAGTAAAATAATGATCTGATAAAGTTTTATTAACATTCTGAGCATGATTACTTTAATGTTAATGTTTTTTCAGGCAATCATGTAGCAACTCCTCATATTGTTCATATGATTCCCTGCTTTGTACACTTGTGATTATGCTCCCTGGCAATAAACCATTGGCAGATGCTTAACCCTTACAATGCTGTGGGAACTTCTGACTGCCTTTTTTGACCAGTGCAGACCATGATCAGACTGCACGAATGTTCACTATTCAGTTAATAAATTTTCAGCAAGCACCCCAATAAACAACTAATGGCACAGTTTAAGTCCATATAAGAAATTTAGCATGGTTAGGGTTATACAGGCTTTTGTTCTGTTGTATGGTTAGGGTTATTCAGGCTTTTGTTCTGTTGTATGGTTAGGGTTATACAGGCTTTTGTTCTGTTGTATGGTTAGGGTTATTCAGGCTTTTTTCTGTTGTATGGTTAGGGTTATTCAGGCTTTTGTTCTGTTGTATGGTTAGGGTTATACAGGCTTTTATTCTGTTGTATGGTTAGGGTTATTCAGGCTTTTGTTCTGTTGTATGGTTAGGGTTATACAGGCTTTTATTCTGTTGTATGGTTAGGGTTATACAGGCTTTTGTTCTGTTGTATGGTTAGGGTTATTCAGGCTTTTGTTCTGTTGTATGGTTAGGGTTATCAGGCTTTTATTCTGTTGTATGGTTAGGGTTATTCAGGCTTTTGTTCTGTTGTATGGTTAGGGTTATACAGGCTTTTTTCTGTTGTATGGTTAGGGTTATACAGGCTTTTATTCTGTTGTATGGTTAGGGTTATTCAGGCTTTTGTTCTGTTGTATGGTTAGGGTTTTCAGGCTTTTGTTCTGTTGTATGGTTAGGGTTATTCAGGCTTTTGTTCTGTTGTATGGTTAGGGTTATACAGGCTTTTGTTCTGTTGTATGGTTAGGGTTATACAGACTTTTGTTCTGTTGTATGGTTAGGGTTATACAGGCGTTTTGTTGTATGGTTAGGGTTATTCAGGCTTTTGTTCTGTTGTATGGTTAGGGTTATTCAGGCTTTTGTTCTGTTATGGTTAGGGTTATTCAGGCTTTTGTTCTGTTGTATGGTTAGGGTTATTCAGGCTTTTGTCTGTTGTATGGTTAGGGTTATTCAGGCTTTGTTCTGTTGTATGGTTAGGGTTTATTCAGGCTTTTATTCTGTTGTATGGTTAGGGTTATTCAGGCTTTTGTTCTGTTGTATGGTTAGGGTTATTCAGGCTTTTATTCTGTTGTATGGTTAGGGTTATTCAGGCTTTTATTCTGTTGTATGGTTAGGGTTATACAGGCGTTTGTTCTGTTGTATGGTTAGGGTTATTCAGGCTTTTATTCTGTTGTATGGTTAGGGTTATACAGGCTTTTGTTCTGTTGTATGGTTAGGGTTATACAGGCTTTTATTCTGTTGTATGGTTAGGGTTATACAGGCTTTTATTCTGTTGTATGGTTAGGGTTATTCAGGCTTTTGTTCTGTTGTATGGTTAGGGTTATTCAGGCTTTTATTCTGTTGTATGGTTAGGGTTATTCAGGCTTTTATTCTGTTGTATGGTTAGGGTTATTCAGGCTTTGTTCTGTTGTATGGTTAGGGTTATTCAGGCTTTTTTCTGTTGTATGGTTAGGGTTATACAGGCTTTTGTTCTGTTGTATGGTTAGGGTTATACAGGCTTTTGTTCTGTTGTATGGTTAGGGTTATACAGGCTTTTATTCTGTTGTATGGTTAGGGTTATTCAGGCTTTTGTTCTGTTGTATGGTTAGGGTTATTCAGGCTTTTGTTCTGTTGTATGGTTAGGGTTATTCAGGCTTTTGTTCTGTTGTATGGTTAGGGTTATTCAGGCTTTTGTTCTGTTGTATGGTTAGGGTTATACAGGCTTTTATTCTGTTGTATGGTTAGGGTTATTCAGGCTTTTGTTCTGTTGTATGGTTAGGGTTATTCAGGCTTTTTTCTGTTGTATGGTTAGGGTTATCAGGCTTTTTTCTGTTGTATGGTTAGGGTTTTTTGGGGTTTTTTTTGGGTTATCAGGTTTTTTCTGTTGTATGGTTAGGGTTATACAGGCTTTTTTCTGTTGTATGGTTAGGGTTATACAGGCTTTTTTCTGTTGTATGGTTAGGGTTATACAGGCTTTTTTGTATGGTTAGGGTTATACAGGCTTTTATTCTGTTGTATGGTTAGGGTTATACAGGCTTTTGTTCTGTTGTTTGTTAGATAAAACATTGAAGAAAAAACAACAAAAAAAACAACAACATTTTTTTTAACATGTAAAGGTTTGTGTGAAGACAATGACAGTTTAAAAAAGAATAAAAAGTAGCACGTGTCTGGCAAGCATGATGGATGGATAAAGTCAAATAATTGTTTTCACCTTTAAAACCCCATCTCATGACAATAAATACTGTATTGGAGTCTGCCATTCTAATTTCCTCCCACTTGCAGTAGTTTTAGGTATCAATAATGACATTTCTATGTAATTGCTATCGGCTGATTTCGCGATAATATTTAATTAAAAGGAGATCAATATTTTCAATTTTAAAGGCAGGTATTGTTTGTTGAGGAGGCTGTGAAACCTGTCTGATGGATGTTTTACATCAAAGGGATGATAGGCTGAGGTTGAATTGGTATTGCAAAAAAATGGCATGTGAGTTATGATCTCAGTTAATGTGATATGGAAATAGTGTATGGCACTGTTAAGGATGGGAAATACAGGCTTGTCAGAGAGTTTAGAACATGATACCACTTAGCTTATTAGAACAAGGTTTTATTTATTTATTATTTTTTTGCTCAGTCACAAATTTTATATACACCATTTCAATATGTTTTGTCTAAAACTTAAACCTAGGGGCTGTTAAGGAATCAAGTTTGTCATAACTGGTCATGTCATGTCCTGTCTCATTACGCCGCATCCCATTATGTCATGTCCTGTCTCATTACGCCCCATCTCATTATGTCATGTCCTGTCTCATTATGCCCCATCCCATTATGTCATGTCCTGTCTCATTACGCCCATCTCATCTATGTCATGTCCTGTCTCATTACGCCCCGTCCCCTTATGTCATGTCCTGTCTCATTTCGCCCCATCTCATTATGTCATGTCCTGTCTCATTACCCCTTGTCTCATTATGTCATGTCCTGTCTCATTTAGCCCCGTCCTATTCTGTCATGTCCTGTCTCATTTCGCCCCGTCCTATTCTGTCATGTCCTGTCTCATTACGCCCCGTCTCATTATGTCATGTTCTGTCTCACATTTCGCCCCATCTCATTATGTCATGTTCTGTCTCACGTTTCGCCCTGTCCCTTTATGTCATGTATTGTCTCATCAGCCCTGTCCCATCATGCCCTGCCCTCACACACATAACACAAAAACAAGATGGGATGCAAGTGTATGAATCACCTTTTGTGATAGCTCTAGTTAATAAAACAAACAAACTGTCAGCTCAGTGGTTTAGGAAGTCTGCCCTGAAAATGTGAAGTGAGGTCATGTGTTTGATTCTCAGGAACTTTTATAAAAAAGTTACATTTTATTGGATAAAGCTTCCTTCCTGTGGCACTGTGCCACTTATTTATGCTGCAGTTTATACTGCAAGGAGTATTTCACCTCAGTGAAATAGGCAAAGTTCCAAAAGATTGCAGTAATACTGGTTAGATGTAAGCATACAAACTTAATTTATATTATGCTTTTCTTCGAATTCAGGATCAAATCTTCTTAAGGCTTGATTTTTTTGATTTTTTTATTTTGAATGAAGTTCATCCGTGTCCTTCATTAACTTATAGTTCCTCACTCTGTTCCTCCCTTTTCTCCCTCTCAACCTCCTCCTCCTCCTCAGCAGCAGCAGCAGCAGCACTGGAAACTGCAGCATCACTGCTTAATTTTCATGCTACCTTCATCAATTGTTATCAAAGGTGCTTCATCCATAATAAGTGTTTGTGAGATGAAGAGAGGGAAAAAATGAAGTAGTCCTCTTGCAAGACAAATGAACAGAGCTATAATTAGTGATATAATAATTAGTGATCTCCACAAAATCTAGATCAAACTGGTTCATTTAACTAAACAGACACTGTCAGTTATGCTATAAAGAATATGGGAGAAAAAAAAGTTTCATTACTGAATCCCATTTACCCAATTACTGAAATTACTTACAACGCATAATTTGATTTATCTCGAAAAAGTATGAAATCGATCCTTCCTGCTATTCAGAAACATGGCAGTAGAAATGACCATTTAATGACCTTTTATGGCCATTTTGGAGAACATTGACTCAACAAGATGGACACATCTGGATTTTACAGAAGGGATGGTCAGAAAATACAGTATCATCCAGACCTCTTGCTGTGTAGACCCTGTTTGAATAGCAATAGGGTCATTTAGCAGAGATTTTGGTTTAAACTTCCCAGTGTGTGTTTACCCTCCCTTTTCTTCTTGTCGGGGATATCATGGCAATTAATGAAGGTTCCATCATTGTTAGATAAGATATGGTTGTCACCAAATTCCTCCATCTGTATTCCCAGTTCAAGAAAGTTAGTGCAATTTAAATCATGCATGCCTTTGATAGACATTTTATTGAATTGGAAAAGATACTTTACAGAGAAGATCAGTCTGTTGTTCTTCTTTGGCAAGACTTAATGCACTTTGGAGAAATGGCTTGCATAGGTTGTATATCTGATAACATTAAATCAGACAGATTTCTGGAGATCGTGGTGATTAGGGACGACCAGTGTAAATACCATGTGTACATACATACAGACCCCCCCACAATACCTTGATCTGTCCTAATACACTACAGGTGTCATGTGAAGTTAAAACAGGTAATTCTGCAATGAGTCAGAAATATGCAGCGGACAAGTGTCAAAATCTGAATTGATTTTGTTTGAAAAGAAAATGGAAGGTATAGTAAATCATATATAACACACACAACTCCTATGTCATTGTATACCATGTTCGACCAATGAAAAACCAGATCAAATTGAAATCAGTTCTCAGCCTTGGTTGTTTTTTTAATACTAATTTTAGCATTGTGCATTTCCTACTGGAAGGAACATTTAAAGGTATTGATAAATAACAAACAGTTAAAAACCTATGATCAGCATGCAAGTTATTTTCCTGAATATCTCAGCTTTAGATTTTTCTTTCATGTCAAGCAGACCATAGTTTGTTTATGATATTTATGTGTACATTGTGGTGAAAAAAGGGTTAAAGTTCTAAATTAGGATACAAATGCATGTATAGTAATACAATTAAAAGATCACGTTAATGTTCCTTAATAGTGGTGGTGATGCCTGGATAGAATAGTGGTAACATACTTCACTTCTCACCAATGTGTCTCGGGTTTGATTCCTGGTCACGTATGTGAGAGGGTACAGTGGTTGCACATCCAGATACATCGTTTTTTTACGGGTTCTCTGGTCCTTCCACAAAAATGACCTCGTACGCCACCACCAGAGCCATCGAGAGTGATTAATATAAGTTGTAAGAACTTGTTTTATAATCAATGTAAATAATGAAAGAATGTGGTAGTGTCACAAAATGCATGTAATATGTTTTGAAATAGACCCTTGATTGTTTGGTGTTTGAAATGGATTAGTTAATGTTTGAAACTTGACCATATAGCTTCTGAAAAGTCTGAATTGAGGAAATGATTATTTTTTGGTGAGGAGATTCTAATAGATGCCATTTCAGCTACAAGCTGATGATGTATAGTTTGTTGCTTTGATGGATGGATGGATGGATGGACAGACAGACTGTGCAGGCTTGTAGCTGAAGGCAATGAATTATCCTTCCAAAAAAAATTGACAAATTGCTCAACTCAACATAAACCAATTACTTTAAACTTTTCAAGATGTCTGTCTGACAATAATTTCTTGTTCTTACCGGGCTGAGATGAGTCATTACGGAGACAAACTTATTTTGATCTGTCAACGACAATTTCCTGTCTCCATATACAACCGCAGACAGCGGTCACATGTGATAAAAAGGATTTTTTCTCTCCATACATCTACAGAAGAGAGGAAGACAATTCTATTCTAAAATATTTTTAAGATATTTTAGATAACTTAAATTATATCAACTTTTTTATTGACGGGCATTTGTTACAGTTTCTATGTAGACAAAGAAGGAAAATTTAAACTGTTTCATAGATTTTTTAAACTTGCATGATTACAATGAAATGATAAAAGAAACATTTTAATATAAAAACATTGGGGGTCATTGTCCGACTTTTTGAGTTATCTGCCCCTGAATGTTATATTTTAGCACTTTGAGACCATATTCAAGGGTAGATAACTCAAAATTAATTTTACTGATTCCTTATATTATTTCTTATTAATGTTTATTTCATTTCAAGTCAAAATTTGAAACCAATTAATCTTATAGAAGTTCTGCTATGTTAAAAACTGTAAATATATTGCATTTTTTTCTTGAAAAGGGGGAGATAATTTGATGAAAATTTATACATTTTTGCATGAGTGTTTATAGTATAAAATCTGTCGCATAGAATTTCTAAAAAATTGTACAGAGACGGGAATAAAGTATATATACTGAACATTGATTTTGAAACCTTATGAGGTGTTGCTATTATTTTTGATTAAATGCCCATGAATATGGCTTCAAAGTGCTTAGATATCATATTCAGGGGCAGGTAACTCAAAAGTAGGACAATGACCCTAAGATTTTTTCCATAAAAATGTTTCTTTTATGATTCTCCATAATCATGCATAGTTAAAAAAATTCAATGAAACAGTTAAAATTTTCCTTCTTTGTCTACATATAAACTAGCAAATGCCCTGAAAAGGTCTGCATTCCTTTTTCATCTCTTTCATAGTTGAGTTTTTCTTCATTTTGACATTCAACTTTCACCACTAGATAGTTCCTATTTCCATACTTCAACACATGCTTTACAAGGTAGGGACTATATTATGAGTATAATATACATTATCCCATCATATCTTGTAATGCTCTATTTCATAGAAATCGTTTGAGACCTCAGGCAGCAATAAAACATGACATACATATTCATCTACAGAAACCCCGCTTCTCTCTCTCTTTCAGTCTGTCTTCTCTCCCCTCTGTCTGTATGCCTGTCTTCCTCCCTCTGAATCTGTGCCAGAATTGTAGTCCCTTTCACTGGTTTTCTTAACATTGAGTCAATTAATCCCCTTAATTACTACTGACAGCTCTAATTGGTGACTGATCTCCTTGTTGTAATTTCAATATCCATAATTTACAGATGATTTAAAATATCCCTTCTTAGTTTCCATTTCATCATCAGTATTCACCCATGCTGGAGATCATAAGAAATGGTGTATTCTGTATTCATATAAACCTTGGAACCTAATCCCAGTAAGATGAAAGTCTGGGCACAAGATTACTTCCAGAAGATTTGTTGTCTTCTTGCATGTTAAGGAGTGTGAAAGTGTAGTCCCATTCTCTTGAAATCCTTACCATGTTCAATATTTCTTGATTGGACTTGTCCATTCTTCATTTTGGATTGTACCATTAGTTATGGGGGGGGGGGGGGGGGCTTGCTGAAAATGTATTGACTTAATAGCAAACAGTGCAGACCATAATCAGATTGCACAGAATGTGCAGGCTGATCTTGGTCTGCACTAGTCACAAAAGCAGTCACAAGTGCCCACAGAATTGTAAGGGTTAAACTGATTTATGTGCCTGGGTTACTTTGAAAGGGGCGGGGACAAGACCCCAAAAGCAGTGATGCCACAGTCTGTTTCTTTCCAATATTTCCCTGTTAATTTTAACTTATTCTAGTTATGATTTTTAGAAAAATAATAAATAGAATAATTGTAAAAAAGGTAAGGGTGTTTCAAGAGGGATAAGTTTAGTATTTCATATGTCATGGTCAGCAATACCATCCCTTGGTCATTACAGACATTCTTCTCAAGTTTACATGGTAAAAAAGTAAAGCCTTCTCTTTCAATAAATTTTCACTTTACAGATTGACAATAAACAACAACAAAACAATAGATAAACTGCATTTTGGATATAAATTCAAGATTTTTGAATCCATCATCATGAAACTTCGATTGCTTACATTTGGGTGATTATAGGTCAGATTAATGGACATAAATTCAACACTACAAATTTGCTGTGATGAAATTGAAAATTCGGGCTTAAATTTGTTTCCTTAGCAATATCCAGTGGTATATATTACTTAAATAAATATTTTGTAAAACAGCAATTTTAAAGATGAAAGAAAATAAAAAAATAACAACCATAGAGCATGTTTAGTTGTTTACGAAGATCAAAGTACATAATTATCTTCAATGTCAAAGTTGTCATGCATATGTAACCATGATACATTCCTGTTTTAATTATGTAAATATCTAAGATTTAATAGACTTTTAAATGAGAGAAAAATCTTTCATTAATTTAAATGGAATATAATTTCATTAATTTAAATGCAATTTATCATTTAACTTGAATTTGATCCACCACTTCATGAGGTAACTAATGGGGTGCAGAAAGGCCTTCGTATTTATTTGCTAAGTTGCTGAAATTATTTAAATAAAGTCTGGTATCATTTTTACAATCTCAAGCACTTATATACAAAGTATTTTTTATTTCTTTCTTAAACTGTCAAAAAGAAAACTGAAAACATTCAGTCTGAACAAATTATCCAACCATTTACCCTTGACTTCATGAATATTCATGTGTAAATTTATGACATGCATGGGAATAGTTTTCAAGAAGTTTCCTAAACTTCAGTTTTTTCTGATTGCTGAATGACTTGTTATTCTATATTAAACATATAAAAAATGCTAAAATGAGGATTTTCATGATTTTCTTTTAATTTCCAACTTTGACCAATGGACAAGACAAATATTAACCCTCTGAATTGTAAATGGTTAAGAAACCAATGGATTTTTCATTACTGTACAGACTTAGTAAACAGAGGAGACCCAGATTAGACAGCTACTCCAGAAGCTGTCTGCAGGAGACCCTGATCACATAGCTACTCCAGGAACTGTCTGCAGGAGACCCTGATCAGACAGCTACTCCAGGAACTGTCTGCAGGAGACCCTGATCAGACAGCTACTCCAGAGGCTGTCTGCAGGAGACCCTGATCAGACAGCTACTCCAGAGGCTGTCTGCAGGAGACCCTGATCAGACAGCTACTCCAGAAGCTGTCTGCAGGAGACCCTGATCACACAGCTACTCCAGAGGCTGTCTGAGGAGACCCTGATCAGACAGCTACTTCTTGAAATGAATGTGAAATACTTGTAATATCTTTGTAAACCTATGCTTCTGCTGTATGAACTGAGTGAGTTCACATTTTTTTTTCCATTTTAGCATTATCTTATGCCAGTTTGTTTAAATTCAAAAGGTGTATTGATTAATTCTTAGAATATCATTATTATTTTTACTGAACTCTTAGAATCTGTAGATGCAGAATTTGAGATGAAAGTTGAGAGAAGCAAATCTATGTTAGCTCTTTACCACTATTCAGATTTGAAATCATGTTTTTGAATTTGAAAGACAAGAAACCACAAATAAACATTTTTATGGTATTTTATATTGAAACTCAAATTTCAATTAATATAGGCATTAGATAAAATTTAGTCAAAAAAGGGGTGCTAATATTGGCAAAGAACACAGAAGTTACATGTCAAATAAGTATATTTATACAGTCTCAAGAGACGGCTGGTTGTAGCCATATGTAGGGGGAAAATCCAATATAACCGCTACACAAGAGTTATCTCTGACTGACGGAGAAGAATATTTGATTTGCTATTTACATAAACAGTCTGTAGTGGTGGCCAGCAGTTCCACGGTTTAATGCAAGGATATGTTTTTGTTTTTGCGTGTGAGAAATACCGAGGTGATAATGATAATTTTCTGGAAGTTGTTCATTCTGGAAGTATGTAATGTTGCAGGATAGTCAGTGGCCTTGACACCCCTGCTCTGGAGGCCACACCCCTGTTTTGTGAAGTTGACCCATCCAGTGTGTAGAGGGTTACCAGTATTGGACTCATCCATTTATGTGATTAAAAAAGAAAATGCTATGGCTGACAGACTTGATGCATAACAATGTGAACTGTGTGAAGAAGATCACCCAGGATGTACTGTCTATATTTCAGGTGCCCGGCCCCATCCCTGTCCCTGCCCCTGGGTCCCAGGCTGCCCCAGTCAAGGAACAGAGGTAAGTCTCTTGTCATCGCAGTGCCAACTGAAAGCTATATACATACCCTTGCCTGCCAACTTACAGGCATTTCATGTATGTTTATGAACTTAAAATATTAAATATAAGTATCTGTCTGTAATTTCATTGTAGGAGGAGTCACCAAGTTGATAAACATGATTATCATATTGATGATACTAGCCCAATGTTACCAGCTGTTTAGGTACATGTGTACAATGTAAACAAACACTGGGATGATAGCCCCCAGTATTATTTGCACTTTATCCTCTTTCAACCTCCCCATCCCTTCCAGAGAAATGCTTGGCTTATGGCCACAGACTATCATGCAACTTGTTATCATGTGTTTATGTTTTCCAGGAATTCACATGTCTACCTTGTTTAGAAATAAATCCATGATATTTTTTATCCACACCATGTTTTAGCCTGTTCCCAATTGGCAGGGACTTGACTGAGATTTTAGAAAAATAACCCTTTCTCTCATAGAGGACACAATGAAAAGACCTATGTGAACAGCATAAAACCAGATCAGCCTGCGAGTAACTTGCAGGCTGATCAGGTTTTATGCCGTTCGCTGCTCCTCAGTGGTTTGGAAATGAGGATTTTGTAATTAAATTTGGTAAGGTTTAACTGTGGTTTTCTGCAGATCAGGCTTTGTGATACCTATTGAGGGTGTCAAAATGAGTCTATATGAGGAAAAGGGTTAAGTTTGTCAAATGGTTTACTGACAAAGATGTTGGGGTTGTAAATCTTCTTAAGAGTTGGGCTGGTCTTGGAGTGAGTGATATCAGTGTGTATACACGTCCAGGCAGGACAGCGTGATTGAGAGCTTGTCTGCAGAACTCCAATGTTTGTAAACATTTCAAATGCATGATAAAATGTTTTTGCAGATAACTTAATTTTCACATTTAACATTTGGGTTTGAGCATGAAGGATTGCAGGGGGCAGCTTTTTTTTTACACAAGGAAAATAAAAATTTTTTATCACTTTACCAGCAAGGTCTTGTACAGGATCTGTGTAAATGATATATCTTTAGTTATTCAAGGTGACATACCCTATTAATGGCCTGATTTAGTATGATTTGGTATACAAAAAGCAATTGTCAACGGTAGTGCGCATTGAATGTGTTGAGACGGCAGTTGCTTTCAACAGTATTTGTGACTCCAAAAATGTTTTAGAATTTTATTTCTATAGGATTGAAATAGTACAGGTCAATTATTTAAGCAGCTTATTGAATGTATGGACATTGTGTTTTTAAGTTAAGTGAAAAAGAAGATTAAGTAAATTTAAAAAAAACAAGGGTGATAATGTCTTAAATCTGAACTTTGAAAAGTGCTGTAATGCACCTTTTCTTTTTTTAGCTCTGAGAATTCAAGCCCTGTCTTTCCTAATCATGGCTAGTTAATAGCTGTGAGAATTAAAGCCCTGCCTTTCCTAATCATTGCTAATTTAGCTGTGAGAAATCAAGCCCTGCCTTTCCAAATCATGGTTAGTTTAGCTGTGAGAAATCAAGCCTTGCTTTTCAAAATCATGACAACTTTAGCTAGGAGAATTCAAGCCCTGCCTTTCCTAATCATGGCTAAGTCAGCCGTGAAAATTCAGGCCCTGCCTTTCCTAATCATGGCTTGTTAAGCTGTGAAAATTCAAGCCCTGCCTTTCCTAATCTTGGCTAATTCAGCTGTGAGAATTCAAGCCCTGCCTTTCTTAATCATGGCTAGTTCAGCTGTGAGAATTCAAGCCCTGCCTTTCCTAATCATGACTAGTTAATAGCTGTGAAAATTCAAGCCCTGCCTTTCTAATCTTGGCTAGTTAATAGCTGTGAAAATTCAAGCCCTGCCTTTCCTAATCATGGCTAGTTAGCTGTGAAAATTCAAGCCCTGCCTTTCCTAATCTTGGCTTAGTCAGCTGTGAGAATTCAAGCCCTGCCTTTCCTAATAATGGATAGGTCAGCTGTGAAAATTCAGGCCCTGCCTTTCCTAATCATGGCTAGTTAATAGCTGTGAAAATTCAAGCCCTGCCTTTCCTAATTTTGGCTAAGTCAGCTGTGAGAATTCAAGCCCTGCCTTTCCTAATCTTGGCTAAGTCAGCTGTGAGAATTCAAGCCCCGACTTTCCTAATCATGGCTAGTTAAGCTGTGAAAATTCAGGCCCTGCCTTTCCTAATCATGGCTAGTTAATAGCTGTGAAACTTCAAGCCCTGCCTTTCCTAATCTTGGCTAAGTCAGCTGTGAGAATTTAGGCCCTGCCTTTCTTAATCATGGCTAGTTAAGCTGTGAAAATTCAAGCCAGCCTTTCCTAATCATGGCTAGTTAATAGCTGTGAGAATTCAAGCCCTGCCTTTCCTAATCTTGGCTAAGTCAGCTGTGAGAATTCAAGCCCTGCCTTTCCTAATCTTGGCTAAGTCAGCTGTGAGAATTTAAGCCCAGCCTTTCTTAATCATGGCTAGTTAAGCTGTGAAAATTCAAGCCAGCCTTTCCTAATCATGGATAGTTAATAGCTGTGAAAATTCAAGCCCTGCCTTTCCTAATCTTGGCTAAGTCAGCTGTGAGAATTTAAGCCCCGACTTCCTAATCACGGCTAGTTCAGCTGCTCACAAACAGGAACACAAACAAATCCATGTTTGTGTTTGTGTAATTCAGGTGAACAATTGACTACCTTTTCTTTCAGTTTAGCTCTTAGATGGCCTGTAAGTGAAATTGAATGTTTTTGTAATTAATGTTTTTCTTTTATGATTATTTCTTTAAAGATTGGTTTAAAAGAGTTTCTTAATCTGGAAGATAATCAAAGCTCTATTGTGGTGGCGGTGTATTTGTAATTCACTAGCAAGAATCTTCTTTCCTTTATATAGTTATGCCATGGAAGCATATGACTTATTGAGTATGGAGGTGCTAGACAGATTTATCAAGCACGGACAAATTCACCAGAAACTCCAGTCTGATATGCAAGAATAAGTTGTCTGTTAGATGTATATTCAAGGAAGAGTGGATTACATGAAACACCAATGATGAATAGTCCAAGGAATGTTAAATAAATCTGTAACATCGTTCAACAGCAATTCATATAGACACTTTGAGGAGCTTCAGTCTTTGTCATTAAATGAAGACTTATCTCAGATGTAATTATCACAAGGCTTTGTACTGTAGAAGACTTGAGAGCAAGATTGTTGTAGTCATGATGTAATTCAGCTGTTGAATGGAACAAAAATGTGATTGTAAGGTATAAAAGCATTGTTTGCTGTTTTCCTTGTGGATTTGAGTAGGTCTATTTCAGGAGTAGAAAGTATATAAGAAGAGTAAATTAGTCTATAGGGAGTGTTCTGAGAAGGTGAATGGATATAGTTATAGGGATGAGGGTATCAGAAGAAATTTTCTGGATTCCCTTGTTAGGTTAGGACAAGGTGACAGTCTGGACCAAGTAGAATCAAAATGATTGGTGCTTATTTTCAAACCCATTTATATACATGTTGCCTATTTAAAGCCAGATGGGCTCAGTAGCATATATAAAAGGAAGGCTGATGAGTCCTTTTGGCTTTCAGTGAACAATATGATTGTCCAAGTAGTGTAGTGGTTAGCGCACAGGATTTCTTGAAGTGAAATCTGAGTTTGATCCTGGGATGGTCCTATGTTGTATTTGGTCACCCATTTGGACACTAGGGTACTTATGGCAGTTTCCTTCCGCAAAAACCATGAAACCAAAATGGTTAGCTTTCTGTAAAATAAATAGTTTAAAAAGTACATGAGTTCAAAGGATAAATAAGCTGATGGTAAAAAATGGAGAAAGTAGCAATCTCTAAGGCATTAATCAAAGTTCAGATTCCAGCTGCTCAAGTTGGATGAAAAATATGTTGATTAGAATAATGTGGATCAAATATCTGTTGAGTTGTCCATAAATTTCCCCCAGTGCCAGCAGTTGACGGGGTGAAAAGTATCACTTTGAAATGAAGTAGAAAAGTATGTATATGTAGGAAAATAGAAACTTACAGAAATAGCTAATTTAGTTTTTCATTGATTAAGAGGATCTTAAGGAAAACACAGTTGAATCTGAGTGTGATGCAGACAAATTGGTTCCAGATGGTGTGGAGTCTGTCTAAATGTAGGGCAGTAGTTCTTCACACAGGTTGTAGGATACAAATGGCCAGCTGCTTACTTCTTTCTTTATTTTTTAGTCTGGAGGTATGAGATTTAACTGTAGCTTGGACAAATATAATTGCTACCTTTCATGGATGTTACTTTTTTTTAGAAGTGAATGCAACATTAGATCAGCCTGCATGTAACACTCAGGCTGATCAGGTTTTATGCCAGTTAACTCATATAGCTACTCATTAGTACATTTGAGATGAGAAGGGAAAACTGAACATGTTCAGAGGAGGGGTTTAGTTGTGAATCTGGTTGTGCTATGGTCTGACATGGTGTTAACCCTTTCCCTCATAGAGGACACCATGAAAAGACCTATGCCAACAGCATAAAACCAGATCAGCCTGCGAGTAACTCGCAGGCTGATCAGGTTTTATGCTGTTCGCTGCTCCTCAGTGGTCTGGAAATGAGGATTTTGTAATTAAATTTGGTAAGGTTTAACTGTGGTTTTCTGCAGATCAGGCTTTATGTGGTACCTATTGAGTGTGTCAAAATGAGTCTATATGAGGGAAAGGGTTAAATGAGTCTATATGAGGGAAAGGGTTAAATGAGTCTATATGAGGGAAAGGGTTAAATCAGTCAATATGAGGGAAAGGGTTAAATTGCAAATCTGAGATCTTGTGTGTTCTTGAATATAAAAATAATCCATTCATTATCAGCTTATAATCATGGTCCTTCAAATGATTAAAAAGACTTCTGTGCAGATGCAATCATCTGCTGACTTTTAGTTATAGGTGATTTTGCTCAAAGGCTGGCATTCACTACGAAATTCCCTCAATCACTTGATGGACCATGATTACAGTTAAATGATGGATGGATTACAGCAGTATGGTATCATACTTATACTCAACCCATGTCCATTGGTTTTAATAGGGATTTGAGTACATCAAAGGTCAGAGAATCAGAGAAGTTAAGAATATATTTATGATTAATTTCTTTATACCATACCAGTAATCTACTGTGCTAGTATTATATCTTTCCAGTCATTGGTATTCATTACAAAAAGGTAACTTTGCCAAGGCACTTTTTTCATTTTAGTATGATAATTTAAGTCCGCTTTTCCCTCACAAACAGAGCCACAAGCGAAACCATTATGAATTTTTGAATATACCAGGTTAACCATTGACTGCCCTTTGTACCAGTGTAGCTGTTGGGTAGCATGTTAGTCAGTTTGAATATATTATGTAAACATTGTAAAGGTCCATATTGATAGAATTATATATTGCAACTTACGTAATATGTCAATTACATATTGCAGATATATTACACTGCTGGCAGCTCTTTGTAACTTTAAATAGCTGAAATACAAGAAAGTGAAATTAAATAAAGAGATTCTTCAATGTTCTGTTCTGCGTTCTCAGTTATTATCTACTTCCGAGATATTTCTGGTTTATAACGCTAGGCACTTATGTTGTTCAAATTTTAAAGGTCAGTATTATGTTTTTTTAATCAAAAAACAAATATCTTAAATGTCATATTACACACACAGCTAGTTTTTATTATCATCTGAATTAAGAAGCTATAACAAGAAGGTTTTAAGAGTGTAAAATCTATCAGAAATATCAAGGGTGAAATCTATCAGAAATATCAAGAGTAGCTTGCAGATGGAAAGTGGCATTTTAAAAGCTTATTCATGAATGTAAAGAATATTCATAGGTATTTGAACAATTCCAGCATTCTGAAGAATGTGGTATTCCCTGCCAGGGATTATGACACAATATCATTCCAACTTCAGGTTAGGAGTCTTACTTTCCCCCTGGGTTCTGTAAATATCCTCTTCATTCTTAGCTGAAACATTGGAGAGCTCTTCAATCTTATTTACAGCATGTGAACTTCCTCAGTCATCAGAAGGTTGAAAACATTCACTGAGCATTTGATCTATATGGGTTTCCTTGATAGAATGTTTTGGTGCAGTGAATTGCGTAAGTTAGCCTAATATTGCAAAAGCACATGAATTTTCATGAGGGATTAATTTTCATTGTCTTTGTGGGATATTTTGTTCCACAAGATTTTCTTTAATGTGAACATGTATTGTTGTCATCGAAAAGAAATTAAATGACAGTATTTGAAAAATAACAAGTAGTGTCTGATATTGAATCTGTCTGAAAGAATGCATTTGGAAGCTTGACATATCAGGATGAGCATAAAACAGACCATTTCTGTAATCTCTTCATGTAAATGTATTTGCTGAATTGCGCCCTCAAGTTTTTTACCAGCTGATTAAGGCTTTTGGTCATTTGTATATTTCTTGAAATAAAGTTTTAGTTGGTGATTGTCATAATTTCTTGCAAGAAACTCTTCAGCGTAGTCTTGTAGAAGTTTGGTCTATTGGACAAATGAGAATGAGTGTATGACATTGGTCATGCAAGCCTGATATCTGTTAATATGGCAGACAGGCTGGTTGATGCAGGTTTGACGGATTCCAGGCTACCTTCAGTTTAGGAAATGAATTACTCGCAGTGACCACTTATAGCTCTACTAAGACCTGGAAGATACCTGTTGTTTGCTGTTTCCTAGAACAAAAGCTCATACCACATCATAGAACCAGACGATGATATTAATATTCAAAAAGTTCTATACCTCATGAATATTCATTATGACATTATAAATATTAATTCACTGATTATTAGAATTATATTGTGTATGAAATAATGGATTTTTATTTTGCGTGCAGACTTTTGAATCTGATAAGCAAACAGTGGAGAGTGATCTTCACCAGGGCTGTCTGATCCGAATATGATCTGTTTGCTGATGCATCAAAATGAGTATTAATGATTAGGGTAAAGGCTTATACGGGGATAATTCTGCCTTAATGTAATCATGAGCAAATTATCTCATTTGGCCAAAGGAAGTGAGAACTTCTCTATGTCCAGTGAGAGATTTAAATTCTATGTATACAGGATTTTACATTTTAACATGGGATTATTCTCTCATTTACTAGATTCCAAACAAAACATTGAGCAAATCTCTCAAAATCACCCCCCAAAATGATCCCTGCGTTTGTGACCAGTGAGAGGGCATTTAATTGCAGATGTGTTAATCATGTTGACATTTTCTAAGCCCCTGATAAAAATAGACAACCAATACAAAGGAAAGTCAGCTGAGATAGAGTTAAGATTCATTTAGTGTAATTTATCTGTTTGTTTAACCTTACAGAATAAAGAACTAGCATTTCCTTGTAGGAAGTGGGAAATGTTAATGAAAACACCTGTTACTTGGTTTTGTGATCAAGGATGTACCATGCAGGTGCATGTTTCTGAACATGTTATTAAGTTGTACAGAAGGGGCAGATCATCAGGGATTGTTTCCTTACCTACTTGCTGTCATTCTAAGATTTTCTGAATCTCCAGGACGCTAATGTTCAACCTTTCAAGTGTTTACTGTTCACAGATGTATTCAAAGCAACTTAAAGGCTATCCAGTTGCTACACTTGGGATAGTAGGTAGTCAATGGTTGATTTGGTTTACACAAAAGAGCAAACAATTGTTTTGATGATGTTTGTGCAAAGTTGACCTAATTATTAATGGGGAGGGGAGTGCTTGAAAATTTAACTCAGGTGCTAAAAACGGGAAAAGTGTAGGATTTTAACATTGTTATATAGTTAACTATAATGATTCCTCACCATATTTATAAGGGTATGGTAGGTAGGTGGTAGGTTGGACTGGAGTGTATATAGGATTCTATTGGTATGTTAGTGGAAGTAACAGACCCATCTAATACTGATAGCTTTAATCTTGTTAACCCTTTCCCTCACATAGACTCATTTTGACACACTCAATAGGTATCACATAAAGCCTGATCTGCAGAAAACCACAGTTAAACCTTACCAAATTTAATTACAAAATACTCATTTCCAGACCACTGAGGAGCAGCGAACAGCATAAAACCAGATCAGCCTGCGAGTAAAAGTAACTCGCAGGCTGATCTGGTTTTATGCTGTTCGCATAGGTCTTTTCATGGTGTCCTCTATGAGGGAAAGGGTTAAACAATTATTTCTAGTCAGGAAAATGGTCTTGTATTGTTTTGAAGATGTAGGGTTAGTGTCAAGATAGTGTCAGCCTAGTCCCTGTGCAGGTGTTAGTCTTGAGACTGGAATAGAATAGAGAATTGCATTGTTTGCTGAAACTGTCATGGATTTGTCAAAGCTGTACTGTAAGTCAATATCAGAAGGTGGAATGGTTGCCAGAATTGAAAGAAAATGTCTAGACCTAGCCCCAAGTCTGTAAATTTGATTTAACCTTTTCCCTCATAGAGGACACCATGAAAAGACCTATGCGAACAGCATAAAACCAGATCAGCCTGCGAGTAACTCGCAGGCCGTTCAGGTTTTATGCCGTTTGCTGCTCCTCAGTGGTCTGGAAATGAGGATTTTGTAATTAAATTTGGTAAGGTTTAACTGTGGTTTTCTGCAGATCAGGCTTTATGTGGTACCTACTGAGTGCGTCAAAATGAGTCTCTATGAGGGAAAGGGTTAACTGTATTATATTAAACCTCAGTCTTACTATCCTGATTGTCTCTCATTGAATGAAGGAAATTTTTAAGTTGTGCTCAGTGTATAGAATGGCCATAATCATATTGTAGTGGTATATAGGAAATGAAGAACTTCTTTATGAGTTTTGAAAATTAAATTTGAATGGAGTAATATAATGGCTTTAACTGAAATGGCATGCCAATGCAGTGGGGTTTTGTTTGAAAGTGGCAGACAAGAAAGGAAATGATAGTTATTTTATGATATAGGAGTGATGATACAATCATTTGGGATACAATTCATTTGGCAAAATACATTTGGATATGTACAAATTCAATCTGTCTATTTATACACTGACTGACCTTATGGTGCAAAGCAAATGATAAAGCCACATATGAAATTGAAAACCCCTGGGTTGACTAAACTAAGAAGTTTTGTGATGTATTGATTTTCTTCTCCTCTCCACTTAACCTTGACATTGCTGTAGGCACTTAAATGTTACTTACTGCCAGTTCTGACCAGGATCAATGTGTACATCATTGCAGTCTGATCATGGTATGCACTGTTTGCTGTCGACATAAACACCCCCATAAATAACTAATGGAACAGTCCAAAAGGAAGAAAGGACAAGTCCAATTAAGAAATTTAGTATGGTAACAGTTAAACAAAAAATAGTTTTAAGTAAATTATTGTGTTGATGTGTGTATGTCACGGAAAGATCAAAATGATATACAAATCTAGAAGAGCTGCCCTAATGGTCTGAAACAATTTGAAGCACAGTAAGATACAAATGTAGTGTTGTATGTCCGGTATTAAAGGTTAGGCTATCATATCCATCATTAGACTGGTAAAGGTTGGGGGGGGGGGAATGGGTGTTTTCTTTTGATTGATGGGATACTCATCACTAGTTCTTTCTCAACTGGGGAAATTAGAGGATATATGTGGTTAGGTACATTTTGAATAGATTGAAATGGAGGGAATATGGGAATATATAGTGAAATTTCCTGAAAATATTGTATCCAATGGTTGAAATTAATCTAAAGGTTTATTAAACTCATTGAAACTCCAGGGCAGATGTTTACATTGATAATGTAGAAGGAAGTGGGGATTGTTTTCTTTGGCATGATATGGTTTTGATTGGACAGGTTTAAGAGATCTTGAATCTGATTGGTTCTTTTCAGGCTACAGGGAAAATATTTTCATTCTTTTGTGTTACATGCATTGGCTATATTTATCTATGGTGTTTATATTATTAATGATTATGAATGACTAGATCTACATAGATTCTGTAAAGTTGGGTAAGGTAATCTAAAAAAAGGAGAGGATTAAAAAAATGATTTGTTTATCGGGGGGGGGGGGGGGGGGGGGGGGGGGGGGCATTTTATTGCTGGTATTTGGTTATATTTCCAACAGGAAAAAGTATCTTTATTTTCTTACAGCTGACTATATACTCTTGCTTTACAGTGGGTGGAAATCGAATTGTTTTGCCAGGTTGTTTCACAAGTTACGGAAAGTCCAGTATATTTTATTTTGTTGACTTGTCTGTCAAAAACATTTCAGATTGAAATTAAGAACAAGACCAAGAGACTAGAAAATTTGCAAACTTATCACTATTAGCATGTCAGAATATTGGTCCTTTAACCCTTTCCCTCATAGAGGAAACCATGAAAAGACCTATGCGAACATCAAAAAACCAGATCAGCCTGCGAGTAACTCGCAGGCTGATCAGGTTTTATGCCGTTCGCTGCTCCTCCGTGGTCTGGAAATGAGGATTTTGTAATTAAATTTGGTAAGGTTTCAGTTTGGCTTTCTGCGGATCAGGCTTTATATGGTACCTATTGAGTGCGTCAAAATGAGTCTATATGAGGGATATGGTTATAATAATGTGGTCAAAATTTTATACATGTGGTGATACAGAATTTGAGGTTAAATCTTTATTTGTCAGAGATGGTGTTAAATGCAGGCCTGTGGTGGAGCAGGGAGTTTTATCTCAGTGTGAGCCAGTCACCAGTCAATTTTCAGCCTAGACATAATGCAAAAGGCAATGCTTGCCAGACATGGGGGTCACCACTCAGGGCAGGGGTCTCTTACCTAGTCAAGTCAAAACGTCACTGAGGTGTCATCAGCATTGGTAGTGACTAAAAAAATCTGTGGTGTCATTGGTTGTGTGTGTGTGTGTGGGGATTGAAACCATTTAATCTGATTACAATAGAACTTACCCACAAACATGCCTGTGACTTGTTTATCTTGTTTGTGGTGAATATGAATGTTATATCTTTTCATAGTCTACGGTCAGAGTTTGGGTAAAATGAATACTGTTATAAATTTGGCATATTATGTAATTTGTATAAAGTATTTAAGTAGACCAGGTGTGTCCATTGTGAGCTTTTTAATAGGTATTTACCCATATATCAATTTGCCAGTTGTAAATCGTTATTGTCTAAAGTGTTAACTTTTTGAAATTGACACTTGTTGAAACATTTTAATATGTAGTTTTATAAGTTTTTAGAGTGTAATCACATGTTGGTTATATAATTTCAATTGCTGTGTATATTTATTTACATAGTTGCAAGCAAGGGTTGGTTCAAGGTTCTAGATAAATAATATTAAGTTTTAAGGCAGTAGATTACTGGTTCAGATAGTTCTGTTGATAGATCCCAAATCTGACTGACTGGAAGATTAGGGATGATAGATGAGTGTTTTCCCAACCCCAGGTGCTGTGAGGGAGTGGCAGAATGTGCAGGGGTTGTGTGGGAGGCTAGAGAGGTTTTAACTCTTACCATGCAAAATTTCTTAATTGGACTAGTCCTTCTTTGATTTTGGCTGTACCATTAGTTGTTTATGGGAATGCTTGCTGATAATTTGACTGAATAATTCACTAATGGTGCAGACAATGATCAGACTGCACGGATGTGCAGGCTGATCTCTTTCTTCACTGTTCGTAAAGGCCATTTCACAAAATAGGCTGGCAGGCCAGGTGGCATTGTTGACAGTTGACATATAGCTGTAATGTTGGTCAGACAGGAGGTAATACAATTTCAAACCATGGTAAACCATTGTTAACCTCGATCAGACTGAACACAAAGTAATGCTGAGTAATTTTTGACATTCTAACAGTCCTTAAGGTAGTTAGTATAAGGAGTGGCATGTAGTATGAAACCAAGTCAGTATTAGAGAAGATACTTGCAAGTTGATCAGGTTTTACACTGGTTGCAAAGGTTGTTTCCTAGATAGTTCTTATTAAATTGGAAAGGGTTAATCAGAGAGAGTAGGGAAACCATGGATTCTAAAATCATGGAAAACAGGGAGAGGGAAAAAAAAAGGAAAAAGAAAAAAAGTGACCGGGACACTTACTTGTAAGAGTGCAGAGTAATTTGCAGTCTGATCAGGTTTTATGCTGTTGGCCATGCAGTCACCACCTTAAATTTAGCATTAATTGGCGAAGTACTTCATGACAAAGAATTTCTTTTCATTTTTATCTGGCTTGACTGGTCTTACTTGGTTTGAGATGGGAATTGTTTAGAATAATTATTTCAGGGAGTGGGTGGAAAGGGTGGGAGGGGGATTGATCGTCATTTCAGCATCGTGTCAATCTCTGCTTGTGGTTAGCAATTTGTCATGTCTCCATTTATTTTCTTTCTTTTTTCTTTTTTTTTTTTTAAATTATTGGATTATAATCCTGTTGCTTGTGGTTTTTAAAATAATTTCCTGATATAAATGGTAGAGTGGCTTTTTCCAAGGTCTAATTGCTCTGTGATCAAAGTAATAAAGCACCTAATGCTTGCGCTATTTATAAATATAATTAAGTGAATATGGCAACATCCGTGATTAAAATTATTTTTGGAACAGAAAGATGTCTGTGTATTTCCTTTTTAACTAGGTATATTAATTAATCAATTTTGGAAAGCAAGTTAATGATGGTAGATAATGCTCTGTTAAGTTTATATTCAACTTAACCCTTTCCCTCGTAGAGGACACCATGAAAAGACTTATGCGAACAGCATAAAACCAGATCAGCCTGCAAGTTACAGATCAGCCTGCGAGTAACTCGCAGGCTGATCAGGTTTTATGCTGTTCGCTGCTCCTCAGTGGTCTGGAAATGAGGATTTTGTTATTAAATTTGGTAAGGTTTAATTGTGGTTTTCTGCAGATCAGGCTTTATGTGGTACCTATTGAGTGCGTCAAAATGAGTCTATATGAGGGAAAGGGTTAATAGTAAATGAATATGATCTATGCTAAGAACAGTTATATTTGTTGAACACATGCATGAAATGTCTAACATTTTGTCTTGGTATATAAATATGTCTAACATTTTGTCTTGGTATATAAATATGTGTGAAAAACAATTTATCAAAGGTGTTAATAATCATAAAATGTCTGATTTGCCTACAGCCAAGATAAATTCCAACCATCAGAAATTGATGGTAGACAAACAGTGGTATTTCAGTCCTACTGTTTTACATGGTAAAGCAGTATTGCTGTTTGCATTTGATTCTTGATTCTTTAGAGATTATGGTTTCGAAGGAATAATAAGAGCTGTTGCCACCTATGGGTTGAACCCCACCCATTCTCTATATTAAATCAATACTCCCACCTACACCAACCCACATACAAAGTGTGTGTGCGTCCTGCGAGAAAAACTGGTTTAACTGAGAACATAGTACAGTGTTACTTAACAGGTTCTTCCATTACCCCCACATTGGTGTCAGATAGATAAATAAATATCTGCTATAAGTTTAATTGTGACCTGACATCCATCATTAATACAATGAGAACCATTAATGAATAGCCTGAGTTTTGAAAATGTATCAAGGTTAAGATAAGTTATATTCCACTAGAGACAACTGAGTAGGAATGTTATCATATTTCATTGTAAGTGGTGGTGCTGGGGGCACAGTAAGGCTGGCGAGATGTGGTTTATCAGTTTACACTCATCTCATAATGGTATTATCATTTAATGTGTGTATTTTAATATCAGAGAGGTGTCTCTTATATCATCACTGAAGTGGGGGTGTAGTGGGATACAGTCTGGTTCCCTAGTCTGTGGGATGGGAGGGATACTTGACCGGGGAACCAGTAATATGCACAGGATTAAAGTGAATAGGGATGGGTCATAATAGAGTATAACACAGATTGGCAAACAAATTTAGGTTAATATTCATTATCAATTTTAGGGTGTCCAGCAGATTTTTTTTCCAGACATTTGCTGTTAGTAATCAGTTGTTTTTAGCTCACCTGAACAAAACCTGCTGATTGTAAGCTATTGTGGCCAATGAATGTCTGTCGTCTGGTGTCCGTCGTCAACATTTAACTTTAACAACATCTCCTACTGGGCTAATTTTTATAAAACTTTACAGGAATGTTCATTGGGTCTGGTCCTCTTCCAAAGTTGCTCAAAGAATTGAATATCATGCCATAATCTGGTTGTTATGGCAACTAAAAGGGAAAAAATGTAATAACTTAAAAAAAATTCTCCTCCAAATGTATTGGCTGGATTCAAAGTTATTTGGCACAGATGTTTTTTGGGTCACTCTCTGCCAAGATTATTCAAATTATTTTGATCTGTTGAAAAACATGGCTGTCAGGGGATTAGTCAAATTTGAAAATCTTCTTTTCTAAAAGTACTGGCTGTATTCTTTTTGGCACAGATGTTCCATGGGTCACTTCCAAGATTGTTCAAATTATTTGGATTGGTAAAAAAACATGGCTGCCAGGGGGCAGGCCCGTTTTCCTTATATGCATACAGTTCATATTTGAAAATTCTTCTTTTCTGAAAGTATTTGCTGGATTTAAAAGTTTTTCTCCCTGTAATACCTGGTTCTCAGGTGAGCAATCCCAGGGCCATCATCGCCCTCTTGTTTTTTCATTCATGACTCAGTCATCTGCTTCAAACAGTATTATATGTAACCTACAAATTACCATGTGTATTAATGTGTAGACCATGCCAACCATAGACTGCCTAATACTCCACTGTAGCTATTGGTTGGTCTGTAAGTCCATTTGAAGACATATATTAACAATGGAAGGGTCCATTCACACAACTACCAGGGATATTTTATGACCTTAAAGTCTGATATTTTATACTGCAAGCAAAAATCTTTCACCTGGTGCCTTCGGTTGAATAATCCTCTACTAAAGTGTGACTATTGTCCTCTGATTTTCCTCACAATCATAAAGCAGTCTGAGAACACAATCTTTTAACCCTTTATTTCATATAGACACAATCTAACACATTGGCAAACAGAGGATATCCTGATCTGTCAACAGTCTGATCAGGGTCTTTTCTGTTTACTTAAATATGATAATGAGGCTCAGAATCTGTACAATCTGTACAGCAAATGAAAAATCCACTGTTACATTACCATTTGAAGTTCTATATAGTAATATTCATCAAGTTTGTACATGAATATTCAATAAGTAACTAGGGAGTGAATGGAGGATTGCTTGTTCAGAGGTTATTTTGTCCCTTTATGTACTTGTAATAAGAAACTCATGTGGAGGGCCCCATACTGAAACGAAGAAATGGGACAAAAATAATAATAGTAATTGCTAATTTTCAAACCATTTCCCATCTACTGAGCAATTAAACGCCCTTTCTATGTATATCATCGCTGGTGAACTGTCTGTTTCCTATTTTGGAAGGTAATTAATTTTCCTTGGTTGCGTATTTATCCAGATATTCAAATCAGCTGTTGTCATGTGGTAATATAGGGATGTTAGTGTAACTTGGGAAGATTTACGTACCAGACGTAGTTGTACTACGCACTTTGTGACGTCCGATTATTGATAAAACTGTCTGGCTGGTATCTGGCTGTGGTCCAATAAAGTGATTCTAACTGTCTGTGAATAGAGGATGTCCATGCATTGTTGTCCATCTCTGTTTGGATAATGTAAAGGATTGACTGGCAGTTGCTACCTTCTGATGGTGTCATTGATGAAAAGTAATGTTTGACAATGAAAACAACAACAAAAAACAACAACAAACCAAATGGACAAGTTTATTGCTTGAAATGGAAGACAAGAAAATTATGTTAATAAAATACTTGAGGCACAGCTAAATCCGAAGGGATAATGAGAATCAGTTTCTAGCGGAACCATTCCTTAGTTTGGCATGGCAAAACTTGACATGATATTTTCTAAAAATGATAATCCCACCAGGACAAATATTATATTTCTCCACTCATGGTATTTATGTATTGCAGAGTTTCTGCAGCTCTTATGTTGCTTATGTTGCGTTGCCATGGAAATTTCCATGCTGTTGTTTTGACCATGATCGAAAACTTAAAATTTGCTGGAGAAAAACAAGCATGTCCCTCATTCATACCTTGCTATGTCCCTGACACTTGATTCATGTGAGGGAAACATGCTAACTGCAGGCAGCCCGCTGATTAAATTTTAATTTTTTAATCATGAACAAATCCATGATCTGTTAGAAAAAAAATAAGCTGTGCTAATTTTGTTTTGGCATGAAATTTTCATGAAATGATAAGAGGGTTTGCATAAAAGATGAAACATGTTTAAACACTCTCAGCCGGAAGGGCAGTTTTTTAAGGGGAAAAAACTGTGGATGAAAATGTTGAGAGTTCCTTTGCATTTGATTTTGGTTGCAATGTTTGATAACAATCTATAATTGTGTTTAAGCTGATGCAGGTTGGCTAATCCTGGAGAAACGCGATGGTTAGAAGAGTTTGGTTTTTGTCATGAAATTGGACACAGAAAGAAATAAATGACTGGAAGATAGCAAGACAACTTTTTCTCAATTACAAGAGTAAGGGTGGATTATTGTTGCATGTGTGACAGTCATGAAGTCGATGCTTTCCTCTTGTCGGTAATTAGGAATGTGGCTGTGGCATCATTGTGAAGAATTGGAAAGACATTTCATGGGGTTTTTGCTGGTTGAAGTGGACAATAAATACTGAAAATATGGATTCCTGTATTGTTCATTCTCTAAGTGAAGTTTAAGAACATCATTTAGATTGTATTCACAGATATTGAATGAAATTTTCATGAGTTTGGGATAATTGTTTTTCCGGGGAGTAATTGTATTTTCTGGATCTTCTCTATTCTTGGATCCTCTCTATGTTATTTTTGTTGTTTTTCTAAGCTCAACTTCCTTAACTCTTCTTTTTATCATGATTGGAAGGATCATTTAATCAAACAGATATTTTTGGACTATTGTGATTTTTTAACCCTTTCCCTCATAGAGGACACCATGAAAAGACCTATGCGAACAGCATAAAACCAGATCAGCCTGCGAGTAACTCGCAGGCTGATCAGGTTTTATGCTGTTCGCTGCTCCTCTGTGGTCTGGAAATGAGGATTTTGTAATTAAATTTGGTAAGGTTTAACTGTGGTTTTCTGCAGATCAGGCTTTATGTGATATCTATTGAGGGCGTCAAAATGAGTCTATATGAGGGAAAGGGTTAAGTTAAGTACCGAGTCTGTGCTTGGAGAGAGTGTGGAACTGGTAGAGAGACTGACATATTCCCGTCTAGTGAGAAAACTTAACAAAACCAAGGGGTCTTTCAGATGTCGATGTTACAAGCCATGGGGACAAGTGGCCATTATAGGTCATTGGTTTGATCTGGTCTGCAGCATATAAAGGGACAGGTCGACCAACTGTCAAGATATTGTGACTGTTAAGATTTGATAATTCATGGTAATTGTCCTCGGTGTAATATAATTTATGGAGGCGGCACAATGTAGACACATGCAGTCCCAAAATAAATATGGTGGGAAGTCAATACAGCTAACAAACAAACATCTTGCTGTCATTTGATTTATTTTTCTTTCAGGCATCAAGAAGGTGCAGTCAGCAAATTGAGAATCTGATTCTGAAGAAACCAAGTTTGACTCGGTCTAAAACATCTGTGTTTTTTCAAACTGTCCAACTGCACCAAAAAAAAAAAAAAATATCAGAATGAAAAATTGTGATGATGGTATTTTTTATTTCTCAGAAACAAACCAGAAATAGCTGCAATTGACTTTTGATGTCATTTTCTTGGCTTTAATGATACAATCAGTGGTGTCCTTGTGTTTTATGGTCATGTAACATTATACATTACCGAAAGGTATTTCTAATGCAAAATCAATATTTGAAACATTTTGTAACCAAATGACAGATTTAAAAGAAAGGGATGGGTCCACCTAAGATTGAAAGTTGTCATTTTAATCTTCATTTGATAGTGACTTGATCTCAGGAGAATATATTAGGTCATGACGGCCGTTATTGATGCACCCTGGGAAGCCTGTTTGTCACAGACTATTCCATGGTCATCACTGCGACGGCATACGTGCTATGCATCACAATCCAGTAGGTGTCACATGCAACACTCCCTTAAGTGTCCTCATATTTCCACCCTTTTCTGGGTAGACAATGTTTTGAGAAGATGCAGGATAAATTTCAGTGTTTGTAATACTGTCAGGATAGGATTGCTTAGTGTACACAGCAGTCACTGCAATGTGCAGTCTGTGGTTTACTTTATGTTTGATGTCATTTCGGAGTTGGCTCAATGTCTCCGTTGTCGTCTCCTGAACACTACCAGTAATTAAAAGAATATATACAACTGATAAATATTGAATTAGAAATGCACTCAATTTATATGATATTACAATTGAATTGTTGAATAGTCTGACAATGGCAGGATGTCTGTAATTTAAGAGTCAGTCCTTGACTGATTGCTATCTATCATTTCAGGGGTGTAAAATTCCTAAAATAATCACTTGCCCTGTCTAGTTTTTCCAAAATCTGAGATAGTAAAATCGAGAAAATTACAAAGAAATTAAATGAATTGATTAAATTTTATCACTCGCCCTCACTTATTTTCAAAGGCCAGGGCAAGTTTTTCAGCCCTGCATCTAGATTCTCTGGACTCATTTAGGATTTAAGCCTTTCAGTGGGATGCTGCTGTGCACATTAGGGGCCTCTGAGTCATCCTGTCACTATACAAATTTAATTAACTAGATGTCTCTATATGAATGAAATACAAAATGTACCATCACAACAATGGTAAACTCAAAGAAAAAAAGACATTAAGAAGCACAGTTTGTGTGTGTTGTGAAGGTGATATATATATAATAAACATGATGCTAAAACACCCTGAAATGAATATGCATATTGGCTAAACCAGTGAAAAGCTGTACAAACCTCCGACAAACAAATGCACGTGAATCTTGCTTTTAATAGTTTTCTTTGTTCAACTGCCTCTGACAATTATTCGGGCATGGATATACATGTTTTGGCGTCAAGTTAATGGTCAGCCCAAGAAAATATTTTGGTTGCATTGATACTTGCCATGATGCAGGAGCAGGATTTATCTTTGATGGAGTCTTGAGAATTCTGGTCACTCAGATGTGTGAAGAATTTCCTGATACATTTGATCAGGCAGTTGTGAATGACACACTTATGGGAATAATAAAGGAAAATAAATGCTTTTATATGATAATGAGTGACTTTCAAAGAAATACAGAAGCATTGTAGGTTTGGTTATAAGTGTGGTATCAAAAACAATGGTTATGTGTATGTTGTTTTCAAAACCTGAGGAAAGTCTACATCTTCTTGTATCATTTTTTAAAATATTGGGAGGCAGTGCCTTGCATCGTGTTTATGTTTTCTTTGTAGACAGATTTCCAAGAGGGAATTTAATATTTAGTTTAATACAGATGCATTGTCTAATATTTTTAAGACTAAATAGATTTGAGAAACTTAGATGGGGATCTACAAGATCTTGTGGTCAGTGGTTACAAAGTAAACCTTGCTTATGCCTTTGATTTCGTATAAGGAATTTTATTAATTTAATGTGTGAGTTAATGTGAGAGTGAGTGTGAGAGAGGGAGAACTTGACACTATATGTGTGGCTTACTTTACATGAACTAATATGTCACTAGTCCTTTTTTTCTACTGTTCATATTTCAAAATTTAATGGGGGCCTCCATGGCCGAGAGGGTCACAAAGTCGCTGACTTTAACACTCACTCAGCCCCTCTCCGCGTGGGTTCGAATACCAGCAGGATCATTCGGATTTTCATGTGAGGAAGCCTTCCAGCTGGCTTGCAGTAGGTCGGTGGTTCTATCCGGATGCCTCAGTGCATTCGGGGTCTCCCTCCACCTGTAATTAGCTGGACGTCGCTATATGACGGAAATACTGTCTAAGCGACGGTAAACTCAAATAGTCAAGTCAAAATTTAATATATAATCTTAAAGAATTTTAGTTAACCCTTATCATGCTCAGTTTCTTTCGATTTGGACTCTACCAATAAATTTAGTTGTTAATTTGGATACTTGCTAAAAACTTAATGGCGGAATGGGAGATGGTGCAGACCAAGATCAGACTGCACAGATGTTCTGGCTAATCTGTGTCTGCACTGGTTGCGAAGGCAGTTACTTTGTAAGAGTTCAAAGTATGATATCTGATTAAAATTTTGAATATAGTAAAATTTGAATAATTAATTAATTTCGTGATAAAGCATGCAATTTTCACTTAAGTCATTTTCATGTTTCGTGAAAGATTTCAAGTTTGGAATTCCTGAGAAACCAAAATTTTGAAATACCGTGTTACACTACATTTTTAGATTTTTCAAAACTGAATTCTCCAAGGACATTTTCAAGGTATTTCACAACTTAGTCATCTACAAAAATGTTTTCTAAAAAAAGAGGGGGCCTCCTTGGCCGAGAGGGTAAAGTCGCTGACTTAAACACTCACTCAGCCCCTCACCGCGTGGGTTTGAATCCCGGCAAGGTCATTCTGATTTTCATGTGAGGAAGCCTTCCAAATGGCTTGCGGTAGGTCGGTGGTTCTACCCGGATGCCTCTGTGCATTCGGGGTCTTCCTCCACCTGTAATTAGCTGGACGTCGCTATACGACTGAAATACTGTCGAAGCGACGGTAAACTTTAATGGTCAAGTCTAGTCTAAAAAAAGAATAGTGAGATGTGTTCTGATCTTGAAGATTTTGCTGATGATTGAATTCGATCCAAATCAGAGACAATTAACTTTTGGTTAACTGGAAACTACATGAGTCTTGGTGGTCCTGTGATGAGAGTTGGTGCTCTGCAACAAGGGGTTTGTGGGAAATGATCTCTGGTCAGGACATTATGTAGTTATTTAATAAGTTGCTGGTGTATAATTATATGAATATCCATTGTTTGGCTCTCAGAAAAGAAAAGTTCCTGGACTGCTTGGTCTTATGTCAGTTGAAACTGGATGTGGCATGAGTGTCTAGCCATGGGTTTATGTAAGCAATGAGGCTGAGCACTATGCCTGTTGGCCATGTAGAGGAAATTCCCAAATGACAAACTGAAACACTGTCATTAGTAAACACACTGGGAACTGCAGTTATACAGGGCAGGGCAGTCAAACTGACAAGCAAAAAGAGATAGTGTTTTGTCACCATGGGGAATTAAGTCCTGAATTTTTAATAGATTGGCAATTTGACACCCTGTATAGAGTTCTCATCTATAGGCTTAAAACATATGACTCTATCAGAAGCTTCATCTACTTAATATCAGGCATCAATTATTTATACAGATGAAATAGATATTTGAATGCTGCATGTTTAAAACAGAGCATTACTTCATTCATCCTTTTATGACAATATTTAGTTTAGATGAGATATTTTGCAAAAATAATCACAGTTTCTCATAAATTTTAATGTTCTGAAAATTGGCTGCAATTATCATCAATCATTCTGTAGTTCTGGCTTGAATGTTATCTTCAACCCTCTAAAGAATCATTCCTCCCCCCCAGATGAAGAGCAGGAGCATTTTGTTGGAAAAATATAAAAAGCATCAACATTTTTCAGGAAGTCCCAAGATAATTCAGGTGCAGTTGGATTAAGATGTTCTGAAATTGTTTACTTGCAAATAACCTGTTTATTTTTTCCACTGCCTTTTACTCTAGAAATTCCTGTATGAGGTTTTGCTTTCACTGTTGCATGTTTACTTTCATATACCCCTCCCAGTTTCAGCTCCAAATGAATCAAATATGGCAAGAAAAAGTTGCAGTCTAGGACAAATTTGGAAAAATACACATACTGTGATTCAAAAATGAGGATCCAAAATTTCAGTTTTCTTTTCATATGATTTACTCAGAGGGATTTTAACATAAGTGATTTTTTTTTTCTTTCAAGTCCATTAAGAGACGGAATTGTTTAGAAAATGGTTAAGATTGTTGGTGTTTGAATTAAAAGAGTAAAATATTCCTATGTCTAGTCTTATTGTCATGGTTTATCATGATTGCCATTGTCTCATGACCTTTTGAATTATTTCTATTTCAATCTTTATAACATTTTTTGTTGGGTTTTATTTGAACTGAAGTACCAAAGAAAAAAAATCTTGAATTAGCACGAGTTATTTCCTCTAGGTTGTTGAAATTATAGCCAACCATTTTATCCACTCTAAAATTTCATTATATTTATACCCCCTCTTCATGCATGCGGGAACTTTTGCTGGATTTCCAAATGGTACATTGTGTCCCTTATACCCGCTCCAGTTCCCTGATGTCAGCAACATTGATCCTACACTTACATGAGGATGGCTTGCAGTAGGTTGGTCGTTCTACCCGGATGCCTCCGTGCATTCTGGTTCTGCCTCCACCTGTAATTAGCTGGACGTCACTATATGACTGAAATACTGTCAAAGTGACGATAAACTCAAAAGTCAAGTCTTACATGAGGACATATGTAGGATGTGGAGGTAGTAGTCACTTCTATTGATGGCTTGGATTGAAACTTAATTGGGAATTAAAAATTCTTACAGGTCTTATTAACCTTAGTGTACCTGTTTCCAGAAATGTCCCGTGAAGTATCAGAGGGCGACTTAAGATAGTTTGTACATCCTGGCTGCATGATGAGTGTCACGTATTGTTGACCAATGTTGTTCTTAAAATGAAAAATATAAAGCAGCAAAACATGAGTTGAGTATGTTTAGTTTTCCATATGTGAAGATGGTATACTAGGGTTAATGATGATTCTCGTCTTCCCACTCATCTTCTTAGTTCAAAGGTTTGAGTAGGGTGTGAGAAAATCCATTTATGCTGGTGTTCCACATCTAAATCATCATGAACCATTTACTGTAACAGTGAAGACGAGACACACATCATTAATTATGAGCCTATCAAGGTAGAAAAGGATGGCTCAAGTGCTGCGGAAGCTGCCTGAAGCCTATTGACTCATTTAAAAGGGTCAATGGCCAGAGTTGTAAAGTCCCGTAGGGAGTCAGGGACCTGCGCTGGTGATGTAGATCTGGGGTGTGGGTGTGTATAGGGGGTCATTCCAGCACCTGGTGAGGGGTCTTAATAGTTATACTCTGTAAATATTTATGATGTTTCAAAATCTTACAGTGTATGTTAGGCTAGGAATCAGAGTTTCATGATCAGTTGAAATGCAAGATTTCAAATTAGCATTGGCAATTTTGTAGATGTCACTTTTCTAGAGCTTGATTTGACTGTTGAAAATTGGAAGAGTCTGAAGCATTTGAGGGTGCGTGTGCATGTCCTATTCAGTTACAAAATCACAAAGACTAATTAGGGTAAGTTTACCTAATGGCTGTATGATATATATCGCACGGTTTTGTCAGCATGCATTGCTCTGCATCTAGAAGTGTTGGAGAGCTGTCCCAGATGTTCAGATGTATTTATTTTTTATGAACAAGGCCAGTGTTCCATCAACAGAATTTAATGAGGCAATAAAGGAAGTTTGTTTTTGACAGTTAGGGCATTCTTGAAATATCCAAAGAAACAGTTTTAATTTGAAGTTTCTTCAGCTCTCCTAACATTTGCATGCTTGTTTACCAGCCGTGGCCCGGGATAATTATGAACACATATCAATCAGACTCTATTTTCTTATAAATTATTTCTCGGTGTATGTTTTCTTTCGAAGCAGTTTTCAAATTGGCCCAGACACATATTGCTCCTGGGAATGAACCATTCTGCAGACGGCTTTAGAGGAGAGAGCCTTGCAGGAAGGATAAAAAAGGAAGAATTTTGGTATCCTGTGTCTAGACTTGTAAATAGTTCTCAGGAATCCAAATTATGTATTTATTCCCCTCTATCATTATGAAAATTTTTTTTTTAAAACGCATGATTCACTGAATGACTGTCTCAGTCCAGTCATTTTATCATTGCTGATAAATTCAGTTTTTGTGGCATTGCTGATTTATATATGTTTTTATATTGCTGAATTTATTTATCTGTTGCTTATATATTACTAATTTGTACATCTATAGTTATTTTATTTATTTACATATTAGATGATATAAAGCGGTTAAGGAAGTGACCTATACTATGATGTATGTGACCATATGTAAAACGTAATGTAAAAAGATTAGCCTGTTAACATGGCTAGACTGTGTCCCTTGTATAGATTTGTTTTGATGCCTTTACAAACAGAGCTGACCTAGATCAGACAGCTCCTTCAATATTGTTGCTCATATTGTTGCTCAGTTTGCTTAGCGAGGAGAAATCCTTCATCAATAATTATTTATAAAGTCATAAAGTTGGACATGAAAATTCATGAGGTAAGTTGGGTCAAAATCCAGTACCATGTCATATGATCAAAAACATTACTGATTCAACTATAGTATTATTCAGTCTGCCCTGGCTGTATTAAGTATTTTAATGGCTTTCTTGTGAATGAAGGTCTTGGCAGTGTATTTATTACTAAGAAGCAGATAAAAAAGTGTTTATCATATTGACAATAGCTGAGTCTTGCTCAAAATATCCCCTGCCATATTGCATTAGCTTCTGAAGTCTTGCAAAGGTTAATTGACATTTTATATGATCAGTGTTCCCTAGCAACGTTATGTTTTCTTATACTTATTGTGTCCCCAGCAAAAAGTAAATTGGATGTTATGAGAAAATTTGATTAAAATTTATGTGCAGTGATTTCACTGCTTTTTGGTATTCTGATAGAGTGTAGGGCTGTTTTGAGTGTTCAGGGGTTCAATTTTTGATGGACCTCTCTACAGTGTTTCTCTGTTGCTTCAAGTTACAGAATCTCAGACCTCTGAACACCCAAGATTCTGCCACTTGAAGCAACAAATGTAACTCGGATTGATGTAACTGAGAAGCTGAAACTGGAACAAATATTAGATCTTCTATATAGCTGGCATAGTTTGTAGAGGAGAAATGGCAAGATCTAAGGCTAAGTTGAAGTTTAATTTAAATAATATTCAGAATAGAAATATTGAAATTACATTTGGTTCAAGTTTGAGAAAATCCCCAAAGCTGTTATTGCTATATCTAATTTGAGATTGGAAGTTTTCTGATGACAGATGGAAAAGGTCAGGGGAATATTTATACAGACAGTGGGGATATTGATCTGTCAGTCGAGACTGGCTGAAAGTGCAACATGTACAGTATGCTAGGCAGTTGTTCACAGTTTAGTTTTTTGAAAACTTGGATCTTGTTCAGTTGAAATCCTCAAGAAAGCTTACAGGAGATGACAGCCTGTATTTCTCCATCTATAATTAAGCCCCGTTCATAGCAAAAATGTGAATTTCTGTCACATGTTATCAGTTCCAAATCAAATTTTGAACATCCCTCAACCATGTACCCATGTACATGGGGGATGTTCTAAAAGCTCAAAATAAAAGATGTTTGATATATATCTATTTTATTGCAGATTAGTAAAATGTTGCTTGTTATGTACATAACTGCAACTTACTAAACCAGAGATGTTTGAGAAATAAAGGCAGATGAACTGAATGTGACATTTTTTTATGTTTAAATTTGCTACTTAAAAAGAGAGTGAAAATACAATGGATGTAACATTTTGTGAAAAGGTCACAAGATGAAATTTCAATCAATGCAGATGTGGGGGTGGCTTAATTTATTTGCCAGAGATTATTTGGAAAGAATGATATTCTGTTTATGCCTGGATGAGTGTGCTCATTTGAAACTATTGGAAAGTTTCATTTTGTACCTCTCCAGTGGAATGAATCCATTTCCATTGTATAATAATTCTGTCCAATGTTCAGTAATTGCCTGGTGTGAGGTTGAGTATAGTTTTGGAAAGGAATTGCTTAAGAACTAAGTGTCTTTTTAAGTCTTGCTTTTTGCAATTTTGTGAATATCTAGGACTCTCAGTATTTCTTCAGGGCTTTAAGAAATTGATAATAAATTTATTATGATAGCTGTGGCTCACAATATGAAGAAAAGGCTTATAATATTGAAATCATGTTGTCCCATTATGTTGCATATAGTTTAACCCTTTCCCTCATAGAGGAAACCATGAAAAGACCTATGCGAACAACATAAAACAAGATCAGCCTGCGAGTAATCAGGTTTTATGCTGTTCGCTGCTCCTCAGTGGTCTGGAAATGAGGACTTCATAATTAAATTTGGTAAGGTTTAACTGTGTTATTCTGCAGATCAGGCTTTATGAGATACCTATTGAGTGTGTCAAAATGAGTCTATATGAGGGAAAGGGTTAATATCTGTATACCTCTGTAACAAAGTTTGAGAGGGAGTATATAGGGGCATGTCTGTTGGTTGGTTTATCGGGATATTAGGTCTGTCTGTGGCAAAAGAAAGGATATATCCGTCCATCTGGACCAGCTTTTGTTCTGTGAAAAAGTCACATGGCGGGTGTATTCACCACCTACACTGTTCAAGTTCTGGTTTGATATTGTGAAGTTAAGGCGGTGAAGATGGAGTAGTCAGCATTTTTTTCTTGACATCAATTTATGGACATGTTTTTGAATGAAAAATTCCGTCCTTTAAATTGATATTGTCTGTCAGCTCAGGTTGAATAATTTTTTTTTAAAATCTGCTGAAACTTTTATGTCCTTCATTGCATTGCTTCAATATTTGGACTGTTGCTGAAGTGGATAAACCTTTACATTTTGCAGTTGATCTTGACCTTTGATCTACTTTTGATGGAAAAAAAACCCATACAAAATACAATCAGGACTTGTCTTCTCATACTTCAGTGATGTTTGGAATTGAAGTGAAATTGATATGTATCAGATATTGCATAACAGTTGCAAGAATAAAAGGAAGCACTTCAATAGAAGAGAAATGAAACATTTGCTGAGTTCCCATGAATTTGTTTAATCCTGTGTTAATGTATACCTTCATTAAATGCAATATAAAACTCTGTAAACACGACTGGTGGTGACATTTGAGGCCTTTGTGTGTCCGTGGGTCCCCCACAACTGGCAGGGCAGCCCCCTCAAATAGAGGTGAAAAAAAACCAAGTTGTGACTTGATGTTTACATATCTTCTCTGATTCAGAAATCAAATTTCTGAACTCAAGTGTTTAGTAGGAGAAGTTAACTTCAAATGATGTCATTGAGTGTTGAAATAAGACATGAGTCAAAGTGGTTCGTGAATAGGCTTTAGAAAGATTTATTGATATGTCATTTTAATAAGTATTACTATTCAAGTTTGTCCCGAATTTATCATTGTGGGTTATGTTAGCAATTAAATAGTTTGGAAAATGTTTGTTTTATTGCTGGTAAAATGTTTAAATCTTTCAATTTATCTAGATCAAAATGACAATATTAATGTTTTATTACAATCAAGGCAAGGCATAATTGAACTGATTGCCTTTCTACCAGTTAAGAGCAGGATCAGCACGAGAGCTATTTGCAGCTTCCAAAAATTCATTCAATCGGCCTATACAGCCAGCTAGGCTTATCAGTGATACCTAATGAAAATGACCATCCCTTGTAGCCGAAAGTTTAAAGTGTCGTCCTCAGGAGTGGGAGATCGAGGGTTCGATCCCTAACCAGGGCATTCATAAGTTGCTAAAAATCGGAACTGGACTAGCTCCTGGCTTTACAATCAGTCTATAAATACAGGGTTAAATTTCAGGACTGGTTTACCCAGTTTCCAGACAATGAGACTAGGTGTGGTATCAGCCTACATGTCTACAGTGTGGCAGTACTATATCTTTCTAAAGTAGACATAGTCTTGTTAAACCCAGACAACAAATGAACGGCGGGTAGACATGGACCAACCTTGATGCCTTTAACCCTTTCCCTCATAGAGGATACCATGAAAAGACCTATGCGAACAACATAAAACCAGATCAGCCTGCGAGTAGGCTGATCAGGTTTTATGCTGTTTGCTGCTCCTCAGTGGTCTGGTAATGAAGATTTTAAAATTAAATTTGGTAAGGTTTGAGTTTAGTTTTCTGCAGATCAGGCTTTATGTGGTACCTATTGAGGAGTGCGTTAAAATGAGTCTATATGAGGGAAAGGGTTAAATGAGCAGCGTTCATTAGACAGACAATATCTATCTGGTCAATATTGCACAGCGGGGGCGGGGTCACACATCAGTAGGAGTGGTTGTTTGGGTATGAGAGGTCACACATCAGTAGGAGTGGTTGTTTGGGTATGAGAGGTCACACATCAGTAGGAGTGGTTGTTTGGGTATGAGAGGTCACTCATCAGTAGGAGTGGTTGTTTGGGTATGAGAGGTCACACATCAGTAGGAGTGGTTGTTTGGGTATGAGAGGTTACACATCAGTAGGAGTGGTTGTTTGGGTATGAGAGGTCACTCATCAGTAGGAGTGGTTGTTTGGAGTGGTTGTTTGGGTATGAGAGGTCACTCATCAGTAGGAGTGGTTGTTTGGGTATGAGAGGTCACTCATCAGTAGGAGTGGTTGTTTGGGTATGAGAGGTCACACATCAGTAGGAGTAGTTGTTTGGGTATGAGAGGTCCAGACATTGTCTGAGAGATAATGACCATGTGAGATTGTCCTGGCTGGATGTCTGAGTCACAAGGCAGAGGGCAGTGAGACTGGGGCCATTGTCCAGTCCTGTGATTAATGGGCAAACAATAAGATAATTGACCATGGCCCACAGTGGGCCACTGTCATGTGGGTGTCGGGGAGCTGGTTAGGATTGTATTTTATTGGGGATAGGAGGGATCTAGGGAAGCAATTAATGAGAAGGGGCAAATGTTTTCTGTCTCTTGGTTAATAGGGGAAGAAAGTAAGCATGTCTGAGCATAAAAAGGAATAATAAGAACCTGTATATGTCTGTCCTGAGTCCAGTTGTTTGATGCTTGATTAGAGGAGGATGTTTATGATGAAGACAGCATTGTTTATATTCCATGCACCATCATATTTTTGCCCTTTGTTTTGAATTTAATACCTAGATTTACAGCTATGATTTCCTAAAAGAATATTATGGCTACGGTTTGAGAGATTGTCAGTTTATCCCTTTCCCTCATATAGACTCATTTTGACGCACTCAATAGGTACCACATAAAGCCTGATCTGCAGAAAACCACAGTTAAACCTTACCAAATTTAATTATAAAGTCCTCATTTCCAGACCACTGAGGAGCAGTGAACAGCATAAAACCTGATCAGCCTTCGAGTTACTCGCAGGCTGATCTGGTTTTATGTTGTTCGCATACATCTTTTCATGGTGACCTCTATGAGGGAAAGGGTTAAGGATGGTTGGGAATTAAACTGTTTTAGTCTCATAGGTTAGAGCTGACTGGGTCAGAAAGACGGGTGTATCTATTGTTGTAGATTTATTTAAATCAGAAAAATGAAACTGGTGTAAAGAAAAATTTATCTTCATTTTATTTATTATGATATATAACATATTTCTTTATTAGCTTGTCTGTTTTTCAAAGATAAAAGTCAAGGTAAAATGTCATCACTTGTTGTTGGCGTCGTGGTGGTGAAAAACATTAATCTTCTCCATGACTTAATTATAACCTATTTATGCTACGTACTGTCATCAAGCTTCACATACTTGTTTTCTATCACAAGTGCTACATTCTCACCAAGTGCCATAAGCCTTAGGTCCATTTTCACATAATTTATTTTCCTTTTAGAAAAAAAAACTTCAAACAGCATGCGGTGCTCTGTTTTCTATAAATTCATGCATTTTTCTTAAATTTTGATTGGGAAAAATGTTCTGATTTATTCAAATCATCTTCATCGATTAGGTTGGACCAGTACTTTGTTCCAGCAGAAGTCAAACTTGACTTCTTCAAATCAGTAATCATTAAACCACATTATTTATGAATTTTGGTCTTGCTGCTTGTCATTTGATTAACACACTATAAGTCTTGTGTATTTCATTTCATATAAAGTTACCCTGCCAAAGTACAGTTATTTCATAGGTGTAATTAGAGCAATATTAATGTTAATGAAATTGCTATTTCATCCACATTGATATTGGCCTGTTCCAAAAAAATTTTTTTCAATTATGGGGTTGATAGATGAAGGAAAGATCCAACCCTTTTCTGTACTCCGCTCTTCAAATGCCAATTACTGAAGTGCATAAATGTACCAGATCTCAATTGATAAGGCATCTGTTTGGTAAATCAGAAAATCTATGTACACTTTAGTGGAAAAGTTACGCGTGTTTTCATGTGATAAGATTTGAAATGAGGTTTGTTTTGAAGTGTTGATCAAATGCATGTCTTGCATCGGGGAATGAGTTTTACATGTCCCCTCAGTCCTGAAGCTTGTCAGTTATAGTTGAAATAAATGGAGTAGATTTAATTCATGGGTTGGATATTTTTTCAAGATATCAATCCATACATATTCCTGTAAACATGCGGTTAAATCTACACAGGTGATTCAATGTGTGAAGGTCATGGCTCAATTTACCTCCAAATTTCTCTTGCCTTTATATTTATATTCTGTATAAGGAGATTTATGTATCTCAAATAGGCTCATTATGATATATAGGCAAACAGAGCAGACTTATGCTGCTGTCTGATCAGGGTCTTCTCTGTTTGAAAATCAGCCAATTAATATTCTTCAAGTCATGAATATGAATATTCATGAGGTAAAGGGTTAAGAAATATGGCTGTCCCAGCTTAATCTCTAAGCTTGAAAAGTCTTGACTTTCTACATGCTTAACATGCCTGTCTTTATTTATGTTCCCTTTTGACAGTTAATTGGACCAATATTTGAACTCTTAATCTTTGGATCCATAGAAATATTAACACTTACACCACTCGCAGGCTGATCAGGTTTTATGCTGTTCGCTGCTCCTCAGTGGTCTGGAAATGAGGATTTTGTAATTAAATTTGGTAAGGTTTAACTGTGGTTTTCTCAATAGGTACCACATAAAGCCTGATCTGCAGAAAACCACAGTTAAACCTTATATATAACCAAATTTAATTATAAGGTCCTCATTTCCAGACCACTAAGGAGCAGCAAACAGCATAAAACCTGATCAGCCTGCGAGTTACTTGCAGGCTGATCTGGTTTTATGCTGTTCGCATAGGTCTTTTCATGGTTTCCTCTATGAGGGAAAGGGTTAAATTGATGTTCATTATGGGCAATACCCAGTGTGTGTAATAGTCTTTAAATGTTGACACCTTGTTTGTTTGTCTCAAGACTCTTTCCAGTTGGTATTTGAAGTACACTGTTATCATAATGATAAACCAAACAGTTCTGTCCAAAATGAAACTAATCAGCTAGAATATTGTCTGAATGTACTAACAGTATCTCACAATAATCTGATAAATATCACATTTTCAGGCAAGTAAGTACAATAAAGCTATAATACCGATTTAAAGTATGAAATACTCCCATAGACTTTGCTGATACAGATTCTTAGTAGGTGGGGTAATGTTTGGTTAAACTAAGAAAAAAACTGAATTCTCATGTATTGTGTGCACCCCTTCTCTGAAATTGAAATATAGGTCATAGAAATAGGCACTATACATGAGCATTTACAGTATCTCCAAGTTAGGGCAAACTGACACAGTGCCCTGAGTTCGTCAGTTGACCTAGCTAATTTAGTATTGTGTACTGTAAGTTGTTTGTCTTGTACATCGACACACACAGATCAAATCTGATCCTTTAATGTTGTGATGGTTCTTTACTCCAAGGCCTGTTCTACATGGCTGGATACATTGTATATCATGTGATAAAAATCAGTGGCTGTGACATTTTATTGTAATCCGACAATAATGTAAGACTTGATCATAGTGGAGATATCACAGTGCTGTAGGTAATTGGATGGTCCCTATATTAGTAGATATATTAAGTATTTATTTTATGGATTTTCCCATGTAAGACTTTTACTGGACCTTTGGTTCGAGCCTTTGAGGTTGGAGGTTGTGGGTTCGATCCAGGACTTTAACATACCAAAATCATTAAAAATTGGACTGGTAATTCCCTGCCTGGAACTCAGTGTGTTTACAGGGAAGTGCCCAGTGTCAGGATAATGGGACTAGACCAAGTCACAGGTCTACCCAACAAACAATCTTATACTGAACAATTTTTGACACTGACATGGTCTCAGTTATATAGTGCTGCCAATGTCAGTAGCAGAAGTGAAGGACACTGCAAGGGGGAGAGAAAGCAGTGGGGGTCCACTTGAAGGTGCATTGTGATTTTCCAATTTGTGTATTGAATTTACTGCTTTAAAAATGAAATGTTACACAATAATGATAAAAAAAATAATAAATTCTCTCTTGGGACCTAGAATTTAATGCAAATAATTTGTAGTGATTGGGAAAAAATGAGTTTAAACATGCTATTGAGATTTATTACTCATATTTTAAATGTTTAGAGGAGCATTATTAAGTATATTTTTATGTGAGAAATTTGTCACGCACTTGGGAGATATACTCCCTTGCAATTTGAAAACTCCCAAATATAATGATACCATTAAAATCTTTACTGCAAGTTGGTGTATAAACAGCTATCAATTAAAGGGAAACTCCTTTGCTACGTGCTGACCAGGAATGTGCAAGGTATTGTGTAGCAACCGGCTGCTCTTTGTTAATTGCATATTTCACTTGATAAAAATAGTACACAGATAACCATAATAAAAACCCAATACTTCCTGAGCACTTGATTTGAGTTCCCCCTGTAATTCTATACCATTCAATAATTTCCCCAAGATTGAAGTTATTTGCGATGTTTACTTTGGTCTATTTTGATTGGACCTTGAGAAGGCCCTGTTGCCCAGTGGTAAACCCACCTTTGTGGCACCCTTGATTGGCACGCAACCTGGGGCCCAGTTTGAATACATTGTCATGATGTTTTCAAACTACTGCTTATTCAACTATGTGTGTTTGTTCATGGTTTGAAGTCCACACATTTTAATCACATTGCTATTTTAATGTAGACAGAAACGCATAGGATGTAACAGTGATGTACTGCCATTAATTCTGTTACGTGTAGTTTCACATGTAGTACAATCGTCGGGTTTCTGACAGATCAAAATTTTTCTTGCTGATGTAACTATTCAGAATTTGTTGATGACGTGAAGTCTTTATCTAGCATTTGTATTGAGTAGACTTTTGTGTTTGTGTGTTTCCTCTCAGATTGAAGCCGTTATGAATATGTGACCTTTTTTGTGGTGGCAAAAAATGATAAGTGTGTGCCACAAATAAAAGTGATTTATTTCCCCTTAGGTGAAATAAATGCAGGTACAGACAGGAAAATATTAAAGTACTGAAATGATGTCAGAGTGAATTAAAATGAAGTTGCCAGATACAGGTTCATGATGAGGTGAAGCCAGAGTGGTGCTGACCTCATACCAGCGCTATACCTGGCTACACTCGCTATCTCTCTGGTTTAAAGGTAAAACTGTTACAGTGGTGTCAATGTATCCAGTTGAAATTCAGGATTCAGTGAGTGAACTGCATACACTGTGTTTCTTCCAATGTTGGCCGTAATTCAACAAGTGAATATTCATTATAATGATAACTTAAAAGATATCTGTAAGTGAAGGTTTGTTAGAGAGATAAAGAGTGATTGTATGATTGTATATTGATTGAGGGTGCTATGGTACACACCAGTACGATGTCACTGCAGTAACTCTATTGCGTGAGGTGAATCACTCGCTGGATTTCATTCATAGCGTGTGTGTGCCAGGCTTCGGATGAACATTTTTCTTCTCATGGATTACTGTGATACAATGATTGTGGGGGTGGAAATCACGTCCTATGTTGATATAAGTTAAATCATCTATGTGAAGTAATATATGGGAGATGTGAATCAGTTATATGAGGAAAAGTGATCATTGAAGTGAATGGAGGTAATTCTGTGGTGATAGATATGTGTGTGGAATAAAGTTCTAAGGATCACCTAGTGTATCATGCATAGGATTTGGAAAACAGCAGTATTGTCCACAGTGTTGATGTTGTTAATTTTGTTGCATGAAAATACCTAGTTGTGTGAACACAGGTTGGGTATGTAAGTTTTGTTTAGTGTAATGTGTAAGCTATAGACTCAACACGGATATTGTGTTGAAACAAAGGGAACCAGCATTATGTGGGGCTGGATAAGCAATGATGGGAAATACCCGACCCGGAAACCAGAGATGGATAGATGGGTTTCTCAGAAACCTTTTGTGCTCAATCAAAGGTGTGTTTCAAAAAATAATCTTATATCTAATCACCTTAGTGGTGTCTTGTGTCTATGTATTAGTTTAATACTCTACCAGTTAGATAAACCAGTTTATTCAATTTTATTTGAGTGTTTGATCTGAGCACTTCCCATATCTCATCTATAGGTTTGGTTGAAAATGGCATAAACCCTGATCTGAGAGGGCAGTTGATTGCAAAGGTTGTCATCGTACATAATCATGTAGTTAAGGAATAAATGCATTCATGTAAAGCTGTGATAAGGTAACAATATGAGCATGTTTCTACAATTCTTTAGGTATGTATGTAATGATCATCTAAAAGTTCATCTTTTTATACATATCTGAGAGGAATGATCATACAGGTAACAGAAATAAGATATTCATGAGAACAAGGTAACTATAATTATACAGATCTTATACAATCTCTGATGTACTTTCATTCTTTTATGTTAAACTGATCAAACCTCCATCAGAAATTTAGAAGTCATGAAATTTCTACTATTAATATTATATTCTCTCATTAAACTATCCATGCGTGATCATGGTTATAGGTGGTTTCTACAGTGTCAGTAGATGACAGGTTTTTTTAGCATGGGATTATGTCTGTAGACTATAAGGGCTGATGGTTAGATCATTGTTCAATTGACTTACAGTTCAATTCTCTAATGAGCTGTTTGTCTCTTGACTTCATTGAGCCTGTGTCTTAACCTGAGGATTAAGCTCATTCGAAGTCTAGACCAGCTGTTCTTGAAAACACTTTAAAATAATCGCAGGCTTCAACTGCCGCATTGTCAGTGTAATTTTGTAGAAATTGTAGGTGGGAACATGTACTCAATATTATCATAGCAATTATTTTTTTCCTTGGATCACCTCTGATTGGAAGTCTGTGGAGGATGAACAAGTGGTTATATATATAATGGCTGACTTCCTTTAACCCTTTCCCTCATATAGACTCATTTTGACGAACTCAGTAGGTATCACATAAAGCCTGATCTGCAGAAAACCACAGTTAAACCTTACCAAATTTAATTGTAAAATCCTCATTACCAGACCACTGAGGAGCAGCGAACAGCATAAAACCTGATCAGCCTGCAGGCTGATCTGGTTTTATGTTGTTCACATAGGTCTTTTCATGGTATCCTATATGAGGGAAAGGGATAATCACCGAGGCCCTCACCACTGTCAGGGTTTGAGATTAGGTCGTGAGGAAGCCATCCTGGTGACTTGAGATATTTTACACATTGGTTCTACCCAGGGTGCCTCTATGACCTTCACCTCCTGTAATCAGCTAGCCACTGTATGTACCGTAAACATTAGTACAGTACAACATCACGATAATCCTTGGAAGACTTAATAATGACTGAATGTCACCATTTTTATTGATTTAAGAGTATATGACTAAGATATTTGGCTGCCCATGTTTTTTCCCCGCCGACTTATTCAGAGATGTTTTTCATTGTCATTGTTTTTTTAAATAAAAATTAAAGTTTTAAAAGGAAAAGAGCTTTACACAGGATGTGGTCATTGTACTGTTTGTAGGGGTTATGTGTAATAATTACTTATAAAACTTTGATAAATAAAGACAGAAATTAATTTGACTTTTTCACTTCTTTTAACATTATTATAATGTTTTTGGCTCGTTTAATGGTTTCCTTTTCATAATCAAACATGGACATGGATGTCCCTGTCAGATTTTCTTCTCAAATCTTTGATATATAGTGTGGCCTCATACTTAAATTATGACATTTATATGAGGAAATGTAAGGGAGAGTGGATAAAAATTTGAATGAAGTGAGCAACTTGTGGATGTAGTTTTATGGCATGTGTACATGCTGGTGGTTGGTAATTAGATGCAGCTGGTATACTCCTGTGGTAGTTTTTGTAGTGATACTGACAGTCCCACAAGTGAAGTAGTTTAGTGGTATTCAGGGGAGAGGGAGAATCTTAAAAGGAGAGACTTCTGGGGTCTGAGCAGAGTTAGAGATTAGAACTTATAAAGAGAGAGAGAGAGAGAGAGAATCATTTTAAGGAAAGAGAGTGAGAAAAAGTAAGAAAAAGGGAGAATGGGAGGATCCGTACAGGAAAAGCAAACAAAATAGAAGATATAAAAGAATTTGTAGATCGAATAAAGATGATATATATATATAGAGTTAGAGAGAGAGAGAGTAAGGAAAGTCAATTGTGGGGTGGGAGGGAGTGAGTGAGAGAGAGACGGAAAGAAAGATTATGGAAGCATATTTTTTACATGCACATAATCCTATAGGATGTGATCCTGTGTACCTTAACAGTTAAAATGAAGCCAATTCTGTCAGTAATCTCCAATGGTAAAATGAGCAAATGGCCATGTCAGTTACAGGTTGCCAGCCAGCATTTATCAGACATAACCACAGTTTAAATGACAGGACACAAGTAGAACAAAGAGCACATTGATGGGGCCTATATTTGATGACTTCTTACAGTCCCAGTACTGTTTGACCTCTGATGGTAGTCTTGTTGAATTGAAACCCTAGATGTGTTTAAAATCCTAGATGTGTTTTTTGCATATGTATAAGCTCAAGGCTCTTAGCTAATGTAAAGTAATACCATGTTGAAATATAAGTACAGGAGTGACGGTGCTGAAATTTAAAAAAAAAAAAAAAAAAAAATGCTGATTAGTACTTCTAAGGGTCCCCATAGAAGGTGTTATTATGTACGGGTGTCACTATTTATGTCCCTGATTATGTCATGGCTATTTTTAACTCTTTGGCCGTGTGGGTATCACACCAGGTAAACACTGCAGCACTATGGAGGTCTACCCTAGGATCTGAAATATTTTGATGAATGGTGAAATACTGTGAGTTAATTTTTAGAACATTTAATGACCAAGTTCAATTTTTCTGTTCATCATACAGATCTGGATATAGAATTTATCTGCCATTAGTTTTAATTTTTCCAGTCCAATCCAACATAAGTTGCATACAGTTGGTCAAGGAAATCCTCACACTGTCAGGTATATAGTAAATTCTTTATCACTCGAAAACAGGAAAATTACTTATGCATCTGTGATGAATCCTGTTCAGCTAAAAGCTGGTAGTCAGTCACCTGATCATTTGGAAGACTTTTCTCAGATGAATGAATTTATGAAGTTGAATGTTTATTACCCCTCTGACTTAAGGTTTTACCTGGTACCTCGTTATGACGCCCCTGATGTTAGTTAGATAGAGAACTGTTTTCAGTTTGATCTGGCTCCGATTGGGCTTTTAACAGTAATGTTTGTGTGACAAGCATGATTTATGCAGTTGTTGTATTTGCATGGTGAGGATCAGTAGATATCTCATTACTTTACATTCAGATGAGTGTTTTGTAAGTTCAGTTGTAACCACAAATTGTTTCTGCTCTGGTTTGTGAATGTTTACATGTAGGCGTCATTTCATTTTAATTCAGGATAAAAATATCATCATATCCTGTTGTGGTACGGACTATTAATGGGGAATGATATAAAACCACCACCACCCCCCAGATCAGATTAAGCAGATCCTTCCCGGAGCAGTCATAGATCAAGATCTACTCTGTTTGCTCCTTTGATTCTGCAAAAAAAAAAAAAAAAAGATTGCTTATACCATTAAAAATGTAAATTTAGTAGAATGATATTCATAAAGTCATTAATTTGTGCATGAAAATGCATGAGGGAGGCATTATGTATGACTGAGTTGGTGTATGAAAAGGCCATATCTCGGGTAACATTTGAGCTTTACATCATTTCAGAAAAAATAAAAGAGAATGTTTTAACTTGTTTTCAAATTAGCCAGTCACAACTTCGAAGTTGGAAGAATGTCATGAAGCAAAAAAACAACAAATTACTAAACATTAAAGCAAGCTAATAATGCTAGCTGAACAGCATGGAGAAAGACAGACCTTCAATCCCATAGCTATTTCAGAGAATGGAGTCCAGGGATCGAAAATTCCAATCATCCGCTTGTATTTACGCGTAGAATATGTAGCTGGGCGAGTAGAAAAATGTAGCCCGCTCGTCCAATAGGATGAGTGGAAAATCGCCGAATTAGAGGACTGCTGGAATTATCATAGTCAATGTGTTTACATTTATCAAAAGAAAACCGGAAACAAGGCTGGTGTTTTGGGTTATGTATAAAATGGGCACTGTATAAAACACTGACGGGCGCATCCAATTGAACAGTATATACAAAGCTTAAAGTTGCTATTTTCTTTTGTGGTATTGTTTTTCTAATATCATAATTATCCAATTTTATTTTATTCTTTTGAATCAAAAAGCTTTTTAAACAGATCAAAAAATAAACCTGAATATTGAAACATCTGTCCTGAGTTTAGT
>CM037777.1:51382644-51432644 GCA_021229015.1 Solen grandis
TGAAAACTCAGCGAAACTTGACACTTTCCATTGATCTGGCAATTCTCTCTCTTTGAATCGTAATAACATGAATCTTACCATTGTCAAAGTAGAAAAACAACATCATAACGAGAGGCCAAACAACTGGGCTTGATGGTTAATATCCCAGATCTATCACATTAGCATTGATTTTTTACTCTGCACTATAACATGCAAATCTTGAGGGCGACAGAATTCTGCAAGCGGCCTCTTTACTTGGAAAATAATAAGATTAATTCACGACCAACGTCTTCAGCATCACTCTCTTGTAATAATAACAAGAATCCCTTCAGCTTGCACCAAGCTTCATCTGTCAAGATATATCTTCACACCTTCTTAACTCTACAAATTTACGCCTTAGAAATGACCTGATGATGATTATATATCAATTTATGAAAAGATAAAAAGTTACAATACAGCACAACACCAATGTTATAATAATACAGTCATGATGATTTCCCACTGAATTTTTATTTCATTTTTCCCCCACACCCCTCTTTCCCAAATAGATACTTTAAACCATTATTTCTTTTCAGCTAATGAGAAACCATAAGCACTTAAATCAATCCCTCTTGATAGTTCCTGGGTTGGACCAGTACTTTGCACCTGGGAAGGTCTTGAACAGTGCAAGACCCCACCAGGGATCAAACTCACAACCTTAAATTCCAAAGCCAATGAATGCAACCACTGGATCCCAGCACCACAAAACTCATCTACAAATTCATCATTAGATGAATATTAATTGAAGGAACTGTAAATAGTATATGAAACAAAAGATTTCTCTTAAATGCCTTGAAGGCTGGGTAAAATCTGAGCTACAGCTTCCAGGAGCAGTTTGATCTAGGTCTACTCTTGTTTGCCAATATGTCAAATTGAGTGTTTATGAAGTAAAGGGTTGAGGAAATGGTTAATGTATGTATAATCAAATCAGATCAGCATTTGGGTAACCTGCAGAATGACTAGGTTAAATAATGTTTGCTGCTTATTGATACAATTGATGGAGAAAGTCACACTGTAAAACCTGTTCAGCACAAAAGAAAATCCTTCAGAATATCTATATATAATGTTTTTTCTTTAACCTCTCTTACTGTACATAATTTACCTATCTGAAAAGTCTGATAAAAGTCACAAGAACATTCCAGTCAAGATATCAAAGTTGATAAAAAATGTTCCTGACATTTAAAAAATTAATTTACCCCCTCATGGCATGACATGATAAAACACCAATGTTCATGACATTTCCATGATCACTGAAGGGAAAGATATTTTTTACAGCCAACGCTTTCAACTCATTCCCCTCATAAAATTCTTGACACACGGTGTTGAAACAGCCCAGCTGGGACATCTTTAGACCATGATCATTTATTGCAAACTAGGTATACATAATACCACCTATTTCCCGGGGAAGTATACTCAAATGGAGACAAATGACTTGATAAAGTATATATATAATATAAATCTATAATAGGAAATGTTCCTGAATTGGCATCCACAGGCTGTAATAAAAGTGTCATCTATAGACTGAAATTTCATTGAATATTATCAAAAGAGTTTGCAGAAGGGCAGACAAGCTTTAATAACCAATTGTGAGTTACCATCCTTAACTTTCAATATTAACTGAGTATCTATATTAAAAATCAAGAGGGCCAAGATGGCCCTTGATCGCTCACCTGAGAAAGATGATTGCTTAAGAAATAAAGATGCTAGAGTGTAAAAGTGAAATCTGGCTTTTTTTATGGTGAAAAGGGCATAACTCCTAAATTAACAAGTCAATATCAGTTATAATTGAACCCGATTGCAAAATTATGGGCATAAACATTGTCTTAAAGTTTAAAAAAGATTGCTAAAAAAATGATGATGCTAGAGTGTAATCAAAGTGAAATCTGGCATTTTTTTATATTTAAAGGGGCGTAACTCCTGACCTAATCAACAGATCTCAGCTTTAATCGAACTCAATCGAGACATTATAGTCATAAGCATTGCCGTGAAGTTTGAGGATGATTGCTCAAAAGATGCAGATGCTAGAGTGTAAACAAAGTGAAATCTGGCATTTTTTTATATCAAAAGGGGCTTAACTCCTGACCTAATTGACCTATCTCAGCCATATTCGAACTCAATTGAGACATTATGGTCATAAACATTGCCATAAAGTTTGAAGATGATTGCTAAAATGAGATGCTAGAGTGTAAACAGTGAAATTGGCATTTTTATAAGGGACTGAAGATGATTGCTCAAAGGATGAAGATGCTAGAGTGTAAACAAAGTAAATCTGGCATATTTTGATATTAAAAGGGGCTTAACTCCTGACCTAATTGACTGATCTTAGCCATAATCGAACTCAATCTAGACCTTATGGTCATAAGCATTGCCATAAAGTTTGAAGATGATTGCTCAAAAGATGCAGATGCTAGAGTGTAAACAAAGTGAAATCTTACATTTTTTTAATATAAAAAGGGGCATAACTCCTGACCTAATAGACGGATCTTAGCCATAATCGAACTCAATCGAGACCTTATGGTCATAGCATTGCATAAAGTTTGAAGATGATTGCTTAAGAAATAAAGGTGATAGAGTGTAAACACTAAAGATTGTTGAAGCTGCACGATGCACAACGGACGACGGACGCTCACAGGATCCCAATAGCTCACCCTAAGCTTTGCTCAGGTAAACAAAAAATTAATAAAAATAAGTAATTTAGCCAATGTTACCCTGTAGTTCTTAATTCAATTAGAACAACATCTTTACAGTGTCATAAACAAAATTTTGACACAGTGAACAGCTATATCTACCAAAATTCAGAAATCACTGAAGAAAGAAAGAAAAACCTCTGATATAAATAAGTCATAAAATTTTCTTCCAAGACATACATAAGTAATGGTACTCAATTTTCACAGAATTAACTGAATCAACAAGACTTTACCCAAGTACTAGAGCTGTTACCCACCATTTTGAAATTAATTGCATATCTGTCCATTTTTAATAGAGTAATTGCCCAAATATGCTGTTCCTTTGGCACTGTTGAGGTAAATTTTCCTCCAAGCCAATCCTATGACAGTCATATAGCAACACACAATAATCTTATTTCAAGTTAATCCTCCAGTTGTAATTATTATCTGTATGTATGGCTTGGGGATGCAAACCCTTTCCCTCACTGAGGAAACCATGAAAAGACCTATGCGAACAACATAAAACCAGATCAGCCTGCGAGTAACTCGCAGGCTGATCTGGTTTTATGTTGTTCGCTGCTCCTCAGTGGCCTGGAAATGAGGATTTTGCAATTAAATTTGGTAAGTTTTAACTGTGGTTTTCTGCAGATCAGGCTTTATGTGGTACCTATTGAGTGCGTCAAAATGAGTCTATATGAGGGAAAGGGTTAAACTGTTTCTTTGAATGAACAATAGCTGGTTAAACCAAGATGTTGCAAAACTTAAAGAAGGGGTGAAAATGCAGAAATAGAGGTGCATATAGGAAGATGATAATTATAGCCTAGGGTATAATTTAATTGTTTACCTAATTTAGACATATTTTAACAACTTGGCAAACAAAGCAGACCTAAAACAGACAGGTCATTCCAGAAGGGTTCTATTCTCTTTTCAGGGCTTTGTCTTGTAGTTCAAATTCTACAAAGTCTGCACAGCAAAAATTTCAATGTTTGATACACCATTTACAGTTGAGTAATTTAACATTGATCAGGTCATAAATTTATAAAAACTTATCCTAACAAGTCATTCTAATCCCTCAATATGGTTCCTTGGGAGACTGGACTTGACCGTTGCTTCGACAGTATTTCAGTCATATAGCGACATGCAACTAATTCCAAGTAGAGGAAGACCCCGAATACACGTAGGCATCTGGGTAGAACCACCGACCTACTGCAAGCCAGCTGGAAGGTTTCCTCACATTAAAATCTGAATGACACTGCTGGGATTCGACCCACATGGTGAGGGGCTGAGTGAGTGTTAAAGTCAGCGACTTTACCCTCTCGGCCACAGAGGCCCCCTCCTTGGAGAACCATGAAAAATCCATCCCCTAAGAGGGTTTGAACCCACTGCCTTCAGATCTGCAGTCATGTATCCAACATGCCCTTCCGATTTTAGATATTATTTCATGGATTTTAAGACTTTCCTTAGTATGATGTATGAGACATAGTACTTCCTAGGAATGTTTATGAGAGCTGAGCAAAGTTTTAACTATTGTTAAAATTTCATTTCTCCACATGTCAAAATATATTTTGAAATAGAAGTTTATTTTATTCTTTACTTTTTTTAGATATAAAAATCGAGAAATTCCAGATTCATTCTGACAACAAATCCCACAGCTGTCATAGTTGTAAATTGCTTACAATTCAATTTAATGGTAAAAAGGCAAAACTCAATCCTCAGTTTAATTATGAATTAATCAGAACATATAGAAACATTTCTAAAACTTTTCTAATTCTGAACAAATTTACATTACCACACAAGCAGATTAGGAATGGAATACAATGTTAAACAGATTATCACAATGTTTTCTGACAACAAGTATTTGATATCACAAACATATTGCATATCCTTGATAATTAATTCAGCTCAGATATCATCTAAAAGTTGTCCCTTGTGTCGATAAAACAAAGCCGTTTAAATTCTCATTTCCTTGCGTGAGACTCACTGGGCATCAGATAAAATTATTTTAATACTTCAAAGCATGAACCAATTTTTGATAATATATGGGATATTGAATTCTACCCTTTATTTTCACATCAAGGCAGGAAGGGTCAACGTAAAGGTACAGCTATGAAGTTAACTTATATGCCATTTTAGACTATGACCAACAACTGTAAGCCTAGATCAGAATGAAAGAAAAACAAGAGCTGTCAGAGGACAGCACGCTCGACTATTCAAAATGCTTGTTGGTAAATCAAATGAAATCTGTTTCAATTCTTGCCCTTCACATACCCTGTACATAATAATAGTCAAAAATGATATACCTTGATAGTCTGATACCCCTAATATTTTTATGATGTCTAAAATCAATCCCATGCCTAGTTACTGAGACAGAAGCACATTAACACTGTGCATGCAAAACTTTAACCAAAAATCCAAGTTACAAAACGGACATAATTTGCATAAAATCCAGTCCAAAAGTTATCCTCCTTAGTTTTCTGATGCCCCTGAGGACACTCCTTAACTTTCTAGTCAATTCCACAAGCAATTTCTGAGATATAAGCTGGATAGTAGCTTGAATGCAAAACTTTAACCAAAATTCTAAGTTAAAAGGGGGTCATAATTTTTAAAATATTCCATCAAGTGTTATCTTCCTTTATAGTATGATACCCCTAAACGTATTAAAGATGTTTCAAATCAATCCCATGCCTGGACTCTGAGATATAAGCATGAAAGTACCTTGCACGCAAAACTTAAACCAAAATTTCTAAGTTAAAAAAGGGGCCATAACTTGTAATATATTCCATCAAAAGTTATCTACCTAAAGATGATACCCTAAACATATAAAGATGTTTCAAATCAATGCATGCTGGATCTGAGATATAGCATGAAAGTAACTTGCATGCAAAACTTTAACCAAAATTTCTGAGTTAAAAAGGGCAATAATTTGTAACATATTCCATCAAGAGTTATCTACCATGAAAGCATGATACCCCTAAACATATTAAAGATGTTTCAAATCAATCGCATGCATGGATACTGAGATATAAGCATGAAAGTATCTTGCATGCAAAATTTTAACCCAAAATTTCTAAGTTAAAAAGGGGCAATAATTTGTAACATATTCTATCAAGAATATCTACCATGAAAGTATGATACCCCTAAACATATTAAAGATGTTTCAAATCAATTGCATGCCTGTTCTCTGGAACACATGTGTCACCTGCTGAAGCGTGACGGTAAAAGTGTTGACGGATGGACAGACAGATGGACGGACAGACAACGAAAAAATGATCCATATGTGTCACCAGTGCTTACAGGAGGTGACATAAAATGGTGTTGATATTGATCAACCTCAGTACTTACAATAACATAATGTTAATGCATCTTCCAATTTGAAATCAAATAAACAATCCATATGTTCAATACTGTTGATAACTTTACCTGGATATTATTTGTTCTTTACTTCAAAAGGCTCTAGCATGCTTCACAGGTTCTCAGATTAGGTGAAAGCAAATTGCACCTACATAAACCTAGATTAAAATTGATACTTTCCTGATGATGAAAAACCTAAATATGAATATTTAATCCATGAAGTTGCAAAGTTGCAAGAGACAATGAAAGATACAGACACAACCATACCCCTTGACCCCTTATCCCATATGATTATTTTCATACGTTCCACTGAACAAAAGGAAATAACAGTGAACAAGGGGGTCATAGAGGCCCTGGATCACTCACCTGAGTATAGGGTTACCCAAGGACCATCTGTACAAAAACATTTTGAAATCTGGCCAGTAGTTTTTAAGGAAATGATATTTAAAGTTTTCTTCTTTTTTTTCCTTTTCATTGCCATTGCAACCAAAGTTCTACATGGATCAAGTTTATTTTAGCAACTTTTGTGAAGGTTCACCCAAGGATCATCCCTGCCAAGATTAATCAAATTCTGTCCAGCATTTTCAGAGATGTCATTTAAAGTTTTCACTGTATACATATAAGGCAAATTAGCCCCACCCCTAGTGGCCATGTTTTTTTACCAATCGGAATAATTTTAGCAATCTTGGTAGTGGGTAACCCAAGGAACATCTTTACAAAAACATTTTGAAATCTAGCCGGTAGTTTTGAAAGAGATGATTTTTAAAGTTTTCATATTTTTTCTTTCCGCTGCCATGGCAACCAGAGTTCTACATGGATCGAGTTTATTTGAGCAACTTTTGTGAAGGTTCACCCAAGGATCATCCCTGCCAAGTTTAATCAAATTCTGTCCAGCAGTTTCAGGGTGATCACAAAAGCTCACCCTGAGCTAATAGTGCTCAGGTGAGCTAAAAGGGGGGATAACTTTGTAAAATCAAAGATCAGAGTTATGGGACATGTCATTTGAGTCTCAAAACATGTAAAAAATTTAAAATGGAAGTCTATCTGTTGCCATAACAACATCATTTCTCAATATATGTACAAAATAAAATGATGTGAAAAATCTCCATTTACCATCTCTCCAGGTTTCAATTTTCATGAAAATATTCCAATTTCATACTGAATTATCGCAGGATCCAGTTTTTGCTGACAAACTGACAAAGAGACAGTCCCCATGGAGTACAAACCTAAAGTACAACGGGTAGGTGACTCTAAACTTTTTACAGCAAAGCCTATTAAGAACAGAAAGCTTAGAGAGAATATTTGCTTTAATTCTAAACTTACAAAACTTCTTGCAAGGCACTGATAAAGTACATACTTGTCACTATCTGACTTTATTTCTCCCTCATCATCATCATCATCCTTATCCTCATCGCTGTCACTTGCACTGTCCTCACTGCTGTCCTCATTGCTGCTCTCTTTGTCTGTTTTGTCCTCATTCCCTCGCTCCGTTTTTGTCGGTAACGTCTTGTTACTCACCATACCAGAGACACCTGTAACAGATCAAGCATATTATATGCATAATATTAAAGTCATTAAAACATATAATATAAAAATACAATATATTTTCAAGTTAGCTTTATGTAACAGTTGTACTTTAATGAATACTATGAAGTTAGTGATATTTCACTTAACCTCCTTCTAATATCCCCCTCCCTTTTTTTCCCCATTTTTTTTTGGCCTAATTCTCTCTACAACTACAAACCAACATTTAATGTTTGCTTTGGGGGAAAACTTTTTTATTATTATTGATCTGCTATAGTGATACTTGTTTGCGGAGGATCCCCTGCAAAAGTGAACCATTAACAACACTCCCAACATTTTTCATAATTCCCATTGTCAGGGAAGCTGTCATCCAGATAAAATTATTTTCCATATATCCACCCACTTGAATAGTCTGTGACATTTCCTTTTGCCAATTTACAAATATTGCCTTAATATCTTATATTAAGGATGGACTGTTTATTTTCTTTTCAGCATGTTTACCATAAGATAGTAACAGCATTAGCCATTTTAATTGATGGTTAAAATACTGACTATTTCTTTGCTTAGAAAACACAAATCATAGGAAATATTGAAACAATTATAACACACTATGAACCCTAGTGAAACAATTATAACAAATTATGAATCCTAGGACAAATTTTCATCCAAGTTGAAGATATTTATTTGTGGTGAAGACAATAAGGAGGGGGAGAGGGGGGCTTGTTTACAGTTTCTTATAATAGGAAGTCATATTCTGATATAGCTTTCCTGGATCCAAATAATGTAACCTAGAATAACCCTTTCCCTCATAGAGGACACCATGAAAAGACCTATGCGAACAACATAAAACCAGATCAGCATGCGAGTAACTCACAGGCTGATCAGGTTTTATGTTGTTCGCTGCTCCTCAGTGGTCTGGAAATGAGGATTTTGTAATTAAATTTGGTAAGGTTTAACTGTGGTTTTCTGCAGATCAGGCTTTATGTGGTTGTTGTTGTATGTTGTATTAGGGTTTACCGTCGCTGCGATAGTATTTCAATCATAGAGCGACGTCCAGCTAATTACAGGTGGAGGAAGACATCGAGTACACAGAGGTACCCGGGTAGAACCACCGACCTACCGCAAGCCAGCTGGAAGGCTTTATGTAGTACCTACTGAGTGCGTCAAAATGAGTCTATATGAGGGAAAGGGTTAAAAGGTTTTAAACATTGTACCCAACATATTTGTAAATATCATTCTAACATAACCAGTATTAACACAGACATGGTATACGTTATTTTCCAAGATATTCACGGTTTAAAGATGACGTGATTATATGACATTATTTAACTCCTACAGTAAATCATATTAAAGTGTAATAATATAAACTGAAACAGTTGTATCCCATTTAAAAATTCTCTGTCAAGTTAATATATTAGAATGGAAATTGTTTTGTTTTTCATGCTTTATCATAGAATAATGCACGGTGTTAAATTCAGATCTTTGTAATTAATCACTCAGCCCTAAAGCTTTCATATGAGCTAATATAAATCTAAAAGTTACCCTAAATTTGTGGCCAGTCAGAAGCTCTAAAAATTCAAATTTATTATTGATTTATTTCAATACAAGAGGGCCAAGATGGCCCTAGATCGCTCACCTGAGAAAAGTATCATTCATTGCCTGTACAAAACAGATTGCTTTAGAATTAAGATGATGAGGTGAAACAATGTTCAGGAATTTTCTGACCCCATCCACAAAAGATATCATCATGACAAACATTCTGCCAAAGTTTCAGGATGATTGGACCAAAAATGTTGCCCTCAGAGTATAAACAATTTTTAATTTACCTAATGGTTCAAGATATCATCATGACAAACAATCTGACCAAGTTTGAGGAAGATTGCATCAAAACTGTGGCCTTTAGTGTATAAACAAGATTTTTCTAAGATTTGACCTATTGACCTACTTTTCGGTCCGGCCCTGCCCATTTTCGAAAGGGTTCAAGATATCATCAAGACAAACATTCTGACCAAGTTTGAGGAAGATTGGATTAAAATTGTAGCCTCTAGTGTGTAAACAAGATTTTTCTAAGATTGACCTACTGACCTACTTTTTGATCCAACCTGACCCATTTTCGAAAGGGTTCAAGATATCATCAAGACAAACATTCTGACCAAGTTTGAGGAAGATTGGATCAAAATTGTGGCCTCTAGTGTGTAAACATCAAATTGTTGACGGACGACGGACGACGGCCGACGGACAATCAAGTCTCCCAAAAGCTCAACCTGAGCTATGCTCAGGTGAGCTAAAAACACATTACTTTTTTAAAATTTTACCATGTACAAAATAGATCAATTGAATAAGAATCAAGACATTTCTCCAGAAAATAGTTAGGCCTGTGCTTGCTATCCTCACTTTGGCCTTCTGTTTGTCTTAATAAGACTCTATCCTTTACATCTACATGGCTTTTCAACATTGATAATTAATGACCTGGCATGGTCTCTTAGCCTTTATCTAGGGCATTGAGATTGTTATGTGAAAATTTGATTTTGGCAAACAATGTCTCAAAGAAATTTCTCAAACAAAGTCATTACTCTTAAAAAACTCTGACCAAAACATCCTTCCTCTTTAAAAACCCTGAGTAACTTCAGAACTTTAGTTCCCTTTCAATGTTGCAGATAAAATATCTTTTCTCAGTGGAGATTTTGTATTTGAATTAAAGCAATAAATCCTATCTTACTAAATATAATATCCATTCAGTCATTTAAGTCACTTTTCAATCATTCTAAAATTATTACTCTAATAATGTCCATATTAAAATGAAATACATATTAATACCACTTCATAAATGAAGTACATCAAATCTACGACAAATACACATTTAACTCCCCAAGTCTGCATAATTCCAGCGATTAAGGATATAAAACTACAGAACGTCACCTCTTAAACCACAGTTTATTGCTACAAAATCAATAACCATCATAACAGACATACATAGAAGACCTGGACACTGATCAGGGACTTAATACAGCAGATCAAACAAAGAACTTCTTTATGACTGTGCTTCAGCATCAACCGGAGTCAACCACTCCAGGCAGGCAGAGCATTAAGACATTACAATAAGGAAAGTAAAACAGAAGAGAAATTAAACGGGGATAAGGCCATTCCAGCATATTTCTTTGCAATATTTTAAAATGACAAGAGAATGGTTGCCTGATGGGAAACCCAGTTATGAACTGAAGAGCATCAATACTTTATAACACATTTGAGAGACAGTATTTCTTGAAATTACAGAAATGGCACTTTTTGACCCTTGAAAATGAGTTGTCCTGAGAGGTCCAATTTACATTAAAATAAGACTGAGAAGAGCAACAAATCCTCAAAATATTCTGTTAACAATGTTGAAACATTTTTACTCCACCATTGAGTGTTCTGCACTATATAAAATAAGCCATTAACACTGAAAAGCTATCAAGGAATTACCAGTATGCATCTTGTATAAAACCAAATCAGCATGCATTGAGTGATTCAAAAGCTGATTATGTTTTATACTTGTTGATGATATTAAGAGGAGTATATAACACTGTAAAACCTAATCAGACTGAAAAGTGCTTTCATGTAAATCTGGTATTCTTGTGCTAATTACCAAATAGAATAATCAAAGTAATGTAGGGTTATATATATTGAACTTTAAACATGTACTTTTACAGAACTTTTTGCATGTACTTTAACAGTACTTTTCGCATGTACTTTAACAAAGAGAGATTCATCTCATGAATTAATGACTTGATGATAAACTGATAGGAAACAATTGACTTTTCCTTGCCATGCAGATTACAATCTGAGCTAAAATGTCATATGAGCAATTAGTGCAATTTGCCAAGGCACATCATAAGAATAGGGTTAAGAACTTAGGGTCCTTGAGCCAATTTCACTAAACTTTATACTAACAAATTTGATCTTAGATGTAAGTCTGTTGCTCTACATAGTGTCTACTAACGTCTTATTTTCACAATAAAACCTGAAGAAAGATGACCCAATTGAGTGTATTATACAAACACAACACTTTTTGTAAAGAAAATTCACAGGAAAAATACTATTTTACATCTGTGAATTTACTCTTACAAATATTTTTTCTGTACAAAGTTTAGTGAAACAGGCCCCAGTTCTATATTCTGTCTTAAAATGCTTAACTTGAGGCCTTGATCTAGTTGTTGACCGGAGACAAAAATAGCAGAAGCAATCATACTCTGTCCTGATTTATTAATCAATCAATTTACTCCTGTTGAACAAATGATGCTCACTAAAACTGTTATGTGCCAACAATTTACTTGGAACACGGTGATTCTTTTCTGAGGAGAAACACCATAACCCAGCATAACCAAGTTGGGAAGTGATTATAAACAATGAACGGTCAGTATTTTGGACTGCCAGACACCAAGAAAATAACTCTTACAACACCAAAGACATCACTTGAAAAAAAGATATGTTCTGTTTTGCATGCAAGTACAGTGCCTGACTCTACAATACATTAATGTTGAAACCTTTCTAAGAAAATGGCTGTGCCCAAAAAAATCTGCCAGACTGCTTTACCCTTTCCTTCATAGAGGAAACCATGAAAAGACCTATGCGAACAGCATAAAACCAGATCAGCCTGCGAGTTACTCGGGTTTTATGCGGTTTTATGCTGTTCGCTGCTCCTCAGTGGTCTGGAAATGAGGATTTTGTAATTAAATTTGGTAAGGTTTAACTGTGGTTTTCTGCAGATCCGGCTTTATGTGATACCTATTGAGGGCGTCCTACTTCATTGTCAGTGATCATGCAGCTTATGATAGCCTCCATTAATCTCTTATTTCATGCTACACTGAAGAAACAAATTAGCGTGCATAGAGGAAAACAGAAGCATACTCATTGCCAGGCTAAATAAGCTGTAAACACAAATTAATCAAGTGTTTTATAAACAAATGATGATTCTTTGACTGCTGAATGCTCCCCTCTGTTTCTTCAACAATAGTTATGCATTGCTGCATCATCCCTTTACACAACATCAATAATGGCAGTGAACCTTTTATAACCTGTTGGAAAACAAACCACAAAACAGCAGTTGAAAGTACAAGCTTATCCTAATTGGAAAGAAACTCTATCCCCTCTCTACCTGCAAAACTACCAGATAGAACACCGGGTGATTAGTATGGATTCTCCTCTCATATCCCTGCTGTAATTTGTCTATTTTTTATAAATATAATATATTCTAGTAATGCACTGTGCTTCTTACAAAAACCTCAAAATTCACATTTGTCACCTCCTAAAAAACATCTATGAGCAGAAACGTATTGACGTCATGTCTGTAAATCATTTATTTTTATATCCTCTGCAGTCTCTTATATGTACTTTCTGACTTGCATTATACTGTTCTGCCTCTCTACCACCACAGTCTTGCCATCCAACAATTATAATTACATATTATCATATAATCATGAAATATGGTTTCAACTTTATTATTACATAATTATAATTATGAAATATAGTTCAAACTTAATGGGAGTTCAAAGTAAAGAATTTCATACAACAGCAGAATAAATTAGTATGGAGCCTAAAAATAACCAGACATGAGTTTGCTGTCATCTCTGAATTAAACAAGAGCTGTCAGGCAGACAGCGTGCTCGACTATTCTCCGTGCTTTATAGTATAAAGAAAAAGCCATGCTGAATCTTTCAAGGGCCATGTATCCTTCAAAATACATGATAGTGTCTGCTCTTTTCTACTCATTGCATCTGCTGAACAAGTATACAAAGTATCAAAGCAATAACATGACTTTGAAATATTTATGGGTGAATTTTTTTAGGTGGTTGTGGAGATATAAGAAGATAGAAAAACTTGCACACAAAACCTTAACGTTGAGTGTGACACTGACACCAGGGTGAGTAGGATAGCTCTCACTATTCTTCCAATAGTTGAGCTAAAAACAGACTGTAGACAACAGCCAGGGTCACTGAATATTCAGGGATCTCAACCTCTTAAATAACAGCCACTTTAAGATAAAGGCCAAATTTCAGATCCCTTTCATGGCCTTTATTCACAAGTTTTACTATAATTGTTATGCCCATTAAATTAATTTACCAACCTCTTTTTAATACCTTTTTTGTTTCCTACACAGCTTATCCATTGCTTGTTTCAAGTTTAAAAAAAAAAAAATGATAATAATTATACTGGCACACTGGGAGGTCTACATTACAATCTGACTGTTTACAAGGGACATTATACAGCCATCAGATATCAGGACCCTCTTTCCTAGATGAACTAGCGCTGGTGACAGCTTTCTCCCTTATCATATTTTTGCAAGAGATTATAAAGAAATGACCTTGGATAATTGAACTAGGGGACTGCAGTTCCATGACCTCGCATCAAGACTACAGACTGGTTACATGTAACAACCAACACATAAACCATATAGATGAACTTTACATGACTTTGGCAGAAAACACTACATTACAAATTCTTTAGGAAAACAAAGTTATATTAGAAATGACAGGAGCTTACATTAAAGCAGCACATTTTCATCAGCAAACAAATTATCTGTATATAACTGCATGGGAGCACAGATTCCCTCTAATTATATTCTTCGATCAATAGATCACCCTAATATGGACTGGCACTTTAACTGACGTGTGTAATACATAAATTATACTATTGTTGTTTTGGAATTTTACCAACAATACAACAAATATCAGTCTTATAGCAACATCCACAATCATTACAGGCAGAGAAAGACCTGGTACTTAGGTAGACCAACCAACCAGTACCACAAACAAGCTGGTAACGAAGCTGGTGTGAGTGATAATAAACCCACAGCAGTGATCGACTAAGAGAAAGTCAATCAGTCAGTGGCTGATTGATTGACTTTTAAGTTTATCATCGCTGCGACAGTATATCAGTCATATAATCACATCCAGCTAATTACAGGTGGAGGAAGACCCCGAATGCACAGAGGCATCCGGGTAGAACAACTGACCTACCGCAAGCCACCTGGAAGGCTTCCTCACATGAAAATCCAAATGACCCTGCCAGGACTCAAACCCAACCATTGAGGGGCTAATATCGAGTGAGCAATAAACTACTGAATTGAGTGTTAAAGTCTGCGACTTTACCCTCTCAGCCATGGAAGCCCCTGTCAGTGGCTGAAAACACTGAACCACAGAGGCCTCAAATACCATATCTGAGTCTACACAGCCAATACTGGATCTATTATTTTTATTCTATGACATTAAACAATGAACAAATTTGGAAAAATAAACCTTTTTTCATTGAGAACCGGTCAATTTTCCTGCCCACTATTGTTAAGGTTTAGAATTTGTTCCTTAGTAAATGGAGCTGTGGTAATTTCCATTTCAATAAAGCAATTAACTGAAAGGCCCAACTGGTGTTTTTTAATTACAGTTTGATTGTATCTGCATGTGGCATACCTTGCACAGTACTCAGGCCATGATTTGAAAAAGATAAAACAACTGAAATTATATGTCAAGATTATTAAGTTCAAATGTAATGATGAATAAATCGTCAAAACTTGTTCAGGAGCCCACACCATGCAAAACCAACCCTAACAAAACATATGGTGTCCCCCTTTCTTAAACAGCAGTTACTATCTGGATTGAAACAAATTAATTAAATGAGATTCAAAAGTAAAAAAAATGAACAAAATCAATCAGTTGTGCAATACAGTGCATGTTAACATTTTCCTCCATCAAAGAACATCCTCATTTTATTACTAACTTGTACCAATGACGTAATCAATCAAACAAAGTGTGCTTCCCCATTTTACAGGCCTTGCACTTTTGATTCAGCCCCGACCAGCTGATCATTCAACCTTTATTTCCTGCAATGTCAGCAGAAAGAAAGGAGCCACACTGACCCCAAACTATACACCTCTTCCCAAGCAGATGGTACAGATGAAAATATTATTATAATCTGTTCGGGTAATTGCGCAATGCGCAGTAGTACACCGGTATTACCATATTGATTTTTCTATTTCCTCCCTGAACAGCCAGTACTGTGAACATGAGACGTAAATTAATTGGAAGGCATTTAATGTAAATTACTGTCTCAAATTTTAAACTTGTCTTTCTGTAATATTGATTTGTTAACCACAGCGAAACGTATACTGCTGGGTACCTTGAATGAAAAATTAAATCTGCACTAATCGTTTGGATTCTAAACAAATCCAGTCAAGCAAAAGTGACAGATCGGTGTCTTTATTCCAGTTTCATAATATTTATACCAAGGAGTAAAGGTTATCAGATATGTTTATAAACCGTGATTGATGGATATCCCTCCAGATCCTGCCATTGTGCTAGTAGATGGCTCCCGGTAATATAGGTGTCACAGACAGTAGCAAACACCCACTGATTGATGTCCAGTCCTGAGAATGGGGTGATAAAGGGTCATCCTCCGTCCATTACTTACAACACTAACCAATCACTGGACATTACAACTCTTAACCTCTCTATGTCTCAGAACAAACTCATTATGAAAGAGTTATCAATGGGCAAGGCTATCTGCAATATTAAGATTTGGTGCTAAACTATTCTAACTGACTCTTCAATTCTATGTAATAAACTTAGTTTTTGCACCAAGCCTTCAATCTTCATTAGCATCATTCTCTCAACCAATGAATAAGTCAATAGTAACATCTCTAAGAAAAGATACATGAAAATAGCCAGCTAGAAAACAAGTAATGTAAATTGGGAGGCAGCATTACACTTAAATCTTTCATTTAAAACAACCTAAAACTTGCTGTTATTCTGCAGACCTGACTACAGCTTCTGACAATTTTCTCCGGGTTTAATTGAATCATAAATTTGTACAGGAATATTCATTAAGTTAAAGGTTTAGTGGTGTGGTAGTACAACACTTCCAACTACATATCCTTGTACCTAGAACCATCTGCCCTGTCCCTAGGCTGCAGAAACACCTTAAAATGCTCTCAGCTTGACTAAATCATACATCCTACTTCATGCAGGGCTATTTCCCCAATGATATAAACCCCATAATTTTCTATCCACTCCAATTACTTAATTCATTCCACTTGTTAGAGTAATATACAACAATAAAAAAATCTTAGAAATTCAAGCCAGAACAGTTCTACAAACAGACAGAAATATAAACAAATCTCGTGATCTGATAACAGACCTGGAAACCAATCTATCTAAGCAATTATATAGGCTCACACTGGCTGTTGAGGGATGCACTTGTCAGGTGTGATGAGCAACAGTAGAAATTACAATAATGCCTGGCATACTCTGGCAGGACCCGGTGCCAGCCATCATCAAGATTGGACCCACAATCCGGATTATCCGTCCCATCAGCTTCAGTCCCTCTCACTGTCTCCTAACCCCCTCCTGCTCATAAGACAAGGTATAACAATCCTGATCCGTCAAGAATGATTATACCAGACATTGTCTGACAAACACAGATAAGGTTCACAATGCGCTTAAAACAATACCTACCTTTTCTTACATTCATTGCTTTCAAAACATATCAGTCAGATGTGTATATTATCTGTGTCTGCTTTGAAATAAAAAGGTGTTCTCAATAGTAAAACACATCTGACTATGTGAAGGGTAAAAATTACTTCTTGGTTGGCCTCCCTACATCTTAAACATTCAAACCAAAAACATGCACTGGGGAAAAAATGCAGATGATGAAAACAGGGCTGATCATATACAAAAATGTTTATAACATTCTTATATGCAACCTTAAAGACAAGAAACATGTCAAATGCCCAAGGCAAGCAAAACTTTTTAGTATCAGTGACATTGACCCTATTGACCTGAAAATCAATCCCAATCTTCCTCTTCCCATAAAGTATCTATCTACAAAATCTGGTCATCATACCTCACTCCTATTAGAAGTTATTTGACTGAAACGAAAACCTTAAAGTATAATTGGCCTTGACCATAACCCTGTCATCCTAGAAATCATTCCCAATCTTCTTCTTCCCACAAGGTATCTACCAAGTATGAAAACTATATCTCTATTCTAACAGAAGATATTTGATGGAAACAACATGTTTGCCGTCCAGAAACAACATATTTGACAATACAACATACCCCCATTCTAATAACCAGGATTTTCCCTGAAAACCTGGTTAAAAACAAAACTGAAGGACTATTTGTTTAACAATGAAATGGCGTTTCTTTACTTGACAATGTCAGGTTAGACGGTCAGTCATAGAAAGTGTTTAATGAATATGTACAACTTGGTCACAATGACAATGCCATGATGGCAAAGCATGGGCAAACTTTCCCCCTAAACAAGTACATTAGCGTAGTCTACAGTCGGCAATGCACTCAGACATACCCTCTCCCCAGTGCATTGCCGTAGCAGCAGTAGCCTAGCCTGGAAAAGTAGGAAACATTCCAGACACTAGGAGCAGTGAGGGACATCAACTCTCACAACAGGAACTAAAATCAAACTCAAAATGTCAACCTAAGTTTGTTTCTGCTATCACTATAACTTTAACACCTGAAGGATGATATCCTGTTTACAGATCTCTGAAGCAGTTACATGCAAAATTACTGACTGAATTGAAACAAATAAACAAGAGATGTAGTACATTTCTGGTATCCTGCACCCCGAGACCTTTCAGTTACGTCAAAACAAGACAGCACTGTTTTGCAAATACTTAGCTAACATCTAGTTTAGTGAACAGCAACCTTCAAACAATACTCAGTATCTAATGTAGTAATATCAATTGATTTGCAGATTAAAACAAAAGCCCTGGCCATAATTTGCTTTGCTGAAACAGATCAAAAAGTTAACTTCAGAAATTAAAAAAATATATATATATTAACAAAACTTTTACTTTTCAATGCCATGCTGACTAAAATCTGAGCTACAATATTGTCCAGCTAATTACAGGTGTAGGAAGACCCCTAATGCACAGAGGCATCTGAGTAGAACCACCGACCTACCGCAAGCCAGCTGGAAGGCTTCCTCACATGAAAATCCGAATAACCCTGCCGGGATTCGAACCCACTTGGAAGAAGCTATCAGGTCTTAGTCTACTTTGTCATGGCAACAACACATCTATATGAGGTATAGGGTTAATTCAGAACTAAATATCGCCAAATTCTATGAGATGATAAGTGATATAATCACTGATTTATTGCATTATCCAGACCCATACTACTTCACATCAACAGCTCACATCAACAGCACGGCCCCTCAGGGTGCATGTACATTCATTCCAGTCAATCCTCCCTCTCTCTCACATTGATCAAGAGCTCCATCACTGTGATTCTCAGCACTCTTCAACCCAGGAGCCCAGACTTCTCCAACCATCTGTAAAAGTCAATCTGTGACCCAATATACCACTCTGATACTTCATTATACTACATTATACCATTGTGCACATAAACCAGCCAGTGCATCCTGAAAGCAATACACAGTCTGGACAGGTTTTAGCAAATATTTTTTCTTCTTAATCTGGGTCCTGCAAACGGACCAATTCCAATTGAGATAAGAAAGACTATTCCCCAAACTTTTATGAAGCATTGCCCCATCCGATAATTAAAATTTTTCAGATTTAATAACACTGAGAGATTAAAGAATAGCTCGGAGAATGGTCATCATACAAATAATGTCAGAATGTATGCATTTTATTATGCCTTACTTACTGCAGAGTATTATTTTTTCTAAATGTAAAATTCATCACACCTTTTTCCAAATCATGAAATTAGTCCCCTTCTAAGGTTAATATAGATATCAAAGGATTTCCTAGGTACTTAGGAGAAGCAACCAATTGAAATCCTAATCAGCATGCATGACTCTCAGGCTGATTTATACCAATGACATAAGTCAATTACTTGATAACTGTATACAGAGTTTTAAGGCCTCAATTAACCCTGCATACACCAATTAATCAGCAACATGGTGTGAAAACCCTGCAATACACTGCAGTCAGTAATGCATTACTACTTCAGTGATTCTGCTGATGCCCTACATTTCACTGCAGCTACTTGTACAACATCAGCTGATAACAATCCTGGGACACTGCACTCAGCCACTGTGCTATTTCTGCACTGCCACTGAAATAACCACAGTTGTAATGGGTAAAGGGAGATAATCCATCAACATTGAGAAATAGACTTGAACTACTGTGCTGATCTTTTCCATTTTCTCAAAACTATATCAGTGAAGGTCATAAATGAAATCAGGGAGTTTTATAAAACAAGCATTAAAAAAAAAAATCTAAGAAAATAATTACCTTAACACAGTCACAGTTTTATCAAATTGTTTTCTACATCCTAGCTACAAAGACTACAAATTAACCTACAAAATGAATAAAAGGGATCTCTGATAAAGCATCACAGAGTCCGATACCTCATATTACATGAAAGGAAATTTAACATAACTTTCTCATCACAGAACAAAGCACACATCAAAGACTGTCTAGAACCAAATCCATCATTGAATTTCCAGGAAAACAAGAGTTCCAAGCTTTGATATTTTTTTTCTCACTTTTTCCAAACTTGAAAACAATTACTTGAGAGGAAAAATGAAGCCAAATATAAATGTTAGCTTCATTTATTACAGCTATTGCAGATGATTATTTTCCACTACAATAAAAAAACTAACAAGGAAGAAACATATGTGACAGGTATAAAACCTGATCAGCCGGTAAGTTCATATGTTATACAATTCAAACTCCATAGGACTATTAAACAAGAGGGCCAAGATGGCCCTTGGTCGCTCACCTGAGAAAGATGATTGCTTAAGAAATAAAGATGCTTGAGTGTAAAAGTGAAATCTGGCTTTTTTTATGGTGAAATGGGCATAACTCCTAAATTTACAAGTCAATATCAGTTATAATTGAACCCGATTGTGAGATTATGGGCATAAACATTGTCTTAAAGTTTAAAAATGATTTTTAAAAAAATGAAGTTGGTAGAGAATAAACAAAGTGAAATCTTGCATTTCTTGTATTAAAAGGGGCATAACTCCTGACCTAAATGACCCATCTCAGCCACAATTGAACTCAATCGAGACATTATGGTCATTAATTATGTCATAAAGTTTGAAGATGATTGCTAAAATGATGAAGATGCTAGAGTGTAAACAAAGTGAAATATGGCTTTTTTTTATATTAAAAGGGGCATAACTCCTGACCTAATTGACAGATCTCAGCCATAATCAAACTTTATCGAGACCTTATGGTCATAAGCATTGTCATAAAGTTTGAAGATGATTGAAAAAAGATGCTAGAAAAAATTTTTTGAATTTAAAAAACCTAATGGTACGATACAGCCATAATCGAACTTGGCCGTGATTTTATGGTTATAAACATTGATATAAAGTTTGAAGATAATTGCTCATGAAATGAAGATGCTAGAGTGCAAACAATGTGAAATCTGGCTTTTTTAATTTTAAAAGGGGCATAACTCCTGACCTAATGTTCCGATATCAGCCATAATCGAACTTGGCCGAGATTTTATGGTTATAAACATTGTTTCAAAGTTTGAAGATAATTGCTCATAAAATGAAGATGCTAGAGTGCAAACAATGTGAAATCTGGCTTTTTTTAATTTTAAAAGGGGCATAACTCCTGACCTAATGTTCCGATATCAGCCATAATCGAACTTGGCCGAGATTTTATGGTTATAAACATTGTTTCAAAGTTTGAAGATAATTGCTCATAAAATGAAGATGCTAGAGTGCAAACAATGTGAAATCTGGCTTTTTTTAATTTTAAAAGGGGCATAACTCCTGACCTAATGTTCCGATATCAGCCATAATCGAACTTGGCCGAGATTTTATGGTTATAAACATTGTTTAAAAGTTTGAAGATAATTGCTCATAAAATGAAGATGCTAGAGTGCAAACAATGTGAAATCTGGCTTTTTTGAATTTTAAAAGGGGCATAACTCCTGACCTAATGTTCCGATATCAGCCATAATCGAACTTGGTCGAGATTTTATGGTTATAAACATTGTTTTAAAGTTTGAAGATAATTGCTCATAAAATGAAGATGCTAGAGTGCAAACGAACAAATTGTGGACGACGGACGACGGACGGACGGACGGACGGACGGACGGACGGACGGACGGACGGACGACGGACATTCATCGATCCTAAAAGCTCATCCTGAGCACACGTGCTCAGGTGAGCTAAAAAACTGACTTTAAAGGATGACTGGGAAGGGGCCTTTTTTTTTTTTTCTTTTTTTTTTTTTGGTGGGGGGTCTCTCTCACACCATTTTCATACATAGGAGAAAGAGAAATTTTCTGATAAATTGCATATTAGCAAATTTGGGAAAAAACTACATGCATTGAAAGGAATTTTCAGAAGATGTCTGTAAATGGCCACTGATAAAGGAAGCCCTGGTTCAGGCTGAAAACTGATCTCATTCTGACCTTGCTGCTTTTAGCGCATCACGCATGATTAGGGTTTTTGACATTTATTTTTCTATGGGGAAAGGGGTTAAAATATCAGCCCTATATTTGCCATAAAAAAGAAGGGAGGGACTGTTTTTCCAATAAAGATATATTTTCTTCTTCTCCTTACATCAAACCTATCTGGTACTCAACATTTCCCTCTAACTTAAAATGTTCCACTGTGATCCATATAATAAGAGGCAGCCAGATAAAACTTTCACCCAAACCTCAGAATCTCATGTTTTCTCATCATTACCAACTCAGAATGTGTATAAAAACTGCCTTTTTTAACTGAATGTAATCCATAGTTGCTTTGATCATACAGCTTATAAATATTTATGGTACTCAAATAAAAAAACATCAAATAAGAAATATATATATCAGAATAAGTCTTGTATGATCAACTTAATTATTAGACTGTTTTATAAAAGTAAGCCACAATTGTTAGTTTCTTTATGTTTCAGCTTTTCTATGGCCTTGTTTCTTATCTACATGGTAAGAATTAATTAACAATACATACAGCTCCATTTCCATATCAACCATCACTGATAAAACTACCTGAATTTTGGATGGTCAAGATAATAACAACTCCTTTCTTTTCCATCTTGATAGGGGAACACTTTCTTCCATCTCCTACAGTAGGACCAGTACTTTGCGTCTCGAATGATTTTGGTCAGAAATGCCTACTTCAAGTCCTAAAGTCTACCACTTGACCAGCCTAACTTTAAAATGACTATTAAATGTCTTTAACCTCATGAATATTCATGGGCAAATATATGACATCATGAAAAATATTTAACAAACTTTAAACGGTAAAAGAAACAATGAATTTTTCTTTGCCATGCAAATTATGTAGAATCTGACAACAGAGTAGACCCTGATTAGACAGTTCCAGCCAGAGGATGGCTGTTCAGGTTCTGCTCTATGTCTGTTCAGGTTCTGCTCTGTTCAGGTTCTGCTCTATGTCTGTTCAGGTTCTGCTCTATGTCTGTTCAGGTTCTGCTCTATGTCTGTTCAGGTTCTGCTCTAAGTCTGTTCAGGTTCTGCTCTATGTCTGTTCAGGTTCTGCTCTGTTCAGGTTCTGCTCTGTCTGTTCAGGTTCTGCTCTGTCTGTTCAGGTTCTGCTCTATGTCTGTTCAGGTTCTGCTCTATGTCTGTTTAGGTTCTGCTCTATGTCTGTTCAGGTTCTGCTCTATGTCTGTTCAGGTTCTGCTCTATGTCTGTTCAGGTTCTGCTCTGTTCAGGTTCTGCTCTATGTCTGTTCAGGTTCTGCTCTATGTCTGTTCAGGTTCTGCTCTGTGTCTGTTTAGGTTCTGCTCTAAGTCTGTTCAGGTTCTGCTCTATGTCTGTTCAGGTTCTGCTCTGTTCAGGTTCTGCTCTATGTCTGTTCAGGTTCTGCTCTATGTCTGTTTAGGTTCTGCTCTATGTCTGTTCAGGTTCTGCTCTATGTCTGTTCAGGTTCTGCTCTATGTCTGTTCAGGTTCTGCTCTATGTCTGTTCAGGTTCTGCTCTGTTCAGGTTCTGCTCTATGTCTGTTCAGGTTCTGCTCTATGTCTGTTCAGGTTCTGCTCTGTTCAGGTTCTGCTCTATGTCTGTTCAGGTTCTGCTCTATGTCTGTTCAGGTTCTGCTCTATGTCTGTTAGGTTCTGCTCTATGTCTGTTCAGGTTCTGCTCTATGTCTGTTCAGGTTCTGCTCTATGTCTGTTTAGGTTCTGCTCTATGTCTGTTCAGGTTCTGCTCTGTGTCTGTTTAGGTTCTGCTCTATGTCTGCTTAGGTTCTGCTCTATGTCTGTTCAGGTTCTGCTCTATGTCTGTTTAGGTTCTGCTCTATGTCTGTTTAGGTTCTGCTCTATGTCTGTTCAGGTTCTGCTCTATGTCTGTTTAGGTTCTGCTCTATGTCTGTTCAGGTTCTGCTCTATGTCTGTTTAGGTTCTGCTCTATGTCTGTTCAGGTTCTGCTCTATGTCTGTTTAGGTTCTGCTCTATGTCTGTTCAGGTTCTGCTCTATGTCTGTTTAGGTTCTGCTCTATGTCTGTTTAGGTTCTGCTCTATGTCTGTTTAGGTTCTGCTCTATGTCTGTTCAGGTTCTGCTCTATGTCTGTTTAGGTTCTGCTCTATGTCTGTTCAGGTTCTGCTCTATGTCTGTTTAGGTTCTGCTCTATGTCTGTTCAGGTTCTGCTCTATGTCTGTTTAGGTTCTGCTCTATGTCTGTTTAGGTTCTGCTCTATGTCTGTTTAGGTTCTGCTCTATGTCTGTTAAGTTCTGCTCTGTGTCTGTTTAGGTTCTGCTCTATGTCTGTTTAGGTTCTGCTCTATGTCTGTTCAGGTTCTGCTCTATGTCTGTTCAGGTTCTGCTCTATGTCTGTTTAGGTTCTGCTCTATGTCTGTTCAGGTTCTGCTCTATGTCTGTTTAGGTTCTGCTCTATGTCTGTTAAGTTCTGCTCTGTGTCTGTTTAGGTTCTGCTCTATGTCTGTTTAGGTTCTGCTCTATGTCTGTTCAGGTTCTGCTCTATGTCTGTTCAGGTTCTGCTCTATGTCTGTTTAGGTTCTGCTCTATATCTGTTCAGGTTCTTCTCTATTTGCCACAGAGTCAAAATATGTGAATATAAGGTAATGGGTTATATAACCTTCCATTAAAAGCCTGTAGGTCCATATTGCCATCCATCATTAGAGAGTTAAAAATGTCACACAAGCTGAACATTTCAAAGACTGCACATTTATTGACATTAAATGTATATCTGGAATTTAAGTGACGCATGCATGATTTTGTTAGAAGAATGATAAATGACAATATGATTGCATGATTTCTGTAGAGCGTCTCAAGCATGCTGCTTGAAGCCTTAACAATGATCAAGGTCAATGTTAAAGTTGCATATATTGCTATAAACGTCACAAAAGGACAGATTTCAAAGATTTAATGATGTTTACTTCACATTATGTTACGAAAAATCAATAGTTGGATAACAAATGAATGAGAGACAAATAATAATATGATTTACAGGACCAGCAAGACACTACCCTTCTAATATCTAGCTGTTCAATGTTACCTAATGATCCATTACAAAGTATTTAAAATTCCTTAAATGCGTGAAGTGAAAAAAAACCAACACTTTTTTTACCTAGCAGCGTTAACGTCTCTCCAACTGAATGAGCTCCAACCGAATGAGATCACTATACGGCTGAACGATCGTTTTGAAAAATTACCAAGGTTATTCTTTAGATCAGTTAGATAATGTTCATCATCCGTTGTTCAAATCTATTATTCCATATCATGAAAAAGCACTTATTTAATGAAACTTTTCTCCTTCATTTTAACCGCTTTCCACCCAGTTAACATGGTTTCATATTCCCACATTATACCACATACCAGATTAGACGGGACAATTTCAGGCCTGATAAGTTTTTACAGTGTTACTTCCTGATCTCAAAAGAACTAAACAGAAGAGCTCATCAGCTATTTTTTTCTTGGATTAATGTTTGTGTTAAAGGGTTAAGGTTAAATTAAAGAGAGACAGAATCCACCTTTCATAAAATTACAAATACGATGTAATCAATGGCTTTGACTTTAAATTAGAAATACTGTATTCAAATAACAATTCTGAATGACCAATAAATAACCAAGTTTGTTACTATGACAACTAGGAGACTAGGACTATCACTAAAGGTGATTGTTACCCCTGCATCCCACCTTGTCTAAATGTAATGTGTGGGTTAGACGTGACATGACTAGCCCCCATATATAGCCCTCATTTCTATGGGGCAAACTGATACCATCAAATCTCTTCAATGTCTGTACTGCAAGTAAAACTGCATGCCAAGGCCACTTAGTGGCAGGCACAAAAAATACAGGTCACATGACAACTAGTGACTTTTCTGGGTTTGGGCCCATAAATCAATCGTTGCTTACCTTTACTTGACAGCTCAAGGCCACTGGCAGATTTGGGCTCCTGAAAATAGAAATCAAAATGTAATAATTAGTTATTTCTTTTTTTCGACCATGTCTTTAATAACTTGTATGATGTTAATGCTGAGCCCAGCAACAGACAATTCAGTTCCGTTTTAAATGGTTTTGGTCAAATCAACAGCATGCAGTATTTACATGATATGACTAGGCATCAACACAAGAGTGTTCTTTGGAACATGTGTGTCACCTACTGAAGCATGACCAAAAAATGTGTGACAGACGAATGGACAGACAGGCAACGGAAGTGATTCCTATGTGTTAATTCTGCTTACAGCAGGTTACACAACAAAATACACATTATCAAGGTCGCTAACAAGATGCTAAAAACCATGTTTGTGATATTTATGAAATCAAACTATGATCATTTCATTCCTTCACATAAGAGTGAAAAAGTAAACATTAAACATGTCATCATTCTCTCAACTTTGAGGGGCAAATCCCTTTTTGAGTTAAATTGCCTGCTTTCTAAAATTTACAGAAATATTCAAATCAAACTGATGATTATGTAATAGCAACTCTGAAATACAGTGTGATCAGCAAGCGACCTATTTTACACAGATTTGTGTGATACAATTTGTGGGCGACCAAGTTATGAAATGGAAATAAACCCTGAGGCAGAGTGCAAAACATGGAAAGGTCCATTACATCAGCACTGAAACAAAATCCCCTGACATCAACTGAAGTAGTCTCTCTGACCTGTTGGCATACTTCAGCAATAAAATTCTGGAGTGGGGGAGACGTTTGCACCACCATCCACTGATAACATCATGCTTGGTTATCATTTTTCTGTTTCACAAGGGACTAGAATACTCCTCAAAATAATTGCCCGCCCAGTCTGACAGTCAGGATCAATGACACTGGGCCAAATATACTGCCATATGCAAAACTTATCTTAACCTATTCCTACTTGAGCAGCACTTGTCGGACAATGACCGATATTTCAACGTGCACTTTTCCACTCCAATGCCTCGCTCTACATGCTTCTAGACAGTTGAAAAGGCAGATTAGACAGTAAACCACTCTAATTCTGTGTTTCCTTTCTAGAGGCTATCAACCTTATAAGCTTCTCAAAGACTGATCCAACACTGATCATTCCTTTCCTAAGTTTATTAAAGTAAATGGTTAAAAAAAAAAAAAAAAGTTTTTCACTGATTCAGAGTTAATACACCAAATTTCCCCCCCCCCCCCCCTTATTCTCTATATATTTCTGTATGAAAACACAGTTAGCCCTAGTTTTAATAAGCTCTTGCTTGTTAACTGTAAAAAATAAAGGGCAAAATACAACAATATTGATTTGGATACTAATTAGCCTTGCTGCTACTCCGTTATTATTACTATCTTCTCTGATGACTGCTTATTAACCAGCATGCCAGTATTTGATATGTTTCCATCAATCAAATATTTGTAGCGATGCTCTCAACTGGGCTCCATAAATTAAAACACTAATTGGTTTTTCCTGTTGCTATTGTTTCATGTTACACCATATACTGGATAGATTCCTTGCTTATTCACTTGATTTATAGATGACTTAGTTTCCAGAGTAAGTTTTACACATGATACTGGTTCAATATATGACAATATTGATATTTTTACATCAATATAGACACTGGTTATGGTTTCATTTCAGGACGTCTGATTTGCTTTTTTGCCTGGTTTTAACATCCCATTAACAATATTTCAGTCATTTAGAGATCTTGTCTATATTAAAACAGATATAGATCTGCCTCCACTTCACACCCAGTCATGCTGACCTGACATACGGAGAATGAAAAAACAAGAGGGCCATGATGGCCCTGAATCGCTCACCTGAGTACCATTGCTTCAACTGATGTCAAGGTTTTTAAACAGACAAGGATTCTGATATAACTTAATCTAAAACATTTTACCCCTGACAATACTACACACCAAATATCTAAGCAATGGGCCATATGGTTTCAGAGAAGACTTGGGCGCAGGGTCATTTATCACCGTAGGGCCAAGACTTTGAAAATCTTTGTAATGAACCATTAGATGCTACTACATACCAAAAATCTTAGCTCTAGGCCTTATGATTCATAGAAGAAGATTTTTTAAGATTTTCCTATTTAACTCTATGTAAAACAAGTGACCCCTGGTGTGGGGTCATTTATCACCATTGGGCTATGATTTGTACAATCTTGGTAGTGGCCCATAAGATGATGCTACATGCCAAATATCTAAGCTCTAGGCCTTATGGATTCATAGAAGAAGATTTTTTAAGATTTTCCTATATAACTCTGTGTAAAACAAGTGACCCCTGGTGCGGGGTCATTTATCACCAAAGGGCTATGATTTGTACAATCTTGGTAGTGGCCCATAAGATGATGCTACATACCAAATATCTAAGCTCTAGGCCTTATGGATTCATGAAGAAGAAGATTTTTTAAGATTTTCCAATATAACTCTATGTAAAACAAGTGACCCCTGGTGCGGGGTCATTTATCACCATAGGGCTATGATTTGTACAATCTTGGTAGTGGCCCATAAGATGATGCTACATACCAAATATCTAAGCTCTAGGCCTTATGGATTCATAGAAGAAGATTTTTTAAGATTTTCCTATATAACTCTATGTAAAACAAGTGACCCCTGGTGTGGGGTCATTTATCACCATAGGGCTATGATTTGTACAATCTTGGTAGTGGCCCATAAGATGATGCTTCATACCAAAAATCTAAGCTCTAGGCCTTATGCATTCATGGAAGAAGATTTTTTAAGATTTTCCTATATAACTCTATGTAAAACAAGTGACCCCTGGTGTGGGGTCATTTATCACCATAGGGCTATGATTTGTACAATCTTGGTAGTGGCCCATAAGATGATGCTACATACCAAAAATCAAAAGGCTAGGCCTTGTGGTTTCAGAGAAGAAGATTTTTTAAATTTTCATTTTTAAAATCTATTTTTAGCTCCTGTGACCTAATTATGCGATGGACCAGAACCATTTATACAACTTTAGTAGAGCTTCATCCAAGGAACATTCCTGCAAAATATTTTTCAAATTGGCCAAGCCGTTTAGGAGGAGATGTTGTTTGAAGCAATTGTTGACGCCGGACGCACGGACGCACGGACGACGGACGCCGGACAAAAGGCGATCAGAAAAGCTCACCTTGAGCACGTTGTGCTCATGTGAGCTAAAAAGAAGGAACTAACCTTATATACTGAGCACAAAGCAAGGGTAACATACCAGTGCTATTTCTAAGGCAATTTTTTTGTTGCAATTATTAATCAACCAGTGACCTCCAAATAGCAGGGTAGACACTCCAACCACTAAACTACCAGAACTGGTCCCTGACTATTTAGCCCAACTTCACTTTAAGAAGCACGAGAGTGAGGTCATGAAAATATTGTGAGCAGCCATATAATTTTATGTGGACAAGTTCCAGTTGACCCTGCTATAAATAAGACATTTAGACTGGTTACCTGCTGGAACGGATTCTTTATTGCTTTCAGTGGAGTCTGTATCTCCGTCAACGGCTGGGGGACTGTGGTCAGCTCCTGAAACATACAGACACACGGTCAGACTTCATGGTCAACCTTCATAGTCCAGACTCCATGGCCAGACACTATGATCAAGACTTCATGGTCAGGCTCCAAGGTCAGACGCCATGGTTAGATTTCACAGTTAGGTTTCATGGTCAAACTCATTGTCAGCTGTATATGAAACATTGTTATGATATCATGTGATATGAGAATGCATACATTCAGGACTTTTTTAAGTTTATCCCCCGAAATCATTGTAAACTGTCTATGTCTAGTGAGATGGCTGTACAATAGCATAAGGACATTAAATTTGTCTATGGCATGCCTCATGTCAAATGTACAATAATGAGGAACATTGCCAAGCTGAGTGCGTAATTCTGCAGATAACGCACTTCTACAGTCTGTGTCTCCCTGGTTTTTGCTAAACTTTTCAAATCTGACATTAAATCACTAGCTACTCTGAATCACTCCCCCTCCCCCCCACCCCCCCTCCAAATCCTTAAAATTCTAAAATATCCTACACACTTTTTTTTTCTTTAACAGGTTACCCTTCTGTTAATTGCCCATACTATTAACCCTTCACCTGCTGAATTTCACGAATGGACTTAGCTTGCACCTTCTTTGGAAACTGTCCATTATCAAATTTAGAGATAAGTTTAAAACTTGTAGTTGGTCAGCCAACAGTAAAGATGTGCAGGCTGGCCTGGCTCTTTACTGGTGGTAAAGGTTAGCACTTATGGTTCCAGCACTACGTAAGGCCTAAAAAAAAAATTGTTTGTTTAGGGTAACATCTCCAAAAAAGCTAGGTAGGGTAGGTAGGCTTTTTTTTTTTTTTTTTTTTTTTTTTTTTTTTCCTGGCCTACAAATACAAAATCTTGTTACAAATCATTAATAGATCATTGGGAAGTTAAAGTGCACAAAATTAAATGAAAAGAATTGTAACAGTAACTTTAAACTAAACATATTTACTTTGAAGTCATCTGTTTTACATGTACATTTTGAAATTATTTTTTTACTTGTTTACTGAGAATTTATTTAAAGCAGTTTCAAAATAAATATATAAAACTACACAGTTGTTCAATTTTTATTGTAGTTTATGTTTGTAAGAAACAAAATGTTGCAGATGATATTTAGCAGATGATAAATAGAGGATATTACATGAGTGGTCATTCTATATGGAATTTAATAAACGAGTTTTCAAAATATTGATAAAAACAAGCCTTGAAAGCTGGGCTGGTGTGACTCACACTGAAATATCTCAAGCTGTGAACATGCTCATTCTCAAAACTTCAAATTTGGATTTCTCATTTAATTTTATTATTGACACAGGAAGTTTTACAGGCAGTCAAAGTTTCAGTGCAGTAGCAATAAAATAAGAGATTCTTTTATAAAAGATAAAATTTTAAGTTTGAGCACGATCTTTGCTCGAGAAGTTAAGTGAAAGCCTGCCCAGAAATTGTTTAATACTAGTTGTAAAGTCCAAATGGCACCTGTACTGGCTCTCTACTTTCGTAAATGTTGTTTGTGCATTTAGCACACGAAAACATCTCAGTTCCGCTGCATGGTGACATTATTTTCAATTATCAGGGATCAAGCTAGACTGAAATTTTAGGGAGAAGTCACTTCTCCCTATCATATTTTTAGGGAGAAGTTTGAAAAAAAATGAGAGAAGTGATTATTTTATCTTTTTTTATTGTACGTATATATATATATATATAAATGTACTTTATTTGATATGTAAAAATGTTTCAGATAAAATCAAAGTTTATATTAAACTTTTGTCATTAAGATCTAAGGGTAAGATGAGTAAAAAATTATCAATGACATGAAAATCATATTCTATGAATTTAACACCTGCAACTTTTTACAGCTTTGGGCTGACACAGGTAATTGTCAAAATTGATGCCATGATCCTTGCATTCCAGTGAAGGATAAAAATTTACTATGCATGTACATTTATTACCCCAATTTAAAAAAAAATTTCTAAAATATATGAACAAAATCTATTCAGAAAAAAAAATAGTGCCAGATATTTCTATCAGTGTAATTTTTCAAAAGAAAAAGAGATTTAAAAAAGATCATATATTGTTTTAATTTTCGTTTAAAAAAAATCATAGTAAATCCACGAAAACTGGTGACATTTTGAAACACAACTAAAATCTGGTGCTTTTTTTTTATAAAACTTGGCTTGAAATAAGTTTCAATTTACTCTACAAAATACTATACATCTGTCTTTTCAGCTTTTATTCTCAATCAAAAGTATTGTTTTCATTTTTTCACAAAACAAAATCGGCAAATTTGACACCAGAAAGATCGGCAATCTGGATGTAAATAAGCAGACATTTAATGCAAGTTTTAAAATAAAATATGAAGTAAATATAAAATCAAAGTTATGAAGGTATTTTTGTCTCAAATTGTGAGTTATTCTATCTGAAATAAACACGAGATAATTGTCTATTTATCATTCTATGTATGGATATTTGGTAGCTTGTTGACACAGTAGCTTCGGCTGAGACAGATGACATTTAGCAAGCTGGTACTCGATTTCTCTGTTACGCTTTGTAAATGTCAATTAGAGAAGTGGGCGGAGCAAATGTTGCCTAATTTGCATATGGCATATTACACACATGGACCTTACATGGCCTAAATGAGCACCACATGACGTCTGCCTACACGCTGTCGGCAAATGGTAGATCTAAAGAAATCACACCTTGATGCACACAGCCATGTTTCGGACGTACATTAAGGCCATGATAGGGAACTTTTACCGAAAGTTATAGGGCGAAGTTTTTTCGCTCTTCATTTTTTCTGAGGCAAAGTTTATTGACTGAAGGCGACATCTTCGCCCTAGTCGCCCTCTAGCTTGATCCCTGATATATTTAACAGGATTGACATTTTGTGCCAGCATTACGCAGTCTGCGTGATCGTTATCATCTAAGCGCTTTACAGCTATGAATCATGAGTAAAAGAAAGCGTCTACAATCGGCATAGTATAAAAGGCGGACTAATACTACGCCGTCGCAGATCGGCAAGTTCGGATTATTTTTTTTGAAAACTGAAAAAAAAAATAGGGTCGGCACCTTTTTGCTAGGTAGGGTCGGGTTACCCGAAACAAACAATTTTTTTTTAGGCCTAAAGGTAACTAGAACTATCACTGAAGGTGATTCATACCCCCACCCCCATCTTTGACACAGGATGTATTCACATGACGCATAAAACGAATGTTCACACATAGGATTTGGGCTTATAAGCATACCAAAAAAAAATATTATCACTAAAGGTGATCAATACCCACACCGGAAGTCTGTCATGTGTAGGAATACAGTTTCAAAAGTTTGCGTGAGTGAAAGACTACATGTATGTAAGGTTTAAAGTTAGTGTGAGCAATGGTTCAAAAGTTTTGGACAATGCTAAAAAGTTTTGACAGACAGACAGATAGACAGAGAGACACACATACAGACACACAGAAGAAAACAATTTGCCCCCAAGATCTGTAGCTGAGGAGAATAAAAATGCAGTCTAATTATGGTTCACATCCATATTTATTGTTTGCAAAAACCTGTCTTTAAGAATTTACATTGTGGTTTTCTTATGCACTGCACTTCCTCTCATCAAGATCAATCTACATATAAAGTTTCATCAACCTAGCTACTTTAGTATTGGAGTTATGCTCCGGACAAAATCAAAAGATTAAAAATGACAAAGGGCAATAACTCCTTTCAAAATACATGCAGAGTTATGGTTCTTGTGCACTGCACTTCCTCTCATCAAGATCAATCTACATATGAAGTTTCATCAACCTAGCTACTTTAGTATTGGAGTTATGGTCCGGACAAAATCAAAAGATTAAAAATGACAAAGGGCAATAACTCCTTTCAAAATACATGCAGAGTTATGGTTCTTAGGCACTGCACTTCCTCTCATGAAGGTCTATCTACATATGAGGTCTATCTACATATGAAGTTTGATCAACATAAGTACAGTAGTTTTGGAGAAATGCTCCGGACAAAATCAAAAGACAAAAATTAACAAAGGGGAATAACTCCTTTAAAAAACATGTAGAGTTATGGTTCTTTGCACTGCACTTCCTCTCATCAAGATCAATCTACATATAAGTTTCATCAACCTAGCTACTTTAGTATTGGAGTTATGTCCGGACAAAATCAAAAGATTAAAAATGACAAAGGGCAATAACTCCTTTCAAAATACATGCAGAGTTATGGTTCTTGTGCACTGCACTTCCTCTCATCAAGATCAATCTACATATGAAGTTTCATCAACCTAGCTACTTTAGTATTGGAGTTATGGTCCGGACAAAATCAAAAGATTAAAAATGACAAAGGGCAATAACTCCTTTCAAAATACATGCAGAGTTATGGTTCTTATGCACTGCACTTCCTCTCATCAAGGTCTATCTACCTATGAAGTTTCATCAACATAGGTACAGTAGTTTTGGAGAAATGCTCCGGACAAATATTTGTAGACAAACCGCCGGACCGACCGACCGACCGACCGACAGGGTGACTCCTATATACCCCCCCAAATTTCATTTGTGGGGGTATAATTATTTCATCTTGGAATGAACTAAGCTGAAGTTGAAACATCTAAAACAACTGCTGATTTTCTCTCCTTTACTCAAGAGTGAAAAACTGCAAACGCCCGATGATTGGTTTGAACAAGGGACCATCAGGCACTGACAACCTGGCACCTTACTTACCAAAGACAAGCAAGCATATACTATGAATACATACAGTTGAACCTGTATTAGCGGTCACCTATATTAAGAAGTCAACCTTTATTTAGCTGTCAGCTTTGATACTACCAAACTAACATTTTGTTATTCATTTAACCTTCATTCAGCAGTCACCTCTGTTAAACGGTACTTTTCTCCTGTGCTCATGACTGACCACTTAAAGCAGGTTGACTGTACCTGTATCTGTAGCATACACTGTGAATATATACCAGAACCTGCTTAAACTGGCCTGCTTTAAACCTTACCCTCATAGAGGACACCATGAAAAGACCTATGCGAACAGCATAAAACCAGATCAGCCTGCGAGTAACTCGCAGGCTGATCAGGTTTTATGCTGTTCGCTGCTCCTCAGTGGTCTGGAAATGAGGATTTTGTAATTAAATTTGGTAAGGTTTAACTGTGGTTTTCTGCAGATCAGGCTTTACGTGATACCTACTGAGTGCATCAAAATGAGTCTATATGAGGGAAAGGGTTAAGTTCAGTAATTAATATCCATCATGTCCTATATATGTGTACATGAATATTCATGAGGTGAAGGATGAATAGTTCCGCGATAAAAGGATTTACCTATATACATATATTTACTTTATGATATACATAAATGACAAGGATACACTGTGTCAACCTGAAACCTGGCCCTATATATCCAGCAACAGTCTCCTACAAGACTTAACAATGATTTCTTCCAAAGGTAAGACACCTTTTGAATCAAATATAGATTCTCAACTACTCTTCCTGTGGACTAAAGTATTCCATTACCAAAGAAAATGGACCTAAAAGATCTTGATATAAACAAAAACAAGAGGGCCATGATGGCCCTGAATCGCTCACCTGAGTACCATTGCTTCAACTGATGTCAAGGTTTTTAAACAGACAAGGATTCTGATATAACTTAATCTAAAACATTTTACCCCTGACAATACTACACACCAAATACCTAAGCAATGGGCCATATGGTTTCAGAGAAGACTTGGGCGCAGGGTCATTTATCACCGTAGGGCCAAGACTTTGAAAATCTTTGTAATGAACCATTAGATGCTACAACATACCAAAAATCTTAGCTCTAGGCCTTATTGATTCATAGAAGAAGATTTTTTAAGATTTTCCTATTTAACTCTATGTAAAACAAGTGACCCCTGGTGTGGGGTCATTTATCACCATTGGGCTATGATTTGTACAATCTTGGTAGTGGCCCATAAGATGATGCTACATACCAAATATCTAAGCTCTAGGCCTTATGGATTCATAGAAGAAGATTTTTTAAGATTTTCCTATATAACTCTATGTAAAACAAGTGACCCCTGATGCGGGGTCATTTATCACCATTGGGCTATGATTTGTACAATCTTGGTAGTGGCCCATAAGATGATGCTTCATACCAAATATCTAAGCTCTAGGCCTTATGGATTCATGGAGGAAGATTTTTTAAGATTTTTCTATATAACTCTATGTAAAACAAGTGACCCCTGGTGCGGGGTCATTTATCACCATAGGGCTATGATTTGTACAATCTTGGTAGTGGCCCATAAGATGATGCTACATACCAAAAATCAAAAGGTTAGGCCTTGTGGTTTTGGAGAAGAAGATTTTTTCAAGTTTTTCCTATATTAGCCTATGTGAAATCAAGTGACCCCTGGGGCGGGGCCAATTTTGACCCCAGGGTCATAATTTGTACAATCCTGGTAGAGAGTCATAAGATCATGCTACATACCAACAAGAGGGCCATGATGGCCCTGGATCGCTCACCTGAGTACCATTGCTACAACTGATTACAAGGTTTTTAAACAGACAAGAATTCTGATATAACTCAATCTTAAACATTTAGCCCTGACAATACTACACACCAAATATATAAGCATTGGGCCTTATGGTTTCAGAGGAGAAGACTTAGTGCGGGATCATTTATCTCCAAAGGGCCACCATTTTGAAAATCTTGATTATGAACCATTAGATGATGCTACATTCCAAATATCTAAGCTCTAGGCCTAATGGATTCATAGAAGAAGATTTTTAAAGATTTTCCTATATAACTCTATGTAAAACAAGTGACCCCTGGTGCGGGGGCATTTATCACCATAGGGTATGATTTGTACAATCTTGGTAATAAACCATAAGATGATGCTTCATACCAAATATCTAATCTCTAGGCCTTATGGATTCATAGAAGAAGATTTTTAAAGATTTTCCTATATAACTCTATGTAAAACAAGTGACCCCTGGTGCGGGGTCATTTATCACCATAGGGCTATGATTTGTACAATCTTGGTAATGAACCATAAGATGATGCTACATACCAAATATCTAAGCTCTAGGCCTAATGGATTCATAGAAGAAGATTTTTAAAGTTTTTTCTATATAACTCTATGTAAAACAAGTGACCCTGGTGCGGGGCATTTATCACCATAGGGTATGATTTGTACAATCTTGGTAATGAACCATAAGATGATGCTACATACCAAATATCTAATCTCTAGGCCTTATGGATTCATAGAAGAAGATTTTTAAACATTTTCCTATATAACTCTATGTAAAACAAGTGACCCCTGGTGCGGGGGCATTTATCACCATAGGGCTATGATTTGTACAATCTTGGTAATGAACCATAAGATGATGCTACATACCAAATATCTAATCTCAAGGCCTTATGGATTCATAGAAGAAGATTTTTAAAGTTTTCCTATATAATCTATGTTAAACAAGTGACCCCTGGTGCGGGGGCATTTATCACCATAGGCTATGATTTGAACAATCTTGGTAATGAACCATTAGATGATGCTACATATGAAATATCTAAGCTCTAGGCCTTATGGATTCATAGAAGAAGATTTTTAAAGTTTTTCCTATATAAATCTATGTTAAACAAGTGACCCCTGGTGCGGGGGCATTTATCACCATAGGGCTATGATTTGAACAATCTTGGTAATGAACCATAAGATGATGCTCATACCAAATATCTAACTCTAGGCCTATGGATTCATAGAAGAAGATTTTTAAATTTTCCTATATAACTCTATGTAAAACAAGTGACCCATGGTGCGGGGTCATTTATCACCATAGGGTCATGATTTGTACAATCTTGGTAATGAACCATAAGATGATGCTTCATACCAAATATCTAATCTCTAGGCCTTATGGATTCATAGAAGAAGATTTTTAAACATTTTCCTATATAACTCTATGTAAAACAAGTGACCCCTGGTGCGGGGTCATTTATCACCATAGGGCTATGATTTGTACAATCTTGGTAATGAACCATAAGATGATGCTACATACCAAATATCTAAGCTCTAGGCCTAATGGATTCATAGAAGAAGATTTTTAAAGATTTTCCTATATAACTCTATGTAAAACAAGTGACCCCTGGTGCGGGGTCATTTATCATCGTAGGGCTATGATTTGTACAATCTTGGTAATGGCCCATAAGATGATGCTACATACCAAATATCTAAGCTCTAGGCCTTGCAGTTTTGCAGAAGAAGATTTTCAAAGTTTGCATTTTTAAAATCTATTTTTAGCTCCTGTGACCTACTTTTTTAACCAATCTGAATAATTTGTACAACTTTGATAGAGGGCATCATAAGGATGATTCCTGTGAAGTTTGGTCAAAATCCCTTCAGCGGTTCATGAGGAGATGTTGTTTAAAGCAAATTGTTGACGACGGACGCACGCACGCACGCACGCACGCACGACGGACGACGGACGACGGACAAAAGGCGATCACAATAGCTCACCATGAGCACGTTGTGCTCAGGTGAGCTAAAAATCAAAAGGCTAGGCCTTGTGGTTTCAGAGAAGAAGATTTTTTAAATTTTCATTTTTAAAATCTATTTTTAGCTCCTGTGACCTAATTATGCAATGGACCAGAACCATTTATACAACTTTAGTAGAGCTTCATCCAAGGAACATTCCTGCAAAATATTTTTCAAATTGGCCAAGCCGTTTAGGAGGAGATGTTGTTTGAAGCAATTGTTGACGCCGGACGCACGGACGCACGCACGGACGACGGACGCCGGACAAAAGGCGATCAGAAAAGCTCACCTTGAGCACGTTGTGCTCATGTGAGCTAAAAATGGGTGTAAAGAGTATTCAAACAAATAAGGCCATTGAGTATGCACAGCAAAACCCGAAACAGGCTGTCAAGTCCATTGTTAATTAAATCTACTTATATAGAGAGACCCGTGTGTTGACCCCCTAATCTGTTAATATATTAAAACAGGTCAGTACTCAAGAGTGTAACCACAAATACTGCCACACATTCCTGTTTGTGGTGAAAATATAAGTGTAGTCATTTAACCCTTTACTGCATGAATATTCATGACATTTAATTTACTTAGTAAATGAGACAATATTATATGAGCAATCAGGAGACCCTGATCTGGGTCTGCTCTGTTTGCCAGGGCATCAAAATGAGTCTATATGAAGGAAAGTTATCCCAAACTACCCTGATTCACATTTTTTAATCATAGTATATCAAAGTCAGACCAAACTTGAACAGGCTTAATCTTTACACGCATACAGACTTGCACCAAAGTGCACATTAACATGCTAAGGAGACTATAAATAGACTTACCTCTAACATAGCTTCCACATTTTTCTGAAGAAAAAAAAAAAGTAAAACAAAGGTAAATATTGTGTCTATCCAACATTCAGACATGATAATTATAGTTATGATGAAGCAGAAATATTGATAAAAACAACAGCTAACATTAGAAACTTATTTCTATCAACATTCAGACATGATAATTATAATTATAATGAAGCAGAAATATTGATAAAAACAACAGCCAACATTAGAAACTTATTTCTATCACTGAGATGTTCTAACTTGTGCAATAACATCTGACATTCACTAATTTGTTGTGTCTATAACTGATAAGATGATAAATAAATCATATTTCTTATTTCAAATAAAAATAAAAATAAAAAAAAAATTGATCCCCTATGACATATTCCAGGTTTGCATCAGAACTACTTCTGGGAGAATCGAAAAGAATTGTTCCTCCAGCAGGGTGTAAACTCCCCACTGCTGGATCCTGAGTCAGTATGCACTACCAGTCTGACATTGGACAACAGCACTTCTATGGAGTTTTTGTATGATTTCATACCATGCACATACAGTTTTCCCAGATAATTCAAAGTCAATCTAAAAAAACAACTTTTAAGTTGTAGATAAATACTGAACTAAATTCATAAATCCTGTTATATCATAGTGCTTAGATTACAAGCAGGGAACCAACTCACAAACAGTTACATATGGAACGCCACAGCTGTCTTATGTCCGGTATTGATGTTTAGAAGGGTCAGTGTCCGACAAATCCTATGCCTGGAGCCGTGTACCCTCTCTAGTCTCTACTATACTACACATTATATTATGTAATGAAAATACCTACTGTGATCACTGATAAGGTATCAATAAAAAGGTGGAGTCATTCGCCTGTTAGCCGTATCAATTGATCCAATTAATGGACAACACTGATGCTTGCGGATTACTCGCATAGTTTCGTATCTTTGATTTTCATAGATATTTGCAGACACTTTCGACAGGAATCGTTTTTCTGCTTATAAAACTGAGACCAATATTCGGCAACATCTTTTATGCCAGCACTATCCCAACTTGATGTAGGAAAAGTAAAAAGAAAACCATGAATATCCTCCAAAAGTAAATTTTAAGTTCCTATATTTTCCGTCATAAACAGACGCCATATCTCAGCTCCAAGTGCACGACAATAAAACACATTTTAACCAATTTTGAATGATTTTTCTCATATGCAAAGTAAAAAATGACTATTCTAAGAATTTCTTGGCAATATAATAATACATTTGTTTTTAATTACTTATTTTACTCTGGAAATTGTAATTCTTTGATCACTGTCCACTGTCGCCGATTATGTCATGGGTTTTCGCGGTTTTATTTTCCAGTTTTTTAAGTGAGCAAAAACATAGAATAAATGACTAAGCATCAAAATACACATGTTAAATTAAAATCTGGGAGGAAAAAAACTTTCTAACTGTATCAAACCTGAAAATTGGCAAATAAAAACTGCAGTCCAGTTTTGTTCTATTTTACATGTTCAAAAGAGGTAACTACAAATAAGTGAAATTAAAAAAAAATAAAAAATAAAAAAAAAGGATGAGAAAAAATAAAAGTAAACAGTATTTCATTTATTTATGTTTTTCATATATATATATATATATATATATATTTTAAAATTGTATGTATTTTAACACGATGGATTTAGACCTACCGCAAGCCATCTGGAAGGCTTCCTCACATAAAAAATCCTAATGACCCTACCGGGATTCGAACCCATGCAGTGAGGGGCTGAGTGAGTGTTAAAGTCAGCGATTTTACCCTCTCGGCCACTTGAAGAATGAAAAGAAAGAACTATCATATCACTTGACCCTTAACATCGTGACGTCATACATGTAGTAAACAGGAAAGTAGTCAGGGATGACGTCAGAATATATAATCAATCACGAATGAGTATAAAGCTAAGTTTATTCGATAGGCAGTTTATACCACAATGTAAGTCTGGTGATAGGATAAACTGTATTCAACAACTTTTGATAAAATATGTTGAAAATACAACATTGATAAAAACACCCTTTGAAGCGCCTTTTCTTGTAACTTTTTATTGAGAATTTAGTAAAAATTGCATAATAAAATAATAATAATGTAAACCCATCATTTCGCTTAAACAATTGAACAGATATTTTTCTTTGATTTCCATTCACTTGCAATACTTTTTACTAATTACAGTTTTGTCATGTTTTAAAATGCAATGTAATCTATCAGGATATATTTTCTTTATCTTTTCAGATGAAATCCACTGTTGTAAGAAAATTCTTACCGTATACACCAACAGATTAGGTGCACTTTTTTTCCAGATAATTCAAGTTTATAGAGGGGGTGCGCTTTATATGATGATATACAGCTTTTCAGGTTTCTTTTTTCAATTTCCGAGAAGTGAAATTTACCTGTATACGATCTCAGAAAATGGATATATTGAAAGCCAATGAATACGATAATATGCCACAAAGTCTATACAAAACCATGATAAACAATACCAGATTATTGCTTTTGTTCTTATTAGTTATCCTACTGGTATATTTCATGATAAAATGATTGCGAGATACTGAAACAACTTGATGGAAGCCATTTTCAATATAAACAAATTAGTTTATTTTACGGGACCTCATGATGTATAGGAGAAACTTGACAGGTGGCATTGTTAGGTAATGTTTGTTAGTTGGGAGAATTTTGACAGGTGACAATGGTCCCCAGTGTTAGAATGTGGGGACACGGTTGAGTAGTCATGTTATGAAAATGTGTCACCGTTATCCTACCCGTCATTAATGTAATGGTCTAATGGTAATCTTATGACATGTGTAAATAAAATGGTTCACCGTATCATTAGCCCGGTGACGTACAGATAGCTTTCAGTCTGTCAAAATGTACAACGGCACAAATTTCAAAACAAGGTTTCGCCGCATACAATAAGTGATTTTTTTTTTTTTTCAAATAAGTTACCCTGAAAGTGAAAGTTAGGATGCGCCTTATACGAAGCTGCGCCTAATCTAACCGTGACTGTACGGTAAATGCAAAACATAGTTATGTTTGCTTTTTTAACTAAAACTGCATTTTTATTGAGAATTGCATAAAAACACTAGCGTAGCTTTCTATAGGCACATGCCTACACATTTTTTTTTTTCAAAGATTAAAAATAAAAACAGCCCGGACAGGCGAAATAGTGGTCGAACAATTAGTAAGAATCTGTGCTATGGTATCAAAGTGTTCTCGAATTATGATAAACAATATAATTACGTTTATATGATTGTAACGTAAAATTATATGTTTTTCAATAATGAGTGAGTTGGAAAAACATGTTTTTGTTTTAACATCAACAGTTATCTAAATTTTAAATTATTGAAAATACTGAAAATTGCTTTTCCAGTTAAGTAAACTGGCAAAACCACAAACTATATTATCTCAAAAATAAAATGACATTTACTGCAGATGTAATTCACATGCACGCAATATTCATACATAATAAATTATTACCAATACTATGACAGTTATCTCTTAATAGTGTCACTGTAAAGTACATGAATTATATATATTATGGCTACACCATTCCTATTAAAGACACATCTTAGGATTACTTAGGTAATAATAAATCTGCTTTACGGTAATTTGATTCAATCAGGCAAAATGCATAATTTTTTTTTTCTCCTCTGGGTGTTTAAGGGTACATATTTTATAAACGGCAGAACTAAAACAAGTTAATAATTTTGCTTAAAACTTGTATATTGCATTTCAGACTTCCGTTTTTTCAAATACAAATGCACTAATGCACAAACTATAATGTTCTACCTATGTAATATTTATGCATCGATATGACATTTCTTAAGAGCGTTAATTATGTGTTTTCTGTTATTAAATTTATATTATAGGGAGTACGTCAACAGGATGGCCATATAGGGACATAGGTTTCACTGTTTGATTAATACATAGAGGAAATGTGTTTGTTTTGAGTGAAAATGGAAAATATCCCGAGAAGTGATTCAATTTAATATATTCAAGAGTGCGTAATGCACACGCGAAAATGTTAAAATTGTACATGTATCACCTCAAGATGAGATGTATTCCATATTCACTCAAAACAATTTTTCTTTTTATTTTATGTTTACTGCTGCTACATATCCATGTACATACCCTTTATATGTAAAAAGGTAGTCCCGGCAGATCTATATCACCCACATTGTGAGATATAGATAAAATCTCACTGATAAAACACAGTATTTCTACAGTAAATATTAAATACAAGAGGGCCATGATGGCCCTGAATCGCTCACCTGATTATAAATGAGCAACATATGTTGGATTTTTCATATTGACCTACTTTTTGACCCCACATGACCCACTTTTGAACTTGTCCAGATTTTATGGACACAGACATTCTGACCATGTTTCATGAAGATATGGCCAAAAATGTGGCCTATGGAGTGTAAACAATGTTTTTCTAAGACTTGACCTCATGACCTACTTTTTGACCCCACATGGCCCAAATTCGAACTTGTCAAAGATTTTATGGATGCAAACATTCTGACCAAGTTTCATAAAGATAGGGCCAAAAATGTGGCCTCTAGAGTGTTAAAAGTTTTTTAAGATTGACTCATGACCTATTTTTTGACCCCACATGACCCAATTTCGAACTTGTCCAAGATTTTATGGAAAGAAACATTCTGACCTAGTTTCATGAAGATTGGGCCAAAAATGTGACCTCTAGAGTGTTAAGAAGGTTTTTCTAAGATTTGACCTTGTGACCTACTTTTTGACCCCCACATGACCCAAAGTCGAACTTGTCCAAGATTTTATGGAGACAAACATTCTGACCAAGTTTCATGAAGATTTGACCAAAAATGTGGCGTCTAGAGTGTTAACAAGGTTTTTGTAAGACTTGACCTCGTGACCTACTTTTTGACCCCACATGACCCAATTTCGAACTTGTCCAAGATTTTATGGAGAGAAACATTCTGACCAAGTTTCATGAGGATTGGGCTAAAAATGTGGTTTCTAGAGTGTTAACAAGGTTTTTATAAAACTTGACCTCGTGACCTACTTTTTGACCCCTCATGGCCCATTTTCGAACTTGTCCAAGATTTTTGGAGACAAACATTCTGACCAAGTTTCATGAAGATTGGCCTAAAAATATGGCCTCTAGAGTGTTAACAAGCCAAATTGTTGACGACGCACGACGGACGAAGGGCCATCACAAAAGCTCACCCTTGAGCATGTTGTGCTCAGGTGAGCTAAAAAAACTCTAATGTCAGTCTCACGTGTAATTCAAACACACACATAACAATAATTATAACAAATTCATGATATTAGGTGCTTACATACGACAGATCTAGATGCACGTTTGTTCTCAGAGCGTTATGATTGAAAGTCATGAGTGTAAAGGCTACTTATGAGTATTTGTTAATTACTTGAAATTCTACATAAATGGGTATATTCCCATTAAAAAGAAAGCCTCAAAACCAATTGTTCCCACGGCCATGCAAATATCCATAGTCCCCCGACAGATCCTCCGCGGTAGGAAAACATACCTACACATTTAGTGAATCCAAGCTACGCCCCTGAAAAATACTACTAGAATGTGACTTTTTGCAACTTCAAAAGTTGACAAAAATACTTGTATATTGTCTAACATGAGGGATCTTAAAATTTGGATTGTCCTTTAACATACGTTAAAAAAATGAAAACAGGAAAACAGTGAAATAAGAAAATAATGGTAAACCAACTCGGTATCGTCTATTCGCAACATTTCGGACTTCATCCAAACAGTACATGAGCTGAATGAAGCACATAGGAGAGAACATCACAGCATACTATATGTGCATGTCAGAATATTAATTAACAGGATGTAATACTAATCAACTGATCACAATTTCAAGTGGAGATAACAGAAGGACAACTGCACCGCACAGTAAGCCAAATGGACATCACAGAAGTACAACTGCACCGCACAGTAAGCCAAATGGACATCACAGAAGGACAACTGCACCACACAGCAAGTCAAGCGGACATCACAGAAGGACAACTGCACCAACCAAAATGGCAAATCAACCCTACATGATGAAATTACAGCCCCATATAATGACTTAGCAACCACGCATGATGTCTTTATAACCTCACACATTGACATTACAACCCATATCATAATATCATAACCTTATATGATAATATTACAACCCCACATGATGATATAACAACCCAACAAGATGACATTACAACCTCACAGGATGATATAACAACCCAACAAGATGACATTACAACCTCACAGGATGATATAACAACCCAACAAGATGACATTACAACCTCACATGATGATATTACAGCCCCACATTATGATAACACGATCCCCCAAAATGCTTTATGGACCCATCTAAACATCAATACCGAACATAAGACAGCTGTGGCGTTCCATAGTTACACAGTTTTGAACATTAACCGTAAGTGAAAGCATGTCAATTTTTGTATTAATAATACTGACACATTCAATTTAAATATCACATTAAGAATTATTGTATGTCTCCTAATTAAGTTAGCATCATCAAAATGTTTAAATAAATGGAGCATGATAATTACGCTTAATGGATCTTACATACTTTAGAGATGCAGAATATTTGTAAAACGCGAGTTATCAGTCTATGACTGTACTAATTTTCGAATGTACATGTTTTATAAAGATGTCAGTCACTGATGTGATTGTGTTGGAATATGATGAATGTCATAATGAATCTGACAGGTTAAGATATCACCTTGGGTTAATTAAGATTGCTGGATAAATGTATAAATATACCATCCTCTGTACTTGAAAAGCCTTGGAAACAAAAAAAATTGCTTTAAGTCATGATGATGAACTGTGTAACATATAGAGAGGCAATGATTCATCGGAGCACTTTGGTTCAAAATGCCTAGATACGATACATACCTGTACAAATCTACTATACCAGTTTTTCAACACAAATAGTTCTGCTATAAGGTTGTAAGTATTTTAAATTAATTTTACCTCCTAGAACAATTCTATGAACACCCTTAGGTTTTTAACTTTTCTAAAAGGTTACGGAGGATTTTCTGTACATTTCCAAAGCAATTAGAGTAACCTCCCTTATCAATGTGTTTAAAAATGACGTCCAGTGAAGGGCTTGAAGTAGAGGAAAATGAACTTTTTCCAAACAAAAAGCAATATTTCGGCAATGTTGGGAGTTAGACAAAGAAAAAAATAAGTTCAAGAAACCATCGCAATACAATTTTGGAGAACAATACTCAGCCCTAGTGTAACCTGTTATTATAACTTAAGTTAACTTAGTTTCTTGTTTAACCCTTTCCCTCATATAGACTCATTTTGACGCACTCAATAGGTACCACATAAAGCCTGATCTGCAGAAAGCCAGACTCAAACCTTACTAAATTTAATTGTAAAATCCTCATAACCAGACCACTAAGGAGCAGCGAACAGCATAAAACCAGATCAGCCTGCGAGTAACTCGCCGGCTGATCTGGTTTTATGCTGTTCACATAGGTCTTTTCATGGTGTCCTCTATGAGAGAAAGGGTTAAGCTGATCTTTTTTAATTTTTCAAATTCACTCATATGAACCACATATTAACCTCAACTTCAAACCAAAAATATGCATATATGAAAATTATAGATTTCCATGCATGGTTTTTAACTGAGCAAATTTTAAAAGGACAATAAACTTATATAGAAGTTGAGTTGTTCAGGAGGTGTCATACAGCACTGTCTATGCCTTATAAAGAAAGACAACTAATCAAGACAATCATTTAAACAAGTTTGGGACCACCTTATCAGCTCCCCCAGACCAGCCTACAGAGACAGGTTCCTGGCACTAATGAGACAGCAAGATAATTGTTCCTGTCTGGGGGCTAACAGAGACTAAAGTCTCATATATATATAAGCTCTACAAAGCAGCAGAAATTAGAAGAGCAAGACCAATTCTCCAGAATCTGCTGAACTGTTCCACTGGCACTCAATTGGTGACCAAAGACCACCCAAGTGATAACCCATGACCACTCCTTGGTGGCTAAAAACAACTTGAGTGGTAATCCAAGTCCACTCAAATGGTGGATTCAGTTGGCTCATTTCCACAGAATTGGTAAACAATGACCACTCTTACGGTTATCTACTGCCACAAAAGTGGTGACCTTTACTGCTGACCAAGGGTCACTGGAGTGGTCAACATGTGTGGTTATCACAATGTCAACTCAAGTTGTGACCCATAACCCTTCCAAATTATGAACCATTTCCACTCAATTGATGAAATGTTCACACATTTCCATTCCCACTTAATAGTGACCTATGTCAACACATACGGTTATCCATGTCAACTCAAGTTGCGACCCCATTTCCACTGAAATATTGACCCAAGCCCACACATATTGAAAACCTGATGCCCACTCAGTTGGTAACCATACACAATGATCCTTCTTTTCTTTCAGTCGATACAGTCAGTCAGGAGACTTATATAACACTGCCAGACAAACATGTTGGTCTCAGATGTCTCCTTGTGACACATGACTATTTTAGTATTCCACAAGGCTTTTTTTTTTATCTACCTTTGATATTACTGAAAATGTTTATTATAATAATTTTCTAGGTCAGTATCCCATATTCAGAATCTCCTACACTGCACATTATAGTAACACATAATTATCTTGGCAAGTATAGTCTCTAGTACTGTTAATTAACCCTCTCCCTCATAAAGACTCATTTTGACGCACTCAATAGGTACCACATAAAGCCTGATCTGCAGAAAACCACAGTTGAACCTTACCAAATTTAATTATAAAATCCTCATTTCCAGACCAATGAGGAGCAGCGAACAGCATAAAACCTGATCAGCCTGCGAGTTACGCAGGCTGATCTGGTTTTATGCTGTTCGCATAGGTCTTTTCATGGTGTCCTCTATGAGAGAAAGGGTTAAGCTGATCTTTTTTAATTTTTCATTTTCATTTTAGCTAAAATACTTAATGACCTTACTTGTGCATCTAAACACTGGAAAAACCTTTACACCTTGAAAATGAACTGGACCTTACAGCTTTTACCCTAGGTCATCCAGCTACCAGTATCCATCTATTTATCTCCCTGGGGAGTATTTCACTCCGCTAATAGCAGCCCACATGGTGCCAATGAATTATACCACCCACTCAAGTACCCATTTACACCTGGGTGAAGTGAAACAATGTTTCAATGCAGTGGCTTTGGCAGACCTCGAACCCATGACCTTATGATCTCGATAAGACATTGGCCACTGACCTGCAGCTTTTGCAGATTTGTACCCAGTATGCACTGAAACTACTAAATAATATACCAAATACAATGAACGCAAGACAAAGGACTGCAGTATAGCTGTTCTGCCTCATACTGTTCCAGTCTTCATAGGATTACATGACCAGTGTAGTGACAGCTGTCAGTCAGGTATACAAAGTGAGTCAGCACAGTGTCATACACCAAGACACCAAAACAGACAAGCAAAAACAGACAAGACAAGACTGAAAAGGGTCAAGTCCACAATAAAAACACAATAAATATGAATTCAACGTATCTAGGACATTGCAACTAACGAGAGTAGCAAATATGATGATAACCATGTCAGCTGACCTATTTCTTACTAGTTATCACTGGACCAAATACAATTTACACATCTAGGTAGAGATAACACGTGTCCTTAACCCTCCTTCTACAGACATATTTTGATGCTTTGTCAATCTTTAGACAGGTCCTGGATGGTCAAGGTCAAGGTTTCCCTTGTGTTTGCACATACAATATTATAGCTCAGATTCTGCAGGGGTGTAAAATTCCTAAAATAATCACTTGCCCTGCCTAGCTCTGAGATAAATCAAAGCTTACAATGCGGTAAGATTTACATGCTGAACTAGCTAGCTATACATGAAATTCAATGTTTAAACAGGGTTGATAGGTCATGTGATGCCATATGACACGTTTTCCTGCAACTATAATTACTTGAACAGTATATGTCATATGAACTAATTCTTTGGTTCATGATAAACCTGCCAGCAGTCCATTTGTGCCTTGAGTACTTTGATTTTTCACAATGTTCCATTCATACCTAAGGAGGTAATAACCTGATGTTCACATTACATTGAAACCCAACTGAGCTTGGGGCGATACAAACCAGTTACAATTGCTGTGGTAATTATGCCAATTAACAATGCCTGCTTTTGATTTACGACTACATTAAAGACTGGTGGCTACCCGAAAGTCTAAAATTCAAGAAAAATTTCATTTCAAAGAAATGTTCTGATCTTTCACTTGCCCTGCACTTATTTTCACTGGCCAAGGAGAATGGGTGGATTCTAGGTTGGACAGCAAAGGATTATGTATGATTATACTGTTCAAATAGCGATACAGTCATAAATTTGTACAGAAATATTCAGCATATCAGTGACTTACAGGCAAAACTGGATCATACTAGTAATAAAAGTAACGTCCTTCCTCATTTCATGTGGGGATGGGTAAATACTGTCTATTTCATATCCATGAGGTATATGACAGCAAATGAATCTATTGACACGTAACTCAAGAGCAACCTTTATCACTTTGTCTGTTGGGTTTAACGTCCCATGTCAGTATTTCAGTCATTTGGAAACTATGTCTACTTCAGGATGATACAGTGCTGCCACCCTGCATTATCACACCATAGACATTTGATATGATATCACACCCAGCCACATTATCCTGACACCAGGCCAACCATTCCTGGAACTACCCTTATATGCTGAGAGCCAAACAAGGGAGCTATACCGGTTCAATTTTTTACGAATTTGGTATGTTTTTGTCAGGGATAAAACCCTCGAACTCCTGCTCCCACGTCGGCACTCTAACAGGCTGGGGACAGGTTTACCACTTGACTGTTTTCCGTGAGTGATATCAGTTTTTAAGGAATTTCATCTTGCTGATGAAATTAGTAAACAAGAGGGCCAAGATGGCCCTTGGTCGCTCACCTGAGAAAGGTGATTGCTTAAGAAATAAAGATGCTTGAGTGTAAAAGTGAAATCTGGCTTTTTTTATGGTGAAATGGGCATAACTCCTAAATTTACAAGTTAATATCAGTTATAATTGAACCCGATTGTGAGATTATGGGTATAAACATTGTCTTAAAGTTTAAAAAAGATTGTTAAAAAAATGAAGTTGGTAGAGAATAAACAAAGTGAAATCTTGCATTTTTTGTATTGAAAGGGGCATAACTCCTGACCTAAATGACCCA
>CM037777.1:51432744-51482744 GCA_021229015.1 Solen grandis
ATTAACTGCTATAATCTGTTATGCATATGCAGAGTTGCTTCCCTTTAAGCTGGCAAAATGCTCGCAAGCTCTGATTGGTTAACAGCAACTTGCCAGCATCCGAAGTCTGTATAAGTGCGCTCGGTTCTCGACACTTGACATTGATATATTTGGTCAATGTTGTATCTAATAACTTACTGAACACTATAAAAAAATCTCGTTAACGATATTCTAAGTGTTTTCAAACATGTTTTAATTAGGGGTGTGAAAATCAGGCAGTGATGGTCACCTCTATGACTTTTATTTATTTAAAATAACTACCAAAAAAAAGGCGATACAGAAGTGTTATATTTGTCAGTTTGTAATATTTTTTTTAAGTTAAACCCGTAAAGCCGATAATTTGAGTCCCTAACCGCTGAGGGTTCGAGTCCCGGCAGGATTAGTCGGATTTTTCACGTGAGGGCTTGTGGTGTGTCGGTGTTTCTGTGCACTCGGGTAATCACCCGGGATGGAAATTTGTCACAGCGGCTGTGTGTAAGGGAAAATAACTGTAGCAACAAATTGACTAGGGATAGGTATTTGTTACTGGCCTTTAATTGTTCACACACACATTTTCGGAAAATATATACACATGTAACTAGGTCGGTGTTGATAAAAGCAATATGGCGACAGGGGTGTCGACTAAACTTCAGTCTTCCGAGGAAACATTTGACTTCACCTGCTCGGTGTGTCGTAAGAAGAACCGGGTCAGGGAGGCTGTGAAACACTGCCAGGAATGTCACAAGGACCTGTGCACTTCCTGTTTGGAGCATCATGGAGAATACGTAGAGGACCATACCTTGGTGGAACCGTCGGCTGCCGGAAGTGGGGCTGTCCAGCCGACGGAAAAATGCCGACATCTCGGACAGAGAGTGGTGGAACTGTGGTGTAAGAACCACGATGAGATACTTTGTAGCACCTGTGTCATCATGAACCATAGGTAGGTGAAAATGAAAGTAGAATGGAATTCATTTTGTACAGAAGATATTATATGCAACTAGACTGTGAATGTAAAATTTAATATCATGCATGCTATAATACACACAAGTAATAAACGTCTCAGAATAATAGACGTAATTGTCAGTGGAGAAAACGAAAGTAGATGAAAATACGTACATGGCCATGGGCATGTAAAACTGATACATGTTACTTTAATTTTTGCTCTGGTTGTACGTGTATAAATGAACACATCTATGTAGAGATAAATATAAAATAAACAATGAAAAATATTACATCATTTCAGGATAATTTTAAACTGAAAGGACAATTTAATCCTTTTATCCTTAACAAAAATGTGTACATTGTAGTTTTCAAACCTTGTTCCTAAACTGTCAATCATGTTTGTTTACATAAACCGGCTTATCCAACCAGTGCAAGTGTAAAGCACTTTGTGAAAGTTGGCCTACTTTGAACTCACATTGTGATGCTGTGATCATATGAAACTGTTAAATATCAATAGGGGAGGAGATATATACAAATTTTACCAAAGATTCCTTTTAGAAATTAGGATGAAATTATTATAACTGGTGTGTATCATATTCATTAAATTCTATGATTAAAAATGTAATATTTACAGTTTAAGGTTTATAAAGGATTGACTGACATAATTGACAAATAGGTGTAGCATTATCTTTAAATGCTAAATGTTTTTTGGTGTTTTGTGTATGTGTGTGTGTGTTGTTGTTGTTTTTTTGTTGTTGTTTTTTTGTTGTTGTTGTTGTTGTTGTTGTTGTTGTTTTGGGGGGGGAGGTCTCATGATGACTGTTTAAAGTGCTGTCGCTGGAACGTTAAACCCAGCAAACAAACAAAAATTAATTTTGGTTCTAAGTGAACAATACTGAGGAGTATGTCATTTTCCTTATTTCAGATCCTGTGAAGGGTTGAAGTTCATCTCTGGCAATATTCACGACCTGTTACTGGACACTGAGTTACAAGAGACTAGTAAGGAACTGAAGAACACAAGGGAGCGATTAGCGACCCCGAAAGATGAACTGGGACTGGCCGGGGAAGAACTGCTAAATGAAAAAAATAAATATACAGACATGGTGGAACAGCACAAGAAAAAGCTAGTAAGTATTATAGGGTCCCTTGAAAAGGCAGATGTAAACGAGATTAATGTTTGGTACAATGAAAGAAGAAACAAGATCCGCGAAGATCAGAATAGTCGTAATCAGCAAGGAAGAGAAATCGCTGGTCACAGAGACACTCCGATAAAGTCAAACAAGGAATACAAGCTTAATTCTGATATAGAGAATTATTTATCAGACCTCCAGACTCTAGGATCGTTTCAAGAAAAATATCACTTGTATAAAGCAACATCCATGAGAAAGGTCAAGGTGAAAGTATCAAAAGACCAGTATAAATGTTCCGTCAGCGATATATGTCTTCTGTCTGATAAATCCCGTTCTGGTGACCGACCAAAAAAACAGGAAGCTGAAGCGGCTAGACAGTTCCACCTATACCGTTACAGACCAGTGTGACCTGCCTGGCAATCCATGGGCTGTATGTTGTGTGGGCCAACAGGAAGTGGCCGTCGGTCTCTGTTCCAATAATATGATACAGTTTATATCAACGAGTAAGCCAATGATTCTTTCAAAGAGCATTGCTGTGGATTATTGGTGTCGTGGTTTAAGTTACGATGATAGGGAACTGTTCGTCTCTGATGCACGTAAGAATGTGTTTGTGTACAACCTGTCAGGGACACTACTGCGATCGATTGGCAAGACCCCGTCTGGTGAAGCAATGCTTTCCCGCTCCAGACACATTGCCGCTCTTGAAAACAAGATCAACATAGTAGACAAGGACCATGGACTCATCTGTACGGACAAGAATGGGACAGAACTGTACAGGTACAGGGGTACACAGATCAAAAATGGGTATGGTGTATGTACAGATGAGCATGGGGGAACATTCCTGTGTGGCCATGAATCCGACAATGTGGTCCAGGTAGGGTCTGATGGTGAGGAGCTGGGTGTGGTTTTATCCCAGACAGATGGTGTGAAGAAGCCGCAGTCAGTGTGCTTCAATCCCAGCAACCAGATACTGATTGTAACAATTGATGACAGCGATGAGATACTGCTGTTTAATCTTGTGTGACGATATTTAAGTTTTAATAAGGAGATTATACTTGACAAACATGACTGTGTGTAATCCTCCAACGTCCACGGTCGGAAACCGTCTCTCCCTGGGATTCGCTCGTTAAGTTGCGCTCCCATTCATTCTTCCATGATGTAGTGAGGGTTTCTTTAACCAAATGAAACTGCCATTCTTTAAGTGGCCTTTCCATATTGCAACATACGTGGATTTCCAATTTCGACAAGCCTACAACAATTTTGAAGTAAACAGTAATTTAATTTTAGATGAGGACAATGTATGAAATTTTGTACTTTAAATATGTACAAATGTAAATATATAATGTAGAGTTTACGTATGAAGATTGAAGAGTCTCCATTTGTATAAGCAGTCATTTGATTATTTCCTGTATGTCTAACCAATGTTCTTAAAACAACGAATCGCTAAGTATCCCACGGCTAGTCGACGATGCCACACTATTCTGTTCTATTGTTCGTAAAAAATACAATCTTCCGACAAAAATCCACAAATGTCTTCTATGTTTTTCAAGCATAATAAAGATTTAACTCGTAGCGGAAATGTACTGTTTGTTTTCTTCTTAACTTCAAATAAAACACCAATCTGAAAACGATAGTTGCCAGAAATTGTGATTTTGATCATTATCGTGCCATGATCCATTTCATATAAATACGAGCAATATGTATCCCTCGCACCGGTTACGTCACGCTACGATACTTAACCACAGCCACCAAGTAACTCACGTGACGATAGGTAAAGAATGATGAGGTAGTTCGATCACTTGCCATAGCAACTATGGTCAATGATTGTTTCTTCCTTGGAAGGAACTTTTGGTAGGCTAAAACTTGTAAAACTCAGTCTAGTTCATTTTTGGTGGGTGTCTCTAGCCAAACTCTTCAGTGGAAAGGAGAGAAAAATGTAAAGAGGTTATCCGAACATAAACTACGGTCGTACTATAGTCGATATTTGGTGCACCTGCACCTCTTTATAGTCTTCGTCCCTCCAGATTGAAGAGTAACCACAGTACAAACCGTTGATGAACTAGACTGGTGGTAACTGTGCTTAACAAGGGAAGTAACTGCTACCGGGAGTTAGCTGGTCAGGCATGAGTTATCAGGTCTTGTGTTTTTCGCTGCTCAAACGTGCACTTAAAAAGTGTTTGAACTGATGAGAGAAGTGTAAGACGAATACCTTGTGTGGGACAATTGTGAATTGTCTGGCTTTACAGAGATCCAAAATGATGAACAATGCGTAAATAAAAGTAATAGGTCTCGAAAGGCAACTAAAACGATGTTTACCATCGAGGTTAAGTATAACATTGTGCTAGGGACAACGCCCATATCGTTATATATACCTCTCTTGGATGTCATGCAAGGTAGAGTTACGGGACCAGATGACCCTGATTAAGGAGAGAGTAACTCGTACATAAATTCACACACACACACACACACACACACACACACTGTAGACCCATCAATCAATCCATCTGTCCATACACATATGCATACATACCCTCCCATATATACATCCCAATACGTACATGTATTATAAATCAATCAATCCATATATCCTCTCATTCATTCATCCATTCATACATCATGCGTATGAACGTGCGTGCACGGTCATTTGTTTCTGAATGTTAAAGTGATGGGATTGTATAAAAAGAGATCATTATATCTTACGTTTGATTTATTTTCCTACACACACAAAAACTATTGCACATAAACACAATAAAAAATAGATACATGTATAATAAACGGACTAAAATATCTAAAATCAAAAGAGATTCTCAGATTTAACAGCAATAAAAAATTTCATTAAAGTTATTAAACTGCAATGAGATTATTTTGTCTAAAACATAATGGCAAAAAAAAGTGATAATCCAGATGTACTATTCAATATGTATTAAAGCGATAAATAAATGATGAAATGACTAATCGTATGAAAGTAAAAAATAAGAATCGTGGCAATGTAAGCTCTACGGTGGTCCTTAATTTAACAATCTATTAAAATACACAATGTCTGCAGTATATGGGGCAGTTAAAAGTATCTTTCATTACACCAGGAACAAGTTGGTAAAAAAAACAGCGTTCACAAAGATAAAATGCAGGGTATAGAACACAAATCGGCATCTGTCTTTCTTTCTCAACACTAAAAAATTCTTATCTACAACTGTCTTTTATCAGGCAATGGATTTGTAATTATGAAGTTTTGACTATTTGTTCTACTTCTATTACGAACCCTAAAATCCATTGTCTTTTAGGAAAATCTATATTTCCATACACCCCTTGTATAAAATACATCACAGTTACATTAAATATAAACTAATTCTTTGGCTCAATAATTACAATGGCTCCCTGTCAATTGTACATTTCAAAAATGTATACATCACATGTATATATTTCAAGGTATTCATCAACAACTACTTATGAAAAAAAAAAAAATCTTTCATAATAAAATCTAAACTCGATCACAAATGATGTCTGCAAACCCCACGATATAAAACATCACTGTAAAGATTTTCAAAATGCTACAGAAAACCATCTCGTTTCTAGGACTTCGTTGATCAAATCAGTTTCATTTAACGCTTGCTCTATTTCCAAAAAGACTAATTCTTCTTTCTGATTTAAAATCTTAGCATTTTTTTCTCTCAATATTCTGTCCCCCATCCACAGGAAAGAAAATAAAGAAATAAAAAATATATTTATACTCGTACAAAAATATGATTTTATGATCACTTAAGTGGATAAACAACCATGGAAAACAGTATGGCAAACTTAGGGGACAAAACTGGTATCTCCTCAACAATGCGGAAATTCAAGCCCAAGAGACAAAACTATTCTAATCGCATTTAATCTTATCAAAAGAAAAGAAAAACGAATTTATTTCTGCAATAACTGATACAACTTTACGTTGATTAAAATTGACTAATATTCAAAATGTGACTAGAAACTGCATTAACCCATAGTTACAAGACGATACAAAACGTACGAGGAAAATAAACGTCAAATTCTTAAACTAAGCGTTGTTGAGCTCCATAAAAGCACAGAGCGCGTGTTCTTGAATTTTCAAGTTCTTGAGACTATTACTGTACCATCTCAGGCGTTATCTCAAATATCAGACTCAAATATTCATTGAGTGTATAAACACTATAATGTGCTAGAGCATTACAGTCGTGAATGTTTTTTTTATTTCAGATAAAGTCCCTGTAATGATTCCGCTACGTCTTGGACCACTTAACCTCTACCAAGATAATCAAGGTACCCTAATGAAACATTAAGAAACCTTGGTTATCTCCGTGAAAGTCCACGAGGTCCAAAATGTAGCGGAACCATTACAGGGACTTTACCTTAATATGAACATGGAACATAGATTCCCCCAAAACATTGTCGATCATTGCTAGCTGCCACCGATAAGTTTAATTCTGATAGGAAAGGATTTGTTGCATACGACAATACAGGAATATGAAAGGTCTTTGAACTGAGTATATTCATTTCTACGCTATCCATAATACTCTCTTCCTTCATTCCTTTACTTCTCTATCCGATTCATAGAAGATAATCTTTTTTTTTAATTTTAGATACACATGTATGTCATCAAAATCTGCCTTTTCAACTATCGGTCATCCATGAGTATTTGAACAATATCATCATATTTACACGCCCTTTCTCGTTTAATCTCATAAAAGGCACATTTACATGTATAATTTATGTCAACAACAAAACAATACAAGAACTGAGACATAATCCTACCAGTTCTGCTCAGATGCCCTAGAAAATCGGACCGTTGCAACTAAAGAATATTTTGTCCTTCACTGATTATTAATCATACAGCTAGATCTATAGCTTATTTGTAACTTTTAACTGGTAAAATATATTTAATATTCTTCTTTCATAAAACATCGAATCGGACTGTTATACAGAACGTTTTATTACTGGTCCCTGCTGTACCATCTGACAAATCATCTGGACCTTTTGTTTAACTTCAATATTCATTTCTATCAACACTGACTAAAAAACATACAAAAACATATGTCCTAATTGCATTAAGGATTCGTAGGGTTTGCGTGGCTTTTTAACGATTCATTATATCTCTCCCATGCTTCGTTGATCAATCGTTTCATAGTTGTCAGTTCGGGTTCAGCCATTTGTTGACAGTCTTTAATAGTGATAGTAAAATTGTCTCCCCATTTCGATGCTGGGACATTTAAAACAGGCACTGGATGTTTTCTATTCGTTTGCAAACTGTCACAGAATGCCCTTACTGAGGTCTGGATTTGTTTAAAACTGTCCACCTCGTCTGTTAAGTCACTTCCGTGAGCCGCAAGTTTGTTTTCAAATACACGATTGAAATATTCATAGAATTGAAAATCCGCGGAATTCCAATCTTTTAAGTGGTTAATATCTTCAGATGTTAGAATTACTTTTGATTTACCTCCTCTAGCGTTCAATGGCAGAAACAGGATATCTTTAGTTTCCCAGCATAAAGATCTTCGTAGTAGCACAAGCGATTCATAAAATTTCTCCATAATCATGATGAGTTGATAATCTTCAGCAATTTCTTGTATATAACTAGCAACAAATTTGTTGTTGCCGAACAGAGATGGATTAATGCCAAAATCGAAAGCCATTCTATTGTGAACAAAATATGTTGGAACATGGTACGTTTTCGGATCTTTAAGGTACTCACTGACAGCACTGCTGTTATTTTGTCCAGTACGAGTGAGAGTGGAATTGAGAGCTTTAAAGAATCCATAGTACGACCCTGCAGAAATGAAATGACTCTTCGGTTCCCTTAGAATTCCGACAAAACTGGTGTCCGCCGGCATTATTGACCGGAAAGCATTTTTATTGTATACCACGTGATTACAAAGAATATTATAAACCTCGTTTGCCGGAAGTGGGACTATACGCTCCTTAGAAACAGTTTTCCCATACCCAAGATAATTAAAACCAAATCCCCCTGACTTATTCGGCAAAACTATATTCAACCCGTATCTCTGAGCAAATCTTAAAAATATGTTCATCAGAGTTGTGCTCCCTGCTTTGTGAACTTTTAGAAAACTTACGTTCAGCTTCTTTTTGCACTTTCCTGGCGAGTTTAAGGTGTCATTTTGAATGTCTGCCGATATCTCCAAGACGTTTCTACCGACATCATTACGTTCGGCACCGTCCAATGGTTTAGGACCTTCCTTCAAATACTTTATATCAATTGCGTCTGTATCCAGTCGGATTTCCGATTGTTTATACTGTATGAGGTTGTTTCGAATTGACCTGACGTCAACCAGTTGAAACAATAGGATAACAACCAGGATGAGGATGGTAAGCAATCTGGAAATAAACATCATCCACGTCATTAAAACGTCCCCTCATCAGATTGCTCTTAGACCATGAATCAAATGAAATATGGAACAAGAAATATCTTTAAAAAAAAATAGTTTGTTTGTTGGGTTTAACGTCCCATCGACAGTATTTCAGTCATTTAGAGACGATAATTCGGTGTTGCTAAATAAATGTCAATTGTAACATGTAAATAAAACAGATTAAAACTATTTTAAAGTTGGAAACGTTTGCGAAAATGTTTATAAATACCAAATTTGAAGACTATATAACAAAACGGCCTTAATTTACAAACTAAAAAAGGCTAACCTACCAATTTCCATTAAATATTATGCATTTGCTGATGTTGTTTTTTTAAAGTAAAGACAATTCATATGTACCCAAGCGAAACCAAAAGATCATAAATATTATTGTTTCTAGATCCGCACAATATCTAACGTACAACAACAAATTGCTAACTACTGTACCATTGTTAGTTGATCCTTTACAGTAATAACGTTATTGTGCCAAGGCTGATCGAGCACAACTCTTTAAGTACACTAAATTTGTAGGTGAGATTGTTAACACAACTTTCCGCAGTACTCTTGAGGCGAGTCACTTACAATTAGGAATTGTGGTCTAAAAATAGACAGACACCTGCTTCTTATTTAGTTGTTTTAAATCATATTGCCAAAGCAACATTCCTAAATTGATATGGAAGTGCTATATTACCTTCCATGTTTAAACTGAAGAAGAAACCTGTTATATCAAGTAGATAGATATATACCGCCTGAAACTCCCATTTTAAATTGGAATATCCTAAATATCCTAAAAATAATGATAGCATTGCATTTTTCTCTTGCTTCATTTGCATACCAACATTTGATTAGAGACGTCGGTGAATTAAAAAATCCCATCCTTAGGGTGAAGATTTTAACTTGGTCGAGAGACACCCACATCTTGCAGTAATGTATGGAGAAATGAGTCGTTTGTGAGATTGCAACGATGCGAGAGATGGTCATAAACGTTGTGTTCAAGTTTGATTAATATATCCTTATAAACGTGAATCGAAAAAAGGCAGAGCGAAACCTGCTGTATGGACATAAGCTTAGTACCAATATAGTATAAGTTTGATTAAGGCCGAATTTGAATGCCAATGTTATATGAACGTACTAATTGTGGCCAAAGGGCTGATCGACGGACAACAAACGATGCTTTTAAAGATCACACTGAACACGCCTTTGTCAGGTGAGATAATAAAGTTTAAACTTAAAATCAGAGTTTACAAAGACAGTGATCAATCTACGATCGTTCTTGGTAATGTGACGCTACGCTTAAGCAAGACTTGATGATATAATGATTTATTTTTTTTTGGGGGGGGGGCTTTGGCTTTTTTTTATCAAAAGTAGGTCAAAGGCCAAGGACTACTGCATAATGAAGAATGAATAGCCCCATCAACTGAAACAAATAATGAAATAATCCAATAAAGCACATATAAGTTATAAAAGTTTAACCAAAAGATAAATCTGTCCAGACGCTCTCTTTTTCATCAAAAGTAGGTCAAGGTCACTAGGTCAACTGCATAATGTGAGGGTCCATCCACTTAAGCAACTATTTAAATATTGAAGCAATCCAATGAAGGACATAACAGTTAGAACAAATTAAAACAAGATGGCCCAAAAGACTCTCACCTGAGAAAAACTGCCTTCATTGCCTGTACAAGTTACTAAGTCATAGCATAGTTGTACTGAATACATAATCCATCAGATCATTTATAATCCACAAACTAAAAGTGCCTGTGGTCGAAATTTAAAGTCAAACTTGACTGAGAAATTATGGCTTAAAACACACAAATTTAAACATTAAAAGGGGCATATCTCCTGACAAAATTAGCCAATATCAGCCATAATCGAACTTGGCCGAAAGAATATGGCTATAAACATTGTTCTTAAGCTTGAAGATGAGTACTTCAAAAATGAAGATGCTAGAGTGCAAACAAAGTGAAATATTACATTTTCTTTAATATCAAAAGGGGCATAACTCCTTACGTTATTAAGATATCAGCCATAATCGAACTTGGCCAAAAGAATATGGCTATAAATATTGCCATAAAGTTTGAAGATGATTGCTTAAGAAATGAAGATGCTAGAGTGCAAACAAACTCAAAATTGGCATTTTTAATATTTAATGGATCATAACTCATGACCTAATATGCTGATATCAGCCATAATCAAACTTGGCCGTGAGATGATGGTAATAAACATTGTCATTGAGAAATGAAGATGCCAGAGTGCAATAAACTAATTATGGACGACGAACGGACGACGGACGGCCGACGAACATTCATCGATCCTAATAGCTCATCCTGAGCACATGTTCCCAGGTGAGCTAAAAGGTCAACCTGACAAGACGCCCGACGACGCCCGTCGCCCGCGTGGACATCATCAGTTTAAAGGATGGAATTTTTCTTTGAAAACCCCACCCAAAAATGTCAAAACTGACTGTTACCTTAAAAAAATTCCGGAAAAATACGTATCAAACATTATGTTTTTGATATCAATACTGTATAGTTGACGCTCAAAGAGGCTCGAGCATTACGCCATTAGCAAGATTGCTCAAAATCTTTTCCTTGAGACACAAACATCTAACTGTGCCCTTCTACAAGAACGTTCTAGGCGGTCATGCCCCTTGTCACTAAAATACAGCTATTTACCATATTTGTTTTACTGTATACTAAGTATTTTCCATATCCCCTATTACTCATTCTCATGAAAGTTTTAGCTTCTGTGATAAAACTGTCTGATTAATTAGGACATACATAACTGACATATTTGCATACGCAAATGACCTTGTACCGATCAGTGCCACATACTTTGAAACCATTCATTTTCATGGGACACTATTTTTCGTCGATGTCGTGGAGGGTTTTATCCACGAATATTTATCCCCGATGAAAACGTGTCCCTTGTGCAGACCTCACTTTTTCTAGAACAAATGTCCACGAATAAGTGTATCTACGAAATGCCCTTAGGTAAATAATCAACGACATTAATGTCAACAAAAAAAAATATAATTTTACAGTACAGTTTATTCGAAACCAAAAATTCCCGAACCATATCCAAGACTGCTTTTTTTTTAAATATTATAACTTGATAACTTGTCATTTTTGAAGAAAGAAAAAAAAACAAGTACAAATGTAGGTTATTACCTTTTGTTTCCCTTTCCATTTTCTTTTTACTGACAAAGTAAATTAATTAATGGCCATTAAGTTGTAAGAATGTTTAATAACAGTTTTATTACGAAAACTGACCCAGGCTTCGTAAAATGTTGCTAATTATAACACGCAGTTCGTTATTCCTCTCAGTAAATGCATACATGTATATCTAACCCTAATATATAGACATACATTCAAGAATATACTCAGCTATTATAAAATAGAAAGCTAGCGAAATCGAAGTCTCGATCCTCGAGCCGATTGGCTCGTATATTTTGTCACTGATGTGTCAGCAGCTAAACGTCTGGATTATGGCGACTAAAGCAACAATGCAACTTACAGGAAAACTCGACTCCGTCCAATGTTCCAGACGAACATGCATGCTGATGTCGCCATCGTGTCTCTATGTAACCCAAGATCTGCAATGTAAACATAAAATTTGTTAATAATAAAATGGAACCATATTTTTCATATATACAAATGGTATAAAAACAAGATGGTCAAGATGGCCCTGAATCGCTCACCTGAGAAATATTGCCTTCATCCTTTTATAAATCCATGCTGAATATAAAGTCCATGTAGAAGTACAGCAAAATAATCGTAATTCCACACAAAAACTGTATCGTGGGACAAATTTATACCAAAAAGCCATGATTTGAAAACTTGGTTCAGGTCCACAAGGCAATGTTACACACCAAATACATGTACCTAAAGACATGATATTGTGGTTTCTGGCAAGATCTTTTAAAGACTCTCCAATATAAGTCTATGTAAAATCAAATGACCCCTGGGGCGAGGCTAATTATGACCTCAGGGCCATGATTTGAGAAAACTAAGTAGATGTCTGTAAGGCCATGTAACACGCAAGATATATAAACTCCAGGCCTTGTGGTTTCTGACAAGAAGATTTTTCCAGCTGTTTTCCTATATAAGCTTATATTAAATCAAGTGACCCCTGGGTCGGGGCCAATTTTGACCTCAGGGCCATAATGTGAACAAAGTTGATAGATGTCCACTAGTCCAAATTACATACAAAATATCTAAACTCGAGGCCTTTTAGTTTCTGACAATAAAGATTTTTCTAGTTATCCTATTTAGATCTATGTAATATCAAGTGACCCCTGGGTCGGGCCAATTTTGACCCAGGGGTCATGATTTGAACAAACTTGGTAGAGGTCCACTAGACAATGATACACACCAAATATCTAAGCTCTAGGCCCTGCAGTTTCACAGAAGAAGATTTTCGTCAAAGATTTCATTTTTAGAAGTTTTTTTTTAGCTCCTGTAACCTACTTTTTAAACCAGTCTAAACAATTTGAACAAGTTTGATAGAGGGCATCATAAGGATCAATCATGAAATTTAGTCAAAATCCATTCAGCCGTTTAGGATGAGATGTTGTTTAAAGAAAATTGTTGACGCCTGACGCACGCACGGACGGACGATGGACGACATGTGATCACAATAGCTCACCATGAGCACGTTGTACTCAGGTAAACTAAAACAGTTGTTAGCAATAAAATGACTTGTTTGTATTGTGTCGTAATTTTATGTTTCTTTTTATTAAAGAAGTCCCGATAAACAAACAAATAGATTGCGCAGTGGTAACGCACTTAAATTCTCATTACATCTCACGCGCGTGAGATGTTACGGTGGCTGCCCGTCCACTGGGTCACCCTGTCTCCTCCCACAATGAAGACAAAAGTTGCCGCGCCATCTGGAGTGATACAATTTTAAACCTTACACGAAATACTGTTGCGAAATCAAGTGAACGCCTATGTCATTTTTGATACATAGTCTTTAATAATACGTTGAAATAACTAGTCGGATCTGAAAAAAAAAGGGGGTAACATTATAGTTATGTATCTATGGAAACATATACCAAGCGCGTTAAAGTATATGTCATAGTAATTTTATTACAACTTTCGTCAATAAAAGTATCAAGTGTGTAAAAAACCATGTGTATTTACATGAAGTAGAGGAGATATGGAAAACATGCTCGAACTTCTGAGACACCCCTCGAATGTACTTTGAAACCAGGTCCCTTGTTCTCGAAGATACAGTTGGTACTTAAGTATGATTTTTCATGCTAAGACACAATGTATGCCCTTATGTCCAAGACTTGGTACCCTACCCCCACAACAATGTACTTTGTAACACGATTCTTGATACTTTTATTATGAATGATAAATGGGGCCATTTTCTCCGGAAAGTAAACCCGCACAGTAAGCACAGGGTAATAGCCTAGATTTAAATTTATAGGAGAAAATGCATTAATTGAAGGAAATATTTTTCACGGTAAAATCATGTTTTCCGTTCCAAATTTTCAAAAAGCCTTATCATTACGTTTGGAAATTATAAACAGTTATGTTTTACCTGTAATTATTACAATATCGATTTAGTTTCACACTGCAGATATTGGCTGTGATCATCTGCACATTAGAACGACGTCGTCGCTTTATGATTCGGAATCGAGTGGTCATTGATTCGATTCCCGGTCGCGACATACCAAAGTCGGAGAAGTATACAGGTACAGTTCCCGTGCTTTGCGATCAGCATATAAGAGTAGTTCCAGGACTGGTTGGCCCGGTGTCAGGATAATATGACAGGGTGTGGTATCATGTCACATGTCTGCAGTGTGACCACAGGGACTTGCTCCCATACACACACACACCACACACACACACTGTACATACACTATCAACAAGGGTGGACATCTTTTCAGGGGTCGACTCGCTTCAACTCCGTTTTTTCAAATCATTCAAATAAATCTATGAAGTTAACATACGGAATCACTCAAATATATATTTCTCTATCGAAATATACAAAATTGTCGTGAAAATAATCCTCCTTTGTATGTTTATTTGTTTGAAATATATGCGAATCCGAGAAAAGGACAACAACCTGGACCAGCAGCGCAGTACATTTCGGGATGATTCGGATTTTTACGCTGCGAAATTGGTCAGCGATATTGCGATTATTTTCCCGCAATCTGTCAAACCGTTAAATTTAAATTATTAAAGGGCTGACTATTCGGGCGTTGAAAGAAAAAAAAAACCCAGGCAGTATGGAGAAATCAGCTGTTTCTTGGTAATTTTCTTGTTGTAAAATAAATTATTTAAAGACTTAGATATAAATTCACTTGTCTGTGAGTGTGTGTGTTTTAAATTGAAATAAATATCACAGGGATTTGAAGTTCAGTAATTTAAAATAAAATTCTGAAAATAATAGTACTCCATACATACAAAACATATTTTTTCTTATATATACGGAATACTAAATTCTACTGAACTTCAAATCCCTGTGATATTTATTTCAATTTAAAACACACACACTCACAGACAAGTGAATTTATATCTAAGTCTTTAAATAATTTATTTTACAACAAGAAAATTACCAAGAAACAGCTGATTTCTCCATACTGCCTGGGTTTTTTTTTTCTTTCAACGCCCGAATAGTCAGCCCTTTAATAATTTAAATTTAACGGTTTGACAGAGTGCTGGAAAATAATCGCAATATCGCTGACCAATTTCGCAGCGTAAAAATCCGAATCATCCCGAAATGTACTGCGCTGCTGGTCCAGGTTGTTGTCCTTTTCTCGGATTCGCATATATTTCAAACAAATAAACATACAACGGAGGATTATTTTCACGACAATTTTGTATATTTCGATAGAGAAATATATATTTGAGTGATTCCGTATGTTAACTTCATAGATTTATTTGAATGATTTGAAAAAACGGAGTTGAAGCGAGTCGACCCCTGAAAAGATGTCCACCCTTGTTGATAGTGTATGTACAGTGTGTGTGTGTGTGTGGTGTGTGTGTATGGGAGCAAGTCCCTGTGTCTCAAGTAGACATAGACTCCAAATGACTGAAAAACTGTCGACGTAACGTTAAACCAAACAAACACACAAACTTTATTAATTCCTTTCTCTTCTTTTTCTTTATCTATTTATGTATATACTAATTTGCATATCAAACCCATTAGCACGGCATTTCCAATTGACACAAATGTCGCCCGTGTTTTATATCGATATAAAGCAGAGATAGAGTATTTATCATGGACAAATAATAAAAACTTGGTAATCATATTTCTTTTCGATCGGGAGCATTTTGCAACAGTGTCTATAATCGTATCTATACATCCATCTCCATCCCAATCCGATACACTGACACAGATGACTTGACTTGACTATTTGAGTTTACCGTCGCTTCGACAGTATTTCAGTCATATAGCGACGTCCAGCTAATGCAGGTGGAGGAAGACCCCGAATGAACGGAGGCATCCGGGTAGAACCACCGACCTACCGCAAGCCAGCTGGAAGGCTTCCTCACGTGAAAATCCGAATGACCCTGCCAGGATTTGAACCCACGCGGTGAGGGGCTGAGTGAGTGTTAAAGTCAGCGACTTTACCCTCTCGGCCATGTAGGCCCCTAGACACAGATGAACATACATATGTTCTTATAAGCAATTGGAGGGTTACATGCCTGCGGGGCCGAAGATTGTGGGTTTATGGGTAATGATTTCTCATGACCATCCCAGGCGCAACGAACTGGTCCAACCCAGGAACCACAGCGTGATATCAATGTAAGCTGCAAGAAAGTCAAAACTTAATCGAACTAAATCAGCAGTTCAAAATTGATGAGCTAATCGAGTTCGATTTTTCGGCTGCCAAACAGCAGTTATAGACAGGTTAAGTAATCCGTCTGTCACTATTAAATAGGCAAATGAATCATATGACATTTACATGCAAAAAGAGATGTCACCTATTAAAGGAAGGGCGATGAACAATAGGTGTTCATTAACATTTTTTTAAGAATGCCTTACAGACACGGTGTAATTATATCAGCAAATGAAGAAGCCATTTAGAAAATAATGAAGGAAATGAGAATAAAGATGAAAAAAAGAAAGTGGAAAAATGTAACAAAAGTGAAATCATACACTGCGTGTGAAGAATAGTTCTGTTACCCTAGGTCGTATGAACAATAGTTGTTGTTTTTTTTCAACTTGGATTAGACTTCCCGCCCACAAATACATGATACCACATCATAACATACATGTTACATAGTTTTCATTAACATATATTGTTGTTGTGTTTTCCGTTGAATTTGATAACTAAGACAACTGCTCGCAAAACCATAAGAATTATTATCATATGTTGTTGTTGTTTTGTATTGAGGACAACTGCTCGCGAAACGAAATGAACTTGTCTGTTTATATATCTGTATTATTTAATTTTCTCTATTTACAATGGTTTCATTCCCCTTTTTCTCGAAACATACTTTTAAACATTCTTAAATCCGGGATGAGAATCACGTGACCTTTGTTTGGATAAAGTAGTGAAATAAAATGGCGACAGAGTGCGCTTCCTCCTCAAAAAAAACCCCATTTGCTTCATTAACGTACATTTGTACTGTGTTCGATTAATTAAAAAGCCTATGTTCTAGAGTACCTTTCTCCGGGCAGGTAAGTGCAATCTTCATTGCATCAATTTTTGTAGTTTTCTTAAACACCATGCAGCAAAGTTGCGAATCGCCATTTTTTTTCATCTTAATTCTTTGTAAAGTAGGCGAGATATTGATTTTTTTTTGCCCCCTAAATTCCAATTTAGATTTTTAAATCCTAAAGTGCATGTTAGCAGATTTCGCTTCATCAAAATTCGTTATGAGGAGGGAAAGGGGCCATGTTTGAAATGAAATCAATTTACGACGCAGACCAACGGACGACTGGCCATCTGTATCCCATCCGAAGCACTTTTAAGTCATGAACATGTGTTCATTTTTGCACTTTTCTTTGGGTCTGGACAACCCAGAGACAAATGTGTAAGCCTTCCCACAAACCACACATGGGTCCTTTCAGCGGTATGGTCCTTGTAGTGACATTTAAAAAAAAAAAAATGTTTTCTACAAACAGGATCTTTATATTATATTTGTAGAATATGTCCTGCCACAAATGACGCACACCAAAGACCGCACCACGTATGTTGTCCAAAGCAGGAGCTACACTGGAGACACTTCACCTTTTTTGTCCGTGCGTATTGCATCTAAGAAAATATTTTCTTGTTTTAAATTTTGACAGCACAATATATTGAACGGCTATTTTGGCATTTGTAAAACAACGATGAACTGGGTAATTACTTAATTTATTTAGCCATACATTATTTAGCCATACATCAATATGAAATACGAACAAAATACTTTTCAAACGAAGATCGTTTGTTTCAGTAACAAATTGTATTCTCTTTTTTTTTTGTATAAGAATGACCTGTCAACTGATTCATTTACATTATATCCAGACAATGGTCACGTGACTCTCAGGTCACGTGAAATAGCTACTTGAATATTTGATATACTAACATAATTTTCACCATATCGTGACTGCGCCATGTCGTTTTAAGTTAAGCCAGACACTGAGATTCACAATACAAATGTCACCAACCTCACTCTGCCACAGTTGCATAATTTGCACATGTATCATCAATTTCCCCGCCCGCCCCACAAGTATACTTACACTAATTAATACGTTTAGTACGGCAAAACTTTTCACTGGGCGAACATTTATTACTTGATAAGAGCATTATCATACATAAAATGCCATGCATATTCATGAGACTAGTATAAACGACACGCATGGAATAAAATAATGTCCTAAATCATAGGAGTATAGTTGCATGTACTAGATATTTATAAAAGAAACAAGAAATGTCTTTAAACAAGAGGGCCAAGATGTCCATGAAATCGCTCACCTGGGAAATATTGCCCTCACTGTCTACTAATTTAAGTATATCGTACTGTACTACTGAATACAAAATCCATGCAGAAGTACAGCAAGATAATTCCACACAAAAACTGTACCTGTGGTCCAAACTGGAAGGTCATTGACATAAAAAAATCATGTGACACCTAGTGTTGGGCCAATTCTAACCCCAGTGCCATGATTTAAGCAAGCTTGGTAGAGGTTCACAAGTTCATGTTACACATTAAACATCTTAACTCCAGGTCTTTTGGTGACAAGAAGATATGACCCTGGGGCGGAACCAATATTGACCCCGGGGCCATGATTTAAAGAAACTTGGTAGATGTCCATCTGGCCATTTTATACACCAAATATCTAAACTCCAAGCCTTGTGGTTTCTGACAAGAAGATTTCTCTTTTCTTTTAACTCATTGTTATGGAATGTCCCCTCTCCAAATTTTTCCTTATAAATTTGTTTCTGATGTGATTCTCTATTTACCATGCAAAATTTAAGAAAATTTTCTCCGCTAGCTTTTAATTCTTTGTCTATATAGTAAAAAACTAATACTGTTGGATACGTCTTTAATACATGAATAATAACAGTAATCTTTTTTCGAGATATAAAGCTACTTGGCCTATGGTAATACAGAACATATTTTATCCGAATTTCTGACTTAGTGTGCTAGATTTTGAAGAAGAAAAAGAGAGAAACAAAATAGATCAAAACAAAACAAAACCTCATGCTTTATCGATGTTTGGAGAAAACGAATCAAATTAAAATCTCAACACACACAAAATAATTATTAATTCCGTCGAACTAAAATACGTGTTGCATGACTGAAAAATCATACGGTGGAAAAGATTGATTGATTGATATAGTTTACCGTCGCTGCAACAGTATTTCAGTCATATAGCGACGTCCAGCTAATTACAGATGGAGGAAGGCTCCGAATGCACCGACCTACACGGTGGAAAAGAATGCAAGCGTCGAAAGAATGGTCAAATATCATACATTGTGCATAAATATGCTATAATTCCATAGAGCTAATGTGTTAAGAGACACACAATTGCCACAGGGTATATGCTTATGTCCATAACGTTCTTCGCTATAACCGCATTAGATCACCACCATAACGACAGTAACCATCCAAATCCGCCTACCTTTCACGGCTTTGTTCAGAGAAAACAAATAAGAGGGTTAGAAACCCTGGCAATTAAATCAGTCCACCATTGACCTAGTGTCTGAACTGTGACCCGAGATGCAGAGTGACAACTGTAACAACGGGCAGCTGTCTCCCCCGGGCTGCCCCGGCCGACAACTATTAATGTCGCTTCATATTGTAACATCACTCAATCTGGTCGTTGACAAGAGAGGCATTCCATCTTGACGACAATAGACCGTTAAAAGTATACAACGGGGATGTGTGTCGCATACAGGTTGAACATTCTTTCAGCCATCCATCCAACCTCTCTCTCTCTCTCTCTCTCTCTCAAAAACATTTTGGAGCATTAAAATATTAGGCAGTATGTTATCTCCTGATCGGTGTGAACTACAGATAAGAACACTAACCTGACTCGCTACCCTCCACTAGCTGAAATAAACCTAATCCTAACCACACATGTAACCATTTAGTTTCCCTACACATTAAAGAAATATTGGCTTTTCATTTTTGGTCCCTATTTTCGTGTGTTTGATTACGAACACAAAGATGAACCGACGCACAAAAAACTACAGCTGAAGAGAGAGAGAGAGAGAGAGAGAGATGGTGCGTGTGGTTTCTTGATCGATCAGACGAGAGAGGACGCGACAATGATAATTGACAACTTCATGTTAACAAAAGCGACGAACGTAAAACCAATAAAGTTTAATCATGAAGTTAGACGAACGTTTGGTGGCAAAAGACGATACATGCATTTGAAATCTTGTGTTTTTGCATAGAGAAAATAAGCAAATACTTCAGTGAAAAGTCAGTGCAATACCAGGCTCGAATTCCACCAATAATTCTTATTGCAAAGTAATACTCATTTAAAAAATGGGTAAAAACTGAATCTTAATAACTAACAACATTAGTTAAGAAATGAAATATGCGGGGAGGGGGTATTTGAGAGAAACAAGAAAGATGAAATTCTCACTAAGTAGTAAAGCATTACTTAACGCTAAGAAATATTGGTGGAATTCTCACTAAGTATTATAAAATAGAATACGATGCAATACAATAAATGTTTTGTGTATTATATGTAAGCGGCCAACCGGTATTTAACGGTCAGTTTTAATATTACCAAACTAGCATTTTTTACATGTTTCATCTTTATTTAGTGACCCTCACTTTCTCTTGTTCCCATTACTGACGGCTTAACACAGGTTTGACTTATTATTTCTTGTCATTTCTATCATGCTATACTTGTATAGTTAAGCTGTTATTTCTACTCAGATGTGTTCAGATTATAATTAATCATTATGATCATTTTATTTTAATATGTAATTGTTCATTTTTGGTTATTCCGTATAGAATAGCGCTGAACTATTTTAAACATTATTTTGCTTTGTATTTATTATGATCAGATATAAATAAAGATACTCCTTACCTGAAACTAACATGTATATTTATATGTACATGTATATACATACACTTCCGGTTAACAAAAAAACAAAATCCATAAAATCCTTTAGTTTTAGTTACGGCGTTACCGACAGTCTAATTTGGTGAGGTCAATAATATTTATACGTGTAGTTGTCAAGACGTATGAGGCAGACGGACAATAGCCTATTGTCATGGCTTCTAGGTATTGGCATGTCGATGTAATTGGTATTTACTGGTCGATACTGGTTTATGTTTACAGCACCTCGGTCTGTTAAGACAAAGCGGTTGTTCAAATATTTAAAGTTTGCAAATCGAATCATGAGATCAAAATACTGACAAAGAACTTCACATGTATGTCTTTTTAATCGTTAAACGATATTTACGGTGGTGGCAAAAAGAAATATGGGAGATATTTTTTTACATAACGTGTGCACGTGGTAATTATTGGGAATATGTCTTAAGTACACCTTTCCTTGTGTAAAGGTTGCTATGTATGCACTGTGAATAATTGTAATCAGAACAGATTCTACACTGTTTCTCTCTCCTTTCCAAAGGCACTGAATAGCAGCCAATGATATACATGTATACAAGAATCTTACTTATAAACAGAAAAATAATCACTCAACAACACATTGGACATAAAGGAAATTTAAGATGAAATATCATTATTTTAACAGCTTTTTCCCAGTACTTTATGGAGAAAAAAAGGCGTTGCCGTCTCGACAGTTAGGCGTTGGCACAACTACCAGTCTAAAATTAGAATGATAGCAGGGAGATTGAGAGTGAAACTAGTTTCCATGTTTTATATTGAGGAAACGATACATTGATGTTTGATTCGCTTTACATAGGCTTGCATGTCACGGTGTTATAGCAATTGTGCCACAAGTTGATTGGTTTGTTTGATATTGTATACACCTACTCTCTTAATAACAGTGTCTGTGTCAATAAGATAATCATTATTATGTGAAATGTATTTTAACTGACACTCACTGTATTTGTATGTCGTTGTGCTTGTGTACTATGTTTAAATCCAAAAGAATTTAATATATGTTCTTTACTAATCTTTATTCTTTACTGCTCAATATGTTGGATCATAGAGATGTCAGACCAGATAAAACAACATATTGAGTCTGGACTGGTTTCATAGCGTTAAGTCACAGAAAAGTAAGGAACAGATTATAACCCGGTGAGTCTGCCAGGAGCTCCATAATGACCTGGTATTATGCTGATCAGTTAGGTAATTCCCTTAACGTAACCAACTTCTACAACACATAACAACATAGCATAGCGTTTCAACATATTATAACGTAACAGCATAACGTAATTAAACCATGTAACATAACAACATTACCTAACATAACAATTAATATATCACATAATTACATCACATAAAGTTACAAAATAACGTAACATAAAGTTACAGCATAAAAAAATATTTATACTGCTACGTAAAATCCTCTCTTCTGATTGGCCAATAAGCCGTGTACATAACGTCATGTACACTGGGTGTATGTTTATGACGCGTTAAAAGTATTCATTAACGCAGAAATAGGACTAAACTTTGCAGTAAAAAAGCGGCTCGGGTGACATGACTTTCCTCAACCGGGAATAAATAGTCATGTACCCTTTCAAGAAACTGTATAACTAATAAAGTCTGCTCCACTATCAACTTCCGGTTGGTTATTTTCTGCGATTCTGATTGGATGACGTATAACAAATACGCGTGCAATTTTCTACAATCTGTCGACGTCAAATCATATCGCTCGATTCAAAATTGCGCTTCAAAACCAGAAGTTGACAGTAAAGAAGACTTATAAAGATGTACAAATTGTTGACTCTTCCCGTTATTTCTTCTTTAAGGTTGTATTTTAACAATCCTGACACCGAACCAGACTACCTCTATGTGCTGGTTGTCGTTGGTATGTAGCGGCCGGGGATCGAATATATGACCTCTAAGTCCTAACAACGCGGTGTTGGGTTTAGCAACTTCATTTTTTCAGATTTCATTTTTTGTAATTGATTTACTTATCACTTTCGTTTTGCTTTCATTCAAAAATAAATAAATAAAATGAATCCCTTATAGAAACGCATGATTATACAGAATTAATTGATGCAAACCAATAAAAAGGAATATACATATAGTTATTTTTAAATGTATGTTAAGTTGGACCGTGATATCAACAAGGATAAACTCACTAAACTTCCTTGAAAAGTATCAAAGCTTCCACAATCTTAAACATAAACAAGAAAGTCAGTAGAACTGACAGATGCTCCCCGAAGAATGTCATTGTTACAAATAAGGCCTTGGTCAATGGGTGGGAGGATATGTTGAAATCCCCATTCCTAAATCATATCTATTCTCCTCATCAGATGAGATGTTTTACCAACTCTAATTTGGAGACTTAGTAACAGTTTACTATTTAATATGATAATACGTGTTACTCATCAGATCTTTCATTGAAGTTTTTACACTACTAAAAATTAAGTCATACATTTCAATGTGTGCTCATATCAAAGAGGTTAACCAACACTCTTGACATATGACTGGATATTTGAAATAGTGTATAATGGCCTAAACAACAATTAGCTGACATGATTATGATTGACATTACTAGCATATTGAATTTTGTGGGGTTTTGTTTAAATGATATCTCCTGTTAAATTAGGCAAATGACATGAATATTAGTCAACAACATGGTAGTAGGGGCCATAACTCTCTTAAAAATTGAGGAACCAGATCACGTCGATGATATGCATATCTACTCTTGGTAATAAAGCTTCCCATAAAGTTTCATTGAATTCAAGCCATTAGTTCCTGAGAAATAGCCCGGACAAGAATCATGCAATATGTACTATAGGCCAAATAGCCCGGACAAGAATCATGCAACATGAACTATAGGCCAAAAGGTCAAGGGGCCATAACTCTCTTAAAAATTGAGGAACCAGGTCACGCTGACGATATGCGTATCTACTCTTGGTGATAAAGCTTCCCATAAAGTTTTGTTGAATTCAAGCCATTAATTCCTGAGAAATAGCCCGGACAAGAATCATGCAATATGTACTAAAGGCCAAAAAGTCAAGGGGCCATAACTCTGTGAAAAATTGAGGAACCAGGTCACGCCGATGATATGCGTATCTACTCTTGGTGATAAAGCTTCCATAAAGTTTTGTTGAATTCAAGCCTTATTCCTGAGAAATAGCCCGGACAAGAATCATGCAATATGTACTATAGGCCAAAAAGTCAGGGGCCTTAACTCTTTGAAAAATTTAGGAATCGGGTCATGCTGACGATATGCGCATCTCCTCTTGGTAATAAAGCTTCTCATAAAGTTTCGTTGAATTCAAGCCATTAGTTCCTGAGAAATAGCCCGGACAAGAATCATGCAATATGTACTATAGGCCAAAAAGTCAATGGGCCATAACTCTGTGAAAAATTGAGGAACCAGGTCATGCCGACGATATGCATATCTACTCTTGGTGATAAAGCTTCCCATAAAGTTTCGTTGAATTCAAGCCATTAGTTCCTGAGAAATAGCCTGGACAAGAATCATGCAATATGAACTATAGGCCAAAAAGTCAAGGGGCCTTAACTCTGTGAAAAATTTAGGAATCGGGTCATGCTGATGATATGCGCATCTCCTCTTGGTAATAAAGCTTCCCATAAAGTTTCGTTGAATTCAAGCCATTAGTTCCTGAGAAATAGCCCGGACAAGAATCATGCAATATGTACTATAGGCCGAAAAGTCAATGGGCCATAACTCTGTGAAAAATTTAGGAATCGGGTCATGCTGACGATATGCGCATCTCCTCTTGGTAATTAAGCTTCCCATAAAGTTTCGTCGAATTCAAGCCGTTAGTTCCTGAGAAATAGTCCGGACAAGGAAAGTGTGACGGACGGACGGACGAACGGACGGACGAAGCGGCGACTATATGCGTCACCTTCGGTGAGCATAAAAATACTGAGTTGCGATACACAAACATTATAAAACATTGTACAATGCAGTAATAGCATGTTTGCACGTTATATCAATATTCTTCCTTTGCGCCTTCAAAATAAAATCTATTTATGAATATGCTTGAATTCTTGTGTGCATACCGATATACCGAGGACAGTTGTAATTATTTCTTTCAGATTTGAGAGATTATGTTTCATTCACTTGCGTAATTGCTGCGCCTACTTTAGCCTTCTCTATTTAGTTTCGTCTACGTTATTCGGATACATTCATATATTACCGTAAATAGGATTTTCATTCGAACAAGCTTCAAGATGATGAAACGGCGCAAGTATACAAACACTGCAGTGATGTTTTTCGTTAATTATCTACCTTTTACAGGTGTTTTCCCCTGGCCAAAAACTTACATTTTTTCCAAAATTAATACATGTACCTATTTTCACAATAAAATAGTTTTGTGTTTCCCGAAATAAATAATTCATGTAATTTTAATGAAATTTGTGTTATTCTTATAATTTATATTTTAATTTGAATGTATTGATGATTTAAAACAATTTCATATCTTATAATTTTCCTTTTTTTTATTTGTAACGCATTTTTTTTATAAGAAAGCCAAACGTAGTAAAAAGAAAATCTAGAAAAAAATCACTGGACACTTGACCCTTGTATACATTTTATAAAGTATATATCTGACAAAAAATAGGACGAGGAAATATCATCCCATTCGATCAAGGTTGCGTCGTTACAATAACGTTATATAATATTTCAATAAATCTAAATCATTTCAACACTTAAAACACGGGATCATCTGGCTCCAATTCCAACAACAATACTTAGCGTTAAGTAATACTTAAATTCTTCAACTAAGTAGATACACATTCTTACTTTCCTATTTTATGATATATTCTAGTACAAGGCTGAACTGACATGAATTATTTCCTTAATAATTTACAATATTTGTAAAGAAATGGTCATTTTAATAAGAGAAGAAGTGAATTAGTTGGGCATTTTAATAAGAGAAAAAAGAATAATAAAATTCGCCCGTAAGTATTTAAGTATTACTTAGCGCTAAGAATTGTTGGTGGAATTCAGCCCTGCTATTTTATTGATCTTAACACAATACTTAAATAAATTTAGGAAGACATGTTTGGTTGAAGACGAAGACAACTATTAAAGATTTGAGATAATATTATTACTGATCATTGGGTTTAGTACTGACTCTACACGGAAGTATAGGTGGGTGATGTTCGTAGGGGGCGCGGCTCTATGAACATTTCTGATCCCCTACGTTTCCGTATATATATAGAGTTAGTAGTGCCAAACCCAATAAATGATTTTGTTTCATCGACCACTTTTCCTATTCCTTTACTTTTCACGTATTTGTGATTTTCCTCAGTTTAAACGTCATTTTTTTTTCTGCTAACCCTTTATAGCAACACAAGGGTCGTCACGTGACCGTCATTCGACCAATGAAAACGCAAGGAACTTGGGGGAGGTAAAACAACAAACTCTCACTAGGTGTCTTATAATGGAATTACCTGAGCTGTTCACTGTACATGTACACGGCTTTATTGATTATGTTTCCCATGGTTTCATCTTCATATTTCATGGATATGCCTACATAATACATGATTCCATCTTATTAATGCTCGTCTGCATAATGTAGCTATAACACAGTCTACAGAAATCGATTGTCTATGAATAAGACCTTTGTGTACAATTTTTAAAAGAATAATTAATGTTCGATAATAGATACATGAATATAACATACCCAGTTTTGAATTTCCAACACTCCAACACTCTGGAGAGGTTAACGTTCATTATTACACGCTAAAAATGTCTGAAATCTAATCCAAAACGTGAAAACATTTGGCAACCAGTTTTCTTGCTTAATATAAGTGGAGAGAGCGGGTAAAGAATAACAAAAAATCACCTTTTGAATAAAATCGTAGGCGTGAAAGAAAAGTATCAATGAATGTAACTCTGCATGGGCACACAGAATCCTCGTCACGCTTCGCTGACATAAATAGGGGGCACATTCTCTACACCAACGACCAACACACCTGCATATCTGTATGTAAAAGCGGTATACAAAACTGCGTGACTAAAGGTGAAACGTACATGCATGCGAATCCGAAAGTTGTAGAATCGAACCATTTTGTGTGTGTGTGGGGGGGGGGGGAGCAGTTTATCCTATATGACTTCAGTGCGATTCTTCAAGGTCAATTTATGCCTTGACTTGTCAACACAGTTACCTGTATCTCCCTGGCAACTATATTCCGACCACCCCATACCATATTCACTGAACGCTACTTACCCCAACACAGAAGGTCTACTCTTCTGGGGGAATTTCGATTAGCCTCGCAGCCACGTTAAAAGAGTGTAACAAAGCAACGAATTCTGTTTTGTGTCCCCCTTTTAACTACACGGGTCCTATTATTTGATTTTTTGAGTTATCCAATTTATTTTTCGAATTTATGTTACGAACGCTCGGAAGGAAGGCGCTGGTATCTGCTTAGTACACGTGAAAAGTATGGTATACTGCCCTAGGCTAAGGCAACTTCATAGCTGTGGGGTTCTTGGCGTCATTCGTACCCGATTCAATGTTAGTATTCCACCACACCAATAAAGGTCAAAGGAATATACAGCCCAAGTTTAATTTGTGCATGTTGCTCGCGCCATTACAGTCTTAGACTTGTGATCTGGGGCCTCCGTGGCCGAGAGGGTAAAGTCGATGCCTTTAACACTCACTCAGCCCCTCACTGAGTGGGTCCGAGTTCTGGCAGGGTCATTTGGATTTTCATGTAAGGAAGCCTTCCAGCTGGCTTGAGGTAGGTCGGTGGTTCTACCCAGATGCCTTAATACATTCTGGGTCTTCCTCCACCTGTAATAAGCTGGTCGTCGCCATATAACTGAAATACTGTCGCAGCGACGGTAAACTAAAAAATCAATCATTCATGTGATCTGTTTTCTTTTCTTTATTTTTTTCAATTCGTTTGTCATTTCTGTAGGGTTCGTTTAATTATGCTATGCAAGTCACAATAAAACTATTATTATTCACAGTAATTGGCATTTTCATTAATTAGTCTATTCTGCACTATATTCCAATACTGCAACTATGATCCTTTTGAATTTCATGTTCTTCATTTTGTTTGTTAAACTTTATTTGAATTATTCAACGCCATTTCATCCCATCAAAGGCTAACAGAAAACCAGTTCACCTAACAACTTTTTCCCGGGATGCTGACAGTACTGAACCTTTAGCACACATAACTGTAATTAACTAAGTACAGCGGTGGAAGAAGAATGACTATCAGAAAGAAATTGTGAGCCATCCATCACGGAGACCGTGTCCGAACCCAGTACATGGGGATCGATCCAACTACCCTCGGCTTCACAGCCAAGCGCCACCAAAGTCGGTTTATTTATGTGAAACCCATGGTTCCTATCCTGTGGTTGGACACAAGGACTTTCTATTCAGACGAATCCCAACAGTAAAAAAAAAACATTCCCGCGATTTCGCGGGACTATTTCTAGTATCAAGTATAAATATACAGAGTTTGCTCTTCAATTCATTGCCGATTAAACCAAATATGTATGATCGCATGTGAAATCAAATGAATTTTACTAACGTTTTCCATATTCTTTCGTCGGGAGTGATCGCACATAAAAAATTGATTACATTAGCATATAATTAATATTTATACAAGTGAGAGAGAGAGAGAACATCATTGTATCAATAACGATAATACATTCTTTATCAATAGACTATAATTCAGTAAGTTTACAATGTTAAAAAAAAATTCTTTACACGAGGCCTTCTGAAATAAGATATTAGCATTTCATACAATTGTGATGGAAATAATCTTAGTCCTCTACCTCATAGAAATCATCTTGTATAATCACGACCAAATAAACAGAAATTTAACATATTGATAAAATTGACTAGAAAATCGATCTTTTGACAAATTATTGATAAAGCATAATCTATTTTGTGAGGTACAAAATAACACCAAATCACACACACACACACACACACACACATATATATATATATATATATATATATATATATATTTTTTTTTGGGGGGGGGGGGAATAAAATATTCAAACAGTGCAATATGTAATAATTTTCCCGAGCACTTTCGACTATACAGTCTTCATCAGAGGAGTGTCAGAATGACTATGAATTCAAAACATTAACTGTAAGAAAAATTATGACGTCATTAAGCACTTATGACGTTAATTATATATATGTTGCAAGTTTGTAGTCATCATTATCATTATTGAGTTATCATTCTTGTGTACTGCACTCAGACCAATGAGATCTATCTACTATAAATGTTTAAGGCAACACTTCAAATACTTTACAAGTTATGCACCACACAAGAATTAAATCCAAAAAAATAAACAAAGGGAAATAACTCCAAAAATACAACAGTTATCATTCTTGCACAATGCACTCCATGTGATCTATCCATGTTTTAAGTTTCAAGGTGATACCTCAAATACTTTTTGAGTTATGGTCCGGACAAAAATAAAATCTCAGAATCAACAAAGGGTAATAACTCAGAAAATACGAAAGTCAGAGTTATCATTCTTGTGCACTGCACTCCACCTCAATGTGATCTATCCATGTTTTAAGTTTCAAGGTGATACCTCAAATACTTTTCGAGTTATGCTCCGGACAAGAAAGTGTGACGCCGACGACGCCGACGACACCGACGACGACGCCGACGACGACGCCGACGACGACGACGACGGACAAAGTGATCCCTATGTGTCTGCCATGCTATGCAGGCGACACAAAAATGAGCAATAAACCTTAAAATACTATATAGACATTAATGGCTATTGAGCTACAAACAGGGAAGACCCTGATCAGACAGCATCCTAGGGGAGTTGTCTGATCTGTGTCTGTTCTGCTCAGGCTATTTTATGAGGTAAAATATGAGGTAATTGGTAAATAATAAAAACAGATAATGGTACATTTGCAGTTTTCGCATGTCCTCACTTATAGCATCGTCGAAATTCCGTTATCACTTCTGTGTATAAATAAAGAAGTAATGCGTATTGAACGAACGTGGGTTTTCCGACGATGCTCTTATAGTGAATTCGGATAAAACGATCACTCGGTTTTAAGGACATTTCCACTAGGCCCCAGTTTGCACAAATCGACAAAAAATTGTAATGGTGGTGCTAGATCGCTCAACAAAGTATGTAAGTTAAATATTAACAATTCAAATCACTTGATTTTACTTGGTTACCTTCGGTTGCAACCAGATGCAAATTTCAGATATAAAGAATTCTTGAGTTTGTCATTACTAAAGAAGAGGAAGTTAGAAAACTATACCATCTGGAGGCCTCATTTTTCAAGGAAGCTTATCATAAGTGCAAAACAAAAATTAATATGAGAATTAGAGAAGAAGAATTTTAAAATTGTCTATAAAGCGCACATAGAGAAACTAGCTGACCCCCATATTTCAAAGGATCAGCTTTATTCAAAATATGGCAGAGAGCTAAGAGGTAACCATTTATGCAAAATGAAATTAATTTACATAATGACAACTGGTTTCATGGAGTTCCAGATGAAATGAAATTCAGCCTATTCCTTCTTTGGTAGAATTTAAAAATTCTGCATAGAGCATATAAAGAAACTAGCTGGGTCTCTACGATTCTCATTTTTCAAAGTGTCAACTTCATTTTAGCATTTATGGTAGAGGACCATGAGGTTACCACTTGTGTCGATTGAAATCTAATTCTGACCATTGGTATCAAAGGAGCTTTTTTTTATTTTTTAGTTTTATCACTAAATCCTACTGGTTGCCATGGTAACCGAACTTCTGCATGGATCAAGTTAATTCAGCAACTTTTTAGGAGGTCCACAGTCAAGAGTCATCAATTTTTATCCGATGGTTGCAGAGGAGATGCTTGTTGACATGATCCCTATAGCTCCCACTCCGATGAACTACAATGCTGAATTACTGTACGCATACAAACTAGGATCAGCAGTAGACAAGTAAAATCCGGTTTAATCCAGTTTGTCCCAAATAATACCTGTCAAACGGTTTCACTGTCCAGCCTTTATTTACACATTTCAAATGCCAATGCTGCAGCCTGCATACTTTAAATGTTTCTCCACATGCCAACACATTTTCAACAGATGCATTTCAATAGGGGCTGAAGGATCTGACAAAATAAATAACCATTCAGGTTCTTCACTGTTAACTCTTTTAATATTGTGACAATCTGAATGATAGAGAAAAACAATCAAAGTCCTTTACATTCATATAATTATATTTACATCGCTTTAAATCCGTAAACGATTTGTTCTTTCATGCTTTATTAAATATATTTGTATGCCATATCATTTTTTTTTCTAAATAAATAAAGACCTACATTGTCCTGTTTCAAGGATAAGTTGTATTGTTGTAGGCATTACCCAGACGACTTAGAATTTATTTATGTACTGATTCATCAAAATGGGAATTGATAAAACATTTGTACAAAGCAAGGCAGGCATTTACCCTATTTCGACCGAAAAAAAAATAATAGGGCACTATAATTTACGATCAAAGGAATACATTCCATTATCAATACGACTAACACATCTCATTTGTCGAAAGAGGTCATATGAAGTACATGTATATCAATATGTATTAAGGCGGATTATTCTGCAACAAAACTTGGAATAATGCAAAATGTTTGAATTCAATCTGAAAGAAATTGAGCGGCTATACATGTGTGTGCACGATCAACCCAAATTGCATTACTCACTGAAGTATTGAAGGCCAAAGTCGTTAAAAATGGCACTGCGATATCTCCCTGTTGTGTGACTGGGTGTAGCATCATGTCGCATGACTACGGCGCGATCCTGTAGTGTGGCAACACTATGTCCGTCTCAAGTAGACATAGTCTCCAAAAGACTAAAATACAATGTACTATCGACGGGACGTACAAATATTGTGCATACGAAATTAACGCAATCCGCTGAATTGCATTATATACACTAACGCATCATTTTGGTTCTCTTTGGAAACGGTTCATACATGAGCACTTTCAACTAAGAATGAGATCACTAAACAACTTTCCTCATTTAATTATCATAATTAACTCCATGTACTATTTTTCAATAAAGGGAGATAACTGCGGTATCTCGAAATGAAATGCACTCGTGAAAATTTTATCACTTCTCGGTAAGACATGCTCTATATACAAATATTTTCTGTCTGCAGTTTGTTCGACTTTTATCGCCCGATGAAATGCATGCATTTCATTCTAAACGTGAAAAACACCAAAGACACCGCACATGTTTTTGAAGCACGACTTCAATAAAGCAAAACCATACAGAAAAGGTCCAAAAACAAACAAACAAAAAATAAATTATCAGATTATTCAGAAATATAGAACAAAAAAGTACAGAACATACTTAAATTATAATAGACACATTATGTGATGATGATTTAAGATGACCTAAATAAACTAATCTATAGATCAATGAAGATACATTTTACAACAGGTAATTCATTTCTTATATAATTATTGGAATAGTTAGGGTCTGCAAGATGCATGACATTTTCAGACAGTAAGCTACTAAGGCGGTATTAATGTCAATGAAAAAAAATCATCAGCAGCAGCAGCAGCAAGAACAAGGGCAATGATGACGAAAAATTCAGCACAGATAAGTTTTTATTTGGTAAGGGAATTAGGTACGGGTCCCAGTATTAATTAACAATCTGCTTCCCTTGATAATGTAGCGTGACGTGGGAGTATGGCATTTTTTTTTGTAATGATGATATGTATTAAATAAGATACAAAATTACAAGGCTTTAAAGCATAAGCTATGTAATGTTCAGTTAAATTTACCCATTTCAAGCACTATACATACTGGAACCGCAGATTGAGCCTGGGGCCGTAAATTAGACATGTCCGCTACGGCCATATGTATAGTGTGTGTGTGTTTTTACACTTACTACATTATGCTGTAATACTTACATTAAACTGCTTTTTTATTGATTTTTCAAGTTAACGGTTTGTATCTGATTTCTGAATATTTTAAGATCTCTAAACATCTTAAAAAAATTAATTCTGAGCTTTAATGAATCGAGTTGCTTGTAAGGTACGTTTACCAAGTTTTAAAACCCGTTGCCTACGAATTTAAGAAGTTATCAGATACACATTATATGTGTACAATTTCTTTTTAATAACGATTGAAGACTTACAAATTTATTTTGAATCTTGTTATTTATTTTTATCAATTAATGCAAGTAATTGATTCATAAAGTGTTTCATTTAAACATATTACTGTTGCTCCCTGTTTTGATTATGCGGCTCCACTGGGAAAAAAAAAAAAGAAAAAAAAACATATTCCAAACTGACGCCACGCAGCGTCAATAAAGTGATCCGCGAGGTCCTTATATGGAGAAACTATGAGATGTTTGCTGCCTACGTGACCTTTCGATTTATTGCGGTGGAAGGTGTTTAGGTCATGTTTTGCACGTAACCTTAAAAATGTACCCAGTGAGACTGACTCTGAACCATCACGTGTACTGCCAATGAAACGGGAGTTGGTTCCATAACACGGAGTCAAAGCTGTATTTCGTACGTGACAAACTGTAAATAAGTTATCGTTTACATTTAATCGCCGCACTCCACTTCGCGTTGCTTGCGATGGATTCCATAAAATTCAAAATATAAACGATAGCTAAATAGCTAATACTTAACGCTTGTAGTATCCCGATATGGACCAAACAAATACTTGAGTGCGAATTTCTTCATTCTTATTTCTCTTATGAAAATACCAAACATTTCATTTCTCAACAAACTTTGTTAGTTATTTAAGTAATATTTATGTCAAATTATTTTTAGTTGAAGATTTCGTAAATTTGGAATGGTAGAATGCGTCTCGAATCAAATATTAGTTAATGCTAATATACTGGAAATGATGTCACAAAATACAAGAATCAAATATTAGTTAATGCTAATATACTGGAAATGATGTCACAAAATACAATAACAATGTATTTGCAGATAATCCGGTTTCGTCGGTAACTCATTAGAACAATGCACTGTACACTACCAGTAATATAATATATCTCTCTGCCTATCCCTGACTCCCTGCCCATTTATTTCTGTCCGTTCAAATGGTGAGTATGCAGTTACCTTACTTCGATGGATAGAAACGGTTTGTCTGAATGTTGGAAGGGAGGGAGGAGAGAGATAAGACAGAGAGATGAGAAGCTCATCATATCGTTGATGACGACATTGACAACGAAGGGGTCCGGATGTAATGACGTACTTGACATTGTCAAAATATCCTATGGATAATGTACAAACTACATCCAAAGAACATTCTGCTGCTTGGTGCAGATTCGGGGTGAACTGAGCAGACAGAACGACAATCAAGCATTAAGGTGTAACGTTCGGAACATGTTCTCTCTGCACCATTTTCCGAGGTGGTGCTTAGAGAACAACAATATGGCGGATAATGGCGGCAGAGTTAGTCCAACAACATGTTTTTGAAGTTTATTGCTTGTCTTTGAATTTATGCGCAAAAAAAATTAAAATGACTAGTTCAATAAACTTTTCCATAATACAGTTTTGTCATTTTTATTGATTATATTTGCATCGTACTGACCTGTGGAGGGAAATTTTTTATGTTGGAATAGAATATAATATTTTATTTCAACAATTACGGGTCATATAACAGGACATGTAAATCACTTAAATAAAAACATAAGGTCATATAACGAATTTATGGACATCTTTTTTGTCATCGGATTGATCATTTAAAGCCACAAAGGCAGCAGCTTCCGAAGTAGTCAAACTCTGTCAACATTCAAGATAGAACAATGTTCCAATTTCACTTGATTCACTGGTGTGAGCATTTGATTGCCACATTCTGTTACGAACAGCGAATCAAACGCGCCCGCGAAAAATCGTTACAACGTGGTGCACCACACCAAATACCATCATAGTGTGCCTACGCGGCTCTTTTGTCTAATATTATTCCGAAACCATTTTGAACGACAAACAAATTAATAGAAGTAGAAACAGCTGTCCAATTTGTTAGAATCTCATAAAACACGCAACATGTAATCGTACAAAAAAAAAGATAAAAAGTATGTTGCGGGTAATTCTGTTTTTGGCTTCAAAGGCAAATTAATGCGGTACTGACTTCTCTTCACCAAATTATATTTATTGTGAAAGGACATTGTATTGATTAATTTAGATGGATAACATTAATCCAAAAAGGTTACTAGTATTCTGCACCTGGGCCAAAAAAAAGAACGATAAACAAGGTGTGTGAAGTACATAGGCTACAATTTTTATCCTATTTAGCCTACCGAAAATTTAGGATATATATAGTAAACAGGCTACAACATTGATACTATTTAGCTATGCTAAATGCTTTCTTAATTAAGATGTATTAAGCCTCTATAGGTCAAGAAACCTATGTTTATAAGCCGATTTAAACTGGTTTATTAAAAAAAAAAAAAAAAAAACAACAACAACAACAACAACAACGCTGTTTAAGAGACAATGTAGCCGATTAAGCCTATTTAGTTTACCAAAAGCTAAATGAGATGACTGTCTAGTGCACAAGGACGATCGCAATATGTCTGCCTGATGTCGATACGGACAGCGTCGGATACCCACAGTTGCCTTTTACATCTGTCAGCCGTTGGATACTTCGCTAGCACTTTATCTTTATAAGGATATTCATAAGAATTACGTCGACCAGTCTAACTCTTCAGTTGGAGACTTAAAATCTGTAAATGGGAAAAGGTTTGTCTAAGTACCGTAAGTGTGAGAGTTCCTATTGGTAAAAAAACAACACTACCTAGTGTGACTGCGAATAGTGGCGCCGCTTTTCAAATAATCGATAACTAATAATCCCACGGGCGAGGTATGGAGTAACGGAATGAACGCTCGTGGGTTTCCGACGTTGCGATACGGGTGGAATTCGCATTCTGGCTAGTTATTACATCAGGAAAAGTCTTAATAGGGAGAATACGCCATCTAAAATGTGCATGAAACACCACTACGCCACCATGAAAAGCATTCTGATTTACGAAACATATGCCGGTACAAGAGATTATTTTTTAATTTTAGATTTTAGTCTATGTCAGACGTCGTATAATCGCTAACCAGACTTTAAACGATATAATTACTGGTCAGCATTCAAAGTAATCCCGTATCGACATCATGCACACATATATAGTGCCGTATCGCTTAAAAAGTTTTCGTAGTGCATGTGACAATAATCCCGTTTAGTGTATTAGTTCATTAAGGTAAAGTCCCTGTAATGGTTCTGCTCATTCTTGGAAAACTTTACCTCTACCAAGGTAACCAAGGTACCCTAATAAAACATTAGGAAACCTTGGTTATCTCCGTGAAATGCCATGAGGTCCGAAATGTAGCGGAACCAAAAATAAAATCGTTCTGCTACATTGGCTTATTAACATAGCCCTTTTTAACATGAACGGGCTAAAAGGATAAACGGGCTGAATGTTGTAACTTATTCACTACAGAGTCCTACTATGCTAAATAGGATAAAAAAATGTAGCCTATGCCCTACATAGGCTAAATGGGCTAAACCTTGTAGATGAATGTTGTAGCCTATTCAATACATATGCTAAGTAGGATGCCCTGCGTAAGCTAAAAAACTAAATAGAATAAAAGTAGTAGCCTGTTTACTATATATGTTAAACGCCGGTAGGCTAAATAGGATAGATTTTGTAGGACTATGTCCTACTAAGGCTAAATAGGCTTAAGGTTGTAGCTTATGTATTACATAGGCTAAATCGGCTAAATAGGATAATAGTTGTAGCCTATTTACTACATAGGCTAAATCGGCTAAATAGGATAATAGTTGTAGCCTATTTACTACATAGGCTAAATCGGCTAAATAGGATAATAGTTGTAGCCTATTTACTACATAGGCTAAATGGGCTAAATAGGCTAAATGGGCTAACTTCACACACATCGATATACCGATGAATGAAATACCATACTATACACGTCCTACCAAAGAGTGAAAAAATGTATGCATTAAATGCATTACACGCACATGTAATCCTAACGCTTCCTGATATGGGGTTCTAAGTAGGCACATACCATGTTTTAACTCCCCAATGGAATTTGAAATAAAATTTGTTTGATTGGTACACCCCTCCATTAAAAAATACAGACAAATTTCGGTACTAGAACTGCCCTTATACCTGTGTGCCGAACTGTCAAACAAAGTATGCGAGCATACCAGTATCCTTCTAATCATTTTGACATGTCTAGGCCATGAATTGGGCCCATGACCTCCCGCTTACTGGCAGATGCTTTACCCGTTCGGTCACAAAGACTGGTCCACCACGTGATTAAATTATACCCAAGCACCTGTTTAAATCGGATTATGGGTCACAAAGAAAAAAAATGAAAAGCTCAAACGATAGGGGGATTATCCCCACATAAATCTGCTGGTATGTGAAATCTACCGGCATGCCATAATTCATTATTCTTTCAAGCTGGTTAACAAACATCGTACTACCACTTGCGCATTTAAAGTGCTGTTAAATTAATAAAATGCATCCCTGTCTGAAGTTTCCTTATTTTTATAGTCCACAACAAAGATTAGTTAACGACCATTTGAATGACATGAAAGCTTAATACCAAAAAAGCGCCTTAATCAAAATGAACTTGTACAAATAAAAAATATGGCTTTGAAAAAATATCGTCAGGGGTTTCAGAACATAATTTTACTTATTCTCGACTATATATCTCTTTAGGACTTCTTTATTGCCATCCTTTGATATTTGAATAACATACGCGATCTGTAGATGAAAGGTCAGTTAAAATATAAAGAAGTTTCCTTATAATGAAGAGAAAAAGAAAATAACTCGGGAGAGCAGAAATAGAATTACTTTTTGCCTAGTTTTTTTTTTGTTTTTTTTTGGGGGGGGGGGGGGGTTAACGTCCCACCGACAGCAGTATTTCAGTCATTTGGAGACGATGTCTACTTGAGACAGATATAGTGCTGCCACACTGCAGTATCACGCCGTAGATATGTGGCATGATACCACACCCAGTCACATTATCCTGACACCGGGCCAACCATTCCTGCAACTACCTTTATATGCTGAGCGCCAAGCAAGGGAGCTATAACAGTACCATCTTTTTACGACTTTGGTATGTCGCGGCCGGGGATCGAACCCACGACCCCCCGCTCCCAAGCGGACAATCTAACCAGTCGGCCACTGGGGACGGTAGTTTATTATTAGCCGATCTGTCGCTTAACCACCAACTGACTTTGTTCAAAACTTGGTCCCAGTGTAATAAACAGAACCTTAGGAATGGACTAAAAGATTTAATTTGTTGGCACATGCTTGCAAGTGCTGTTTAATAGTGTATGTTATAAATAAACAGATTGCATCATTAATTTTATACAGTCTTTTCCCCAAAGAGTTACAAGTTGTTAGCTGAATCTGCTTAATTACGCTATTAAATAATTGGTCTAATGATAATGAATGATTTTGTTAACACTCAAGAGAGAGTACCAGAACAAGCAGTCAATTTCTAATTGGTTGCCTTTCCTTCCTACAATTCATGTTTACTTTGGGAAACCCGCATATGACGAGCAGACAAACGAATAAGCTCGGCTTTCTGCCAAATGCATCATATCTGAAACGTTTCGAAAAAGATAAGGGGTGCCATATTGGAATTAAAAATCCAAACAAATATGTGGCTGTTGGCGCAAGCCAAGAGAAAATATTTTTGCTGTTAGTTTGTTCCCGGGCGTAATACGGATGACAGGACTCAGGACAGTGACATGAGACTGAGGTAAGAAACATTTAATTATGGCGGCAAAACCGAATCACAAGCAGACGTTTGGATGAGAGACGCTTGTTTTCATGTCCTCTCTCCCCTAAAAACGTTAAATAGGACAATGTTTCACGACATTTCAATGTAAATGTCGTCAGGGGATACTAGCATATGGCTCGTTCTCATGAAAACCTCACAAAATAAGCTTTTAAGGTATTCATTTTACGTCGATTGGGAAACGAGTTCTTACAAATTATATTAATACCCCTTGATGGTTCCTGTGTCGGATCAGTACTTAGCACCTGGGAAGGCATTGAAAAATCCTTGCCCTCGACAGGGATCGAACCCACAACCTTCAGATCGGCAATCAGGTTCGTTACCACTGCACCACGGTGCCCTTGCATGAAGATAAATACATCTGTCAACTTTAATGAAGGTTCGATAAAAAAATACCCAGGTGCACAAGTTTATGTCTTGAATAATATATCCATCAAGTTTCAAGTCTGTAGTACAAATACTTTCAGAGTTACGTCGTACCATATTTTTCAAAAACGAAGGCCCATACTTGACTATACTTGACTATTTGAGTTTACCGTCGCTTCGACAGTATTTCAGTCATATAGCGACGTCTAGCTAATTACAGGCGGAGGAAGACCCAGAATGCACGGAGGTATCCGGGTAGAACCACCGACCTACCGCAAGCCAGCTGGAAGGCTTCCTCACATGAAAATCCGAATGACCCTGCTGGGATTCGAACCCACGCAGTGAGGGGCTGAGTGAGTGTTAAAGTCAGCGATTTTACCCTCTCGGCCACGGAGGCCCCTACGAAGGCCCATAACTCTGTCAAATTCAAAGGCGTTTCGATGAAAATACACAGGTGTGCAAGTTCATGTCCTGAAAAAGATATCCATGAAGCATCAAGTCTGTAGTACAAATACTTTATGAGTTATGCGTGTCACAAAATTTCGGGACGGACGTACGTACGTACGTACAAGGCAAATCTATATGTCCCCCATCCTCCATTTTTGGTGGGGGCTAAAAAAAGTGCACTGGTAAACAGTGTCCTTATTCAATAAGAGAAAAACGATAAGTAGGAGGTTTAAGCTTATCATATATACTTTTGTAACCTTCAGTAATGGTGGATATTATGAACACAATGGGGAAATAAAGGACACAGGGTGGTCGCAATAGATCATGATTATCAAGCATGGTATGTGCAGAGGAGCTATGGGGTTGAATCGATGATAATATCAATCTTTTTCTCTTTTTCGAAACGTTTTTAATTCTTTCTTCAGAACAGGCCATATACGAGATACCACCGACTTATTTCAATATTTGATAACTAATTACAGTAATTATGAACTACGCATTAAAGTAGGACGATCACCGTCAAACCCTTTCCCTCATAGAGGACACCATGAAAAGACCTATGCGAACAGCATAAAACCAGATCAGCCTGCGAGTAACTCGCAGGCTGATCAGGTTTTATGCTGTTCGCTGCTCCTCAGTGGTCTGGAAATGAGGATTTTATAATTAAATTTGGTAAGGTTTAACTGTGGTTTTCTGCAGATCAGGCTTTATGTGGTACCTAGTGAGTGCGTCAAAATGAGTTTATATGAGGGAAAGGGTTAAAACTTCAACAGGTGTGATGGAATAAAATTATAGTGACAATATTCATCTTTTTTTTTTAGTTCTGAACTCGCTATTGCTATATCTTGTATCCCATCTACATGAAAATGTTTTAATATTTTCATCAAGCAGGTTTTTTTAACGAACTACATGTATACATAAATACATGCTATTAACACTGAAAAACTCTGCATTTTGCACTTTTATTATACGACTCGAATGTAAAAGAATTTATTTATTTATTTATTTATTTATTTATTTATCTTTTTTTTTATTATTTTATTTTATTTATAAATAAATACACGATGACGCATTATCTGCATGAAACAAGCTACTATTCTTAGGTCAGTTAAGATTAAAAAATAATAGGTAAAGAAAATGTTCGTAGAAATGCAGTAAGTAGCGAGCGCATCTGTTATTTGAATGAATAAATAAATGGTTAACATTTACGTTTCACTCTAGTCACCAAATAACAAATAGTTTAAACTTACTTGACTTTAAGAGTATCCTCATGATAAAAAATTAAATCAGCTACACAACAATATCTCGATATATTGTCAAAACCTTTATATATAATACGCGCACCGTGTGAAGAAATAAACACTGACTGGTATATTGTTCGGTAACAGGGATATCGATTTTCTGAAACCCGTCTGGCCAATCGGTAAACGACTTACATCGCGATACTCTGGGGCCTGCACACCATATTCAGAATCGATTCTGCTTACTGAACCTAAATCAGTCTTCCAATATACGTATCAATGGTTTATATTAATAGACAAAAATCAGTGGTCGTTGCCTTAGGTCGATGTGAATCCGCGAACTTAAATTCTCGCACAATTGTACCATGAATTGTTGATGTTTAATACAGTTTATACGTCCACCGGACTAAGGTGCGCTAAATTTATATTGTCACGCATTGTAAACAGCCTGTGGACTGGTGTTGATTTTAAAAATGCGCGCTAACTTTAAAGCCCGCGAAAATGCTGACCGTTGGTTAAACACAAACATTTGTGTTTGCGGAATAAAACTATGTCAATGATTAATGTCCTAATCGTGCTGGGGGTTCAGACGAATAGAGAAGAGTTGAAACCCGATCAGCTTGCGAGTCACACACATGCTGTATACCCCCATAGGATTTATTGTTAACTTGTAAGGTAATAAGGTCTATTAAGTATTTGTCTAAGAACAATTCGGTAACTAGCATGCTTACCGAATACACATTATAATTTCTTTTAAAACAAAAACAATCAATGGAACTAACGGTTCATGCAATCATATAAAATGAGAATTTCATCACAAAAACGAAGATATTAGATGCAAATCACACAAATATGATACACACAGTCACAGAAAAGAAGCCTCAAATACCTGCAGTCATCGTCGGAAACCCACGAGGGACCTATTCCGTTACTCTCCATACATCCTGACAGATGTAGTGAAATGTAAAAAGTCAGCCGTGGGTGCCCGACCATGATGACCTGTAGGAGGTGAAATGAATTGTTTTTGTTAATACTTTCAGCAGTTAATGCACACATCAAATGTCTGGTCGTAATCTCTTTGAATTCGTCCTCAAATTGCCATGTATGCTCAGTATGGAATGTTGTTGTAAATGTTGTTTTAAGTAAACCGTCGCTGCGACATCATTTCAGTATAAGCGCCGTCTAACTATACGACTGAATGCGGATGCCATAGATGAATCATTTCAGGTACAAAAAAGTCACCAGTGTAGAACCACTAATCTACAAGAAATCAGCTGGGGGAGTTCCTCAACGGCCAGACTGGGATTCGAACCCATGGCGGCGAAGGACTCAGTGACAGTAAATCAGCGACAGCAACCACTCGGCCACGGATATCCTCTGTGTTAAAGTAAATAAATGGAGCTCAGAATGTCCAGACCTTGGAAAATAATAATATCTAAACTTATCTTATCTCTCTACTCAATTATTTTGTATTCATTGCAAAAATATAATTTTGTTCAGATTAACTGCATACCTAAAGTCATCTGAATTAAACATGAATCAAAACCGGTTACCCCGTCTTCAAATGAAGACCACGTAATATAAATACAGTTGGCACATGTATTATATGATGACCCGACACTGCTCTATACTCGAACCAATACATGGTCGCCATGGAAATATTCAATATGACACCCCCTGGTACTCAGACGATACCAAACGTATTTCGTATTAATCACAAAACATTTTCAAAAAGCAGATGTCGTCACTATTATATGATGTTCAGCTGACCATAGGGGTACATTGCTTAAACAAAAAGGGGGCTAAGCTGGCCCTGAAATCGCTTACTTCATGAATATTGCCTCCATTGCTTATTATCCATTGGGCCATTTTTTACCCATGGGCCATGATTTGAGCAAACGTAGATGTTCACTAGGTTATGTTTTGCATTAAACATATAAACTCCCGGCTTTGTGGTACGGTTTTTTTTCCCTATATAAGTCTATGTAAAATCAAGTGACCCCTAGGGCGGGACCAATTTTGGCTCCAGTGCCATGATTTGAACAAACTTGTTAGAAGTTCGCTTGGCCATGTTACTCATGAAAGATCTAAAGGTTTCTGACTTCAATATCAAAAACCTTTAATTATAAAAGTGAAACTCTCCCTGCCCCCCCCCCCCCCCCCCCCCCCACACACACACTCTCTCTCTCTCTCGTTTGATACTTTCTTAATACTTTCATACTTTAAATAATCATTTGAAGCATGTGTACATCTTCATTTAGTTTGGTAGGTTAATGTAAAACTTGAAAAAGTATGTTCCTGACGGGTAATTAACAAATCGCTTCTTCAAGGGGTCATTTGTTTGCTTTGTTTCAGTATAGTTTGGGCCGCTCTGTTTATTTCAGATGCACACATGGTTTACCAGCTATAGGTAACTGTAAATGCTGTTAACAACATAATGTGTTTGCATATTGCTGAACCTGTAGTCAAGTCAGTATTACTGGAATAATAATGCCACGTACACTATACCTTCTGTGTATCGCAAATCGCATATGATATTGACCAGTATCAGAGTAAGAACGAATATCGTATCGTAAAGGTCACTCAAAGTGCTATCCCACATCGCATATATCGTATATCTCATATCGTATATAGTTTGTATTTCCATCGTATATCGTGCGTATCCCTTGACAACAGATGCGCAGCACAGTTTCTTCAATACTCTGACGAAGGTCTGTGGTCTAAATAAAGCTTAATGACATTAAGGCATTGTTCACTGTCTGGTCTAAATAAAACTTAATGATATTAAGGCATTGTTCACTAACTTAGTTCACCATCTGTCCATAGTAGACAATAACGGATATCTATTTGAGAACAGCAAATACTGTAATGATTTAAATATATTCTAAGTAAGTGTGCGAAAATGCATATATGAATGTATGTAAAAAAAATGGTATTTTTCATCTTATTATTATAATTATCTTTGCAAAATCAATAAACAGAATATGCTACATATTAAACAGTTTGGTCGTATTTATTTCTCAGTGCTGATGATGATTAATGGAATTTAGCTTTATGTTGTAACTAAGTTGTCTATTTATCTTAGTGGCGAGATATCTAATTCAGATGAATTAGCTTCATATTAAACAGTTGTCTATATATTATCTGTGGCCGAGGATAATCAGCATGATGACTCAATATTAACCATGTCTATATATATCTAAGGGCCGAAGATGCAATCGAGAGATAGCTTCGATATAACACATGTTATATATGATCTTAGGGCCGAATGAGACAATGCCGCATGTATGCTACATCGATTAAACACCTCGATATATATCTCTATCCGATGAATCAATCAGAGAATAGCTTCATCATAACAAGATGCTATATATCTCTCGGTATCGAGAGATAACGTAGTGAATAGGCTTTTTACACAGTGTACTAATATATCTCGTGGCCAGAGATCAACAGCAGAATAGCTACATATTAACACAGTGTCTATATATCTCTCAGTGGCCGAGAGATCAATCAGCAGAATAGCTTCATATTAACACAGTGTCTATATATATCTCAGTGGCCGAGAGATCAATCAGCAGAATAGCTTCATATTAACACAGTGTCTATATATATATCTCAGTGGCCGAGAGATCAATCAGCAGAATAGCTACATATTAACACAGTGTCTATATATATATCTCAGTGGCCGAGAGATCAATCAGCAGAATAGCTTCATATTAACACAGTGTCTATATATATATCTCAGTGGCCGAGAGATCAATCAGCAGAATAGCTTCATATTAACACAGTGTCTATATATATCTCAGTGGCCGAGAGATCAATCAGCAGAATAGCTTCATATTAACACAGTGTCTATATATATCTCAGTGGCCGAGAGATCAATAGCAGAATAGCTACATATTAACACAGTGTCTATATATATATCTCAGTGGCCGAGAGATCAATCAGCAGAATAGCTACATATTAACACAGTGTCTATATATATATCTTAGTGGCCGAGAGATCAATCAGCAGAATAGCTTCATATTAACACAGTGTCTATATATATATCTTAGTGGCCGAGAGATCAATAAGCAGAATAGCTTCATATTAACACAGTGTCTATATATATATCTTAGTGGCCGAGAGATCAATAAGCAGAATAGCTTCATATTAACACAGTGTCTATATATATATCTTAGTGGCCGAGAGATCAATCAGCAGAATAGCTTCATATTAACACAGTGTCTATTTATATCTTAGTGGCCGAGAGATCAATCAGCAGAATAGCTAAATACTAACACGTTGTCAGTATACATTTTAGTGGCCGAGAGGTCCACAAGCAGAATAGGTAAATACTTACAAATTGTCAACATAATACCTCATAATCTTAGTATTTATCATTTGTCATTAAAGTTATCTAACGATGTTCTGATATGTTTTAGCCGGCAACACCATATTTTAATTAAATAAAGATATCACGAAGCAGGAAATGAAATAAATCATTTCCATTAATAAATTGACTTAATACTTAAACAATTACCATCCCCGGTGACCGAGTTGTTAGAGCGTCAGTCTCCGAAGCGAGAATTCGTGGGTTCGATCCCCGGCTGCGACTTACCAACGTCGTAAAAGATTGTACTGGTATAGCTCCCTTGCTTGGCGTTCAGCATATAAGGATAGTTCTAGGACTGGCCGGCCCGGTGTCAGGATTATGTAAGTAAGTGTGGCATCATGTCACATGACTACGGCGTGATACTGCAGTTTGGCAGCACTATATCCGTCTCAAGTAGGCATAGTCACCAAATGACTGAAATACCGTCGGAAAGACGTTAAAACCAACAAAACAAACATAAGTTATTACACAAATGTGACAATTCTATTTTTACGACAAGTGGAGTATGGTAAATAGCATTTCTGTATTGTTTGGTCATTTTACTTTCTTCACAAAGATAGCATATTAAATCAATTTATTTACAGGTAGTGATGGAATACAATATGTATTCTATGTTCTAGATAACGTAGTGTGTATATAAGAGACAAGTTTTCGTAGGGATTGATATTCGTGGAAATCAACGAAAATTAGTGTCCACAGTACTTCATTTGCGTAACATATCTTATACTGTACATATTTCTGTTTATCCTACACATGTCACAAGGAAACCCCTACCCTATCCGGAGTCTTAGAGATTCCACATAGGCCCCAACGCGGCCGTGAGGTCGCCCAAGTTTCTTTACATTGCATGCAGATTTCGTTCACTTGACAATTAATGACCGAACCAGCGACCGCAATGACCTGCGTCTGACAGCTATTTATTTTCGCTCATGTGGGCATGTGCTCTCTCTCTCTCTCTCTCTCTCTCTATCTTTGTGTGTGGGGGGGGGGGGGTCTGTCGTAGATTTCAGCGAATAATTAATTTTAACTAATCTTATCACAATATACTTAAGATTATAGGGCTATGGCGATGCTACATCGCCAACCTAAGTTTCATTAATAAAGCCATATAGGTCACTGTGCCTTAGGATTTGACTGTTGACCTTTAATAGCTGTCAGATCTGCCTTTGATGATCATGACTGAATGTCACATTCCAGCAAGATTTTTTTCCTTTTTTTTTTTTTTTTTTTTTTGCGATGGCGATAGTATTAGCTTAAAATGAATGAATTCTGATCGACGGTTTCAGAAAAAGGGGACTTCGTGTTTAATTTTAAAAAACTCGGGGGCAACTGCAAAAAGATGCTACAGTTGAAATGCATTTATAACCGTTGTTATTTATAACCGTTGTTGTTTTTGTTGTTTATCGTCGCCGAAACAGTATTTTAATCATGAAAGAACAACATCATTGTTATTATCAGTATCCACTGAAAATAGTGTAAGTTTGTAGTTTATTTTGTGCAGTTTTCACGCCATCGAACCATATGTATCGACGACACTAACATGGTTTTTTCTCTTGCGACGTTTATAGAGGATATACGGGATACCCCGTCCCTTACATTTCTTCTACAAACATATGTTGGAACAGAGGTCTGTGTAATATAGGAGAAAAAGAAGGGTTTTTTTGCGTTTCTAATGCCAGTGAGGAGAGAAAACACCAAAATAAATGCTTTCCACCCTGTCGTCTGCTTGTGCCAACGGGTACGCTATAGTATTACATGGGTTGATAATAATTATTTTACCATCATTATCTTATTTAATAACATTGGTCAAATGCATATTCACCACACTGTATCACTCCGCGCGCAGTAGCTTATCAATGAATGGCGATTGTGTACATCGTCTGGAACCTCTTTTCGAGTCATTGTGAAACAAATCAAAGCGCTCAAGGCACTGAGAGACTGCAAGCGGCGTTATCATGAAACAAAAGAGCGAGCTCAACTGACTTACTGCTAGTGAGTAGAGTTACGGAAACGTGTAGAGTTTTTGGTTGCCATATGACCTTTGCCTCTATCGAGTTCAACCCTGTCGACAGTCTCTCAGCGCACTCTTCGCTTTGATTCTGACATCATCTTGAGAAAGTATAAAACTCACACAGTGCAGTATTAAACCGTAGACATGTGGCATGATGCAATATCCCGAACCTTTATAATAGTGAGCCCGTACAACCATTTTTTCATGACTAGGCTTTCGGGGATCAAAGCCGTGACCTTGTCTTCTTGAAGCAGACAATCTAGCCACTCAGCCACCGGGGCGGATTTAGAAGAAAGATGCATCCTGGACTTGAGGGACTCCAAATGATATATAAAAAATCTAAAGCACGAGTATTTGCGGAAGACAGCTTAAATTACCTTTACAGAATTTAATTTCACACTCTATAACTTTTATTCTGATGAAGAGCGCTAGAGAGTCATTTCAAGTCTACATGAATAAATACAGAGTTGAAGAGAGTGGAGACATTTCAGCCGCTGTTTATGACCATGTAAGTGGCCCTCAACATCCATGTATATTACCGGAAGTCATGTTAAGGATATGCAGACGTTCGTCTCAATACCGACGTTCGTCTCAATACCGTGTGTGTATGGATACACATACATTAAAGCATATCAATCTTTTTTTTTATTTTAATCTTCATCGCATAGATATACACACAAATATACACAATCTGTCATCACTTCCACCATCATCATCATAATTACCATCATTATCTGACCGAGAACTTGGCCAAGTATAACCCCGGTGTAAGAAGAGAGAGAGAGAGAGATACGCATAAATGGTTGAAAGGGTAAAATTAAAGGAAAAAGAGAAAAGCCTTGAGAGGGTGAGAGAGGGGGGATACCATCAAATGCCATACACGCGAAGGCATTAGTCTCAAAGTATTGGAAACTGTCAGTCATAGAACTTGACTGGTGAATTAGATCGATTTGTGCTAGCATCTGAAATTAACATATCATGACAACAACTTCTACCGGCATTGTGCAGTTCAATAAAAAACCTAGCACAACCATAACTGAAAGAGAAACAAACATAATGGTTCCTTGTCGAACCCGGAACGGTAAACAAAGGCGCTTACCTCCTCTAACGAGTGTTATTCCAAGAGAACGCCATTCCTCGTTGAGCTACACACAGCATTTGCAGCGGTTCGCTGTGTACATGGGGGAAATGAGGATGCGAAGGGGGGAGGGGAGGTACTCCACTAAGCATCGTGCTTTCAGCAAGGGAAACGGTACACTTCTCAATTGCTTTGTTAAACATCCATTGCGTTTTGAATGTACGTTATTCATTCACAGGCTGCATCATACACCATTCATTTTGAGGCTGTTAGTCAGACAGGATTCACAAAAAGTCCGTTGCAATGTATATGTTCATAAATATATTTTCTTAATTCAATTCGCAGGGGAAAATGTAGCAAAATCGCCGCAAGGAGGACATTTTGGTGGTTCTGTATACGATCACCAGAATACGACAAAAAAAATGAGAAAAAAAATGCAATTTAAAACATGGTCAAAACACTAATTATAAGACATCATAATCTTCCAATATGACTGATGAATATAGGCGAGAGGTACTAGGTAGTATCCGTCTGCAGTGACTGAAGAGTCAATGACTATGTGCTGCCACTTGAAAAACTTGAATAATTTTTAAATCCTAGTACAGAAAGAAATGTTAAAATTTGATCATGTCAGCGTAAAGAAAAACCGACGCTGATAGTATTGAAATTCTGCCCGGAAATCTGTTTTGAAATCGTTATTATGTATTCTGACTTCACCAGAGCGTCTGTGACAGTGTTATTCCTTAGTTCGGTTATTTAACTTTAAAAGTTGATTTAAACCCATTACACAGGGGCTAAAAGTTGCTTGGGGCGAATCATTTCGTACTTAACGGTAACACACAAAAAAACAGGAAGGGATGACACGGTTTTCGGCTATTTTATGAATATAGCATTTACGGCAAATAACGATCAATAAAATGGTTCATATGCATTTGAAATTAATAGAAATATAGAATCGTGTCGTTTCCCGTTTTGTTTTTACTCTTCTAAACGAATAGCAAGTGTTTTTATTGTCTCAATCGAGCTTGACAACAGCCAGGACCGGTTACTTCCGGTTTCTTTTGTTAATGAATATAATGTAAGCGCTCATTGGTCAATATATTTATTTAAAACCCCTCTAGACACTGGGGGGGGGGGGGAGAAACTAAGTATATATTGAAGTATAATCTTCATTATTGTATTATTATATATATATATATATATATTATATATATATATATATATATATATATATACACTTCCCTTTAATTATAAAATTACTGGGGACATTAGGGTAATTTATCTCTATGAATACAGGATAAATTACAATACACGAGTACAAGTAAATATATTGCAAAACAAACAATAGTACATAATATATAAACTTAGTGTATTCTAATGTAAATTTTAAATAACAATAACGAGTTCATTGTTAAAAGCAAGATTAAATAATAAACAAAGGTATATAAAATACATATATGACTTAATCATTATTATGTCACTTTAATCACCCTATGTTAGATAACTCATCTTTTATTCTTCATAAACATCTGTGTTACCATATACACAACACTTTTTAGATAAACTACATTTCACAAATAAACATCTTTTAACACCTACTCGCCAAAATGACAAGCTCAGGGTGCGAGGTAAAACAAAAACTCTAATCAATCAATCCAATCAATCAATATATTTAAATTAAGTATTGTGTAAGCAGGTA
>CM037777.1:51482844-51532844 GCA_021229015.1 Solen grandis
AAGCTTAAGATTTGACAGCTACTAAAAGCATACATTCAGCAATATCAGTTAAGTCTAAAATGTGAGAAAATCATGAACAAATTCATTCATAAAGACAATAAGACGCCTGACAAATCACACCCTCTTACATGTTCATGAGACAAAAAGAAGTTCGGGGAAGCTTTCACAAAATGTATCTCCTTTACATGCCTTAATATTCACAAATATCAAAATAACTATTTGTTTTACTCCTGAATACTTCAAATAAGTACACTTCAACATTTTTCAATGGGAAAATAACTTACATCATAACCCTACTCATTTCTTAAAAAAGTAAACATGGCCGCCATTGTCAAAATGCAGACATTAAGATGCATAAAAATCGTACTTAATCACACAGGGGTGATTTAAAATTAATGAATAAAATGGGCACATGATACGACATGGCTTCTTAATTAAAAGTAAGTATAATTTATTTGGCCGGCATGAATGATTGAACTGACTTAACCAGTGGGTTACATGTAAATGAGTAACTTAATATTTTTAACTCCTTTCGTTGTAATCTAACTAACCATTTCATAAAAAACGCAGTTTGTAGGAACATGTCATATATGACAATGGTAAAATATATAAAATGAAGCAAAAAATATAAGCTTTTAGGTATTAAACAGTACAAATATAAACCGATTTACACAGTGAATACCAATGTACATTTTGTAAGATGTGAAGGTGGTCTTCTCAATCCCTGTTTACACTTAATGTCTAGGAGAATAAACGGTTTAACATTAAACCACCAAAAGGCATACACTACAAGTAGTAAATTAATCACCATAGCATGGAGATGGATTTATCAATGTGGACATGTTAAAACACTGGTTTAAAATATATAAAGTTTCTCACATGTCTTTCTTTCAACAAGAAATCCGGGAGCGGGAGGTCGTGGGTTCGATCCCCGGCCGCGACATACCAAAGTCGTAAAAAATGGTATTGTTATAGCTCCCTTGCTTAGCGCTCAGCTTATACGGGAAGTTGCAGGACTAGTTGTCCCGGTGTCAGGATAATGTGACTGGGTGTGGTATCATGCCACATGTCTATGGCATGATATTGTAGTGTTGCAGCACTATATCTGTCTCAAGTAGACATCGTCTCCAAATGACTGAAATACTGTCGGTGGGACGTTAAACCCAACAAACAAACAAACAAGACATCCGTGATATTACGGTAAGAATTAAATTATATAATTGCATTAGAAATTTATTGACTTTCTTTGAATTATACATGTACATATATTTTTGAGATGTTCAATTAACATTGAGTCATTGCATTCAAAATCTAATAATTAACTTATATTTAACAAATAATGGTATTTTTCAGTTACATTGAAACAAGCATTTAGTCAGCTAAAGTTAATGTTAAGACTATCTTTGAGATTCCGGAAATGACACCTCCATTTAACAGTCAACTGTGTTAATAAGTGGTCAGAGGGCCCTCCGTGGCCGAGAGGGTGAAGTCGCTGACTTTAACACTCACTCAGCCCCTCACCGCGTGGGTTCGAATCCCGACATTGTCATTCAGATTTTCATGCCTTCCAGTTGGCTTGCGGTAGGTCGGTGGTTCTACCCGGATGCCTCCGTGCATTCTGGGTCTTCCTCCACCTGTAATTAGCTGGACGTCGCTATATGACTGAAATACTGTCGAAGCGACGGTAAACTCAAATAGTCAAGTCAAGTCAAGTCAATAAGTGGTCAGTTATTCTTGTTTCGTTACATATTTCACGCGCTGTTTTATACTGCAAACTTGTTGTGTATTGTATAAGAAAATATTTTATGCCTTTTGAAATTAAGACTTTCCTGAAAAGATAAGGAAACTCTTAAACTAAGTAAAGATTTTAGAAAGACAAAATTAATAACCAAAGTATCCACTTATTCTTGTTTCATTACATTATCAATGTGCAATAATATACTGCAACATTGCTGTGTGATTCTTATGAAATATGGCTAGCCTTTTAAATTTGAGATATTCCTTAAAAAGTCTCTCAAACTGAAGTTAAGGTGTCGTATGATCATGTTTAAAACAACAAATAATCAAATATTTCAAATTCCTAAATGACAGAGTTGTTGATAAGGAATTCGTGCGTATGGAAAATCTCAAATTAAGAAATAGTTGCTCACTTTACATTGAATTTCCCTTTGTGTGCACTGTATATATTCCAACTTTACAAATTGTCCAATTTTCACAATGTCACGTTTTCAAATGTCTTATTTTCTATTGAAGATATGTGAAAGAAAATTGTATCTAACAAGAAAACATAACATTACCATCAATATGATACATTATGTATCAAAATAAGTCAAGAAATAAACATATTTCATGTAAATTAGAAAAGTATCTGCATGATGATAACTATGTAATTTTTGTTGTATTTCTGCTGCACTGTTGAATTTAATCACATTTAAATAATTTTTAAAATAAATCACACTGAAAATAATTCCTTGCATGAGAGAAATGATTGTTTTATAATATGGTTACATTTTCCTTTATGATTTTTCCATACTTTTTTGAAAGTTTGCAATATTCAAAGATATGCCTAAACAATATTTTCCATTGGCTTTTACAGGAGTCTACTATCTCTGTTTAATATATCTTTGGTTTTGTGTATTGTTAAGGACTACCTTGTCATAAGTTAGTTGCATGAGTGAGTTAGTATGTTACTTTCTATGGTATCTCTTCCTGGGAGTCATCCGATCTTACTTTGATAAGGGCACATTTTCCAGAATATCTATACATTAACCATACACTTCAAATTGTAGCTTTTTGAAATTAATGAAACATGTTTCACCACAGTTCACCAATCGTTATTCGTTGTAACATAACACTTTTAGTTCTTGTCTTTTTTTTCCCTGCTTGATGCTTGATTTATAATCATTGAAGAATCTCAAAGATGGTTGATTTTAAATTGCAGTGGTTATGTTAGATCTTGTTAGATTTTAGATATTTTGATATGATTACCATATAATTTTGTGGTTAGTCAATAGTGTGTTTGTTTCGTATGTGCGTTTGTGTATGTAAACCAAGAAATATCTTAAAAAAGATATTCGACGTAAAAAAAAAGTATAAGTGTTACAAAATAATATATATAATATAATAATGCTGGCAATTTTAAATGGTCTATGGTTTTAAAATAATGCTATAAAATGTATTTGTCGCTAAATTTCTGAGATGCAATATACTAGGAAGGGAAAAAAGGGAAAGAAGGGATAAAAATGTAATATAAGCGAAACATGAAAAAGTTCATTCATTCGACTCGATCTTCGGGCCCCTAGTTCAGCAGACGAGCACTTAACCAACTAGCCTGGATTACCTGCCCCTGTCACTATGTTAAATTGTTATTTGCAAACTGACAATCATGCAGAAAGATATGCACCCTGAAACTCCCATTTAACGATGGAATACCCTAAAATAAATTATGCAAACCGATGAAACGAGTGCTTTTCCGAAATCTTCGGTTGTTAACAGGACCCGAATTGGTTCAAGAAATAGGTCAAAATCCGTTTTATACAGCTTACGCCGAAAAATCAAACTTAACGTATAATGATCTCATTTCAATACAATCCGAAAACATTAATTATTTCTCTTGAATACCCTGTATAAATGAATGTATTGCTTGATGTATGTATGTATGTGTGTGTGTGTTACATTCTCCTGAAACAGCGCCATTTCGTCCTACTACATCTACATTGAATAACACCCGAAAGTAATATCAATATCACTATGATTCTGTATGTTGAGGTTAGGGACCGACCGTCTGGGTGATGATAATCATACCAGTGCTATATAGGAATCGTACTCGACAGGACCCGAACGACATACGACGTATTAGGCAGTATCTCTTGCTATAATAGACATCATGCGGAAAACAGTATTTATTTCCATTTATTTTGAAGCCTTTTACTTTCAAATACGCATTTTTCATTATTTTAGACCCCTGTTAAGCCAGAAAGAAACCAATTGTCAGCAGACGATTTGCACTTGTCCCACCTTTCTCACTACAGTACATGCCCATCCTTCTCTCCAAGTCATATTCACGCATTCTCAATAAGCAGGTGCATTTGACCCATATGAAAATATAAAATGTCACTGTCAATGTCAAAATGAAAATAGGTGACTGAGATGTTTGATACTTTAAATGAAATGTTCGTTACCAACAGTTTTTGCGTGAAATGTAATTATTAACTAAAATAAGCCATATTATATTACTTAAAAATATCCCCATTGTCAGGATGTTAACTAATAACTTATATTTTGTTAGTAGGTACACCATGTTCGTAAAAAGAATCTGTACAAAAGCACATTTGGCATTTTATGAACCTTAAAATACTTTACACACTTTTTTCAATGCCAATCTTTAACAGATCATGTGCATGTCTATCCTTGACTAGTTGACTGAATGGCAATAAGCAATACTTCTTGACGAATGTTACAAATAGAATGTTTTAAAGCCAATTTTAAAAGAGGAACTATGTGATAAAAACATACATTAACGAGACATGTTCGTTACCATATAGTGAAGTCATAGTGAATGCACATGTTGATGTCTATTGCATAAAAATATACCAAATCCTTTACCTCTTAGTGTAAACAATCGTTGCATAGGTAAGCAAAAAGATAAATTACAGAAAAAGATATTGAAAAACTGTTTGTCAAAACTATGATGTCTTTTTTACCTTTTGTCATTTCTAATGCGGCTTTACGTTTAAAAAACCATGCCAGACTGTAAACATCATCATTTCCCTTTAAAACCTCATCAATAGAATAGAATGACGTTATGGGCAAATATGTAAAACTAGTCACCACATTCTGTTAGTTTCAAATGTGTAGTAACGAACATGTCAGTAACGGAATCTTTCATTTTGATGTAAAATGGACTATAAAAAATTAATATTTCACTAAAAATGATATATTGTTTTAACCATGTAGTGCATTTTAGGCTCACTTTTAAATAAACAACAAATAAATAAATATAATTTTATATTTTATATATGTTGTTTGCTTAGAAGATGTTGTTTTACATGTTAAACTCAATTAAGGGCATAATAAAGTACTACTCTGTTTTCCAAAACGAGCTCAATGAAGGTAACGAACATGTCAATCACAATGGGCATGTGAAAAATTGAATGATAACTGTTAATTTTCTTAGTGATTTATTTAAGGGGTCTTTTTAGTTTCCAATACTGCACATGTTTGGTCTGTAAAAGTAAATAATCCCGTTTTTGCATTAATCAATCTGATTAACTGATATTGCAGTTATAATTTTAATAATTCCTAGCGGCGACAGTAACGAACATGTCAACTATGGCAATAAAGAATCAATTAACAAAGGCAAGTCCAAACAAATGAATTAATTGAACTAGAAATTTAATAAGTTACATAATATCATCATTATAATATAATACTTTCATATTTTATCATTGTAATTTAAGCATCAATGTTTTTTATGTAAAATTGCTTTTATTATTATTTAGTGAAATGTATCATACAAATATATCTGGTAACTATCGTTTTAGACATGTTTTTTATGTAGAGAAGATATATTTATGTCTACAGATGGTTCATCTCTTTAGGAATTATTCTCTCTTCAGCATAATGTATTAAAAATTTAAAGGCGGGAAAGTAAATTTGTCTTAGTAGTTTTCTTATTTTTTTTTTTTTATTTGGATTGAAAATTCCAAGATATGACTATCGATAGAAAAAAACACTTATTTAAGGTAAGATACCTGTAATGGTCTCGCTACATTTCGGACCTCATGGCCTTTCACGGAGATAAACAAGGTTTCCTAATGTTTCATTAGGGTACCTTGGTTATCTTGGTAGAGGTTAAGGGGTCCGAAATGTAGGGGAACCATTACAGGTATGTTACCTTAATTTGACGCATATATTGACATATTCATAAACAAAACATGGAAAAATAGACAAAGAAAATAAAACATGTTATTATCTACATCATATACTATTTTCTGTTCTTGATGTCTTTTCGAGAGGGTGAACCACTCTCTCCTGCCCCCCCCCTACAAGCCATACATATAATCACACACGCGAACATTCATACATAAGCTAATTATTATATCATCCCATGTGATAAAATCAATCTGTATTTATATATATCAATGCTATGCCAATATATTACAATACATATTAAACATACATATACATTTCAACCATACATATAATCACAAGCGAACATCATACTAGCTAGTATCATTATTCATTTTATTCACTAAATGTATGTTTAAAGTTCCAAAATTCTTTTAAACACTTAGAACTTGATTTTAATAGGAATGCATTTATTTAGCCATATAAGGTATTCTAATTACATACTATACCAGGCATATACATATAAAATAACCTACACTTATATATCCAAATAGTTACAAACAAAACATTTTCTCACATTTCTTGGTATCATATTTCTAAAAAATCGAAAAATTAAATAAAATATCTTCAGTAATTAGAAATCAAACTTGTAATCGAATTTTGTTTCAGTGTAAAACAGAACTCGCCTTACATATACGTCCTTTCATCACTTCTCAAACTTCTTCTCCTATTGTCTCTCTTTTCTGTCCATATTCATATCACACGAGCGCTTGTACACATTTTCCCTCAATTCAAATAATTATTTTTGCATGACAATTTCTCACTGTTTAGAATTTTATTCAAATTTGCCTCTCCATTAAACAGTTTCAACCGTATACAATTATCATCTGACCACAGCTATTTCCTAAAATAATACATTCAGTTAGCTTATAAGGTAATACTTTAAAAGGATCACTAGAATTTCAGTTTAGAAATAATACATCTACTGAATATGAATATGAAAAGGGAATCAACTTTAAGAGTCGAAGACTGTTAAAGATTGAGCGTAATATAGTTAGCATATAAACAATTACAAATGTAATGTTATACTCATAATTTTCTGTCTTTAGACAAATGAACATTTTTTTTAATTTTTTTTTTAATTTTTTTTACACAATATCATACATCAGTATCTCATCACTGTTATAGACTGTTACGATCAGTATCCGATTTCTGGAATCAAAACACACAGATTTTGGGTTGAATCAGACCATCTGCCTTGGTAAAAATCACACCCAGTTCCTCACCATCTGCCCCTACATGGATCACATTGGGGGAGTCACGCCCATTCTACGTTCACCTGTACAGACACTATATTTGTAAATCATAATAGTTTGTCTTTAATTTAATAAAACTTTACACGAGATCAGCCAGCAGTATATCATCATTGAAAATGACCGTTACAATTAATTTCTGGTTGTTTGGAACAAAACACACGGACTTCGGTGTTTTGGTACCTTCTGCCTGGGTCAGAACCACTCCCACCTCCTACCCGCCCCTACCTCAACCTGTGACCCTGTACCTTCTGTCCCATTCTTGTTTGTACAGATGAGTCCACGGTCCATGTCCACTATGTAGATCCTGTCTCCGCTGATGGCAATGTGTCTGGTATGGGTGAACATCGCCTTACCAGATGGGGTCTGGCTAATCGACCGCAGTAGCGTCCCAGATAGGTTGTATATGAAAACATTCTTACCTTCATCAGAAACGAACAGTTCTCCGTCACTGTAACCTACACCGCGACAAAAATGACCCACAGAAATACTCTTTGACAGAGTCATTGGGTTATTTATGGACACAAACTGTACCTTTTTGTTATTTCTTAAACCTACGGCCACTTCCTGTGGTCCCACACAACACACAGCCCATGGCTTGCCAGGCAGGTCACAATAGTCTGTAACGGAAAAGGTGGAACTGTCTAGCCGCTTCAGCTTCTTGTTATTACAGTCGGTCAAAAGAATGGAGCAATCAGGTAGCAGACATACATCGGTGATGTCACATGTAGACTGGTCCTTAGATACTTTAACATTGACCTTTCTCGTGCCTGTTACCTTATACAAGTGATGTTGTTTTTTAAACGATCCAAATGACTTAAATGTTGACAGACATTTCTCTATATCAATTTTAAGTTCGTATTCTTCGTCCGATCTTATCTGACCGTCTCTTTTACCAGTTAATTCCTTAGCACATTTAAGTACTTTCTGTCCTTTCTTCATGCAGACAAACGACTGGGGCTTGTTGTCAGATGTAAGATCAAGTTGCTGGATGCATGTAATGGCATCCCTTTCCAGCTGATTACAACAATTCTGTACTTCGTTCATTTTGGTTTTTCTTTCGTTGTACCAAACATTGATCTCTTCCACCGCTGCCTTTCCAAGACACTCAACAATGCCCATTAACCTTTTTCTGTGCTGTTTGACCATTTCTAAATATTTATTCTTTTCATTCAGAAGTTCTTCCTCTGCCAGACCCTGTTCATTTTTCAGTGTCGCCAGTAGCTCTCTTGTGCTCTTCAGAGCGTTAAAAGTCTCTTGTAGATCAGTGTCTTGTAATAGGTCATCGATATTTCCAGAGATGAATTTAACTTCTTCACAAAATCTGAAATAAGGAAAGCATATGCACCTTAGTATTGTTCATTTAGAACTATAGCAGAACATTAAGCATTCAAAGATAATGACATGTGTCAAGTAAGTATGGTTCAGTCGCCATGCAGACATTTTTCGGCGTAGCTGTATAATTTCGATTTCAACTCGCATCTTAAACCAATCAAATGTACGCTAACAGCGGTAAATAATTCTAAGCTGAATAAAAGGACTCCTGTTATTGGTTAACGCATCGTTATGGACTATAAAATTACTGTAAATAAGGGGTGCAGCTTGTATATATCATTCAGCTTGGTGTTCTTACTTTTCTTTTTGATGTAAACATGAAAGTGATTTCAGTAAGTTAAATACAATCCTTTTCCATCAATTGAGGAATGCTACTTTGTGAAAATGATTTAAAACAACAAAAAAGAATCCACCGTGTTATGACATGAAACCCCTTAATTACTATGTATATTGAATTCTTCCAGCCTGCCGAGAATTAATTCGCCAAAACCAAAACAACTAATAATGCTTTTATATCATAATTGTCATATGCAATAATGATATGAACAAATATCAAACAAGCCTATTTACAGATATAATTTTTTGTATTACCGTCTATAAATAAGTATATTTCATAGAAAAAATACTGAACTATTTCTAGAGCGTACTAAATTTGTTGTGCGTCGGTCTTTCGCGCGCTTTTCCTCGGAATGTTCTAGAAGACTGGAAATCTCGTTTTTCTCTCATCCTACGCCGAATATCTTTTTTAAAGATATATCTTGTTTTCAGATGTTGGGAAAGGGGCAACATTATATATATATCACATTTTGGGGAAAATATCACCCGTTCTTTTCATTAGGGATAGAAAACTCCTTAGACAGGATGCAAATTTGGGGGGAAACTGCATGAATTTGAAGACTTTTCAGAGAGGAACGGCCCTATCGCTAACAGACTAAAGTATGGTAGCTTAAATGAATCATAAATTATTTAGATTAACTACATCATATTCTTTATATTTCCATCAGTACATTAGATATATATTTCCTGATTTTAGCTCACCTGAGCACTTGTGCTCAGGGTGAGCTTTTGTGACCGCTTTTAGTCCGTTGTGCGTCGTCCGTCGTCAACAATTGCTTGTGAACACTCTTGAGGCCACAGTTTTGGCCCAATCTTCATGTTACTTGGTCAGAATGTTTGTCTACATGATCTCTCACATTAGTTCGAAATTGAGTCATGTGGGGTCAAAAACTAGGTCACCAGGTCAAATCTTAGAAAAACCTTGTGAACACTCTAGAGGCCACAGTTTTGGCCAAATCTTCATGAAAGTTGATTAGGATGTTTGTCTACATGATATCTTGGATGAGTTTGAAATTGGGTCACGTGGGGTCAAAAACTAGGTCACCAGGTCAAATCTTACAAAAACCTTGTGAACACTCTAGAGGCCACAGTTTTGGCCCAATCTTCATGAAAGTTGATTAGGATGTTTGTCTACATGATATCTTGGATGAGTCTGAAATTGGGTCACGTGGGGTCAAAAACTAGGTCACCAGGTCAAATCTAAGAAAAACCTTGTGAACACTCTAGAGGCCACAGTTTTAGCCCAATCTTCATAAAATTTCGTCAGGATGTTTGTCTACATGATATCTTGGATGATTTCGAATATGGGTCGCATGGGGTCAAATCTTATAAAGACCGTGTGAAGACTCTAGGGGTCACAGTTTTAGGCAAATTTTCATAAAATTTGGTCATGATATCTTGAATGAGTTCGAAAATGGATCATGTGGGGTCAAAAACTAGGTCACCAGGTCAAATCTTAGAAAAACCTTGTGAACACCCTAAAGCTCACAGTTTTAGCCTAACCTTAATGTAACTTGTTCAGAATGTTTGTTAACATCAAATCTTGGATGAATTCATAACTGGGCCACATGGGATGAAAAAGTAGGCCATCAGGGCAAATTTTAGAAAAATCTTGTGAACACTCTAGAGGCCTACATTTTTGTCCCAGTCTTCATTAAGTCGGACTTGGGAATCTTATCACTCACTGTCTGTTCCTGAATCAGTTAAATAAAACTTCGTATGATCAACTGTACTCTTTGTCGGATTATTTCCAGGTAAGTTCTATTTTATTTTAATACATCTTTTCTTGAATAGCTTTCTTTATGTTTCAATTCATTTCACGATTTCATGCAACAATGAGAATTGCTTTTGTGCTGAAATTTACAGTGTCTTTAAGGATTTAACTGCATTAATTCATTTTTTTTTATTATGAATTACATTTATTTGTATTTGGAATAGTTCCTTGAAACATTAGCAAAGCTTGGTTATCTCCGTGAAAGGCCATGAGGTCCGAAATGTAGCGGAACCATTACAGGGACTTTACCTTATAATAGCCGATTTCTCCGAAGTTCATTTAGGAAAGTATCATCTTCCCGTTGAATGTGACTTACTCCTTGCGGAGTTTATTGGTCAGGTAATAAATACTTTACCAACATTAACGACATTTTTTTTTTTAAACTTGATTTCTACTGATCATCTGTAAGCTATCGAGTTGCTTTAAACACTTCATCTATCAAATTTTGCAAGTAATTTTGGTCAAAGATTTAAACAAGAGGGCCAAGATGGCCCTAAAGACGCTCACCTGAGGACATTTGTGCTGACCAAGTTTGAGGAAGATTGAATCAAAATTGTGGCCTCCAGTGTGTAAACAAGATTTTTCTAAGATTTGACCTACTGACCTACTTTTCAATCGCTTTTTAGGTCTATTAGATTAATGATCTTCGATAATTCGTTGAAATTTCTGAAGAGAATCGTATACCTACCAAACTGAAACCGGAAATGGAGGGCTGAATAGTTTCCTAATTTTTCATTGGTTAATAATATTATAACCTAAAACGACCAAATGTGTTTTTATTACCAACAATACGATTATCTGTACTTTCATATCTTTCTTAAAGAAAACCTTTTTTTATCATTTTATTTAATCGTAGATACTGATTTTAATATAAAACATATATCAAGTATGTAATTAAAAGTAACAAGTGATTCAATCAAGGGCCAAATTTTAACCATTATCTAGTCATAATCTCTCAAACTAGTAATATTGCAAAATATTTTTTTTATGATTGGTCTATATGAATTATGTGGGTACGGACCACTAGACAATATTTCACATCAAATCTATAGATTAAGCTCTAGGTCTTCTCCTATGTAACTCTATGTGAAACAAGTGACCACTGGTGCGGGGTCATTTATCACCGTAAGGCTATGATTTGAACAACTGGTAATGAACCATTATAGCTACATACCAAAGATCTAAGCTCTAGGCCTTCTGGATTTATAGAAGAATATTTTTATTGATTTTCCTATTTAAATCTATGTAAAACAAGTGACCCCTGGTGCGGGGGCATTTATCACCATAGGGCTATGATTTGAACAACCTTGGTAATGAACCATTAGATGATGCTACATACCAAATATCTAAGCTCTGGGCCTCATGGATTCACAGAAGAAGATTTTTTAAGATTTTCCTATATAACTCTATGTAAAACAAGAGACCCCTGGTGCGGGGGCATTTATCACCGTAGGGCTATGATTTGAACAATCTTGGTAATGAACCATTAGATGATGCTACATACCAAATATCTAAGCTCTGGGCCTTATGGATTCACAGAAGAAGATTTTTTAAGATTTTCCTATATAACTCTATGTAAAACAAGTGACCCCTGTGCGGGGGCATTTATCACCATAGGGCTATGATTTGACAATCTTGGTAATGCCATAGATGATGCTACATACCAAATATCTAAGCTCTAGGCCTTATGGATTTATAGAAGAAGATTTTTAAAGATTTTCCTATATAACTCTATGTAAAACAAGTGACCCCTGGTGCGGGGGCATTTATCACCATAGGGCTATGATTTGTACAATCTTGGTAATGGCCCATAAGATGATGCTACATACCAAATATCTAAGCTCTAGGCCTTGCAGTTTTGCAGCAGAAGATTTTCAAAGTTTGAGTTTTTAAAATCTATTTTTAGCTCCTGTGACCTACTTTTTCAACCAATCTGAATAATTTGTACAACTTTGATAGAGGGCATCATAAGGATGATTCCTGTGAAGTTTGGTCAAAATCCCTTCAGCGGTTCAGGAGGAGATGTTCTTTAAAGCAAATTGTTGACGACGGACGGACGCACGCACGCACGGACGACGGACGACGGACAAAAGGTGATCACAATAGCTCACCTTGAGCACTTCGTGCTCAGGTGAGCTAAAAAAACCAGGGCTGATGTAACATGTTCATGTCATATATCTATATAAAAATGTTTAAATAATGAACATGGAATATTTCCATCTACTTTCGTTATCTCTTCTGACAAGCCCAGAGAATTGTAACCATTTATTACATTACCATCTATAAATTAAAATGTCACAATCTCATGTTGTAGGATATATATATATATATATATATAGGACAAACTTAATTTCATGCTACTTTCGTTTTCACCTACCTATGATTCATGATGACACAGGTGCTACAAAGTATCTCATCGTGGTTCTTACACCACAGTTCCACCACTTTCTGTCCGTGATGTCGGCATTTTTCCGTCGGCATGACAACCCCACTTCCGGCAGCCGACGGTTCCACCAAGGTATGATCCTCCATGTAATCGTTGTGCTGCTCCAAACAGGAAGTACACAGGTCCTTTTTACATTCCTGGCAGTGTTTCACAGCCTCCCTGACCCCCCGGTTCTTCTTACGACACACCGAGCAGGTGAAGTCAAATGTTTCCTCGAAGACTTCATTTTGGTCGACACCCCTGTCGCCATATTGCTTTTTAATCAACATTGACCTAGTTACCAGTGTATATATTTTCCGAAAATGTGTGTGTGTGTGTGTGTGTGTGAACAAAGAAAGGCCAATAACTAGGAAATGTCTCTAGTGTAATTGTCGCTAAAGTTATTTTCTCTTACCTAAAAGTGTACCGTCGCTGCGTCAATGTAGAGGGGCAGCGGATAAAACCACCGACCTTCTGTAAGCCAGCTGGAAGGCTTACTTACGTGGAAATCCGAATGACCGTGTCGGGATTCGAATCCAAAGCGTTTAGGGACTGAGTAGTGAGTAATGGTAATTTACCGACTTAACTTTAAAATATTCCATAAAACTTTTTTTAAATGTCCTCAGTGACAAATATCCATAACATTTTTGGGTAGGTCTATTAGCATTTATTTTTTATGTTAAAAAAAAAAGTCCTATCTATTTGAAATACGTCGAAGATTTACCCAACACCCCTATCTAATTAAACGTGTTTTAAAAGACATAAAGATGTATTTAATGAGATGGTTTTGATGGTTCATTTCAGTGTTTTGATACAACATTAATTGACATATTACAGCTAAATGTCGATCTAGTATATTAATTAGTAATTTATTTTTATTCGACCCCCACCATTGTTTTAATTTAGCCCCATGTTATTATCCGCTAACCGTTATATACAAAAGCGCTGTTTACAAAAACATGTCATGTATGATGTAAATATTATTATAAATGATTTAAAATGATACAAATATATAAGCTTTGAAATATTTGACATTACAAATGTATATTGATTCACACAATTTATACCTATGCGCATTGTTATAAGATGTGACAGATTGCCCTCCCCGACCCCTGTTTATACTTAAAAACGTTTCAGCGGGTTACAGCTGATTTTGATAAAATAATTTTCTTTTTGAATTTCTCATCATTTTAAGTAGAATGATTGGAGAAAGCCAAACTTTAAATATTCGTGTATTAAGAATATCATTTTAAGTATATTGGCCAAATTTTGAAGGTACAAAAAGTCACATTTTAGTATTTTTATTCAAATTTGGCTAAAATTTCAATAAAAAGCAGTTTTAGTTAAAAATCAAAACTGGTGAGGTATTATTTTCAGAAACATTTATATCAGAGGACTGACTCTGAAAAAATAAAGGAAATCTGTCCGTTGAAAATATTTTATTTAGAAAAATATATATAAAAATTCACAGTTTTTTGATAGTTTTTGTATACATTTTGGTCTGGGCACAAATGAGATTTTATGCCCTTTTTGTATTTTCAATGCATATTTGACAGTATTTTTATCTGTACCTTATAGAATACATTATAAATTACAAATGGTGATAAAAATATTTTAAAAATATCATTTTATATGCTTTTACAGTATTTAGAAACGAAATCTTTCTTAGTTTAATATTTTTTTCAACAAACTTTAGCAAATAGTGTTATAAGCTTAATCTCTAAAACAAGCATGGTGACCCCTTATTTTTAATTAATATATCTTTTAGTTAAAGTCTAAAGTACTTATATGCAATTTTTAAGAAAAATCTGTCCGTTAGAAAAACCCCGCACAAACGCCTTTAATAGCTCGGAGAATAAACTGTTATCACAACAAAAAACAACAACAAAACTTTTAACAATTAAAAGGCATAAACTACAACTAGCAAATTAGTCAATAAAGCCTGGAGATGCTTTTGTTTATATGGACCTATTAAAACGCTGGTTAAGTAATACATAGGTGTCTTCCATATAAGAAAAGAGTCCATTACTTTTCTTGATAAACTTTATAACGGTCATTATATAGAATTCCAAATGGATTATTAAAAACAACAACAACGATAGTGTTGTATTCGGTGTATTGTCGTTCTGGAAATAATTGCTTATTATATTTGTTCCCCTTTGGGAGTGACTCCCCGCCAAGGGTATAGTTCAGTCATTTTTATGCCTTTGTATACATCAGGCAGATATGGTGCTGTCTACCTGCGATATCATGTCGTACATGTAATGTACAAATCTGCATATATTAAACCACTAGGTACGGACCATAGAAATTCATATATATACAGCATAATATTGCTAAATGGTTCGGCCAGAACTGTAGTCCTTTTGGATTAAAGATTAAGATGTCAGACGAATGTTGCAAAATGAATTATACATATCGAATGATCCTCAAATTCTGAGCGTGGTTGTGGAATTCAAATTCTTAAATAAAATAAAGAAGACGAGAGTTACAAATAAAAGACCCCTGAGTAGTTGACCTCTAACTTTGTAATTCAGTTTTCTCGATATTAGCTCAAAATAAAATAAAAATGAAAAAATAAAACAGCTTATATGATACGATTTATACACGTATTGAGTTTACCGTCGCTTCGACAGTATTTCAGTCATATAGCGACGTCCAGCTAATTACAGGTGGAAGAAGACCGCTAATGCACGGAGGCATCCGGGTAGAACCATTGACCTACCTCAAGCCAGCTGGAAGGCTTCCTCACATGAAAATCCGAATGACCCTGCCGGGATTCGAACCCACGCGGTACATATACATTTGACACGCGTTGTGCACTTTAAAGGTTTTTAGTACTGAAACTTTAAGCCCCGCCTTTTCCATTGATTACAAGGTCACCTGCTCATAAACAGAAGCACAAACATAACCATTATTATTTTGTGTAAACCAGGTCAGCCAGTGACCACTTTTTCATTCCAGAGTTGCTATTTGATAGCAAATAAGACAATCTGAGTACATCTGTAAACGATGCAAAAGTTCAATAAGGTGAAATACAGGTACACTGGCCGGGTGCCGGTAACTTTATACTACCATTGTAAATGTGTTTATACATACCCATGCAACTAATTAAATAAATTATTGATTAACCTTCTTTCATACATGTGTATAACAGTTGAACAAATGTGGAGGGGTCAGAACTTTATTAACGTTTTATTAGAGTAGAATCTATCATAATTTATTCATTGCAAATTTATTTATTACAAAAGAATAAAACAACAACAACAAAAACAAAAACAGAAAAAAAGAAAGAAAGAAGAAAGAAAAAAAAAGAAGAAATATGGGAATTGATAGTACTTCTTTCTCTAGTATACACTTTATCTTACAAACCATATATCAGAAGTGCCTAGATATCCATACCATGCAGAGTGTAACATTAATTGGCCGATATATACACATGTAAACAAATAAATAAGTGAAACAAGTGTCCAAACTCATATTTACAGAATAAAGAAAGAAAAGAAGTCAGATTTGTCAAATTATGAAAAACATGTGTCTTCATTTATTCCAAATTACGGAGAAAAGCCACAGCAAGTATAACATGAAGAAAATATAGAGTTTTATTGACATCTGACAAAAATCGTTTAAATTTTTATTCTATATAATGTAAAGGATAAAAATTACAGCATCTTACCGATGTGAGTTAAAATCATTCTAGGGGCGATGTGTGTATGCTTCAGTACTATTTATGTCAGAGTGCACAGTTAAATAACATTTATTAATTCTGTTTACAACAATAAAATCTGTTAAATGAAATGAGTATAAAAATAATGAATTCCTTATTCATAGAAGATAACTCGCATAAGTTTAAAAGTAATGTAAATAAAACATCTTTACACAAGGCCTTCCATATCATATTATATAGAGAGAGTCGAAGTAATACATTGTTCGTATATTTACTCACGTTATGCGCTGGTGAAAATTTTGTAATTGTAACACCTCTCGGTGAGATATATTCCATATCCACTCAAAAAAAACAATTTTTTTTATTTTATGCTAACTGCTGCTACATACCCTTATTATAAAAAAAAAAAGTAGTTCCGGCAGGTCTATATCAATCACACTGTAGGATATGGATTTTATCTGATAGAACACAGTGTTTCATCAGTTAGCATAAAATAAATTAGGTATACATTACAGATAGCCATACGCCTATCTGAAACATGGGCACTCGTGCTCCTAGGCTTTGTATCGTGAATAGTTATGTGTCTTTGTCTTATGTAATTTACCATTTCTTCAAATCTTTTAGTTCTCCAAGACACGTTTATGGCTGGTTGATTAAATATGATTTACATGTATTATATTGAATGAGAAAACAACAATCACTTCAAACGCTTAAAGTAAACTGATGTTTGTATGCTAGCGTAAACCTATCCAGCTAATGTAAAAAAATTGTTATTTTGAGGTTACCCTCCCTATCCCCACAAATTTCCCATACACATTTTGTTTTACTACTCATAAAAAAATGGTATTTTTAAACTGTTTGCGAGGAATACAATACTCATTTTCTGTTTCATTAAAAACCTACAGCATGGTCAAAACCTGTAAATATTCTATGGTATTCTTTTTACCAAGTAAATGATGATTTGGCCATGCTGCTTTCATTTTTTAACACGTCGGAGAACACTTTCTTGAAAAAAGTCTTTACCTATCCACTGAAAAAGTGCTGAACGCAGAAACTGCAAACAAATATTTTAAGGATGGCTTCAACATTCATCAATTATCGTGCACAATATTTTGTAAATCATAATATTTTGTCTTTAGTAAAATCAAATTTTAACTTTATATGAGGTCAGCCAGCAGTATCTTATCATTCGAATTGATTGTTACGATCAGTTTCTGGTTGTTTGGAACAAAACACACCGACTTTGGATATTTGATACCTTCTGCCTGGGTCAGAACCACTCCCATCTCCTCACCATCTGACCCTACCTGGACAACATTGTCGGAATCATAGCCACAAAGGAATGTTCCCCCATGTCCATCTGTACAACACTCCACGCATCTTTTACCTGTGTACCCTTGTACCTGTACAGTTCTGTCCCATTCTTGTTTGTACAGATGAGTCCACGGGCCATATCCACTATGTAGATCCTGTCTCCATTAATGCAATATGTCTGGTGCGGGTGAACATCGCCTCACCAGATGGGGTCTAGTTAATCTTCCGCAGTAGTGTTCCTGATAGGTTATATACAAACACATTCTTACCCTCATCAGAAACGAACAGTTCTCCGTCACTGTAACCTACACCGCGACAAGAATGACCCACAAAAATACTCTTTGACAGAGTCATTGGGTTATTTATGGACACAAACTGTACCTTTTTACTACGTCACAGACCCACGGCCACTTCCTGTGGTCCAACACAGCACACAGCCCTTGGTTCGCCAGGCAGATCACAGTAGTCTGTAACGGTATAGGTGGAACCGTCTAGCAGCTTCAGATTTTTGTTGCCAAAATCGGTCAAAAGAATGGAGCAATCAGGCAAAAGACATACGTCGGTGATGTCACATATTAACTGGTCCTTAGAAACTTTAACATTGACCCTTCTCGTGCCTGTTACCTTATACAAGTGATGTTGTTTTTTAAACGATCCAAGTGACTTAAATGTTGACAAACATTTCTCTATATCAAGATTAAGTTCGCACTCTTCGTCTGATCTTATCTGAACGTCTCTTTTACTAGCGAATTCCTTTGCAACTTTTATTAATTTCTGTCCTTTCTTCATGGAGACAAACACTGGGGCTTGTTGTCAGATGTAAGATCAAGTTCCTGGATGCAACTAGTGGCGTCGCTTTCCTGCTGATCACAACAATCCTGTACTTCGCTCATTTTGCTTTTCCTTTCATTGTACCAAACATTGATCTCTTCAACCGCTGCCTTTCCAAGAGATTCAACAATGCTCATTAACTTTTTCCTGTGCTGTTCCACCATTTCCAGATATTTATTCTTTTCATTCAGCAGTCCTTCCTCAGCCAGACCTCGTTCATCTTTCAGTGTCGCCAGTTGCTCTCTTGTACTCTTCAGAGCCTTTATAGTCTCTTGTAGTTCAGTGTCCTGTAATAGGTCGTCGATATTGCCAGAGATGAACTTGACCCTTCACAGGATCTGAAATGAGAAAATCGTGCACCTCATTTTTTTCACTTAGAACCATAACAGAATATAAAGCATTCAAAGATTATCTTATTTGTCAAGTTAGTATGGTTCAGTCTTTAGAATTAAGTAACTATGAACTGAAAGTAGTTCAATTTTTATTTAAAAAGAATAATTGAATATGACATACTGCACTCATTATTTTTCTTTTAATTTTCAAAACTCTTTGGAAATACATAAAGGTTCATCTTTACAACAGGTATCATTTTTTTTTTAATTTATCTTTTTAAGGAACAAGTGACTTAACTTGAAAAATTATCCAGAGTTGATGTAACATTTTTCCATAATCATAAATCTTTTTACAAATAATTTTGAGACATTCATTCTTTGGGAGAATTTCATCGTAAAGGCATTTGATAAGCAATGAATGTGGCACCCTGCTGGGTACTTCACGGTCTTATCTGGCTGGACCCAGCAGGAGGCTGAAATGGCCTTAGGGATTGGATGGGAAGGGTCCCAGATATCAGTCACAATCAGTACCTGTTCTATATCTGTTTTAAAAAAATTGTAATAAACACATTGAATGTAACTAAATTCTACAGAATTCGATTATGTGAAATAAGCGTAATTAAGACCAGCTGATTTGTGACAAATAATAAATTTATTGTTCACATATCTTAACATTATAAGATGAGACATTGGTAACCTTTACTGATGTTCAGTCATTCAAATTAAATTGTCATAATAAGAATTCAGTAAAATATTGAACTTACAATGATTATGTTTTGTTATTATGCATGTCAACAAAAAGTTTATGAAAACAAACAGTCAAACTAATTATTAGTAGTGCCTTAACATAATTAATGATAGAAGAGACTTTTCTATGATCAGCATCTTTTAATTATTTATAATTAATGGATAAGATATAAATAAGTAACAATGCAAAATGATGCAATTTGCTGTGATGATTAATTTCTTCATGGGCGATTTAAATTGCTATCCATGGAAATACTGGCAATGTGCCAATGTTCACCAATTTTGCTATGCTATATTCATAAGAATTGAAATATCACAAATTGATGGCATATTACATACGTTTCTACTGTACAAAATGAATTCCATTCTACTTTCGTTTTCACCTACCTATGATTCATGATGACACAGGTGCTACAAAGTATCTCATCGTGGTTCTTACACCACAGTTCCACCACTTTCTGTCCGTGATGTCGGCATTTTTCCGTCGGCATGACAACCCCACTTCCGGCAGCCGACGGTTCCACCAAGGTATGATCCTCCATGTAATCGTTGTGCTGCTCCAAACAGGAAGTACACAGATCTTTGTGACATTCCTGACAATGTTTCACAGCCTCCCTGACCCCCCGGTTCTTCTTACGACACACCGAGCAGGTGTAGTCAAATGTTTCCTCCGAAGACTTCATTTTGGTCGACACCCCTGTCGCCATATTGCTATTAATACCTGATATGATATCAATAACTGACCTAGTTACATTATTTTTCTAAGTGTGAGCTAAAGGCCAATAACAAGTATATATTCCCAGTCGAGTTACCGCAGCAGTTATTTCTCTTACCTCCAGTTGTCGTGTAGTGTACATAGCGATATTAACTATTCGGGTTTACCGTTTGCCAGCTAGAAGCCCTCCTCTTATCAAGACTTCGACTGATGTTAATATTACCAAGTGGAGGTATTTTTGTATACAAACATATAAGAAACTGCAGTAGATCTACATTTTGATGTATGTATGTATGTATGTATGTATGTCTTATCAGCACGTACAGACGCCTCTTCCACCAACAATTTACTTAGCGCCAAGTAGGCATAAAGTGGCTTTTTTTCATGTTGTTGTTTCTCTGATAAAAATATCTAAGTATTTCATTTAATAACAAATATTGTTAGAGCTCTATTACAGTAACAATATATGTCAGCAAGCATTACATATATAAGGGTAGATCCATGTATTTGGGCCCGTTGACAGGATAATGTGACTCGGTGTGGTAGCCAATCACGTCACATGTCAATTGCAGTGTGGCAGCACTATATTTGTCTCAAGTAGACATAGTCCCCAAATGACCGAAATACTGTCGGTGGAAGGTTAAACCCAACAAACAAACAAACAAACAAACATTCACAGGAAATGTCTACAACGCGGACGCCTTACGCGGACAATATATACAAAGAAGGAAAACGCGGATAATATGTAACATATAGGGAAAAAGCGGACGATATGTATCATATAGAGAAAAAGCAGACGCTGTAGTTTTTATCATCTTTTTGTTATCATTATTGTCATTTTGAAGTATTTATGTAGTTACTCAACTAGAACATTTGAAGATAAAATGTTGTTGGTTGTAAGAAATTCAAGAATGGTGAAGATGGAATGTGTATGCTCCTACCTTAATTATTCATGTAAAATAGGAATGGTGGATTGCGGTTTTAACTAATCTAAGAATTTGAATATTGCTATTAAAGCGCTAAATAACGTTTGTGGAATTCGTGGCTGATTTATAAAATCTTAGTCTTGTACATCAACATCTATATATGTGATTCGTTGACGTGTCAATATTGAAGATGACTTATCTGTGTGTGGAGAATAATAACACGGAAAATGAAAATGTTAGAAAACAAATCAACGGCTTAGAAAAAATATCAACAGTAACATGCGTATAAATGTGGTAGAAAAGAGAGGTGGTCATTCACAGGCGCAAATGAAATCGACCGTTGTGTTGCATCTCTCATACAGATTGTAGAAAATGGTCATTTTTCGTAAACACCATCAGAGACTGGAACAAATTGCCGCCGGATATAGCCTCATCTGAGTCGCTCGAGATATTCAAACTCGAGTGTCATCATTCACATACTAAATCACTAACCATTGTTTTTATCCTGTTTTAACCATGTGCGTTCCTTGCCAATATTTTGAATGTGGGCAGTAAACGGAAGAAGAAGAAGAAGAAGAAGAAGAAGATACAATTCCTCGTGATTTCGGTAGTTAATTTCCTTTCAGGTAATTTCTCGTGTAATCGATAAATGGCTGTTAGTTAAGATTTAAAGCTATCAAAATGGTTGCAATATTTACTAAAACAATGTCAACCTTATCCTATGACTTCATTTCTCGATTTCCACAAGACTATTTGACGCTGTTCCTTGAGAAACTTGGGAATGATACAGGAGTTGTGTTCTGCAAAGAGGACGAAACACAGGGATACTCTGTAGTTGGACAGTGGCGTCAGCTGACGAAGGCTCATCAGTCATTGACGCAACTTTTGGCAGATAAATGTTTAAAAAAGGATGCGAGATCACAAGACACACTCGACACTAATGGGATATCTCCTCAAAATGTTCAGATCAATTCTCATTATTTAAGTTACCATCTTGATAGTGTTAGTGTGAAACACCCAAAGAGCCTGCCCACATTAACATTGCATGAATTACCAAACCATCCATTACTAAAGACGGATTTTAAAAAATCACAAAATGTTGAAACTGTTAATATGCCTCAAGCCAAAATGTGTTTCCATAAGGATATAAATGAACGAAACACTGACGTGAACTGTATTGCCAAAAGTAAAACCACTGTCACCAGCAAGAAAGAACATTCAAGCTTTACTAAGACTGTCAATCAAATGAAAAAACAATTATTGAAATGCAGTCATGATTATATATCAGGAAATGAGACAGACAACAAAAATAACACTCCTCTGCCAATACAATATTCACAGAGGAAAGGAAATGTCATTTGTGGGAAGTCTGCCAAATGCATGCACAACTCTGCCATTCCCGAGATAAGATGTGAAGTAATGTTGAATCAGTCTTGATACCACATGATACTGAAAATGTTAAAATCGGAATGATCCAGGAGAGAGAGATTGGTTCGATCTACCAGTACGGAGAAAAAATCAAAGAAATGACAGTCAGTGATACACATCTTGAACCATCAAACGCTAAGCATTTGAACTTAAATGACTGTTGTGAATTTGAAGCTCATTCAGAAACTCACAATCTAGCTGCAGCAACATTTAGAAACAGTGAAAGTCAAGGCCAAGACTTTGATTCAAAGACAGGTTTAAGTATAGGATGTTATCCTGGAGTTAAGACAAAATCAGATTATCCAAACACTTTGCAGTTATCGTTTGGCACACAAGCGGCAGAGATAATGTCCAAAGCTAAACTTCCACAAACTGAGCAAATTTTTGAAAATGGAGAGCCAGACACTAGTTACAATGTTGGTCCTCTGAAAAATAATTTAGAAGATAGAGTGAAACATAAAAGAACAAAATTGGACAAAGCCATCATGTACTATTGTGATATTTGTTGTGATCTCTATAGCACCAAAAATGATTTTGATGAACACATTCAGACTCATAAAAGAGAATCTAATGAACCTATTATTGCATGCCATTTGTGTGATCAGCCATTCAAAACAAAGGGTTTACTAAATGAGCACTATGATGTTAGACATTTAGGGGTACAGGGAGTCTACAATTGCACAGAATGTGGATGTAGTTTTTCTGATGAAGCATTATATATAATGCATACCAAGACCCATGAAGGTAGGTTTCATTGCAAAACTTGCAGAAAGACTTTTTTTATGAATAATCCATATGACACAGATCTATGTGCTGTTATGAACATAATAAAGGCCAGTGAACATTTATATTTTTTAAGTAAAATTTAAAGTTTCTTTCAATTTTGTTAATTAAAGAGTTTTCCTTCTATCAATTTTGTTATTAAAGAGTTTTCCTTCTATCAATTTTGTTATTAAAGAGTTTTCCTTCTTTCAATTTTGTTATTAAAGAGTTTTCCTTCTTTTAATTAAGTGTAACATTTATCTTTTTTTTTTATTACAAAACAATAACCATCCATTATTTAGATTTTCATTAACCTTTTCCATGCTATATTTCTTAATTGAACTTTTCAATTTAGATTGTGCCATTAGTTGTTTATAGGGGTTTTTGCTGAAAAAAATATTTATTTAGTAGCAAAGAGGGCAGACCATGATGATAGATGACTGCATGAATGAGATTGAGTTGTGTGCCCTTTAAAGGCATATTTTATGTGAAATGATCATTTCAGCATAATTACGTTTGAAAAACTTCATGTACTGAAAACATATTTGATATGCAAGAATGTAATACCAAAATACAGGCCAAGTTCAATTTTGGTTACAATCCACTGATTCTTACGGAGTTATGTGCCCTTTAAAGGTAAATTTTATGTGACATGACCTTTTTTGTGCAATAACTATTGAAAGACTTCATGGATTGAATTCCTATTTGGTATGAAAGTACATGTCATGATGTATATAATATCAAAATACAGATCAAGTTTGATTTTAATTACAATCCACCAATTTGTTATAGGATAATGTGCCCTTTATAGGCAGATTTTATGTGAAATGACTTTCAGAACTGTAACTTTATATAATATCAAAATATAGGTTAAGTTTGATTGTGTTTACATTCCACTGCGATTTATGAAAGAGTTCATTGTTAAGTTCATTTTTATACGTCCGAAGGGTTGTATTATGTTATACCCTCAGTTGTCTGTCTGTATGCGCAGCCATCCAAGCAGCCAGATTGGAGTAAAGGGGCCATCTAACAGTAAACAAAACATAAGAGAACACTAGAATTCATTCCGTAACAACAGAATAAGGGGCCATGGCCCCTTAAAAAACAAAGAAAAGAACAAAAGAATGAAATGATGTTGTTTTTTTTTGTCACAGATAACTGTGTGAAACTGACTACAATGTTGTATAAGAAAACAGAGAAGTCATACATTGTTAGTTTTTCAATTGCATGTAAGTAAATAAGGTAAATATATCAGTCTTAAAGGACTTGCTCCTTTGATTTGCTTTCAGTAAAGTCACTAAAGTCAGTATATAATATTTTCTGCATCTTGTCATAAGATGATATTGTGTGAATCGCTGCTTTAAAAGTTAAAGATATAGAAGTTAAAGAAATAGACCATATAGAAATCATTTTCAGATGGATCAAGGAACACACAGCTGCCATCTGATAAGATAACTGAAAAGAAACATGAAATAGAAGAAAACCTAAGTCTGGAAAATACAGGTAATTAACAAAATTCTGTCAATACATGTATTTTATTATACCAATTAAAGGTTGCCAAAGGGCATAATAGGATTGTATGTTTCCATGTGGATGTTAGAGGGATATCCCTTTACCTGACTTAAAGTTTAACCCATTTGATGTCCCATTATCTCATGCGCAGATCCAGAGGGGGGTTATGGGGTAATGATTCCCCACTCCCCCTTGGATTTGGGTATTATATAAAGAGTAAAGAAGAAAAGCCCACCACCACCACCAATGGGAAAAACAATGGACTCCCCCTGTTAAACTGATGGACCCTGGAAAGTCTGAAAAGAAGAAGAAGGTAAAGAAGAAGTTGCAGAAAACCACTTCCCACTCACTGTAGAAATTTTCTTAGAATGGCCTCAGAAGTCACAGACACCCCACCTTTTTCCCGTATGACAATTGGCTTGAGACACTAGGGCTGATCAGGTTTTATACTGTTTGCTACTTCTGAGTACCTTAAACATTAAAGGTACTAAAGCCTGTTCAGAGTAAAAATTCAATGTGGTTTTACTTTTGTATAGTTTGAAATGGTATGTTGTAAAAGGCTCTGAAATAGTACTAAAACCCTAGTAAATGCATATACAAATGTTAGGATGGCCATGTGTCCAGTTTCTGGCATGTAGCATCAACAATTTGTTAATGTGGGTAAATCATTAGGTCAAATCAGGGAACCTTGTGAACACCAGGGCCAATTTTAACCAATCTTCACAGATTGGTCAAACTATTTGTCTGCATGTAAGCTTTGATAAGTTCAAAACTGGGTCTCTTTGGGGTGAAAAAGTAGGTCATTAGGTCAAATCTTAGGGAAACCTTGTGAACACTCAAGGGACCACATTTTAAGCCTAATCTTCACAGAACTTGGTCAGAATGTTTGTATGCAAAAAAACTTTGATGAATTCTGAAATGGGTCATGTGTTCTCATAAAGTAGGTCACTGGTTCAAATCCTTGAAAAACAGTGTGAACACTCCACAGACCACATTTTTGGCCCTTAAGGCTAGGGTCCTTAGGTGAGTGACCTAGGGCCATCATAAACCTCTTGTTTATTTTTTGAGATACATGAAAAGATTTGTGATTGGTACTCTGATCTCTGAATTGTTTCAGATGAAGATGATTCCAACTCTGCCCCGTGGTTAATTGATGGTATGATCCAGGTTAAAGAGAGACCTTTGGAGGAGACCGACCAAGATCCGGATAGCCTTGGTAACTCCCTACATTAGTCTAGAACAGACTTTTTGAAAGTTTTTTATTCAACGAAAAATTCCATGCTTTAAATGGATGATGTCCAGTCAGGCATCAGTAGGTGTTGGGCACATGTGCTCAGGTTGAGCTATGGGATTGTTTAATGTCCTTTGTCCATCCGTCTGTCATCCACAATTACAGTAAACTCCGCTTATAACAATATTTACCGGACCTTGATTTTAATATTGTTACGTCCGAATATTGTTATAAGCGATATTGCTCAATATGAAGATAATGTCCGAGTACTATTTCTGTCTGAAAACATGGTTTCTATGCAAACCATAAAACTCTCTTTTGATATCATTGAAGAAAGAGTAATAAGCTGAGATGTACCTTTAATCATAATATCTCCATTCTTTTGCTGAATCATTTTACATCTGTTCATTTACATGTGATATCAAATTCATATCAAATTCATACTGTGCATGCACACGCTGCAAAGCAAAACCAGAAATGGTATAAAACAGTAACGAAATGTTTTTACTGATGTTTATTTTCTGAAATTTAATGTCCCTACCAAACACTTCAAGCAAATTAAAATGATGGAACATTTATTGTAAATGTATGTGTTTTAACTTGGGATAACAACAAAATGTTGGCATTTTCAGCCCATTACAATCATTGACTAAACATGGAGAAAGGAAAACCAAAACGTAATAATAGTATCTAAAATTTTATTAACGAATCAAACTGATATTTAACCATCTCTGCATCATTTAAGATGGTTGAGTGATCACCATTTTGCCGAGTAACAAATGAATAAGAAAATTGCACAAACCATTGTTACACTTACCTGGACTGATGTTAATTTTTGTACCTGTAGTCATGTTTTCGCACATCTACTCTAGGTGACATAATATCCTTACATCCAGTCACAATGACCACTGGGGACCAGATAATAGCATCGCTATATCCGAAATATCTTAACAAGCGATATCTAACAAGGATGGCTTTATGATATAATCTGCCGGGACCATTTAAGGTATATCTTAAATGTTACAGTGGAGTTTACTGTAGTTTGTTTACACTCTAGCATCTTATTTCTAAGCAATCATCCTCAAACTTTATGACAATGTTTATGACTATAATCTCTTGGTTAAATTTAATTATTGCTGATAACGGCCAATGAAGTCTCAGTTGAGTTCGATTATTGCTGATATTTGACTGATAGAGCTACAGATTAGGCCCTCGAAGTATCAGAACATTTCATATATTTGCAATTTTTACATGCTAACATCTTCATTTCTAAGCAGTGCAGGCATTGAATGCAATGTTTCTCAGGTGAGCAACTTAAGGGCCATCTTGGTCCTCTTGTTTTTAATCTGCTATAACAATGACCTTCATTGGATTACTTCAATTTTTGGAAAGTTTCTTAAGTGGATGAACCTTTATATTATGCAGTTGACCTCGTGACCTTGACCGTTGATCTAATTTTGGTGAAAAAGTGGCGTCTGGACAGGTTTACCTTTTGGTTAATCTGCTATAACTTTTGTGCTTCTTTGGATTGCTTAAATATTTGGACAGTTGCTTAAGTGGATGGACCTTCATAATGCAGTTGACCTTGACCTACTTTTGATGGAAAATCTAGTAGCAAAATGGTAGATTATGGTGTGTCTTGGGACAAATCGATGTTTTGGGGGGGGGGGGGGGAATTGGTCCCCTTCAGTGATAGCTTCAATTATACCCTTACTTTACTTTGTTAATTGGAGACTAGACAGGAATGAAGTATTTCATTCATACTTGCAGTAGATATTTAGATTTGAATATCTTTAACTCTGTCCATAACTATTAAGTACTGGTCCCAGTGGCGTGTGGTTAGAATGTCTGCCCCAGAATCAGTAGGTTGTGGGTTTGATCCGTGGCCGTACCAATCTGAAAATTTCTATAAATTCATGCCTTTCAGGCAAGGGGTTTGCTCTTCGCTTGGCATTTGAGGAAAGTTCTGGGGTGGGTTGGCCTGGTATCATGATAATGTGACTTACTGTGGTACCGTGCAAAAAAATTGTAATAAGCTATAGGAATTGTTTGTATTCTCATTTTGACGTTATAAATAGTATGCATAACATATGCATTTTCCCGCTTTTTAGCTCGACTATTCGAAAAATATGAGAGCTATTGTAGTCACCCTGGCGTCGGCGTTGGCGTTGCAGCTTTTGGTTAAAGTTTTGCGTGCAAGTTACTATCAACCCTATATCTCAATAACCATTTATGGTATTGACTTGAAAGTTTATAAATATGTTAAGGGGCATCAGACAACCAAGGTAGGTAACTCTTGACTGAATTTAATATGAATTATGGCCCCTTTTTAACTTAGAAATTTTGTTAAAGTTTTGCATGCAATAGAAAATTTGGTTAAAGTTTTGTGTGCAAGCTACTATCTAGTTTGTATCTCAATAACCATTCATGGTATTGACTTGAAAGTTTATGAATATGTTAAGGGGCATCATACAACCAAGGTAGATAACTCTTGATGGAATATATTACAAATTATGGCCCCTTTTTAACTTAGAAATTTTGGTTAAAGTTTTGCATGCAAGTTACTCTCATGCTTATATCTCAGTATTAAGCATGCGATTGATTTGAAACATCTTTAATATGTTTAGGGGTATCATACTTTCATGGTAGATAACTTTTGATGGAATATATTACAAGTTATGGCCCCTTTTTAACTTAGAAATTTTGGTTAAAGTTTTGCATGCAAGGTACTTTCATGCTAATATCTCAGTATCCAGGCATGGGATTGATTTGAAACATCTTTAATACGTTTAGGGGTATCATACTTTCATGGTAGATAACTTTTGATGGAATATATTACAAGTTATGGCCCCTTTTTTAACTTAGAAATTTTGGTTAAAGTTTTGCATGCAAGGTACTTTCATGCTTATATCTCAGATTCCAGGCATGGAATTGATTTGAAACATCTTTAATATGTTTAGGGGTATCATACTATAAAGGTAGATAAACTTAATGGAATAAATTTAAAATTAAGACCCCCTTTTAACTTAGAATTTTGGTTAAATTTTTGCATTCAAGCTACTATCCAGCTTATATCTCAGAAATTGATTGTGGAATTGACTAGAAAGTTAAGGTGTGTCTTCAGGGGCATCAGAAAACAGGAGGATAACTTTTGGACTGATGCAAATTATGGCCCTTTTCTAACTTGGATTTTTATACCCCCAAAACAAAGTTTGGGGGGGTATATAGGAGTCACCCGGTGATCGGTCGGTCGGTTGGTCAGTTGGTCGGTCGGTCCAGCGGTCCGTTGCATTTTCCTTGTCCGGAGCATAACTTGAAAACCACAAGTTGGAATTCAATACAACTTCATGCAATGATCAAGCACATGGAGAGGAAGTGCAGTGCACAAGAACCATAACTCCAACTTGACTTATTACAGAGTTATTGCCCTTTGTATTTTTTCCTTGTCCGGAGTATAACTTGTAAAGTACTGATTGGATTTCAAAACAATTTCATACAATGGTCAAGCACAATATGAGGAAGTGCAGTGCACAAGAACCATAACTCTATCTATAGGAATTACAGAGTTATTCCCTTTGTTACTTTTCCTTGTTTTTTTTAAACTGGTTGGATTTCAAAACAATTTCATACAATGGTCAACCACAATATGAGGAAGTGCAGTGCACAAGAACCATAACTCTATCTAGAGTAATTACAGAGTTATTTCCCTTTGTTACTTTTCCTTGTTTTTCTTGTCCTGAACATAACTCGAATATTATACATGGTATATACTTGAAATTTAAAATGTAAACAGATGGCGACTAGGAGAAGTGCAGTGTCCAAGAACTGTAACCTTATATTTTTAAACTACTGTGACAAACAACCATTATTGACTCTCTATCAACTTTAAATAAAAACTTTACTTACTTATTACTATCACAACCAATATACTATGTATACAGGTTCTTATCTATGCTCTGCCTGAAGTCTGGCTTCTCCTGCATTAAAGTATTTTGTGGGGGTATTAATCACCTTCAGTGATAGCTCTAGTTGGTTTAAGTTTTGCATGCCCAGTGTTATTGTGCTTATGTCTCAGTAACTTGGCATGGGATTGATTTTAGACATCATAAATATATTAAGGGGTATCAGACTATCAAGGTATATCATTTTTTACTATTACTATGAAGGGCAAGAATTGAAATAGATTTCATTTGATTTACCAACAAGCATTTTGAATAGTCGAGCGTGCTGTCCTCTGACAGCTCTTGTTGACGTTACGTTGTTCATGGTGACGTCATTTCGGTTGTTTATGTTTAAAATTTATTGTTATCCTGATGAAGGCGTTAGCTGAAATGTTGAAGTAATAACAATAATAATTTTTCCTACGTGTTGTCGTTGATTTTTAATCCCCCACCGCGAAGCGGGAGGGGGGTTATAGGAATGGCCTTCGTCTGTCTATCTGTCCGTCTGTCTGTACGTCCGTCTGTCCGTAACGTTTTCGTGTCCACTCCATATCTCCTATACCGCTTGAAGGATTTTCGTGAAACTTGCCTCAAATGTAAACCTAGTTGAGACAATGTGCAGAACACAGGTGGCAGTCATGTCGTCTCAAGGTCAAGGTCACACTTAAGGTTTATGTGTTTGAACCTTATATTTCCTTACAATTTCATGTCCGCTCCATATCTCCTATACCCCTTGAAGGATTTTAATGAAACTTGCCTCAAATATAGATATAATTGAGATGATGTGCAGAACTCGGGTTGTAGCCATATTGGCTCAAGGTCATGGTCACACTTGAAGCTCAAGTGTTTGAACCTTCAATTTTAATTTACAATTTTGTGTCAGCTCCATAACTCCTATACTCCTCAAAGGACACAGGTGACAGTCATGTTGGCTCAAGTTCAAGGTCACATTTGATGGTTCAGTGTTCATTCCTGGATATTTTGTTTCCATGCTATATTTTCTGAACAACGGAAAGTTTTTCATAAGTCAACTACATCAAAATGTTGGCAGAAGCAGGGCAATTTCCATTAGAGGAAAAACATGTCTCCTCTGTCAGCGGCGGGGGATACAGCTGTCCTTTGGACTGTCTTGTTTCACATTGTGTTACCATACCACATGTCTTTGTTGTTAAACATGTATTGCAGTGTGGCAGCACAACATTTGTCTTAAATAGACAAAGGCTTTCATTATTATTTTTTTGTTGGGGTATCGTATCTAATGTCATTATTATCTCTTTTTTTCCCACAATGTAGACTTTTTAAAAAAAAAATGGTGAAATATCTTAATCATCTTATAAAATGCGCATTAGAAAGAAAATCTTGTCTACTCATCTCTGCTTCATGTTGAATCCAGGGACACCTATGAAGCGATTTAAATCTGACGTTGTACAGTCCAAGGGATCAGAAGGAAACACTCTTCGACTACAGAACGACAGTAATACTAATCGACAAACCATGTGGGGAGTGAAACTGTTGAGAGGTAAGGTCATAACTACAGTTGAACCGGTATTAGAGGTCACCCATACTAAGTGGATACCAGTACAAAGTGGCAAACCTGCATTTAGAGGTCAATTTTAGTATTACCTAACTAGCATTTTGTTATATATTTAAACTTCATTTAGCCGTCACCTCTATTAAGCAGCCTTTTCCTCTTGTTCCCTTGACTAACTGCTTAAGACAGGTTTGACTGTATTTACAATATTTGATGAGGAAAACATCATAACTTGAGTGCAGCTTTTTAGAATCTGTCAAAGAATGACAAAGTTTATGAAGAAAACTAAATGATGATTTCATTTTTTAAACCTTTTTTTAGCTGTTTTGTGAGATTTAACTGCGTTGATCTCGTGAACAGATTAAATCAAGTTCATACACACAACAAGTAAAGCTGTATCATACTTCAGGACCTTTCTGATGGTATCAAGAGTTTTAAAAGTGGACATCATATAAGAAAGTTACATGAAAGAGAAATTTTTCCATGCACGTTTGCAGTCGTTCTCACACATTTAATAAACCGCCTTTTACTAGATAACTATTAATTTTTGTATGTAATTGTTTAGGATTCATCAAAGGATGACAAAGTAAATATGAGGAGAAAACAAAATGATATTATGTGATTTTTGCTGATTTTTTTCTTCTAGAGATTTGACTGTCTATCACTCAAAATTCCTTACAAGGTCATTTTTGTGGCATTTTCAACTTTATAAATCTAATGATTTTTACCACTGTGGCCAGCCAAAATCTGCAAACTTAAAAGTAAATTCTTATTATGAAAATAATCTGGTTGACAGGTAACTTCAGTCAATATTTTTTTTTTGAAATTTTTTAATTTTTTAACTACATGTACACATTTATTTAAATGCATTTTTAGCTCACATGAGCACAACATGCTCAAGGTGAGCTTTTCTGATCGCCTTTTGTCCGGCGTCCGTCGTCCGTCGTCCGTGCGTGCGTGCGTGCGTCCGGCGTCAACAATTGCTTCAAACAACATCTCCTCCTAAACGGCTTGGCCAATTTGAAAAATATTTTGCAGGAATGTTCCTTGGATGAAGCTCTACTAAAGTTGTATAAATGGTTCTGGTCCATCGCATAATTAGGTCACAGGAGCTAAAAATAGATTTTAAAAATGAAAATTTAAAAAATCTTCTTCTCTGAAACCACAAGGCCTAGCCTTTTGATTTTTGGTATGTAGCATGATCTTATGACTCTCTACCAGGATTGTACAAATTATGACCCTGGGGTCAAAATTGGCCCCGCCCCAGGGGTCACTTGATTTCACATAGGCTAATATAGGAAAAACTTGAAAAAATCTTCCAAACCAAGGCCAACCTTTTGATTTTTGGTATGTAGCATCATCTTATGGGCCACTACCAAGATTGTACAAATCATAGCCCTATGGTGATAAATGACCCCGCACCAGGGGTCACTTGTTTTACATAGAGTTATATAGAAAAATCTTAAAAAATCTTCTTCTATGAATCCATAAGGCCTAGAGCTTAGATATTTGGTATGAAGCATCATCTTATGGGCCACTACCAAGATTGTACAAATCATAGCCCTATGGTGATAAATGACCCCGCACCAGGGGTCACTTGTTTTACATAGAGTTATATAGGAAAATCTTAAAAAATCTTCTACTGTAAATCCATAAGGCCCAGAGCTTAGATATTTGGTATGTAGCATCATCTTATGGGCCACTACCAAGATTGTACAAATCATAGCCCTATGGTGATAAATGACCCCGCACCAGGGGTCACTTGTTTTACATAGAGTTATATAGGAAAATCTTAAAAAATCTTCTACTGTAAATCCATAAGGCCCAGAGCTTAGATATTTGGTATGTAGCATCATCTAATGGTTCATTACCAAGATTGTTCAAATCATAGCCCTATGGTGATAAATGCCCCCGCACCAGGGTCACTTGTTTTACATAGAGTTATATAGGAAAATCTTAAAAAATCTTCTTCTGTAAATCCATAAGGCCCAGAGCTTAGATATTTGGTATGTAGCATCATCTAATGGTTCATTACCAAGATTGTTCAAATCATAGCCCTATGGTGATAAAGGCCCCCGCACCAGGGGTCACTTGTTTTACATAGAGTTATATAGGAAAATCTTAAAAAATCTTCTTCTGTAAATCCATAAGGCCCAGAGCTTAGATATTTGGTATGTAGCATCATCTAATGGTTCATTACCAAGATTGTTCAAATCATAGCCTTACGGTGATAAATGACCCCGCACCAGTGGTCACTTGTTTCACATAGAGTTACATAGGAAAAGACCTAGAGCTTAATCTATAGATTTGATGTGAAATATTGTCTAGTGGTCCGTACCCACATAATTCATATAGACCAATCATAAAAAAAATATTTTGCAATATTACTAGTTTGAGAGATTATGACTAGATAATGGTTAAAATTTGGCCCTTGATTGAATCACTTTTTACTTTAAATTACATACTTGATATATGTTTTATTAGCTCACATGAGCACAACGTGCTCAAGGTGAGCTTTTCTGATCGCCTTTTGTCCGTCGTCCGTCGTCCGTGCGTGCGTGCGTCCGGCGTCAACAATTGCTTCAAACAACATCTCCTCCTAAACGGCTTGGCCAATTTGAAAAATATTTTGCAGGAATGTTCCTTGGATGAAGCTCTACTAAAGTTGTATAAATGATTCTGGTCCATCGCATAATTAGGTCACAGGAGCTAAAAATAGATTTTAAAAATGAAAATTTAAAAAATCTTCTTCTCTGAAACCACAAGGCCTAGCCTTTTGATTTTTGGTATGTAGCATGATCTTATGACTCTCTACCAGGATTGTACAAATTATGACCCTGGGGTCAAAATTGGCCCCGCCCCAGGGGTCACTTGATTTCACATAGGCTAATATAGGAAAAACTTGAAAAAATCTTCTTCTCCGAAACCACAAGGCCTAACCTTTTGATTTTTGGTATGTAGCATCATCTTATGGGCCACTACCAAGATTGTACAAATCATAGCCCTATGGTGATAAATGACCCCGCACCAGGGGTCACTTGTTTTACATAGAGTTATATAGGAAAATCTTAAAAAATCTTCTTCCATGAATGCATAAGGCCTAGAGCTTAGATATTTGGTATGTAGCATCATCTTATGGGCCACTACCAAGATTGTACAAATCATAGCCCAATGGTGATAAATGACCCCACACCTGGGGTCACTTGTTTTACATAGAGTTAAATAGGAAAATCTTAAAAAAATCTTCTTCTATGAATCAATAAGGCCTAGAGCTAAGATTTTTGGTATGTAGTAGCATCTAATGGTTCATTACAAAGATTTTCAAAGTCTTGGCCCTACGGTGATAAATGACCCTGCGCCCAAGTCTTCTCTGAAACCATATAGCCCATTGCTTAGATATTTGGTGTGTAGTATTGTCAGGGGTAAAATGTTTTAGATTAAGTTATATCAGAATCCTTGTCTGTTTAAAAACCTTGACATCAGTTGAAGCAATGGTACTCAGGTGAGCGATTCAGGGCCATCATGGCCCTCTTGTTTACATTTTTATTCCATGTTCAGTTTATCATATATCGTACTCATTATCAAATATTTTTGTAAATGAAAGATATAAAATCAGTACATATTTAACAATGCAATTATAGCTAGTAGCACTCCTAGGATTATTGAATTTATTAAATTGTTACTTCTACCCGGAATCCCTTTCAGGTTGGATGCTGGAGAATGGACATGACCACAATGCATTTGAAAATTTGCCAGTTACTGAACTGAATGCAGTTCTGGAAAAGTTTTATGGCTCACTTCAAACCAGAGATGGTAAAGATTACTCAAAGACAGCTTTGATAAGCGTCCGAGCTGCCCTGAACCGTTACCTTGTTGCTCCGCCTTTTAATCGAGACCTCAATCTCGTGAATGATAAAGAATTTCGGTCATCTAACAAGGTTCTGGTAGGTTTGTTCAGTGCTTTGAAAAGAGAGGGTAAGGATGTTGTCAAGCATAAGGAGCCACTCCGTGATGAGGACATTCTAAAACTGTACCAATCTGGCTTACTGGATTGTAGTAGAGCAAGGACATTGCAGAATAAAGTCTTATTTGACATTTTAAGCTATTTTGGCAAGCGTGGGCAGCATGCCCTTCGTGATTTGGTGAAGGATGATTTCAGTGTCAGGCAGGATGAACATGGTAGAAATTATGTTTGCATGGTTAATAATGAAATGAATACAAGTCTACATGGCTTTGACAACAGTATGGAAGGTAGAGAGTTGCGCATGTACGAAAGTGGGGGTAAATATTGTCCATTTGCATCATACATGAAGTATATTTCAAAACTGAATCCTTGCTGTCCAGCTCTTTTTCAGAGACCTATCGAGAATGCCACAGAGATTACCGCCGTCTGGTACACCCCCAACGCAGTAGGTGTAAATAACTTGGCTACTTTCATGTCCAGATTGTCTGAAAGCGCGGGTTTAAGCCGCAAATATACAAATCTCTGCATACGATCATTGAATAATTTCTGCAAAAGTTCTTCTGAGTTCTAGTCAAGTCAGTATTTGGCTGATTTAGAATTTTTAAATGCATTCACCGATATCACACCATTCGGAAAATGAATTCCAAATCTTTTATTTATGAACAATGATTTCAGAAAATACGGTGTTGCCCAAAATAAGTGAATGGTATTTTTTATCATCTTTCCTATCCTATTGAGAAACATTTTTTTTAGATAGTTTTTTGATAGTTATTTTATTTGTTGAATTTTATTTTACAGCATTTATTGTAAACAACTTGTGAATGTTTTTGTTTTTAGAAATGTTCATATTTTTTTACATACATGTTATGAAGTTACTGAAAATAAAGTGAAAAAAGTAAATAATTTTGTTGTTTAGTTCAGCTCAGGATTTTATGCCTTTTCTTTGACATTTGTCCTTGTCTGTCCTTCTGTCTGTTTTGTGTCACATATATCTAAAACTAGTGAGTCAAAATGAGTCATAGGACTTTACAGGAATGTTCACCAGACTGGGAAGATGTGGACCTGGCGTGCATTAAGTATGCTAAACTGTACGCATCTTTTAGCTTATTGTAGGTATACATGAACATCATGGTTTATGCACTTGAATAGTGTAGAATAAGAAGAATTATACAATATGTTAATCCATATGACTTAAGATTGGCCTGGTCTTGGTGGGGAAAAAGTAAAGCCATGACAGTTTATTTTAGCTCACCTGAGCATAACCTGCTCATGGTGAACTACTAGGGATAGCAATGTGTACGTCATGCAGTGTTTGGCATCATTTTTTAGCTCGACTATTCGAAGAAAATGAGAGCTATTGTAGTCGCCCTTGTATCGGCGTCTGCGTTGGCATTGCAGCTTTTGGTTAAAGTTTGCATGCAAGTTACTATCATCCTTATATCTCAAAAACCATTTATGGTTTTGACTTGAAAGTTTATAAATGTGTTCAGGGGCATCAGACAACCAAGGTAGATAACTCTTGACTGAATTTAAATTGTATTATGGCCCCTATTTAACTTAGAAATTTTGGTTAAAGTTTTGCATGCAATATAAAATTTGGTTAAAGTTTTTCATGCAAGCTACTATCCAGCTTGTATCTCAATAACCATTCATGGTATTGACTTGAAAGTTTATGAATATGTTAAGGGGCATCAGACAACCAAGGTAGAAAACTCTTGACTAAATTAAGTATAAATTATGGCCCCTTTTTAACTTAGAAATTTTGGTTAAAGTTTTGCATGCAAGATAATCTTATGCTTATATCTCAGTATCCAGGCATGCGATTGATTTGAAACATCTTTAATACGTTTTGGGGTATCATACTTTCAAGAAAGATAACACTTGATGGAATATATTACAAGTTATGGCCCCTTTTTAACTTAGAAATTTTGGTTAAAGTTTTCCATGCAAGGTACTTTCTAGCTTATATCTCAAAAATTGTTCATGGTATTGACTAGAAAGTTAAGGAGTGTATTCAGGGGCATCACAAAACCAAGGAGGATAACTTTTGGACTGAATTTTATACAAATTATGGCCCTTTTCTAACTTGAATACTTGGTTAAAGTTTTGCTTGCACAGTGTTATTATGCTTATGTCTCAGTAACTAGGCATGAGATTGATGTTAGACTTCATAAAAATATTAAGGGGTATCAGACTATCAAGGTATATCATTTTTGACTATTGTTATGTACAGGGTATGTGAAGGGCAAGAATTGAAATAGATTTCATTTGATTTACCAACAAGCATTTTGAATAGTCTAGTGTGCTGTCCTCTGACAGCTCTTGTTTTTTTTTGTTTTTTTGTGAACACCCTAGAAGGTACAATTTGATATGATTTAACAAAACTTTGTCAGAATGTGTGTCTGCATGAAAGCTTGCATGAGTTTGAAACTGGGTCACTTGGGGTGAAAAAGTAGGTCACTAGGTCAAATCTTAGGAAAACCTTGTGAACACCCTAGAGGTCACATTTTTGGTCCAATATTCACAGAATATGGTCAGAATATTTACCTTTATGAAATCTTGGAAAGGTTTGAAAATGAGCCATTTGTGGTCCAAAAGTAGGTCTCTTAGTCAAATCCTTGAAACCCTTATTAATGGGGATACCTATAGGCCACATTCACAATACTTAGACAGAATATTTGTTTGTGTAAAATCTTGGAGGAGTTCAAAAATGGGTCATGTGAGGTCAAAGAGATAGTCACCTTTGCAAATTCTTAATAAAATCTTGTATACACCCAAGAGACCCATTTTTAACCAGGTTTTCCGAAGGAAAACTCTGGTTATTAGATTGGGGTATGTCGGCAGGCGGGCCGGTGGGCGTAAACTATTTCTTCTGTGCGCAACTCCTCCTACATTTTTCAACGGATTTGGCCCAAACTTTTACAGAAGCATTATTACATAGTGGCCTGGCGCATATTGTCAGGGTTTTGTGGTTCAACTATTTTTGATCAGTTATGGCCCTTTGTTATTTTTTCACATGTTATATATAGGGAAATATTCTTCTGTGCACAACTCCTCCTACATTTTTCAACGGATTTGGCCCAAACTTTTACAGAAGCATTATTACATAGTGGCCTGGCGCATATTGTCAGGGTTTTGTGGTTCAACTATTTTTGATGCAGTTATGACCCTTTGCCCCTTAACGGATGTAATATAAAGGAAAATATTCTTTTGTGCACAACTTCTACATTTCTTAATAAATTTTGTCCATACTTTAACAGAAGTACCTTCACTAAGTCACCCTGGAGAATATTACCTGTGTTTTGAAGTTTGACCATTTTTGATGGAGTTATGCCCCTTTGATAAAATTCCTTGTCCGGAGCATAACTCCTACATTATAGGAGGTATTGACTTGAAACTTTATAGGTGCATACATCTCATTGAGGCGGAATGCAGTGCATAGGAACCTCACTCTGTGGTTCATAATTTTGGAGTTACATGTTTGCCCCTTCGTAAAAATTCCTGATATGGAGCATAACTCTTTGATTTTAAAATATATAGTAATGATTGGTTTTGCAGTTTGACCATTTTTGATGGAGCTATGGCCCGTAGTTATTTTTTCAATAACACATGTGTAAGTTATTGAGAAATATTCTTCTGTGTGCAACTCCCCCTACATTTCTCAATTGTTAAAAAAAATGAAAATGGATTATCTCCCCTTTTGGTGGTCAAATAGGTTTAGGAGTCGTGCTTACAAGAATAGGGATAGACAGACAGGCAAGAATACATAACTCTGTCGTGAATTTTAACATAGTTATGTCCCTATTTTATTTAGGTTCTATTCTTAGCCAAGATATACCATAAATATTTAATAATGATATCCATCCATTATAATCATAGTCCCTCAAATGCTTAAAAAGTCTTCAATGCAGATGCAAGCACCCATTGACTTGGAGTTTGGCTCTTTTGCTCAAAATCTATAAAGCCTTGCATTAACTATAAAATTTCCACTATCACTTGATGGACCATGATCCAAATTTAATGATGCATGGATTACCTTAAAATGGTATTACAATTGGTATTCTTCCTTGCTTTATATGTAATGTTTTTTTCCCTTAAATTCGTCAACCATGTTTATAGCATGCCTGAACAACCATATGGCTTTCTATAGTTAGGCTGGATATCAGGGTACATTATAAATAAATTATTTATTATTTATAATTTACACTTCACAACATATTGATAGATGAAATGAATAGTTGTATAATGAACATGGTTTGTGTCCATTTATCTGTGCATCTGTTAGCAATTTCTTTAGCAAATTGTTCAACAGAATTTCTTCATACGTGACAGAAGGGCTCAAAGAAGAATGGGGTAAATGCTATCATTTAAGGGTAACATTATCGTTACCATGATATATAATACGACTTCTAGCCCCTGTGGCAAAAAGGTGAGATAACTTGGATTGAATAATTTGTAATTACCCTTTGTGTATTTTCCAAAGCAAATCTTTGTGCAAACAGGAGATATTCTATAAATATATCACAGGAGTTTGAAGTTCTGTCAATAAATAAGTATGATATGGTAAAAGATAATCCCCGTACATATCTTTTTCTATATCATACTTATTTACTGACAGAACTTCAAACTCCTGTGAATTTAATTATAAAGGTCCTGATACAAATAAATTTGATTGGGAGGGGAAAGGGGGGGGGGGCTGTAAGAAAATACATAAAAAATTATACAAATTCAAATATATATGTTTTCAGTAAATCAATTTTTCATTTAAAATAGCTGCTATAATTTGTTTTTCCATAATATTTGTCATTAGTGCTGTTTTTAGTCCTTTCTGTTAAATAAATCAGTTTAGTGCAATACGATGCTCTTCAAGTCAACCGGTGTAAAATGGTATTTACTTCCGGTTTGTATTAGAGCAGAAGGATTAAGGCAATATATATTTGTTTTTTTTATTGTAAAAATGCAGAAATAACTAACATTTTTTTCATCAGTGTTAGTTGAGTATAACAAACAACCATGGTTGCAATATTCACCCAAACGTCGTCAACGCTTTCTCTCGATTTCATCTCCAAATTCTCCGCCGAGAAGCTCGCACTTTCATTGATGAAAGTTCGACTGGAGACTGGGGTTGAAGTCAACAGACAAGAAACAACCTATGCCATCGCTGGTCAGTGGAGTGAAATGATAAAAGCACACAGATCTTTGGAAATTTTGTTCGAGAATGAGGACTTTCAAAAGGTAAATTATGTCTCAGATCGAACTTATGGAAAATCGACACCAATGAAAAAAGTTTATGCCAGTTTTGGTTCAAAACCTGGTCGTAGACCAGGGATCACAGTAAAAAAGCGATGTGAATACAGCGTGGAAGCTCCGATAGTCACATACGGGGAACATCCTTTCAGCCAGGTTTTGTTTAATTCCATAAAAACACAGAAGACCCTTGACACAGTCTCCAATCTTCAAATGAGTGTAAAAGACAGTGGTAATCAAAACGAATTGTGTGCAGACATAGGAATAAAAGATGTACCTGAAATTAAGGTTGAGGTCATAGACGAAAGTTGCATACAGGAATCTTACGATGGTGACACTGATGTAGATGAGGAATATGTGAATCAGGAGGTAAAGTCAGATCCTTCATTTGGAAAAGACATTGATAAGACTTGCAGAAACAGTTCAAATCAAACTGAAGAACAAAGTAACATTATTAATATTAAAGTGGAGAATGAAACAGAAATAAATATTGAGAATCAGGCAAATTCCAAAGATATGTGTAAACAAATAAATTATGTATCTTCAAAGACAGAGGATGAAGTTCTAAGGAGTGATTTGAAGTTCGCTTCAACTACAAAAGGAAAAGAAAGTCCAGCAATAATGTCAAAGGAAATGTTGAATGCTCCAAGTGTGAATAAAATGAATGAAAAAAAGGAAGAAAATCTTAATAATGGAATGAAAACATTTGGTTGTGATTTGTGTAGTTATTTAGGTGCAAAGAAAGAAAACTTAAAGGAACATGTGAAAAGAAATCATAGAAAAAAATTTGCTTGTGATATTTGTCAGAGACAGTTTGGTGTCAATAAAGATTTAAATCGTCATAAGAGGCAAGTCCATTTAGTTTTTGCACCATCTCATTCCTCTGAAGTTCATAATCAAGTGAACAAGTCCCCCCCAAAATATAATGAACATTCAGAAACAAATCCTGAGTTTCCTTGTGATTCTTGTAATTACATTGGTGCAAAGAAAGAAAACTTAAAGGAACACTTTAAAAGAAATCATCGACTTAAATTCACATGTGATGTTTGTCAGAAACAGTTTGGTTTTAATAAGGATTTAAATCGTCATAAGAGACAAGTACATTCAGAACCTTCTCATTTTTGTGAAGTTTGTAATAAATTCTACAAGTCTAAAAGAGCATATGATGAACATGTTCAAACGCATCAAGAGGATTATGTAAAGCCAAGTTTTGCATGTGAGTTGTGCAAGAAATCATTTTGTACAAAATATGTGTTGGGAACACATGTTAAAGCAGAGCATCAGGGGATGAAGAAATCCTACATGTGTCCAACATGTGGTCGTACCTTCACTCAAAAAAGCACTTATATTATGCATGCTAATGCACATGCTGGGATCAAACCCTATGTTTGTGATGTCTGTGGTTAGTATGAACCTATTATCTATAATAATAAATTTAATTCACTTAATATTATTTCGTAACTAACAAATTCTTGAAAATTTAGGAAAAAATAAAGCTGGCCATTAATAAACTATTATGGAAATTAGATAATTACACTTACACTCACAAGTTTGTTTCCATTATTGTCAATTCTAAAATCATCAAAAATATTCTATAAATTTAAATAAAGTATTTTTTCAAATAATTGGTGGAAATATGATGATTTTAAAGATGGAATCATGGATCCCGCTAGCTCTTGTAAAATGAGCGTGTGGTGCTCTTGTTGTCAATTATTCAATACTTAATACTGTTATTGTGTCACCTTCTGTTAGCAGAGGTACCACAGTCAGGGATCATCTTTCCATTGTCTATCAACCTCATTCTGTTACGCTTCTTTCAGCCAGTGACGCATTTGTTCTAAGGATCACTTCTTGTTGTCATATTAAGTCTAGTGCATCATATTCATATTCAGTGATGGACACTAGTTATTCGGCACTTTAGGGGAATATTTTCATACTTTTATTCCAGGTAAAGCCTTCACCTATGACAAGTCATTGAGAGAGCACAAATACTTGCATGATACCACTCAACGTTTCCAGTGTCACATATGCCCAAAGACATTCCAGAAAGATGCTAACCTGAGAGTCCACTTGAGGGTTCATAAAAAGACCAAGGATTACATGTGTACATTTTGTGCAAAAGGTTTGTTTGGTTTAACATAGAGTGAGTGTGCTTTTTCATTTCAGCCTTTCCTAAGATGGAAAAGTAGGGAAAACTAAATCGTATCTTTTAAAGAATATTTATAAAAGGTTAAAAACTAAGCTTAATTTGGTTTGTCAGTGAGGTTTAGAACATGATAAGATTCCAGGGACAAAAATTAACTGTTGCTCACTTTTCCACTAATGGCCATTGCAACTGTTTTTATGCTCACCGAAGGTGACGCATATAGTCGCCGCTTCGTCCGTCCGTCCGTTCGTCCGTCACACTTTCCTTGTCCGGACTATTTCTCAGGAACTAACAGCTTGAATTCAACGAAACTTTATGGGAAGCTTTATTACCAAGAGGAGATGCGCATATCGTCAGCATGACCCGATTCCTAAATTTTTCAAAGAGTTATGGCCCATTGACTTTTTGGCCTATAGTAGTTATTAGTACATATTGCATGATTCTTGTCCGGGCTATTTTTCAGGAACTAATGGCTTGAATTCAACGAAACTTTATGGGAAGCTTTATTACCAAGAGGAGATGCGCATATCGTCAGCATGACCCGATTCCTAAATTTTTCACAGAGTTAAGGCCCCTTGACTTTTTGGCCTATAGTTCGTATTGCATGATTCTTGTCCGGGCTATTTCTCAGGAACTAATGGCTTGAATTCAATGAAACTTTATGGGAAGCTTTATTACCAAGAGGAGATGCGCATATCGTCAGCATGACCGGATTCCTAAATTTTTCAAAGAGTTATGGCCCCTTGACTTTTTGGCCTATAGTACATATTGCATGATTCTTGTCCGGGCTATTTCTCAGGAACTAATGGCTTGAATTCAGCAAAACTTTATGGGAAGCTTTATTACCAAGAGAGATCGCATATCGTTGGCTGACCGGTTCCTAATTTTTCAAGAGTTAAGGCCCATTGACTTTTTGGCCTATAGTACATATTGCATGATTCTTGTCCGGGCTATTTCTCAGGAACTAATGGCTTGAATTCAACAAAACTTTATGGGAAGCTTTATCACCAAGAGTAGATACGCATATCGTTGGCGTGACCTGGTTCCTCAATTTTTCACAGAGTTATGGCCCCTTGACTTTTTGGCCTATAGTTCATGTTGCATGATTCTTGTCCGGGCTATTTCTCAGGAACTAATGGCTTGAATTCAATGAAACTTTATGGGAAGCTTTATTACCAAGAGTAGATACGCATATCGTCGACGTGACCTGGTTCCTCAATTTTTAAGAGAGTTATGGCCCCTACTTCCATGTTGTTGACTAATATTCATGTCATTTGCCTAATTTAACAGGATTATTTTCACGTAAATAAACAAAACCCCACAAAATTCAATATGCTAGTAATGTCAATCATAATCATGTCAGCTAATTGTTGTTTAGGCCATTATACACTATTTCAAATATCCAGTCATGTTGGTTAACCTCTTTGATATGAGCACACATTGAAATGTATGACTTAATTTTTAGTAGTATAAAAACTTTAAAAAAATCAATGAAAGATCTGATGAGTAACACGTATTATCATATTAAATAGTAAACTGTTACTAAGTCTCCAAATTAGAGTTGGTAAAACATCTCATCTGATGAGGAGAATAGATATGATTTAGGAATGGGGATTTCAACATATCCTCCCACCCATTGATCAAGGCCTTATTTGTAACAATGACGTTCTTCGGGGAGCATCTGTCAGTTCTACTGACTTTCTTGTTTCATCTGGACCACCTACAGTTCTGAAAATTGATACCTCCTTGCGAAAAAACGAAAGCACTGTAGTCTGTTTATAATGCTCATATCAATGGTATACACCTGTCAAAAGGTACAAACCGAATATCCATTTATTATTATAATCTGCAAATTTAGATTATAGAGTTATTTATTGTTCAGTTAACCATAACCATTCTGATTATTTTGCAGATGTATTTATTTTATTTAATGTATTGTAAGGGATTGAAATATCTGAATCAGAATGTCATTGAAATTACTTGGCTACAAATATTTCCTGGTTGACCTTGATTCAGTGGTAACAGTTGGCCACGTCTCATTAAAATCATATCCTAATTTGCGCTCCTTTACTATACGCAATTAGGATCTGACAACATCGCATTGGGGGTCACCTCAGATTGACCTTTCAAGTATTTTATATGTATAAACAAGTGCTCGATTTTAAACCAATCAAATAGCGCATTTAAAACTTTTTAATTTCAGTTCTTCTCCCTGAACTTATCAAAATTTTCTGAATAGAAAATCCACACACAAAACTGTAACATCTGTCACTGGAAGAATACAGCTCTTTAGCCATGTTTTCAATCACAGTTGCTGAAACCATGGGTGCTGCCATCTTGTAATTTGTTCATATGTATTGCTGTGGTTACTTCCCCAGGTTATACTTAACAATTCTGTAGGCACCGATTTGATCGGCTTATACAAAGGTCAATCTGAGATGACCCTTTATACAATGTCAGATTCATTTAGCGATACTGAATCAGATTTTAATGAGATTGAGTTGGCCACCAAGTTAAAATGTTAGAATTTTGTCACTGTAATTAACTTAAATTTATATTGTATGCTACATGTGTATCATATATGTGAACATATTTAAAGTTAGTACATAATATACAAACTTGACAAATAACAAACCTGTCCACATTAAGAACCAGTCAGTAAATTTATATATTATCATATAACAGTATTGCTCTATAATATACCAAATGTATCGGGTCTATACCTGACTATGGATCTGAAGGTTGTTGGTTTGAACCCCTTTTGGGCATTGATTTTCCATGACCTTCCAAGGTGCCAAGTACTAGTCTAACCCAGAAAACATCAAGAGGGATTATTATGACTTGTAAGAACTTGTTTTCCAATTGATGTGAAGTAAATTACTTTCCAGGTTTCACACAGAAGCAAGCCTTGTTGCGACATGAGCGGATACACAGTGGTGACAAGCCGTTTGTCTGTAGATTATGTGAGAGGTCCTTCAGTGACTATTCCATCATCCGTCGACACATGCTTCTGATCCATAAAAAGGACCCAAAAGACTGGCGTGGTGACATGATCTCCAAACTAAAGCGCCACAAGGGGTTCTTCATTGAACTTAAAACAGATCACCATGTTGGGGACCAGACATCCAGCAATGATTTAAAACAAAGTGATACTGTAGATGACACTGGAAAATCATTACAAGTGGCAAGCTAAGAAAAAAAGGCTAATGATGCAGAGACTATGTATGGTGGTTTAGAGAATTTTGAATCTGATGGAGGTCAGCTGCAGTCTTCAGAATGTGGTCATATTAAATAAATAGGAAATTAAAAAGGATCTTGCTTAATCAAAAAGATAGTTTGATCTCAGATTGGTTGTATGTGAAGGGAGTGCCAAATAATTTGATGCATGTTTTTTCGATATACTTTAGTTTGTCTGTTGTTGTATCTTAGGATCATAGATCTGAATTGTTTTTATGATGCTTATACCATTATTCCAAGGTCATTGTTGAAGTGCCAAGCAGCGAATCAGTACATTGAATTCATAAGATAAAGTATTTGTTGACATGAAATTTGTTGGATGTGCTGAAGATAATTAAAACTTTAAAAAACATTTTCTGTAAGAGCATGCTAATTATAGAAAAAAAGCTTGTATGTAAACTTCCTATTCATTCAGGCAATGAATAAGGGAGTTCAGGATCTTTAAAGTTAAGGTGAAAAAAATCTCATTTTTAGATCTTTTGTGAATCCCAGTAAGTGTTTTTTTAATCTTGTTTTGTTAAGAATTTTATTATATTCATTATAGTGACTGCTAAGCCAGTGTAACCTACAGTTACCAGGTCTGTGTGTCACAAAATATCTCAAATTCTGTAGCTCTTCTACTTTGAAATTTTGAAGAAATCAATTTTCCTTAAGAATGTGTTTAAAGTAACGTGTCTGCAATATTTCATGATAAATAAGACCGTTCTAAATTTTCAACAGTTTGAGTATTTCCTGAGACTCAGTCCAGGGATTGTATTCATAAAACAGATTAGGACAGAAATCTGTTATTTCTAATGGAGACTTATTTCTATTTGTGCCCAAATTTTGATAAAATGTCTATAATGTTTATTTGTTATTAGTTGGAGATGTTAATAAGAAATAAGTTTAGAAAGTATTGGTTTTATATAAAATTTATTTATCAATTATTTAGAATCATAAGTCAGAAAGTTGGTTGACCAGTGTTTTGAGTTAAACCGAAGGTCATTGACACTGTTAGTGCTTAAATCATGCCTGGTGTGTTACTTTGTATCCTTTGACATTTGAAACAAATTGAAGGGCATGTGAAACAAGCAGGGTTGGAAATTCAACAAAACCAGGTTTTTCATTATGGAAGGAATGTACCAAAGTTTTTCATTCAATGATTATAAGCATGACCTTTGATCTACAGACCTTGGCAGTTCGTCTCATCATCCTGAACAATTGTACCATGCTTTTGTATGACGAGGTTACAGTCTGGACAAAGAAAATTGACAGTCACTAACCTGCCCATCTACCTGCCAACCTTAGAAGATTTGATAATAAAAAAAAAATAAGGATCCTTCAATAATTGAAAAATGCCCAGTCTCAGTATCTATAGATACATGTAGTTTACAAAGCCTAAATCTTTCTTATTTACTCCTAGCTTTAAACAGGCAGCCGGCAATTCACTTCTTTATCATTTGTCAGTTATTCTTTGTAAAGTACTGGTACTTTATGAAAGAATTTGAAAATATTCTCGTTGATGTTGTTGTCTTTTCTGCTGATGCATGTCGTTATTTGTTATACATTTTAAATATATTTCTTTGTAGAAGTTTTCATATTTTATTGTATACTTAAGTCTAACAGGATAGAATAAAATAAAGATGTACTTTAAAAGGTTAGTTTTATTTTTATAAGTGTGGAGCATATGTAATCTGTATGAGGGTGCTTTTGTCCGTATGTGTATCAGTATGTGTGTGTTTGATAGCTATAAACTGAGATGTTAAGATAACTTGGCACAAATGTATACTGGGGAGGGAAATGATGTGAGTTTGGTATGTGGCTGCAATATCGCAAAGTCGTAATAAGGGTATCGGTGGCTCCTTGGGTAAATATAGGATAGTAGTTCCATGGCTGGTTTGCTTGGTGGTAGAATAATAATACTGAGTGAGGGTATCACGTCACACATCTGTCTGGAGAAGACATAGTCTCCAAATGACTGAACCAATCACAGTGGCTGCGTGGTTAGAGCGTCCGCCTCGGAATCAGAAGGTCATGTGTCTGACCCCCGGCCGCAACATACCAAAAGTTATAAAGAATGGTACTGGTATAGCTCCCATGCTTGGCGCTCAGCATATTAGGGTAGTTCCAGGACTGGTTGGCCCGGTGTCAGGATAATGTGACTGGGTGTGGTGTCATGCCACATCGTCATGCCTACTGCGTGATACTGCAGTGTGGCAGCACTATATCTGTCTCAAGTAGATATCGTCTCCAAATGATTGAAATGCTGTTGGTGGGAATGAAACCAAACACACATAAAACAAATTCTATGTTTTCAAAAAAAAAAAAACGAGTTTGTATGCCCCGTTTATTTTCATATGCACGTGGCTGATTGAGATGCTTATCACCTAAAAATATTCAATGTTGTGTTGGAGTTACCGTCCCTAGGGCAGTATTTCAGTCATAATTATAGGTGGAGGAAGTCTGGGGGTAGAAACACTGACCTACCACAGGCCAGCAGAAAGGCATCACATGAAAAATCCGAGTGTCCAAACCGGGATTTGAACCCAGTGCGGTAAGGCGCTGTGTTATGTCAACAACTTTACCCGTTTGGCCACGGAAGCATATGCCACCATCTCCGTGGTTGGTTCTGGCTTGTGCTGTTTGTACCTTGCCGTCTTTAAAGATTAAAGGCTACTTATTATTTTAGTCATATCATAAAGGGGAGAAGACCCAGTGAATAGATCCTTCATTAATGGCACCCAAAAAATAATGCCAACCTATTGCAAAAAAAAAAAAAAAAAAAAATCAAAGACCATGACCTTTCAGACACAGAGGCCCCATAAAGAACAATAAAACCACGCAACTTGTATCGTTGACCGAATTGTAAGAGCATCTGCCCCGTAACCGGGAGGTCGGTGTTCTATCCTCAACTAGCACTGCGGAAAATCTGATTAATAAAATCGTAAAAATGGTACAGGTATATTTTATTTGCTAAAATAACACTAAGTTTCCAAACTAGAAATGTGTCAACAGGACATGTACGCCCACTTCATTTATTTTTGAAGACATGTATACGCAATATAACCCTGCTGCATTAGAAGAAATAACAAAACAAAATCCAAATGTGTACAAATTCGCATGTACCGGTCCCAACGCCGAGTGGTTATAGCATCCGCCCCAGGTCATGGGTTAGATCCCCGGCCGCGATACGCCAAAGTCGTTGAAAATAGAACTAGTATAGGCCCCCTTGCTTGGCACTCAGCATATAAGAGTAGTTTCAGGACTGGTTGGCGAATTTTAAGCAATTCAAGTGCGATTATCGTTTACCTATTAGGTGAAACGTCAAAGAAAATTTCAGGCGTTTAACTTTATGTGCTAGTGAATATTTCTGTAAGGCTTTATGACTTGTACTTACAGATTTGGAGATGTATGCTACGCTTTTCAAAAAGATGTTAAAGAGCCATAACTCTGCATA